>JAYGXS010000002.1:28701779-28728627 GCA_036362985.1 Ligula intestinalis | reverse complement strand
TAAGGATAATTGCCCTCTTGTGCGCTATGACCGGCGTGCAGGCCGTGAGCTGTTGAACTTGCAGCACGCGTAGGGGAATTGGACCTGATGATTGCTGGGCCATTTGGCTCTCCGGTGTTGGCGTAAGAAGACGTGGTGAACTGTGCGTTCGCCAATTTGCGACTTGCTTTGGTAAAATTGAGTCTCAGCACCAAATACGGATTGGGCAACTCGTTGCGCTTGCTTATGGATTGGGGGACCGTAAACCATGACTCGAGTAATTCTCGGCTCACCCGATTGTCACCTTTTGCGAGAATGTCGGCCTCATTAAATTTTAATGTGTGGCCGGGTCTCGTCTAATGAGAATTTACATCATTGTGACGCATCATTTCGCATCTTGAGAAGTCTACCAGTTTCTCCGACGTAGTTGCTTTGTGCGCAACTGCACCAGATCCTATAGATATTTCTTGCCGTGGCAGTGCAATGACTTGCCCAATCCACATTAGGTGTCGAGGCTGCATTTGGCCAAAGGAAGTCGCCACTTGGGGAACGCACAGGCTACTGTGTCTTCTTACGCCTACACCGTGGAACCAGATGGCAGGTCACGGCCCACAAGCTGATCACCAAGAAATCCACACACAAAAGGGCAATTATCGTTAGTTGTCGTTAGTTGTCACACTTGTGTAGCAATGACTGTGTCCTATATAAACCGGCAGCTTCCTGTGCACGTACCACCCGTTTCTACTTCTATTATTGCTATATCTCTGATGAAGAATCCGCGACGGAGGCGGAAAAGTCAGGTGAATAAAGGTGTTGTCCTAGCGATCAAATCTTCTCCTTCTCAATTACTTCCTGGGACTTGCATGTTCGCTTGTAGTGCCGATGGTTGAAATATCTTATGCTGTCTATGCTTATGCCACCATCTTCCATGTCGTACAAAGTTTTGCTTATCCCTGCTGCTCTAGAAGGGCCCACCCTTGGTTGCTTTTGCTACGGCCTAGTTAGAAGGTAAACGGGCTTCTGACAGTTTTCACACTTACTTCAATGGTGCTTCCGGCCAATTTCCCACACTTCGGTGTTGTACTGGCCAGCAGGCTGCCTTGTTAGGCGGATATACACTTGCACGAAAAGAGTTCCCGAAAGGAGTCCTCTACAAGCTCCTTTAAAATGGCCGGAGATTAGATGCGGCAGAGCCGTCAAGTTACCACCACAGCTTGGAAGAGAAGGCGTATATTGCTCTCCTGGTTTCCGAAACAGAGAATTCAAGGGGTGGGTAATCAGGGCCGCGCAGAAGCAACTGCGCTCAGGAGTCTGCGAAGCGTAATAAGATTTTCTCTCCCAAATCTATGAGGAAGAAGGCAGTCACCCAGTGGTTCTTTCCAGGGCGACAAAGAAAGGAAAATGAAATGTTACAAGCATAATTTAATTGTTGCGATAATTATAGGCTTTCCTGATACATGAACACGTTAATGTAAACTCAAACCGCCATTGTTCTATATATTTGAAGGCCTAAGTTTGACTTTTTCAAAGCGACTGCTGCCTCGGGATTATAAACCAGTGCCGAACTTGCAGTCATTAATTTTTTTTATTAACAACTTTACTGCGTGCGCAGATTTTTTTCCGAAAAACTCCTTCTAGTATGTGAACAGAAAAACGACTAGTTCAGCGTAGCGAATGCTGCATTTTTCCCTCTTATTAAAAAAATACATATTCACTTTCAATTGCACATGCTTGAAAAAAGAACTATGGAGGCAAGTATGAAGTTAACACTTTTCCCGTTTAACAAAACGCTATCTGGTATGTAACGGTACCCAGGGCCCGTCCCGGAACTGTACATAATGGAAATGTTATCCAACTCCATATATTTTTTTTGAGGAAGCAGATCTTTCATGACTAAGAAAGTTAGTAAGTGTGAAGTGGGATTGCCAGAGTGCTCAAAGTGTACGAAAGGCAAAAAAGGCCGTCTAGACGCTGGATTGCTCGTTTATTCCAAGATCAGTTTTATTGCGTACTAGCGCGGAAGCCCGGCTTTGCCTTGGCTTCCTTACCGTTGTTGTCCTTTTATGAAGGAAAAGGCAAGTGTCCTCTGCAGTAAAACCTTTTGAAACAATTAATACGTACGAGGGATAAGCAAACGGTAATGAAGAACGGTATGGAAAGACGGAGAACTGTAATTGTCGCACTGGATGGAGTGACGTACAGAACCATTGAGGGAAAACGCGGTAGATGTCAAAGGGAACAAACAGTTAGGAGGACACACGTAAAAGTAATAATGGGAAAGACGAAGGTAGGGTAAGATGGCAAGGGAAGAACAAAAAAGAGCCGAATTTTGAATGACTAAAAAATTATAGGAGGGACGGGCATAAGTGGGGTATTAAAAGGAACCGTAAGGAAATGGAAGATATAACCGTCAGACCAACGCTTCATGGAAAGCAATATTCTTCGAAATCCCATTGGGTGCCCAGACGTATAAATTCCGTTTTAAACCAACTCGAGATATGGCAATGTAGAGTTAGCCGTGGGAAAAGCACGATTCTTCAAGGTGAAGTCCAGCCACCTTGAAGGTTTGACCTCGGGACTTGTTGATGGACACTGCAAAACAAACCTCCACGGGAAACTGCAGATGCCGGAAACTGAAGGTGGTATCGGACGGAGCTGTAAATGCGAGGAATGTAAAAAATATCTCCTTTCGCACAACCGGTAATAATGGTGGCCTCTATCAGATAGCTCATCAGACGCTGGACAGTCAACCTAGTGCCATTGCATAGCCGTGGTGCGTCCAGATTTCTCATGAGCATAATAGGCATGCCAACTTTCAGAATCAGTTTGTGGGAAGGGAAGCCAGATATTTCCAAACTGTTTAGGAATTCAATTAAGTAATTAACGCAAACTGTGAGATCAACTGCTGTACCGTAGGATTTGTACAGTTTTTCCACACCTGGCAGAAGGTGGGTTAGTCTCTCGGTAATGACATTGACGAATTTGTTTGTGGGGGCCAGAATTCCGCGTTCGCAGAGCCACTCAGCGTCGGATAAATTGGTCTGTAAGTTAGGGAAAACTCCTGCTCTAAGGTCTTCGGCACTGCTCACCAAATTTGCAACAAAAGCAAGGGGGATGCGTCCGGTTGCATCGGTTTCAATTTTACTTTCACCAATCTTCAAGATGTTAGTGGAAAACTCGCCAGAATCATGGTCGGCATTAAGGTGAACTCTCATATTGGTTGTGAGATCCAATGGCTTTGCAGAAGACCATAAAAGTGAATATTTCAGGCAGGACTTTACCTGATCACCTGTGGTACTCCCTTGAATCACAGGTAGGATCTGATGAAAATCGCCAGATAAAACCATTTTGATGCCACCAAACGGAGCGGTCTTGTCTGTGATATCACGCAAAGCTCTATCCAACGCTTCCAGTGAAATTCTTTTTGCCATTGTGCACTCGTCCCAAATTATTGCTGAGCATCGCTTCAGCAATTCAGCTGAACCGCTGCCTTTGCTCATTTGACATGTTGCGGTACCATCGTCGGCTAACCTAAGAGGAAGCTTGACGGTACTGTAAGCAGTTCTGTCACCAGGAAGCAACGTCGCTGCAACACCAGCCGATGCAACAGCTAAAAAAATTTTGCCGTCTTTGCGCAGTTCGGCAAGGAGCAACTTGAGGACGAAAGTTTTGCCAGTTCCACCAGGAGCACCCAAAAAGAAAACGTGATCACCATTACTGCGGCCATAGGCACTCTCGATAATGGTGCTGATTGCGTGCAGTAGGTCGACCAGTAACCTTGGTTTACTCAGAGCAACGTAGGCTGCCAGCTCGGTAACATTGTAGCAAAGCTGACGCTGCACTCCAGTGGAGAGCTGATTTCCAACGCTCCTTTCTAGCAGAGAGAATCCGTATGTATGAAGTGGCTCACCACCCATGCCAACCAAGATGTTCTCAACGGAATGTAGGGCCATGTTGAAGATGGCGGAAATAAATTCGATGTCAGCATGGCCATTTTGCAACTGCAGCTGAAACCGGTAGTCTTCAGACATATAATTTTTGAAATTTAACCACAGGCTGCAAGGGTAGGCCAACTCACAACTCCTAATCAACAAAGCCAGAAGGCACCGTAGTAGGTGTGGAGCATTAGTAATAACAGCCACAGCAATGGTATTCTCCCCAGGATTGTCGTTTTCAAGTAAACCACGCATCATGCAGGCTTCTCTGTAAGTTGAACACAAAGCACCATCCACCGTTCTGAGATCCTCAAAATAATTTGGACCCCGGACCTCGTGAAAAGGCATTCGTAAGAAGAAACACTTGTGCAGATGGATGAATATTGTAAATCCGACCCAGTTTAAAATCGCATTTGATTCCTAAATGTCCTTCAACCGCCATTCCTGTCTTTCGCAGGGCCCACGTGTACTGTTTTCAAGTGGAGGGGACATCAAAATAAAAAAATCGTCAAGGCAAGTAAATCTTGCTGGCACAATTTGAAGAAAGCAGTTGAGGTCGCGTCTCTGGGATTTTGAAGTTGATCCGCTAAGGATTCCTCCGTAAAGTAAATCTGTTGGCCGTTTTCAAGGTGGACGCATAGATGTTCAACGGCCGGAACTCGGAACAAAGCAAGTAGGCGTCGTAGTTGGTTTGGAGTGTTTGCAATAACAGCCACAGCACTGGTATTCTCCCCATGATTGTCATTGTCTCTTGACGCAAGCCGCAAAACAAACCGTCACTGTAAATTCAGGTCATGGACACTTAAGTGTTCAGGGGTCGGAGGCAGCGGACTTAGCCCGTGTTGCGTCGGCAGCGGGGGGGGCGATAGTGGCTCCTGTGGCCGAGGACGCATGGGGGGGGGGTCAGCGTGGAAGTAGGCAAACATTTTTAAGGTCAGCCAGTCTGTCTGAAACAGCTGATATGGAGCGTAGGATAGACAGATCGCAAATGCGATTGCCAACAAAGGCGGACAGACGCGCGTCAAAGTGGGCGCATTTGCGAAATATGCTACCGGCGAACAAACATGTGAGCCTTGACGCCAGCCAATCAAAAGCGGAATAGGAACCGCACAAAGCTACAAGTATTAAATATACAGATGAGAAGACTATGAAGGTTGTCAGCCGTTCAGAGGGTCTGTTGGTGACCTAAAAATGCACACGGTTCCTAAGGGGGTGGCGGATGCTGACGTTAATATCCTGCCTACCGGGGGGGGGGGCATGAAGAAGATTAACATTGCCAAAAAGAACAAGGAAAACTGGAATGGCCCTTTCTGGCTCATTAGCCGTCATCAGCCAGGTATACCTAATGTTCATCTGCACACACTACTAGCCACTACGTGGCTGTTGGCGGGGTTCGAGATTGAGCCTCCAGACAGAACGGGACGAGTGAGGTCATTTAGCGACCGAGGAGCTCTCGTCAATGAATGAATACGATTGCTCGTCGACCTGATGCTGTCATTGTGAGTGACTGCGAGAACGCTCATGAGGTGATGTGAAGGTTACTTGGTTGACATTGTTTTTCATCAGTCGTCCTTTGAAAGTGGTAGTTAAATCTAGGCTTATAAACTAGCAGTGCTAGGTGTCACGCATGCTTTCTAATGAAGTCTAGCGAATCCGATGCTGCACTATCAGAAGACGCTAATACAGACGGCCTCTCTTCCATGGCCAACGCCGACGCCAGGTGGTGATCGCATGTCACCCTAACTCCTGATGACAGCTGTTTACTCCATGCATGTACAGTGATTTTCACTATGCGTACTCGATTCATGGTCATTACTCAGAGCCTACCCAATTTCTCCCGCTCTCATAACCCACTGACTTCAACATGCCGACCTGGGCATGCGGGCGGTGCAAGAATGATGAGTTTTAATTATAAATTCTGTTCAACTCTCCCATTCTCAATACCAACGCCCGATGAGGAAGTGCTGAAACGTATGTTTGCCGAACTGACTTTGCAAGTCAAGCATGTGAATGCTCGCAGAATTTTAACAAAGGCATGCAGGGGGTAGCAAGCTAGTTTTTTAGATCTTCACAGAGAACACCGGCACTGCAACGAAGTGTGTTGCCCCGCCCCGCTCCATTCAATCGAAGCGATCTCGTGTGATACCCTCCGGAGTTAACCCATTTACCAAAAAAATATGCTGCATATCGAGTCAAAGGTGCCCGCCAGATAAGAGCCTGCTATCTTCTCATACCGAAGACCAAAAGTATCCTCGGGAATTGTGTTGCGTCTCATTAGCAGCCGCTATGAACCCCAAATTTGGTCAAGAAACCTTGATAACTATCACCAGACCTGGAAAAGTAAACCAACAACCAACGGAAACTGGAGATCAAGTTCGGCTGAAATGGTAAAACTGCGACACTGGCGGCATGAGGAGGGTAGAAAACTGAGGTTAGAAACTTGTTATTTAAAAGGCAACGAGACTGTGCAAAGGAGTGACTCTGTCGAGCTGTTGATATGTGTTCCATAAAGTCTGCTTACTATGAAAGCAGAGGAGCACAGGCAATGAGAACCCGATCAATCTAGTGTAGACGAATGGGACCCTCATGATACCTGAGAACACAAGCAGGGCTGAGAATTTCTCTCCCTTTAACCAAACTGATTTCATTTGAGAAGCCAACGTCGTTCCAACCCTTCACGAAATTCGAGGTTTTGTAAAAATTGGAGAGACCTGAAATCGAATAAAATCTTCAAAAATCTTCTCAAGGGATAATCGTGCAAGATCTGACTCAATCGAAATTTGCTTTTTGTTCAGGAGTCGTTCTCTGCCAGAATTCCTCCTTCAGATTAGAAAAGTATGGCCGTATACACAAATAACAGTCATGCACATTTAAGTAATTAGTGGTCCGTCAGCCTGAACTCCCTTTCTTCGCGTAGAGTCGTGAAGACGGTCAGCAAGAAGGAGCTTATAATCGACTTGTAACTCCAAATCTTCGCCAAAGTCCAATACACCTTGCACGAAGGAAGCTCATCGTGATAAACTGGCGTTTTACGAAGAAGTCTTGGACAGAAAGGCTCGAAGAAAGACCTCCTGTGCGTCCTGGAAAGGTCTTTCATAGTGTGCCTTACTGTCGCCCGCCCTGAACGGATTAAAAACCTCCGGCAATTTGTCTGTATGGAACAGCTGTGGTGGCCCCCAGCAGCCAGATGGAAGCCAAGGTTAGCCGCTGACGCATGGCGCTTTTGACCTGCGCGCCCACTGCCTCCCGGGGCCAGGCGCTAACTCGCTGACCGTGGCCGCGCGCCCACGCTAGCCAGCCTTTGTCCACCTCAAGATCGCACCACGACCGCTAGTCTAGATATTAGCCGTATGATTGGCTGCCGTAACAAAGCATGCACCGGCGATTCCTGATGCTCTCATTACTCCGGAAATCAGGCCCTGGCAGCCGAACTGCAGTCATCCGAGAACCAAAACGATTTCCATCTGCTCTCCTAGCCCTCTGCAGAATACACTATTCCTAACAATCTGGCTTTCCCACCGTCTCTTCTCCTCACCTAAAGGAACCGCGGGCCTGGAAGATCGTAGCAGTTAGGGTTAAACCTTCTTAGCCTTAACTCCTGTCGATACAGCAATAATGACAGCGCTTATTCGCAGAGAATGAAACTGAGCAAATATTTGGTCGGGAGTCGGGATGAGAAACTGTGTAATGGTTTGTTTGTAGAATCCTTCAAATATCACCTTGCCAGGCGTACGCTATGGCAACAAACAGGTTATTTTGCCCTACAGACTCAGTAAATTTATAACTCTGAGAAGATAAACTTAATCGCAGCGGCCACGATAATATTCACATATTTTTGTCAATAATTCAAGTCACTATGTAACTGATAGGGACTTCAGAGGCACACGTCAATTTTCCCTCTAAATTTTAGTGCCTTTCAGCAGCCGCGGTAGCTATAGGAAAACTTCCAAAGGCCACGAGAAGGTACGCCAGCATGCCTTAAAATCGATGGAGGAACCCCATAATGAAGATCAATGCGTTCTGCAAGCGAGAAGCATTGTCAATAGCGACAGTAGTGACGGTAGCCGTCACAACTACTAGCCTTTATTACCAATAGTGGATAAGTCGAACTAACCTTAATCTTAAATTAGGGGTAAGGTCACCTGTACTACAGATAGAGCGGTACAGATGAGTCCTGTTAGCGGTCCGGTGAATTTTCATCAACGAGTGTCAATATCCCCTGACCTAAACAGACTAGACAGCGAGCTCGTGGCTCAATGGTTAGGGCGTTTGACTCTCATCAGAAAGGTCCCGAGTTCGACGCTCGAGTGGGGCACCACTTGGGTTTGGTTATGACTGGCTGACGACGGCTAATAAGCCAAGGAATAGCTCTTCCAGTCTCTTTTGTGTTTGCTGGTAATACTATCTGTCTATGCTACCAGCAATTATGGCTTTCAGGGCCTCTGGCGAGACTCATGGCAGAGTGAGACAGATGAGTCCCGTTAGCGGTCAGATGAATGTTCACCAACGAGATTCCTATCCCTTGTCTTACATGACAGTTCGACCGTCGATTCCGACGACGTCCAGCGTATGCTCTACAGAAGAGGGGTGCAGGGACGATGAATTGCGCATGAATAAGTGATATTAGGCTTGCGTTGCATCTGCCGCCCTTACTCACTCTTTCTTTACCCACCAATGCCCGGTTTCGAGACAGAATCACGAAAACGCAAAGCGGAATCGGGAGCAGACGGCCGCAGTCGCCATGTCTGACTCAGAGCACACGCAGCGGAAGTGCCCTTAAGGCCATGGGTGACTGGTACGTGAGCCTGCACCTGCAAGTTCCTTATAAGCATCACTACAGCTTAAACTAAACTAAGCAAGCTAAACTACATAAATTAAACTGAAAATAATAAAACTAAATAAGAAAATAATAACCAAACTGAACTGGTGGTAGTTCGACCGTCGTTTGCAATGATGTTCACCACGACCTTTAGTGAGCTGAAAGCAGATGCGATGACTGTAGCTGGATAGCAGTGAAAGTAGACTCGGAGGATCCACCCCACTTACTCACCCCTCTCACATCTGTACCCGATGTCAAGGCAAAAGCCGAAAAGACCGGAGGTGGGGAGGGCGCAAGTGGCTGGTGTCGCCGAGGCCCCCCTAAGCGTGCCACCACGCTCAGAACGGCCAGTTTCACAAACTGAGCACGGAGCGACTGTCCGGGTGGCCCTTGCAACTACACAGACGAAGTGACAGCCACCACCGCCAACACGCCGCCCACAAATTCGCTAGACGACACCAGCCGTTATTCACTCCTCTGGATGACAGACAGAGAAGATACAATTAGCCGGGCAACCATGTGCTTGGCCTGTAAACCCAGTGGGAGCGCAAGCGCATACACCAACAGGGAAGCAGATCCAAGAAAACTGCCAGCGCACACCAGGTCGAAGGGACCATGGTTTGCACAAGTGTGGCGATGCATACGTACACGATCCTTAAATCACCAAACTGAACTACATCATAAACCATAAACCCTAGTTTACTGTGCATAACTTACGAAATAAATAATTAGTTACGCATAGTAAACTACGGTGCTGTTTATAAGGAACCCTTACCAGACCCAGTTCTAGGCCCATGCGAATATCCACACCTCATATGCACCTCCCACCTATTCAAATTCCCTTCCCATAGGTTCGTTAGGAGGCGCGAGGTGCACTGTTTCTGATAAAATAAAAGTAATTTTGTGTTCGATTCGCCCTTTTTTCCCTTACGAAGAGGCTGGTAGGATCGTGTGTAAGGAGTGGTAAATGAAGTGCGTTACATTGCGGTTTGCTTGGAGCTTCCACACAGGCCTCAACGCAATGTGGAAGTCTATAATCCGCAGGTACTGTTGATCTGCCTGGTGAAACGCCAAGTTCACATACCACCTAAGCCGGAGTTAAGATCTCAGTCCCTGGGAGTCTGCAGTCAGGGTCTGGGGGGGGGGGGGGGGGCTGGCGGTGGTAACTAAACCGGATACATCCGCCAAATTACCCCTTCCTCCTGTTGAGCTCGTCCAACAGCTTCTGCTAAAATAATACTGGTAGCTGCCAGCTGGGTTTCGCAAACTAAGACTTAATGTCACAGGTAGAGACAGAAGCAGAAAGTAAAATGTAGCAAAGGTCAGACATCTTACAGGGTAACGGGCAATCAGAAGCAATCCATAATCGTCAATGACTGCAATTGTCGGCCTCCCGGAAAAATTCGTCAAATATAGGCCAACATAGACTGCTTTTAAAGCGCTGCTAGTGTTGTGCATTGATGACCTTGTAGTTTAAAAAAACAAAGAGGAATAAAAATAGGTTTATAATGGGTGCGGTAGCCCAATCCTGTAGCGAAAAAGGACGGGCATGGGAACGAGGCAGAGAATAAGGGGTAGGGGATTGGTGTGGAGCGAGCAAGAGGGTGTGGGATTGAATGGGAGGATCATTGTTTATTGAGGTCCGTGTCTTAGTGCGACCGCCTATCCGTCCCAGTGACAGCTGATTTTATGAGCACATTCGCCATGCTACTAAGGCCTGTCAAGGGCCAGGAGAGAAAAACAGCCGGTATAGACGCGAAGTGACGTGAGGCCGTATCCACTGCGGGCTCCGGGCTTAACCGAACAGGGGGGGACGAGCCTTTTGATGGATGGGGGGCAAGGTGACAATGATCACGCCTGTCAGAGTGGTTCTTCGCCATGGTAACTAAACCACCAGGTTCAGTGTAGGCCGTTGTCAGTGTCGTGCCAGAGGCGGTCGGGGCACCCACGAGGGCGGGTGAGCGGGTGGGGAGTTAATTAAATGGGGCTATCGTTCAGACTGCCCTGCCCGTTTAGTCGACTGCCCAGCGGAGCGTTTCGGTAGTTTGTTGGTGGGCTCATAACTAGACGAGAGACTTTGAAGATTCGACGGCACGGCAACTGAAACCGGGGAGGGGGTCACTTTGTGCGATCAGAAGCTACATTTGTCAGACAAGGCAATACTTGAATGTTAAGGTTCGTACACCAAAACGAGTCTTGCATAATACTCTGGCAAACTGTATCTATGATCGTAAAAACAGAAACCGCTATCTATGGTAATCCCTGAGGGGGACTTGGAGAGTGTGTACCATGAATACAGTTGTCTTAAAATAAGTTCTTATGAGGGCTCCGGGATCTACTCTTTTCAATGTACGTCGCATTCTACGTGTTGGAACGTACAAGAAGTACAAATAGTAAAGCTTTTTTGATTAGGTCTCAGTGACCGTATCTCAAAATTAGTCCTTGCCACTTAAAGAAAGCATTCTTCATAGCCCGTCTCTAGGACCTTTCTATTTTTCACCCCAATCGGTGTAAGTCAGCGAATAAAGGTACTCGTAACTCTGTGCACTAATATATCAACCTTTTAAAAATCCGTGGATGGAATTTTTCCTGTTCTACCCTGGGATTGACTGCTGCCTCATCGGCTGGTTCCGCCGCCTATGGTTTCTCGGTGGGATTTTCGTAAGCAAAAAAGGTTTGAATTTCGTATTCGGTCGAAAAACAGACGGAAAAGCTCAAGATATACCACTGGAAAACCCGACAATCGTCAGTTGAAGGTGCATGGAACTTAATGCGACAAGGATGGCTTACAAAGAAACTAAGTATAAGTAGGTCCATTTGCCACATGCAAATCTAGTCTGACCACCCTAAGAGCTAAAGACTGTACATTGATGTAGACAATTGAACTGCCTAGGTGGCATATGACTGGGCTGGGTGCAGGCATTTGCTTAAAAGCTCGATCACAAATGATCAGATTCGTCTAGGGGGCGTATGCAATACCAGATTAAAGTTCTACTGGTTGTATAATTTTCAATTTTGGAAACAGCAGATCGCAGAGGGTCCTCTTACAAAGTACAGATAACGAATGCCAACATCTCCCTCCCCCCACGCCAGCTCAGTGCAATTACATAAATAAAACCTCCTTAATAATATAAGAGTTGCTAATACAAGAGAACATGCAAGTCCCAGGACGTAATTGAGAAACAGAAGACGACTCGATATCTGGGACAATATGTTTATTCGTCTGACCTTTCGAAATCCCTCGCGGATTCATCATCAGAGACATACTCACAGAACAGTTTTTATGTGCACAGGGTTTTGCCGTAAAATTTAAGCGTACAGGAAAAAATCGATAAATGCCTTGAGTGTGCGCTGATTCGTTGCGTCACCTATGACCATCTGGCCTTGCGGTGTTGGCATAAGATGATGTGGTGGCCTGTCTGTTCTCCGAGCAGCGATTTGCTTAGGCCAAATTTATTCTCAGGATTTCCAAACGTCAGGCGAATAAGCATACTGTCCCAACGATCGAGTCGTCTTCTACAGGGTGCCCCACGAAAAACCCCTAAATTTATGATAATGTTTATACTGTTATACTGTGATGATCTGGTGGAGTTACGGCAAGTTCCAAGACTGCTCGCCTTTTTGGGGAATCGTGCCTGCAAGAAGTGCCACTACCAGGCTTACGCACCTTTGCTACAGGTGATCCACCTTGTTTGAATGCAGCCGCGACACCTCTAAACTCGTCAGTTGAAATGGCACCAAAAGAGTTGTTAGTTTCGGTAATATGCATTTTAAAATAAATACCTTCACAACAAAAGATCGATAACGATTACTTATACGGTCCCCTAAAAAAGACGTATGAGCAGGAACGGTCCGCAATACATGTGTATTTGCGTCAAACTCCCAGCAAAAGAGAGGTATTTTTATGGTAAGGGTTAGGACCAAGATCCGATTTAGGTTAAATGTCAGAGTCCAGGTTTGTGTCAAGGTAAGTTAGGGGTGCGTTTAGGGTAGAATTAGAATTAACGTTAGAGCAACAGTTTAGGTTTACTTCAGGACTACTGTTGGGATTAGAACATGGAAATATTTACCCTCGCTGGAATTATGTGCAGAGTAACCTTTATCATTTGTGCGGGGCATTCCTATTCCCGTGACCTATCTAGTAGCGGCCATATAAGTAATTCTCGTTGTGAGTGCCGAGCAGTGAAACTGTTGCTCCACTGAGCTGCTTGAAAGAAGAAACAGCTCTTAAGTGCTTCATCCGTTGGTGGTGCCTAACGACATGTCGAAAACGGCGGTGTGTTGCTCCTGGTCCCCACCGCATAGGATTAGGCCGATAAATATTCGGTTTCATATACAGTGGAGTCCGGTTAATGTGGACACGGTTAATGTGGACAACCGCTTAATGTGGACAGTTGGCCAGGAACGGAATTTCTCCATAGTAAAATCCTCCGGTTAATCTGGACAGCCACCGCTTAATGTGGACAGCACCAAGTTGTCAACCGGTCGGTCGACCCACAGATTTTGTGAAAAATCCAGTCCAAATCGCCCGCGGCGGGGAACTCCCGTGTCCTGTTCGCCACATTTGGGAGGTGCAGTTGTCGAAGGAGGCCGCCAATACGTCATCTAGGCTATTCCCACTCCCCCTGCCCTGCCCCCGTATCCTCACCCTTGTCTCCCTTATCTGCTTTCCCACAGATTTTGTCAAAAATCCAGTCCAAATCGCCTGTGGCGGGGAATTCCCGTGTCCTGTCCTGAAAGTTTTGCTTCAGGTGAACAGTACACAAAGCTTTTCTGTTGGTTTGCCTGTGGTTGTGTACGTGTGGAGGCTGATCACGAGAAAGTGAAGTGCTTTTGACTGTCGTTCTTCGAAATCTGCAATCTTTCTTTCCCTTCTTTCCCAGATGGGGAAGCGAAAGGATCGAACACCAACAGAGAAACTGGATGTTTTGGACAAGTTCCATAACCTTAAGAAGCAGTCACCCAGAATTGGTCTTCGAGAGGCAGCTGACCAGCTTGGAGTTTTCAAGTCGATGTTGGGAAAATTGGTGAAAAAAGAGGAGGAACTTCGTCGTGAGGCTTCAGAAGATGAACAAGGCCCTGCACAGAAACGCAATAGATATGGAAAGGACAAGAATATCGAGGCAGCACTTTTGCAGTTTTATCATTGGGCCCACGATCGTAACATCCCTCTCAATGGTCCGCTGCTTATGGAGAAGGCTGCGAAAATCGCAGAAGTAGCGGGAGTCAACTTCACTCCCACCGTAGGGTGGTTTGCGAGGTGGAAGAAGAGGAATGGATGACGTCTGGGCTGTGGGAAAATTTCTTACGAGAACTTGACCTCGAAATGGGGCGCCAGAAGCGCAAGATCCTTCTCTTGGCAGATAACTGCAGTGCCCACACTCGAGTCGAAGGACTGAGGAACATCACACTTCGATTTTTGCCACCCAACACAACTTCAGTTCTGCAACCCTGTGATCAGGGCATCATTCGATCTCTGTAAGCCTTCTTTCGGACCGTGATCCGGCGAGAGATTTTGCAGATCATCCAAGACCTAGCGGAAGACGATGAGACTGGCATGCGTTTGGCTCACAACGTTGTGAAGAATATTGACGTTCTTCAGGCCATGGAGCTGTTGAGCACTTCGGGGAAAAAGGTGAAGTTGGAGACAATCGTACATTGCTGGAGGAAAGGGGGCTTCGTCACCACTGAAGTGGAAGTTGCAGAGAATGAAGTCGCGATTCCGATCCCAGAAGACGTGACAGAAGACAGGATCGAGAGTTTTATAGAGTGGGTTTCAATCGACGACGATGCCGAAGTCGCCGAGGAGGCAACACTGGAGGAGGTGACAAGCGAACTCGCCGAAGCAGTTGCAGATGCCAAGAAGGTACCAGACGAGCAGGAAGAAGAGTCTGAAGAGGAAGACGAAGAAGTCGAGCCCCCAGTCTCATCAAAAGCAATGAGGGTGGCATTGGCCGTACTCGAAACGGGGCATCGACAACAAGGTTTTGATGTGGAGAATTTTGACACTGTGATAAAGAACTTTAGGGGAGCTTTAAGAGAAAAGTTTCCACCAAAGCCATCAAAACTGAGCATGTTCTTTCAATAAAACTTCATTCAGATGCAAAATTCTGTTTTTTATACGTAGAAACGACTGGTTTGGGGTCAGTTCGCTTAATGTGGACAACCGGTTAATATGGACAGCTGGCCTGGAACGGAGGTGTCCACATTAACCGGACTCCACTGTACCCTCCTAATTTAAGGCTAGAACCTCGCAGATTCACTGGAATCTCGTCGGGCGGTAAGAGTTAAATTTGGGGTCCACTACAGCACGCGAAAACCCCCTCCTTCTGTAATACGCAGCAGGTGGTAATCAGGGTATGCATATCAAGAGAAAGAAAAAATAAATGAAAAGGAGAGCATATAAAAGTAGAAAATAATATGAATAATTAATTAAATAACCAAATATTAGTGCGCGATAATTAAAATTAGAATTACAACCAACAGAAAAAAAGAAGACCTAATAGTTTACTCTATATCAGATAGAGTTGATGTAGAGTCGACGATTATGTCTAAGTGAATACTATTGGGCCATTTTAATTATCGCGTGCTGTTTATTTAAATAAGCTGCAGTGAACTCTAAATTAAACTTTCATCCGTCGGGCCGCTGGATAAAAACTGGGGTTATAACGGCTCGTTCCCTGCAGCTCTCAGGCTGACCTAGGTTTATGAGTATGCGCAAAAATCCGAGGTCCAGATAAAATATTCCTTTTATCATCCCCAGAAGAGGAAGAAGGGGCGATTTCTGAGACCAACTTGTATTGTATCTGACGTTTCAAAAGTCTTCTCGCTTCCATCGTCAGAGCGTGGTGACCGTTCTGCTGGTGTCTGCAAGTGTGTCCAACCGCTAGCCTGATGCCTGAAGCCAGCATGTCAGTTGATGGTACCAATCGATTTTTGTGGCTGTTTTAATTGCTCGTGCCATCGCGGTCGCTTCCATGAGGTGTGTTAAGTCGTTTATGTGCATCCTGAGCGTTTCCACCTTCTTCGCTCGCGGCTGCCGGCTGTCGGCCCTGCGTATCTTCCTCCGCCCGACCTATTGCTCCGTTCTGAGCAGATGTTAGCTTTCTACGGATGAATGGAAGGTTTATGAGTCTCTTACCCTTCTAATGTATGTATGCGTCGGGGGTTAGGCGGAGGTTAAAACTACATCGGGCACAGGAACAAGTAATATAAAATTGTGGTCGACAGATTTAGCCAAGCTACTAGAACATGGGAGATGGAGGTTGAGCCTGGGAAAGGTTTTTACGTTCTTCGCTAAAATAATGCGAGATTCCAAAAGCTAGGCATAGCAAGGCTGCCAAATGAAACGTGCACTCAGTTCTTCTTATGATGAAGTAAGCACGTAGACTGAGTGGGGTGCAATTTTGGGTAGATTTTAAGGCCGAAAAAACCAAAAAGCACACAGGCCGCAGTAAAGTACAGAAGTTCAATAGGGGTGACTTATATGGCCTCTAAACAGGACATGGGAAAAGGAACGCTCTCCCCCCCCCCCTCAAAGCAATCAGAATACTTCCAAGAAAGGTAAATATTTTTGTGTCATAACCCTTATACTAGTCCTAACCCTAAATTTAGTCCTAGCTTTAGCTGTAAACTGAACCTGGAATTTGGCACAAAGACGCTTGCATTGCGGCTGATTCCTGCTCTCCTGTCCCGTTTAGGAGACCATATAAGGCATCTTTACCAGAACTTCCTTGTGTCCATCAAGATGGCCCACTGGTTACAAGCTATCGGAACAGCGCCGCGCCGCTTCTCAGCTCAGCCACTCCCAACGGATCAATCGCACATTCTAGATCACTGAACAAGATACTTCACAGACGACCTCATCCACAATATCTGATTAAAGTATCAGCAAACCCAAATCATGACCATCTGCAATCACTGCAAGAGACTAGTAAGGCTGACCAACAGATGTCCAGCGGAAAAGCTCCAGGCGTCGAGCCACTTCCACCTTAAATCTGTAATAATTGTGGTCCTCAGCGCATGAATGCACTCACCTCGCTATTTTATAAAGTGTGCTGACAAGAACAGACTGTCCGGGACATCAAGAAAACCAAGAACCCAGTGAATGCTACCATGCAGCTCTTTATGTGTTCTCTCTCTAATACTTGAGGTCTTAAGGACCCACAGTGATATGCCTGATTGCAGAAAGATACACACAATTCCTCATTCGGTAGAATAATTATTTTTGGAAATGATAGTTTATTGTGTGTGACCGCATAATTACACGCGATTATCTTCTAATACCCTGACCTGCTATATAGTCTTGTGTTAGCCATCATTTTAAATTAACTGTTTCGCACAACTCTCCTGTGTCTGACGACGACCTGGTGAGCCAGCGTCGAAAATTCACACAATAAACTTTCCTTTCCCAAAGAAATTATTCGACCGAATTATACTTCTTGGGAGACCGATTCCCCAGTTTACAATTTCAAATGTTTGTTACGGCACAGAGGCCACGTCCTTCTCAGGCAGTCGCATAGCCTGGAAGGTGGAACGGCAAAAGTAGCTTACGTAATCCCATTCATACACCCTTAGTCCCAGCATTTTGTCCTGCAAAAACGGTGGTTGTAGAGTTTTGTGGGGTGGGGAAATAGGATAGGCAGCGAAGAAATTTTTTAGAAGTAAGTGTAAAGTGAAAAAATGTAGTCAAAGTTGCTTCCCGCGGCCGCTGGGAGTAGGTTGTTCCACATGTAAATTGAAGGTGTGCGCGGTGCTTCGCGCCGCAGACTACACTAATCTAACTCCAGAATGGTAAGTTGGACCACAGGTAAGTTGAACTAAACTACTTCCTAACCACCATTCCAATTTTTTGGGAAATTCGAGAACCCTGCAAGTTAACAATCGGGTTTTTCCGCAATGAGTTCAACAATAATACAGATTAGGAAAATGTACAGACATAAAACAACAACACTTCTAAATACAGTAAAATAAAATGCATTTAGCATTTATTAAAGTATATTCCACTGCGTGTCCTAATTCCCCACCCATAAAACCCGATAAACACCATTTTTGTAGGAAAACATGCAGGTTGTAGGGATTGATGAGTGGGGCTACATAAGCTACTGTTGCCAGTGTAACTAGCTTCGTTCGTTTAGCAGTGGCATATTACCTCTAGCAACAGATCCTAGCCCAAACTTAGTAAAATGTGACACAGCTTTTGGTGGACAGAGGTGAGATAGAGAGCTGAAACCAAGACAAGCCCTGATGTGCTCCGGACCCTAAACATGTATTTACTCGAAATAGTTTATTGAGATCGATGTTATATGAGCCCCAGCGTTGAATTTAATCAACGACACCTCTGGCAAACACTAACGTCAGTTATAGTGCCTGTATTACTAACACTCAGCTACACTCCTAGTTAGCATTTGTGGAAATAGCAGTAGCAGTGCCAGCCTTGGTTTCGTGTTACTTAAAACTACATTAGGCGGTGTTCTGGCCTGCATTGGGAAAAGCGGCCTGCACCCGAGCCCGTTCGATCATCTTGACTTTGTTTTGTCACCCGTTCAAACGGGTAAGGTTTTAGAGTGAGGTTGACAGTTGCGCGTCTATTTCACTTAAATCTCGTCCTTGTCTCCAGTCGCAATCCCTGCTCGTGGACATATAGAGGACATAATCGAAATCGAAGGTCGAACTATGAGTATGTGCTTGCACTTCTAGCTCAGAGTATTGGTAAGCCTCCCGTTTTGAGTAGTGAGAAGGTAGTATACTGTTGCTGGTCGGTTGACCTGTATAACTGATTTGGTGCATGCATGTATTTTTCTTCTTCTTCTTCAATTCCGTACATGGGCCTGTCTGTCCACACTCACAGGATAAATGCGACGCTGATCCACGAGAGTGCTAGCGTGACTGCTGGGTTGTGGAAGGCGGGGTGAGGGGGGTTGGCGTTGAGCGAAAACCTCGGCGTGGCCACAGAAGCATCATCAGGCAGCCATCGCTTTTTACACCTGTTTAAACAGCATGACAGCATGCAGAAACCAACAGCGTAGACAGACAGACAGGCAGGCAGGCACATCAGCAAGACGAACGGTCGTCGTGTGCGACCACCAAAAGCTGCTGCGGCGGCTCATGATGGCGCCTGTTCACATGCTGGTATTGCCGACGGTCCTGCCGCCACTGTGAGCATAATTTGAATGCATGCGGGAACGGAGGGGGGGGGGCGGTAGTTACACGCATGGTACCCCTCTCTCCTTTGCCCTGTCAGCTCGCACTGGCCATCTCCGGCATGCGCTCGCGTTCAGTGGGGAGTGCACACGCACGCACGTGGAGGTAGTGTGATGATGACGATGCTGATGCGGTTGTGCGCTGTGACCAACATCAAATTCAGCAACTCGCATACAATCATTTCCGTCGCCACCAGTGTGTGTGTGTGTGTGAACAAGACTCCAGCGAGCTCCTTGCACTCGTTCGCCATTCGTCAGTATTCGCACATGTGGTGTGTACGCGTGAACATTCAGCATAAAAAGTCTCCGTCTCACACACATGTGTGTGTTTGATAGAGCTGACCACAAGTTCACATAAAGGAGGAAGTGCTCTCCCCGGCTAGTTGTCGTCGTTCGCCTAATGGACGAAGGATAACGCACTCTTGAGATCCTTTTCCAGTACAGACGCTTCCCTCCCGCCTCCCCCGGACTGTCGAACGCCCATTGGTCCATCGCACTGCCCTGCGGAAGGCGCGCACGCGTACAGCCAACCCGTGTGTGAAGGTGCGTCGCTACCACCACGCCTTCACCGCCTCCGCAGCTAACCCTTTACGTATGTGTGTGTGCGTGTGTGTGGATGTCTTTGTCTTCTCGTACTCCATCCTTCGTTCGTCGCTCTCCCTCTAGTAAACACGCGACCGGTTGAACGGGCGTTCGCTTGTTGCTCGCTCGCTCGCTCGCTCACTCTTACCCTAGTCTTCTTTCCCTGACACGCGCTTGGCATACCACCGCACAGCCCTAACCCCGTCCACCCCCACAAGCACACGCGTGCTCGTCGCCATGCCCAACCACAATCGGCAATGACCGAAGGTGCCTGGTCACCATGTCACCTTACAAGCACTAGCCTCGACTCACTGGCTGGCGGAGCCTTTAGCGACACTGGCGGATTTCTGAGCACAGCAACTGCGTCCACCTGTCGACAGACGATCCTACCCCTGGCCACCACCACCACCACTACCAGGGGACAGGAACTAAGAGGACCCCCACTTACTGCAGAAAACCCCTTCTTCTCACCGGGGCGTCAACCACTGGGCGGAGTGATTGGAGGAGAAAAACGCAGCACTGATAGCAATCGCATTCTATCGCCTACGGAAGTCGCTACGAACCACTCCCTCATAGCTGCCGTCACCGCTACCCCAAACACCTGTGACAACTGCAGGACTGACATTCCTGGAAGCTACACCGCAGTGAACGGCGGTTGCAGTGCCAGTAGCACTACGGACTGTGTATTTAACCGGAGGGACCCCTCCTGCCAGGGTTCGTCCATATCTTTCACGCCCTCTACCACCTCTACAACGGAACCCGTCTCGCCAGATTCGCAGAAACATCCCTACCTCGGCGTTGCCGGTAAGTCTTGCCTTATTTTCAGATCTTGAAGCGCACTATCTTTTCCCTTTCAATGACCAAACATATTAGTTTAATTGATCAACTTCTCAGCCGAATTTCCCCACATCAGGCACCTAAAGCCAAAACAAGGAATATATATTAAATGACTATTTGACGTGATGTTGCTCTCCTCTTCCAGTTTATGTTTGCCCTAGGCTTGCTCGTTTGCTGTTGATGAAACACCCCTCCAGCGCACTTAAAGGGTTCTTACCCTCTACGGCCTCCCTTCGTGCAGGCCCTCGCTTGTGGTTTCTCATACTGAGTTTTACGGGTAATGTTCAGGTGCCAGAGGGCCAAATTTTGTCCTGAAACTCCGCTGTAAAAAGCTTGTTCGTGAAACTATTTGCTGGCCGGATCAGTGTTCGTCCTATATTGCATAAGTATCAAGATCAACGCTGATTGAGGCTAACCGGTGGTGAGATACCGGCGAACTTCGACTCGATTACGCTTGTTTATGAACTGCCCGCGCAACGTTAGTCCGACATACTTCGGGTCCAGCAAAGCACGGAGGTCAGGGATAGGCATGGCAGAATGGGTCTGTAAATAAACTGTCTGTGTTGATCTTCGCCTGGTATTCCTGGCTTCTTTGCATGTTCGTGATCCCAACCACACAGTCCAAAGCTGGGAAACTAAACATATGCGTGTCCGCCTTTTTTACCGAGAATATACGTATAGACAGAAGGACATTACCGAAAAAGATAAGGGAGACTAGGATGACCATTTCTGGTTTATTAGCCATCGTCAGCCAGTCATAGCTAACCCCAAGTGCTGCCTCATATATTGGTGCTCCATCCGAGGTTCGAACCCGCGACCTTGTTAGTAGGAAGTCAACTACTCTAACCCCTGCACTACGGGCTCGTTGTCCTGCCAGAAGGAGTACCAAAAATACAAGGGGGGGGGGGGGGGTAAAATGGTCATTTCTGGTTAAATAGCAGTCCTCAGCCAGCCCTCGGAAACCGATGCTCGGATAGCCTTGAATTCGAACTTGGACATTGAGGCTTCAGTCGAAATTTCATCTATTGATTCTTTGTCCTGTCGTTTGCTTTCGCAAATATTAATTGCCATGAGCCTCTTATGGGACAAACTCTGTCTGTCATGCTTCAAAACTTTGTTGATAACCCTTGGAGACAGTTACAGAGTGACCAGTAATTATCCAGGTAGGAGTACCGGCGAAAAAGAGGGAGACCGGGATAGCCTATTCAGACCTGAGGTCAGGCATAATGTGATGGCTCGCACTTGTGAGCTCAGCCACTAATTTCTTTTTTTCTATAAGCCGTGACTGGCGAGCGCTCCAAAACCACAGTTAATATATCCAATCTCAACTGACCAGACAATGAGCCCGTGGGGCCTTAGACGTCCAAATAACAAGTCGTGGTTTCGATCCTCGGCTGCTGCAACACCTGGGGTTGGATATGGCTGGCTGATGACGGCTACTAAGCCAGAGATGACCATTCCAGTCTCCAGTCTGCTCGAATTAAATGAATGCCTCGTAGCGTGAACCACAGACGCCTTGCTGTGTACCGGACAGGGTCAGCTGCTTTTGTACGCTGATAAAACGTCGAACAACCATTTGGGAAGCCAGGTTCGGATATTTACGTAATAAAAGCCATTTAGCGGTCAGGTGAACGTAAATTAATGAGTATCAATCTACCCCCGACCTAAACCGGAAAGATGACAGGCTCGTGGCTCAACGGTTAGGGCGTTTGGCTCCGATCAAAAAGATCACAAGTTTGAGCCGCGAGTAGGTCACCACTCGGGGTTGGGTATGACTGACTGATAACGGCTCATACGTCAGGAATGCCCATTTGAGTCTCCCTCGTCTTTGCCGGCAATATTAAACGCCGCTTCCTGTTCAAGGGACTCGATATATGTCTGGTGATATTGCTTGTGATAACCATTTTTAATACATATACATATGCTGAAAAGAAAGATCTTCGGAAAATCGAGTTGTACTCGTGCATTTTCGAACAAGTATCACGTGTTCGTTAACACATCCCTCCCCTCACCAGCACAACCTATCACCGCGGGAGTCACGTCACCATAACCCTCCCACCCACCCCCCCCCCCGGTTCGTTGTAACCTCTGCCCCCAAAACCTCTAGTGGGACATTCCCAGCCCTCACTTTTCATTTAGTCTGACGACGAACGCGTGATACTTGTTCGAAAATTCACGAGTACAACTCGATTTTCCGAAGATCTTCTTTCTTTTCATCATATCATCTCGGAATGCAACTTACTTCACTTATCCAACATATACATATATTCCTTTGGGGCGCAATCTTCCGCGTTTAGCAGTAGATCTTTCCGCATTTGAGCTAGTTTGCCGTTTACTTTGTGTTATACAGTAGTCAAATAGAAATGGCGCCCATTCTCTTCCCTGGCTCTTCTGCACTTTTCCCACACGAGATCCCCACAGGCAACTGTTGGTCCAACCACTGGCATACTCCCGTTCGATGACTAATATGAAGCACGGTCTAAACCAGGCTACCTGGTCGCGCCGCCGGCTTCCTGCATGACAGATGACACTCAATTAGGCATCTACCTTTCCCTTCAACCCGCCGCTTCCTGATTATCTTTCACGGGTGGGCCTATTTCGCGTCAGTGAACGGAGATAAGTGCGGATGCCTGTCCAAGTGGGAACTAGGGGGCTTTTGTAACGCACGGGACCCGACTTCCGCCACGTGCCGTGTTGCGCGTGTACCTTGCTGGCTGCTGCGGGGCTTCTAAAAACGATCTACTGATGGCAACTTTTCCCGGAGTCCCTCAGCCATTAAAGTAAACTCTTCACTACATATGTGAGTAATCTTCAAGCGTAACAGACTCAGTTGAATACTTACGCAGTGCAGAATCCCCGACTTTCAGGGGGCATTTAAATTAGTAGTGAAGCATGGCGGGTCTGCTAGTTTCTCTCAATGGAAGTGTGTATTATGTAGACGCATATGCCCAACATCGAGCTTCCACTGAGGCTCTGCTGGACTTCCAACCCTGAACTGTGATTAATTTTGTTGTAAATGAACGTTTCCGAAATCCCTTGTCGTTTTCCGTCAGCTCCACCCAAACCCTGACCCCGTGTTTGAGCAGGTAATTCATGATAGGACACAGCGCCAGGAACCGCCCGTAATACACGTGACGTAGCGCTAAACGTCCGGTAAATTAAGATTAGGGTTAGAATTAAGGTACGGTTAGAGCTAACACTAGGATTGAGGCTAGGATTAGAGTAAAGGCTAAGTTCAGGCTTAGGGCTATGGTTAGTGTTAAGATTAAGGTTAAGGTTTTGGTTTGAGTTAAGACACGGGAATACTTACCTGTATTACGGAAGGGGGTGAGGGAGGAGAGCGGTCCGATTCTGGTGTCCTACCGGACAGAGCCGATCCTGAGCTCAACTTTTTATTCCTCAGCCGCGAGCGCACTACCAGTCCGCTCGAAAGGGATAGTGACTGATCTGATTCGGTTTTTGAAAGGAAGGGAAAAAAGACCAGGCTGTTTTCACTGAAAGGACCTTGTGGACTGGGTTTTCGGTACGGCTGGCTGACTTGTTCCACTGATTTGTGTCAATTGATGATAACATCCTTTACCCGGCCTACTTTGTAAAGCCCAAATGACAGTTTGCGGATCTTCTCTATCGACCCGTTTCATGCATCCTCTACATGTACATGACTCGGTCTAAGTGGTCTAGGCCTGTACAAGAGTTTCTCCTCTTTGTTTTCTTTAAAAACAGTACTAAGCAGTACGTCTTCACTACCGAATGCCACTCTGATAGGTTCAGGCTTTGGCTGACTTAATTAATGAAATTTCTGAAAATGTTCAAATATTGGATGCTAAAATCTAGATGTAAAAAGCGTTTTTCGGACATTTTTGGCATTTCATCCAGGCGCCTATAAACTCTACTGTATTCTTGTGTGCCGAATTTTAACTAACTACTGGAAAGACAGAGCATTTTTCGTTCTGCGTTTGCCCCTGGTTTTTCAAAACTCGGTTACCGGCCTCGCAATAGAACGCACCTTTAAGTACTCCTTGTGTATTTCCTGCTTCAGGCAAAGTCGTCTGATGAACTCCGTGTTAAGGGCCAAAGCAGTTTCTTTCTTGCCAGACTGGTAACATCAGACCCACGTAGATCATAAACCATAGGGCCCGTACCATTCAGAGGGTAAATGGCATAGTTTTCATGCTTTTGTGTGCATGGAGCAACGAGTGCGGAAGCTATGAATTCAACGATACTCCCAGTGGTAGTTGATAAGGGTGCCGTATTTGTGGCTCCCAGGATAGTCAGGCAGATTTTTTACCATATGTAGCACTTCGGTAGTAGGAGACAAGGGAGACTAGAATTATTATTTCTGGTTTATTAACCATCATCAGCCAGCCATACCCAACCCCAGGTGGTGCAAAACCCGAGACTCGAACCCGCGACCCGTTGCTCAGAATTCTAATACTCTTACCATCATCAGCGTCATTATTTTGTCATCATAACTCCCCCCTCTCCCTATTAACTATCATCATCGAAGACTTGGAATATTCGGCCTTTCAATTGGCAGAATGTTAGGCTCACTGGCTCATGGAAAGTAGGTCAGAAATGGTTCTTTTAGCCCCCCCTCGCCTTTCATACAGCCATTCGCAATTGGCAATGTGTTCGTTACCAGGTGATTGGCCGGGAGTGCAAGGACGAAATGGGGAACACAGTTCTGTCCTTCAACTAGGCCAGTTCGGTGCCGGTCAGCCCCACGTGACTTTGTCGAGGCTTCTGCTTGCGCTTCACTGTGTTCTGTTGTATCCGGCATTGTGTTATATCCTTCTCCTGGTTCAGCACCTGGTCTTCTGTCCATCACCCGTTCGGGTCTGCTCTCTCTCTCTCTCGCACTCAAACGCCTGCATGTCCCGTAACAGGACCAAACTCTTGTTTTCGACTTACGTGTGCCAGAAAAATGGAGCTAGTATGCTGCTGGACAGTTTGTCACAGACAGCAAACTGAACCTTAGATCGGATTTGAAGTAATAAGTGACCCACTTTGGGTTAACTCCCCAAAGTTTCGGCTTGAAGCGACGTGTCACTAGGTCGAAAAACTACACGAAGTCGCTCGGCCATTCCCACTACCATCGTGCTTTTGCCGACCTGCTAGCCCTTCTAGGGAGGAAGGGGGGGGGGGTAGGTAGCGTATACCATTGTGACATTCTGATAGACAGGCTCATACCTACCACCGATTAACCTTTTGGTAGTGGAGGTGGGGGGCGGCCACGGTGCGATAGGCTAGTGTCCTTTTCTCACGACCTTTCATCCTTTTTGCGTCGACTCTTACGGCGGGAGGGGGGGGGGGGGTGGGGGCGGAGAAGAGGTGAAAACAAGAGGGGACAGACTTGTGCGGTTGGTGGGAGGTACGGACGGAATTCCTTTCCCACCCCACCGCTCCCACCAATAATATTGCTCTGAGGGGGTGGGGACACCCCCAACCCGTCCATTTCAATCCTCTTTCGCATTCGCAAATAGCTTGACGAGAGGGGGGGGGGCGGAAAAGCGGCGACAGTTACCACACTAGCGACACCACCGTGTGCTTTACTGTCACGGTCCTCAAACCTGACACCGGCAAAGACACTGCCACCAGTGTCGCGCCGTGACCAAGCCCGACTGCACACGAGACCGGCACACTTAATGTTTTGTGACCGTTGGAGTTGACTCATGAGACTGTTCGACAGATGGTACTACTGGCCGGTGTCTTGCGCGTATTCTTCTATCAGTTTAGTTTAGTTGGTGTCTGTAGGGTGACCTTGAGGTAGACAACCACGAACGCAAGAGGCGAAGGCCTCTATGTCCATCAGCAATCCGTTTGAGGTATTACCAACACTCTCTGAAATAGATTTAGCTATGCAAGCTTTGGAGCTCCCTTAAAATGTGATTACAGAGCATGATTTAATGGAAAAGATGAAAAAATAACTTTTCAAGGAAAAGGTTTGATTTAAAACTTGAGTTCAGAAAGGGCTTAAACAGTGTTAGCATATCATAACACTGAAGACGAAACAAGATCACTGATTCTCACTAATTCACCGCGCGTTTAACGGATTAAATTTTTGCATTGCTCTTGCCCCATCAGCATACATTAGATAGATTATTTCATTTTCGTTCACAAGGTAGAAGGTTGTCTAGACACGGCCCAAGTAGCTTCGCATCTATGACGAGGGCCCCTGCAGCTGTTGCTGGGAGGCCCGATTAAGGTAGGAATACAAAGAGCATGAATAGTTTGTTCTTTCTGTTAGTGTGGGATACCGAGTTCGACTGCTAGGTGAGAGTTGATAAAGAGCTGTTGCATCAAATTTCAGTCAATGCCCATAAACCTTAAATGTACTGAACTAAACCGAGAACAGAAATTGATTTCTAAGGAAATTAAAAAACGGAACCTTCAAAACCGGTCCATCAACCAGAAAGTAAACAAGGGGGGCCGGGTAACTACTGCTTAGCCGGATCCCTCGAAGCCGCGTCAAGCAACGGCGGAATAATGGCGAC
>JAYGXS010000002.1:28673731-28701379 GCA_036362985.1 Ligula intestinalis | reverse complement strand
AGTCACTCAACTTCAAATGGAGCACTCTAAGACTATAGGTCAGTCACAGAAGGCTCAAATTAATTTTGCAATTGGATACTGACTATTATTTTATATTTCGTTCCCACAGAACCAGCCCTGCCTAAATATAGGGGGTCTAGTCTGGGTATTACGCTCTCCTAAATTTTCCTCTTTCTCGGAAACTGAAATAGTAGGAAAATTTAAATATTTTCGCACGACTTGACCCCTTTTGCGAAAAAACAGCCATTTTTATCTACCCTAGATCTGCATTAGTTATACAGTTCAGTGCCGACCGACTTTTTCTTGATACAGGGGTGGTCGTCTCTTAGGGCTAAATGATCGAATCATGTAGCCGCTCGTTGGCTTTACGCCAGAGATGGGTGTTAGCTTCTTTTGTTTAATTTTGTTCAGGTATAGTTGGCTAAGACCACAGTTAGGAGAAATATGGAAAAATTGCACTCACCCCTTGAACCCGCGCGTTTTTGTTAATTGTAAGTATGTATAGTTGACCATGCCATAACAGGTAAAGGCACTTTGGTAAAATGGTAATGGCGTATTTACAGGACGGATATTTGCTCTGCAATGGGGGTCTATTTACCGCACCGGCTCTGTTATGACGCCCAGCAATCAGTTATTGCGGAACGTTTACGAACGAGGACATGGATGCGGGAATGGCCGTGTCGAGATTACGTAGCATCATCAGACAGTACGGTCCCGGACACGGGCTGCCTGTCTGGGACTCGATTATCGATTGCTCGTCGCCATGGTATTGCCTGCATGGGCTGTAGAGTCAAGGTAACGCGGAAGTGCCAATTTGCGACCCAGCAGTCATGATGAATGGGCGCGCATTTCTGTCATGTGACACTGTATATTTTCGACCCTATAGAGGCATGGCGAAGACGTCGCTCAAGGCAACGAGCCCGTGGTGCAATGGTAGAATGGTAAAATCAATGACCAAAGGTCCCGGGAGTTCCGACCCTTGAGATTGGATATGACTGGCTGATGACAAGCCAGAAATGGCCATTCTGGCCTACCTTTGCTTTGTTGGATCCATTCCACGGCGCTCAATGTTTAAATAACTCATGTTCAAACGCTCCTAACCGGCTGATAACGAAAAATAAACCAGGAATAGTCATTCCGTCATGGTCTTATTTAGTAGGAAAAAAACTTGAAATTTGAATAGAAGTCCCCTAGTATGAGTGGCTTTGTGGTTAATTCCAGGGAGATGAGGGTTAATTCCGTTCATAACTGCAAAGACATTTTCGGAGCCTCGGGCCTTTGTCTCCCTATGATAGTCCGGGCCTTTCTTGGAGAGATAAGCCGGTTTGAAAGACCACTTGTTTTTCTTCGTTGCATTATAGGCGATCGAGGAACACGCTACTCACGCGTTCTGAATGTCTGCACTTGACTAAGTCATCATAAAGTTTCTAAATGAGTGTAAAATTATTTGAGCTTGTCTACTTCGACCGTAGATCCGGATTTACGCGCAAGGAAGCTGAGGGCTAGTATGCAGTTCATACGATTTCTCAACATGTAACTTACCGCTCAAGGCTCAGCACCTAAACCTTCGTGGTCAGCTTAAATTCGCATCAGAGTGAAATATATTAAGATACTTTTTTCCCTTTATATGAGTATTACTCTTCAAGCGATCGGATAAAAATGAGCGGCCCAAGTGGCAAGATGAGCACAACTAGTTGATTTCTTATCTCAGTCATTGAAAAACTTAAAAGTATGCACTGTGACGAATGTGGTAAGGAATGCAGGTTCTGTTCTTGCTACCTCCGTCATCCTTTATCGTCTTCTCGAGAAGATCCCTATTGTGTAATTGTTTCTGATTTCTTCTTGTTGACTATACAGGAAGAATATAACGATGTGCGCAGTACGGTTGAAGAGCACGTAAGGGTGACAAATATACCACCGCATAGGATGCCCAGTGGCACAGGGTAGTCGGTGCCCTCTAACTCCACCATGAATCCAACCATTACTTTAAGCTCCACGAAGCAGTGTGATGGTCGCAGCATGCTAAGTTAAAATACAAGCAGACTAGGGTCTAGGCAGAGAGTACTGACGGCAAGGACATAGGAGACGGGAATGTCTATTCCTGGCTCATTAGCCATCATACCCAGACCCAAGTGGCGTCCCACCCGAGTCTCGAACTCGCGATCTCTTTGATCAGAGTCAAATGCCTTGACCATTGAGCCAGGAGCTCGTTGTCCTGCCGGTTTTAGTTCGGGGATATTGACACTCGTTGACGAACATTCACCAGATCTTTAACGGAACTCATCTGTTCCGCTCTGCCTAGGGCGTCAATAGAGGCCCTGACAGCCATAGCAGCCTGTACTATCGGCAGATAGTATTGCCGGTAAGGACCAGGGAGACTGGAATGACCATTTCTGGCATATTAGCCGTCATCAGTCAGTCATACCCAATACTATACCCTTCAGGTGAACACCTGTGCGACACACTACAGACGATCTTTTTAAGTCGCCTCGGCCAGTGTGCCCAATCTCATCCCCGGTCGCGTAGTTTTCTCACAACCGAACGTCCTTTAAAACTATCACGTCGCACTAACAATCGTAGTTTGGAGGATTGTCAATGGATTGGATAACTCGGTCCTATTCAAGAATAAGGGTCGGTTTACAACTTATCCTTAAATGACCTGTATGTCACACCGAGACCGCTCACTGAAAAATGATACGTATGAAGTGGGGCGTGAAGTTGGTAAGGTTCACGTATGCAGGTTGTTTAGTTTTGTCTATCATTGCTCCAACAGCCACTGACCCGTCTTGCCGCATACAGTATTAGTAGTATAGTAGTAGTGGCGATGGTCGTGTCCATCCATCAACAATCACAGGTCTTTTCTTCAGCGGATGAGCTAATATGAGTGACCTGCAGCACCTATGCAGGTTCGTGCAGTACCGAGTTGTTTGTAGGGATAAAATATCAGGATCATATTGCAACACAGATAAGTTGGGCCCCAAATTCTACTGAAGTCATTGCTTACATTGCCTACAGGAAATGTCTCTGAAAGAAGCAATCGTTGGTAGTCAATTTGTCCAAAAATTACAGTTCCAATAGCGACAGCAAAGAGGACAGCATTCTCTTAACCGTAGCTACCCTGAAACCGTCCAATGGTTATTTTAAAGAGAAAAATAAACGCAATTATTTGATTGGACAAATACTTCTTTGACTATTTTTGTAGGTGATACTGATTAAGACAGACGCGTTCGCTCAGCACTTTCAGAAACTTTCCTTTAAACATTTCGGGGCAAACAGCAAAAAGACTTTAATGCCCTAGGTTCAAACCACCTACTTCCAGGTTTGGATACTAGTTCTGTTCAATCTCCAGCGTGGATTACTTTAAGCTTCAGCGTCAACCATTTGAACGTCTAGACTTTTAACTGTTCGTAGTGGTTGTTGATGACAGTCCATGGGTAGTCGAGAAACACAATTTCCTTTCTGGATCCCCTTGATACCAGCAAGTCATTTCTGGACGACTAGGTGTATCAGGTGTATGTTGATATTAACAAAGCAATTTCGTAGAGTCTATTTCCCTTAAAGCAACTTCCTAATTCATCAGGTCACCATGGGGTTTCTTTATATCGTAAACTATAAAAGCCAACCTCTTACGTTAGTAAATACTTGTGTCAGCAAGTGCACATTGTGCTGCGTTCAGTGGCGGTCCTCGTGTTGACTTCACTGTTACCAAATAGTGGTCCACTGACATGCGGTCTAAAGTTTTTTTTCCAAGTAGGCATCTCATTTTAACTAGTTGACTTCAATTCAGCAGTTTATCCTACAGTCTGGGTAAGGTTTTTTCTTGTAACCACTTAACCCTTTCTCAGTTGCAACTCGATAGTACTCTATGGCTGACATGACCCTAAAGGAATATTTCCCTGCTTTATAGCCGATAGGTTTTTGTGAAAATAAATGCTTTTAGGTTTGCGATGAATGCGCGTCAGAAACATTGGCGTACGAAGCTCATATTTGCGACAGTGTATCACAATCCTATAACTAAAATGCAAATCTCTTTCGCCTGTCTGTGATCCAAGTTGGGTATAAATAAGTCCTGCATGATTAAGCCGTCGCTCTCGACATCAATTTCCGCACACAGGCTCTGCCTCAACAGGCAAAGCCCCATGCGATCCGGCAAGCCTCAGCGGGTGGGGGAGAGGCGGGGGGGGGTGGGCTATTTCTACCCTAGCCCGCTGTGTTATCCTTGTCTCTTGATCTCTCTCTCTCTCCCTCTCTCTCTCTCTCTCTCTCTCTCTTTCTCGGTATTAAACCCCTCGAGCGTGTGAACATGCGGCCGTGGGAACCACAGCTGCGTTCTCACCTTCGAGACACGCAGTGGCCGTTAATAGACATATGATTCAGTAGCCCAGCCGCAGTGGCAACGCGCGCGCGTGCGTGCGTACGCACGCCCGAAAGTACCGATATTTTCATCAAAGCGGGCCGGCGGCTCTCAAATCGCATCGCCCCTGCGGGAGCGTGTTCGCGTGCGTGTGTGTGTGCGTGCGTGCGCGGTGCACGGGTGTTGTAACAGGTGTGTGTGTGTGTGTGTGTGTGCATACGGCGCGCGGCGCCTTCTATGGGCTGGTACGCGGGGTGGTCCACACGCGGAGCCTGTGCCGTTGTCAGTGCGCGTGTGTGAACTTTCTCCCCCCCCTCCTCCCCCGCCTGCTCCTCGCATAACACAGGCACATGCATGCATGCACACACGAGCGTTGCACGGGCCAGACTCGTGCGTTGTAAAGTCTTGGCTACATAACACAGCTTCGCACAAAATTCTCATGACCATCCATTCATCCTGCCTACGTTCCCACCACTACCACCACCACCGCTGCCATCGGTGGCACGAGTGGGACATTCGGCTTCTTGGATTTGCCTCTTCTAACAAAATCCATGTGAAAAATGCATGTGTTAGCTACTTTTAAGTGTGTAGCTTTCTAGTGATGTTCTCCGCGATTCTCCAGTCTGCCGGCGGCAATTCTTAAGGACCCTCGGGGCTCCTATCAGAATCTCTCTATTCATCGAGCCCTCTCTAATGCATTACCCCTTCTGCTTAGAGAGTCGTCACCGTGCCTGATTTTCAGCGTTCATGTTGTCTTAGTCCGGTGTAGCAACACGTTTTGGCCCCTGCGATCGTGGTGATGTTGAAGCCCAATCATTATGCGTTTAGCTGTGGCTCTTATTGTCACGTAAATTCCCTATAACCGAACTGCTCGTTGGTCGGCTTGACTAGAGTTTGCACGTTTTCTTTCTCATTAAACTACCACTCTTTAAAATGACCACAACACAGTAAGAGTCGTGATTTGGAGAGTCCCAATTGACTGGATAGTTGGAGCTCCTGTCAACTGAGGATCAGATTGAACAGCATCTTGTTAATTTGACCTCTGGGTGTTTATCTCCACCCATGCGGATTCGAGGTGTGCTGAGCCCGGGTTGGTGGAAATCCCGCCACGTCTATCTCGAGCTGTTTCGACCTTATCTTGCCGAGGCGGAGGAAGGAGTGAAACATCGAAAGTCGTTTTCACCTGATTTATTTGTGACTCAGTTTTGTTTTCCCAGGCAGTAAGCATCCTCATCTATTAGGACGGATGAATCTGAATCCGGGACATTGGTACGAGACAGCAGAGTCCGTCCACATCTAAGTCATGAATTGCCGCGGGTTTGTCATCCGCATTGGATGTTGGTGTGATCATTACTCACCAAACTAGCTCGTTGTAAACGGAATTTTTGGCTGCTCGCGCCCTGTCCTACGAGGGTAGCTCGTGGCCCACGCGGTTGTCACCTCTTACGAGGATTTCGGCTACGTGAACCTTAAAAATATGGTCCGATCCAGTCGAATGAGTTGCAACCCGGGAGTTAGCATCTTTCCCCTCACTACTACTGTTATGGAACCTGAATTTCTATTGTTTCGGGTTTCTTGACTCCTCTGTGTCTGTATCCAGCAGTAACGCGTACGCCAAATCCCAACAATAACAACTATCAATGTAGTACGGTACTATTAAATAAATAGTAATGGATAAATGAAGTACAAACGTCAACCTTGGATACCCACAGTCAAGAAAAAGGTGAGTCAGCCAAATCGCCTGACTCTAGACAAGTGAACAATGCATTTTCAATAACGCAACACGAGTGCAGGATGACGCCAGTCTTGGGAGAGCGTGCGTGTGTCCGTGAAAGATGGGACGACCGCTGCTTTTATGTGACTTCAGGAGTCAGTTCAGGGCATTTGTGTGGAAATGGGTCAGGAGGAGAAGCCGCCCAGCATTATTAGGGGAAGAGCTTCAACGGACACCAAGCACAGTGAAAGGGGATGGCTTTCGGAAGAGGGGAACAATCGTATGTAGGTCATACAGGATTTCAATAGAGATGGACGTGGATAATTTCAGACTTGTTCAGCCGAAGGTAACTGCTATCATTGACACTTTGGGGGCATAGCTAATCACTCCTGTACAATGTACGAGAATAAAATAAACGCAATTGCACAAGATGGAACCAACGGCCTCCATTGCGCTTCAGGTCTACGGAGAACCATACTAGTAAAAAACCCGCTTTTAATTAACCGCGATACAATCGCTGACGTTAGTTCCGTCGAAGCTTACTGAACCTGCAAACAGCGTTCCTGTTTTTTTAGGGGTAATCCAGGTAAAGCCAGGAACTGACCCAGAAGCTATTTGGACGCAAAAAGTGTCCTGCTGGTACTTGAAGGCTTCCCCTCATCAAAATGAGGGATTACCCGGATTACTCCTCAAAAGTCGGTGAACAGGACAGGAAACATCTAGAGTGGTTTGTCGGAGTTAGTGCAGTTGCGCAGAGTGGGTAATAGGTCTGGCTCAACTAAGATTGCTTGCGTTTAATACAGTCATCACAGAAGACAGGGACTAGAAAAGGAGTTAATGTGGGACAGAGCGGCCCCTGTGGTACAGTTGAAGTTCAGTGACCCCTCACCGGGTCACTGAAAGCAAATCTCGACACGAGAAGGGCGCCTGACGATTCGAAACTTTAAAAGCAACTGATGGCGTGAACAGGTAGGACAGGTCAAGAAGGCGGAAAAGAGATCGTATTGAGAATACAGTTTGTAAAGCGGTGGTGGTGGGTCTGTCAAGCACGCTAATCACCTCGCACTTCAAGAATAGGCTGTTCGGCTAGGGAAACGGTGCTGAACAGGAAAAAAAGTTAACATGCCCAGGATGACCCCTCTGCACGCTCCCACGTCGGGATACGGCGATCTGTCTGTGCAAGTGCGTCTCACATGAGATCAAGCCTACTGTACCCCCCCCCCCCCTTGTTCTGACCATCTTGCCTCCTCTACGCTTTCTTTTTCGCCGTCCTGCCACGGCCCCCGCGCCTGTTTCCCCCAGAGCGTCCTACACGCAAACAAATCGTCCCGCCGCCGCTACCGTCGCGGGCGCCATGGTCTCGTCACGCTGGGGTGTAATTCCCACGTTCGTCAAGCGGCCCCCCGCCCGCCCGCCCGCCCGCTCGCTCGCTCGCTCGCTCGCTCATAACTGTCTGTACGCCATGGTGTAGTGCCGTTGCCGGTGCTCCTACTGCTGTTGCTGCGTCCGCCGCGCTGCCGTGGAGGCTGCTGTTGTGTGCGTGTGAATTCGGACGACAGAGGTTAGAGACACACAGACTGACGCCACGTCAGCTAGTGCTCCCAATCTCATCAGAAGTTGGTCGAAACAGGCTTCTACTAGGCCTTGGTGCGTAGTGAAAGACAACGCGAGATCGTGAGGCGTAGAGTACACCACCCCCCAGCATGGCAACTCGGTGCAGCCCTAACTAATACTTCGGGCTATCACGATGCGTTGTGAAGTCGTGTTTACGGAAGCTGTTGGTCGGCATGGCTCTACCCCTTAGGGCCAAGGGTTGGACTGCAATGTCCTTTACTGTGCTCTCACGGGGTAATATCAGGAAAGAGCGTGTGCTAGGTGCAGCCGAAGACCACTCTCACAATAAGCTAGTTTACGATCAAGGCACCGCGCTTGCTCCCAACCTACTCGCGCTGGGCATTTTCGAAACTGACGGCCGAATTGTCGTTAGGGTTCCTCCGAACGTAGCCCGATAGGTGTGCAGTTTAGGATCAGGTAGTGCATAGCACTCGCAGACGATCCGTTTAGTTTTACTAACCAGTAGGCGCAAGGGGTAAACGAATTTAAATCAGCATCGGGGGTTGTCCGTACGCCGTCCGGTGCTCTTCTCTATAGTCGATTACTCAGGGTCTGGAGAAGTACGATAAATCCGTACGAGGACCCATTTGGACGATACTCGCGCGTACGTCAAGTGGATGCCCTTCATTCCCACCTACGCAATACGGTAGGAAGTTTAAAGAGAGCACCTAAAGCATGGTTCCGGATGATTATCGCAGTGCAATAACTCTTTGTCTCTGCCTTCCTATTTTTGGGGTTGTAGCTTCTAGTTTGAGAAGAAGAAGAAGAAGATTCGATCGCTGGGACAACACTTTCATTCGCCTGACGTTTCGACATCCGTCGCGGTTTCTTCATCAGGGACCTCAGCAGAAACGGGTGGTACATGCACAGTAAGTTGTAGTATTCATAGGATACAGTCATTACTGCACATTTATGACAAACAACAACAATTAACTGTAATTTTCTTCTCGTGCGTGGATTGCTTGATGACCAGCATGCGGGCCGTGACTAGCTGAACTTCCTGCCGTGTGCATGTGTCACCCATTTCTGCTCCTTTTTCCTACTCATGTCTCTGATGAAGAATCCGCGACAGATGTCGAAACGTCAGGCGAATAAAAGTGTTGTCCCCAATTACTTCCTTGGACTCGCATGTTAGCTTGTATTGGCAGCTTCCAGTTTACCAGAAAAGACTATGTATTCCTGCTGTCCTTCACTACCGACGTCTCTGATGCTTCCCCCAGCGCTGACAGACCACACGATTAATTTTACCTCCTCACACATCAACCCTCTTATGTTTGAAAACCACCGAAACGCGTTCTTGCGTGACACCGTCAGTAGATTATCTTAAGAACTCCAATTAAAGGCGACCCACCCACCCTGCTGGCCCACCCGTCTTTAAAATGACGCTTTTACTGACACCGTAATTAAGTGGATACGCAAACCCCTCCTCCTCCTCCTCCTTCGTCTACCTGTCTCCTTTTCCCTTCCGGCGTCCATCTTCCTCAGACCGCGACTGCTCCACACTCCCGCGTTCACGCACGCACCCACGGTAAGTAGCCCAACTGGGTTTCTCTTAAAGGAAGAAGACCGTCGCTCAGGCCTCAGGAGAGCTCCTGGCGCAACACTTTTTTGCACGCACGCACGCACTCACTCACACACACAAAAACACTCAGGCACACACACACACACACACACACACACAGGCACACGTGCTCGTAGGAACACCTGTCACACGGGAGTATTCAATCAAAACTTCGGCCGCAGCCCAGCCCTAGGTGCCTGGCCTAGCAACTTTTGAGCCAATGGGGCTGTGCAGACGACGGTGATTCCCCCACCACTCCCCCCCCCCCCCTCCGATATATATCCGCCTTGCTTACCCCGTAAAGTACCTGCTGATTTCATTAGGGCCTCAGATTGGAGCACGAACACTGGAGAGAGGAGGAGGAGCCCGCGCGCGATGAGGGGGGAGCGTGTCTTACCATAAATGTGATTAGTTTTTTTCGATTGCTGGCAGTGAAGGTGTTGCCCGAGAGGACACCATCCGCCGGCATCTATGCGTTGCTTCATCCTCTGTGAACAATCGGCGTCGCCTTCTCGATGTGGGTGGTCTGGTCGCTACGCCTTGTCACTTTTTCCACACGCCCTCTCTTGACAAAAAACTTACTCCTAAACACTTCGTTGGAGGTAGGTCTGCTGGGTGTCGCTGGGCCCACATGCACACTCGCGACAACTCGACTATCAGCACCGATAACGGCCACCGCGTTCCCCACGGAGTGCACGCAGGGAGGTGGACTAGTTTATTAGGAGACAGCACCTACCGTATCCTCCTCCCCCCCCCCACCCCAGTCCTTCATTACCCACCTTGCTCCGAAGAGGCGAAGTCAGAACGGTCGGCTAGTGACGAAGTTCGCATTCCTCTAGCCCAATTGGGAAAAAGGATGCAGCGGCCTCGGCGTGATTCGAACCCACGACTACGGCCAATGCTCTAGCCAACTGAGATGTGAGCTCCCCACTGGGAGCCGGGATTTTAATCACACTTGAGTCAACTTATCCGCCCAGCCTACTGCAACCTATGGAATCCATAACTTCTGACACAGTAAGCTGACTGTCCAGGCAGGATTTCCTAAGCAAGCAACTTAGGATCCATCAGATGCTTACCAGGCACATATTCTAATGATTCTTTTGACCCAGTTACGAAAAAATCGGCGACCTTGGTGGTAGCTATCCTCGTTGATGGCGGAAGAGTCTTCGAATGTGGAATGGGGGTTAAATTAATCCAGGCACTGCACTAGGTCAGAAGATATCTAAAAACAGTCGATAATTCCCCAGAATGCTCGCTGGCACTGTGACCACAGTGATGCAGACTATATGCTCATGTGGGTAGTCAGCGATATCTGAGTCTTGTAAGTCTCAATTTCTCGGTTCGCTACAGCCCTATGGTTGACTGCGAAGATGGTCTTTATTCCGTTGCATGTCCTCTTCCATTTGGGTGCTTTGTGTGCAGTCGTAGACACTGGTTTGAGGGGACCTCAAAGATGCCTGCAGGTCTCGGATACTCAACAGGTGTTCACCTGGTCGGCAGTCTATCTTGATACCGCGGAAGTAAACAGCTTTAGTGGCATTCCTGCTGGTGGTGGTGGCGTAGTTAATGTAAAACCGGCACTTCCCAGACAGCTGAATGCGGGTTTGTTCACCCTTATAATCAAAACTGTCGAAGTGTTTGACCAAGGGCTCCCCCTGACGATGGCCTGGATGGTGTCCGCAGCCCCTTATACACGGTCTCGATATGGGTATGCACCTCCAGGATGAGAATGATGATGATGATGACGACGAAGAGGAGGAGGAGGAGGAGGAGGAGGAATACCTATTAAAATCCGTAGTGTTGGGAAAGAGCAAACGGAATGCTTACTTAACACGAATTTCTCCAGCCTATCATACTTTCTGGGGACTAGATCCGAACGTCACACGGAATGATTTCGCTGAATGTCAAGTAGAAAAATCTAGCGCTACAATTTCTGTCTTAGAATGTGCTTTAGTTGGTTCTACAGTCGTGTAAATTTGTGCTTGATCCGACAGCCTTCCCCTAAAAGATGTTCGCTGGCATGTATTTCATTCTGGAAATAGGAAATAAGGTTATATGGAGCAAAAATCATTCACACAGACACATGACGGTCGCAGTGGCGCAAACCATCGGTGTAGGGCGTGGGCGGGGGGGGGTGGTTAAAAAGCTCCAGCAGAAATCTGGAAGCCTCGTTTTGTAGAGGCCAATTTTGAGGGTTTAATGTAAATTACGTCTCCTTCTTTGATCTCCCAAGGCGATGCCGACCTTACCGTCTGCTTCAGACATACATAAGCACATCCACAAGCACACGAATCCCACCAGAGCGTGGAATGGGGGGCTTTAGGATGCCACAGGAGCGACGCCACCGTCGTCGCCGCCGCTTTACAGTAGCGCAACAGTCCCATGTCGCACTCACCCCTCCCCCCACCCATTCGTTACATGCCACAATTAACGGGGCTAGGACGATTAGGCTGCGAATTTCGCCCGAAATTTTTCCACAGGTATGTTGCTGTTGCTGCTGCCGCTACTATTTTATAGATGTTTTCATTCGACGGTGGCGGCGGTTCCTTTGACTTGAGTGCATTCGTATGCGTGCGTTTCGCAGACGCCTACGGGTTCTGTGATGAGTGCGCGAACACACAACTGGTCAGCGTCAAACACGCGCCGCTGAACAGCTTTGTGGCGGATGCATAGCAGGTCGTTTGCACTAAAAACAACTAAACGCTGAAGTTACGACAGTTTGACCGTCGATTCCGACTGTGTCCACTGTGTGTGCTCCACAGAGTGACGATGTAGGGACGGCAACTTAGGCGCATCGTCTTTTTTAGTGGCGGTAGACTTGCTTTGCACTGATCGTACGGTCTCTTCCCTCACCTACCAGAGCTCAGTGTCAAGACAGAGCCAAGAAGACAGGAGGTGAGATCAGGCGCAGGTGGGAGGCGCAGCTGGAGCCGGCATAATCACGCCTGACTCAGATCTCACGGAGAGGGAGTACCATAAAGACCACGAATGGCTAAGGCCTGAGGCCCCACGCCCCCTCCCCCACGTTCGGCACTTGTTATGGGGGCGCAGGTCAAATAACGCCTGCCATACCCCGATCTGTCCCCCAGGTTGGTGCAGTGCATCTACCACGCGACCTGTTTAGACGCGCACGACTGTACCCATCAGGTTAGGAAATGATTGATGCGGTAGTTTGAGAGAGTCAGAAGTTTTGAGTGTGCATCCCCAAGCGCGTTGAGTCGCAGGCGCTTTCAACTAAGACGGAATCACACTGATCCACAGCACGTAACTATAGACTTCTGCTGGCGGGGTTGTGTGCGTCCTTAACCATTTCCATGCAGACATGTTACAAGCGTTAGACAGCGGGTGACGCTACGTCATACAGTATACCAAATCTCATCAGTGGTTGGCTGAAAAACTCGAAAGAACCCCTGAAGAGTGAAAGATTGGGCTGAGTGGTGTAGATCAGGGGTAAACCCTGCTTTCTGCAAATGAATTAATTCCTCCCTAATGTATGCCTGATGTGCTTGAACCCTCCCCGGCGTGCCAGGAGTTGTGGGTAGGAAAGTTGTCAAGTAATTTTCTGATTCGATCTTACTCAGGACTGAGGAGCTATCGCAAAAGAGTCAAGGCTAAGCCGGTTGAACCCTAACTACTGAGATCTTCCAGGCCCGGTTCCTTAGGAGATGATAGAGAAGTCTTGGAGAAGCAGAGTAGGAAAAGGTTATATTCTGTACAAAACAAGTAGGAGAATAGATAGTAGAAAGGTGTATGACTCGGCCTGGTGTTGAGTTCGACCATCAGAACCGTGAGAGAGCACTGCAGTGTCGCGTCCGTCTCGAGCCGAGGCTGAAGGCTGAGTGAATGGGCTTAGTGTGAAGTTTGTTCCTGCCAGCGCTGGCAACAAATCCAGCACATATCAGCAATCAGCGGTACGCAAAATCGATTAAGCGATTAACTGATTTGATGAGGCGAGTCCAGTGTGAACCAGTAATCAGCGATGCGCAATATCGATTAACTGACACGTTGACAGATCAGGCAGATAAGTGTTCATGGTAGCACTGGCGGGGCAGGCTACTAAAGAGCAAGCTGCAGTGGGTGGAATTTATTGTACTTGCACTTCCGTGGGATCCGATAACCGAGACTACACCCTGGTTCATGCAGTGGTGACCAGTTCGTGGGTGCCGCTCTCAGAAGGACTACTCAAATTCGTAGGTAACTTTCGCCTCGCCCACTTCCAGTCGTCATCATAGGACGGGGGATGATGCGACCAGAGAGGGAGTGCGGCAGGCGCTGCGCAAGTCCGCATCGGGTAGTCAGGGCTGTGCCCACCGTCCGAGCAGTAGTGGACCTGACCGTCTGAAACCGTACGAGTGGGCGTGCATGTGTTTTTTAAGGCGTTGCTTGGTAGGTACGCTTGGATTCTCGTTGTGCAAGTGACCGACTTCCATGCTACATCGTGGTTGCTTGCTGAATTATCTTTGGTAAAATCAGCCTACCGCCATCTGCTTCCATTAATATATTGAGCGCTTCTTTCTTAAGTAGGGCTTTTTATCTCCATTAAGCTACGTAAAATTGACCCCCTCCCAACCGAAAATATGCAGGTGAACATCCGTACCCGCAGTAGCCAATTATGCGTGTCAGTGTTCTGTCCTTAGGGTCTTAGTTGGTTTTGACCTCCTCAAGAAGCGTACTTGTACACTTTTCAGATTGGGAGGCTGAGCCAACGCCCATTGAACTAATCTTTCTTCCTGCCCGTTTTTAATGACAGCGCTTGACGGCATCAGTGAGTGGCGAGCGTATGCAACTCCCACAGGGCAACAATAAAGTTAGTCTATCAACTTTGATACCCCTAGCCTGAGAATTCTGGCTTTCAGGACCGATACTATGAGTTTAGTTTATTTTTAAGTTTGCTAGCTTTCTTCTGGTTCTAGTATGGTTTTTTTAAAGTTTGGGTAAGTTTAGTCTCTAGTAGTTATTTAAGTGTATTTATCTAACGTTGACGGTTTCTAACTGAACTAAAAACTAAACTAAAACTAATAAAGCTAAAAGTAACCACAGGACTAGGAGCTAGAGGTGGCTAAAGTGGTCGACCAACTTTACGGTTACCTTCAAACAGATCACACAAACATTTGTGAATTTTATAGGACTGACGGAATGCGAGCCATATCTGCATTTTGTGTATTTTGCGGGGCCGAACGGATTACTTAAGAGCCATATAGTAGACGAAACCATATGCAGACTTGCTACAATTTTTAATTGATAGAAACCCTAAGAAAATGGGGGACTTTTCAGAAATTTGCGAAGCTGGTGTAGCGCGGATATCGCACTGGTACGCGTAACTTAGACTTAAGGAAAAATACCGTTTTCTTACCAGTCAGTCGCAGCGGCAGCTTAAAGAGTCCATACCAATGCTTCAAGCAGAAAAATAAAATCCAGATAGGTACACGAACAGTATTCGGACCGAAGTGGTGGAACAGAACATTTCGAAGTTGTCTATGCATATTTTAGGTGCATGTCCATATATCCCCTGTTCAGATGCAGGCGGTTGTCAGCTTTCCAAAAGGTTTTAAAAGCTCTCAGGTTAATACCTCACCATAGTAGGGATGACTTGTATGGTCGCCTAAACAGCATATGGAAATGGGAACCACCTACAATACACGTGAATTGGCGCTAAATTCCGGGAAAATTACGTTTGTGATTAAGGCGAGGGTAAGGGTTAAGTGTAGGATTAGGTTTGTGGGTTAAAGTTCAATTTAGGGCCCACAACAGCACGCGGAAACCCCATCCTTCTGTAGTACGAGAAAGGTGATAATAGAAGTTAAATGGGTGGGGCATATCAAGAGAAGAAAAAAAATAAATAAGAAGAGCGTATAAATATCGAAAATAGTAGGAATAATTATTCAAATCATCAAATATTTGAGCGCGATGACTAAGATGAAAAATGCGACCAATAGGGAAGAAGAAGGCCCAATCGTCGACTCTATATCAACTCTGTACCACCTCTACATCGACTCTTTAGAGATGATATAGACATATCTTCTAAGCCACCGTTGTTGACTATATCAACTCTATATCATTTCTATATATCACCTCTATATCATCTCTATATAGAGTCCACTTGGGTACTAATGGGCTATTTTAATTATCGCGCACAAATATTCTATTATTTATTCAAGACGATTTGTGGTTCAGGTTGGGGTTAGGGTCAGGATTGTGTTAAGGGTGAAGGTTTGGGTTCATATTAACGACAGGTTTTAGGTTTAGGGTAGGACTAGGGTTAAGATTAGGATCACCGTTTATTTTATATCAGGACTATATTTACGGTTAAGACACAGGAGTGTTTCCTCTGTCTACAGTTTATCGTAAAGCCACGTATCTTATGTGGACGGGGCGTTTCTATTCTCAGGTCCTCGCCTACTTTTATTTCATTTACTACCTTATCAGCCTTTTACTGCCGTTTGCTTTCCTGTTCTTCCTATTGTTGCTGTCGAAGGCGTTGGTCTGCATGCTCCAGGCTCGAACTCTGAGGGCAGGGGGGAGGGGAGAAGGGACGAGCTCGAAGCAAAAGCAAATTGCGGCGACGACATTAGCGAGGGGTCGGAGGGCAGGGCGGGGCTGGATGATCAGCCTGTATGATTATTTGATTAATCGGTGAAGGATTGCTTCCCTTTCATCTGACACACATGCGCGCACACGCCTTCAGGCACAGATGCTTCAATTATTTACGAGCAACCGATTGTATGCCGCTGCCGCTGCTGCCTCCTATAAACAACACGACCTCGTCCCCCTCTCTCCCTCTCGCTCTCGATGCCTCGCTCGCCTCGCTCCACCGCACCCCCTTCCCACCATCGAGTGTTTGCCTGTGCGCCTGGTTGATAGTTGCCTAGCCATCGTGTATAGTTGTCAGACCGGGTTGACAAGGCAAGATACATGGCCTCACCTGCCTTGCCGATCCGATGCCTTCTCATCCTATTACATAGGGGCGGCTCTGTCCCCTCCCCCCCCCCTCTGTGAACCTTGATGGGTTCCTCGTGAGCACGCCTGTCATACGCGCAGCGGAGCAACCCGAGGGGATCGGGATGAGGTAAATGTGATGACCAATAAAAGAGGCCGAGGCGCGAAGTTCGCTGTTTTTTGGGGCATGGTTACAACTGTCGGTTGTCGAGGCAGCTTCTCGGGCTGCAGTGGCCCACTGACACCTCAAGAAGACAGTCCCCGCCATTCAAGAGTGCGAACCGATTCGCTAAAACACTTCAGGCGGTGGGAGGAAGGTGCGTAGCCGTCAACATTCTGACCGCAGTATAGCAGGCTCTGATTGTTTAAATTGCACATTAGATCAGAAGTCAGCCCTAGTGACCATCGGATAAAACTGCTGCGTCAATGGGTCTGTAATCAATGGGTGCAACTTTTTTCTCTAGAAACGACTTCGAATGACTCACAGTTACCTCCCCACCCCAGAATGCTAATTGCTACTTTGAGCGAAAAGTGAGGTTAAAATTGACTCATAGTAGGTTTTTATCCAGTTTCCTAAGTATGCGTGGGCCCTTTACTGATATTTCGACCATCGATTTAGATGAGGTCCACCAAAGAGCAGGGATGGTGACTGTACTTAGCTATAGTGAAAATAGACGCACAGTCACCTACCACACTGCACCCTCATTCTGCCTGAACAGGTGACAAGACAGAGTCGAGATGACCGAGCAGGAATCAGGTGTAAGCCACTTTCTCCAATGCAGGCCAGAGCCACCGCCTAACTTAGCACTAACTGACAGTAGACTTTGCGCAGGTATTACTGCACTACCTACCCTCACTCACCTCCAGCAGGTGTCCAGAAGGACTCAAAGAGACAGAATCTAATGTTGCTACTTCTGCCACTACTATTTCTACTACTGATTACTAGCGATTTAGCTGACTGATAGTAGTACTGGTATTATTACTGACGCTAATTATTGGTCAAAAAGGACGCTGATTAGAGTCAGCGCTGGGCTCATGTTCCCTTGATCTGGGTTTATGCTTTTCCGAGTACAGGTATGTTTGAGGCTCGGAGCACCTCAGCGTTTGCCCCGGTTTCTGCCTTTTTTATATTCACCAAATCTATGTCAGTTCCTCGTAGTGTAGACTTCGAGGACTAGGGTACTGCTGCTACAAGTAAAATGCCAGTGCTAAGAGTGCTAATTCTGGTAATCATACTTACTAAGACCAGTAAATAGTATACTATAATACGGTCTGTGCGTGCACGTTGGAAATCGGAGGTTAGTATGCAGTGGCAACCTATATCGGGTAAATAGTAAACTGTAGGGGTAAAGAAACGTTTATTTAATAATAGCTCAAGTTCTACAATGCCTTTAATTCGCAACGTAGAGCCATCTTTCGTTTTCAGGCTAACTTGAACTGTCTACAGTACCTAGCTCTAGCTTAGAATTTGCAGAACATATCCTGTCTAATAGAGAGCCACCCTCCTCAGCCTCAACTACACATGGAAACTTAGTAAATCCCATAATTGTGTCAGTGGCTGAGTAATAAGTAAAACAGATGGGAATATGAGCTTACTGAACTTCCATCTTTATGTGACGATTGTAAAAGACACCGGGTATTCCTGCGAGCATGCGTTCTATGTACGCGGTTGCACATCACCGGATACGGGAAGATTACACCGGACTACACGACAACTTCGAGGTTCTCACGAGCCCTTTACTCCTGTCGTAGGCACTAGTGGTGCACGTGGACGGAACCTTTCATTTCACGCCAAACATGCCGCCAGTCAGCGGAAGTACTTTGTCAGTCCACGGTTTGCGTGGAAGGGGGGGGGGTGAAAGGCAGGTCGATCTTACCCTACTCACTCCCCCGTAGTGCCTTGGGGCTCACCCTTGAGCCCCGACGGTAGCCGCACAGCGGGAGGGGGGGTGAAGGGGGGAGAGGTATCCAGTTTACTACCGCAGCGGTTAAAACATGTTCAGACTAGCGAAGACGGATAGGCCCGAGGCAGTTGTCTAAGTACTAAGGGCCCAATACAATGAATAAATTTAAGCATGCGACTGGAAGAACGCCAATGGGCCTAGGCAGTAGATTAATCAGATGGAGCGTCGGCTCCTGTGTGACGCTCAGGCCATACTTGGCGTGTTACGCCGCTGATACCAGAGTCTGCCTCTAAACACATGCATCCGTAAAAATGGTCTTCTTAGCCGGCAACGTGAGTCTAATTAGGTCCGTAAGATATATTAGTCGCTGTCACCACCTAACTCGGCAGATCACAGCGCCCTTTCTTGCGAGTTTACACTGACATACAACGTGCAACTGAGGGTTGACCAGTGTATGGATGAAAAATCTAACCACAGTCTGTTTTGCTTTACTAGAAACTACCAAATGAACAGTTATGTAAGGGAAAAGTACTGTCACGCATTATTCCAATATGACTGTGTCATTTAAGTGCTTATAGTATCCGCAGGGGTACGACCTAGGCACCGATGCCCATCATTATGCATGCTTCATTAAGTTCAATTTAAAACCATTTAAAACAATCAGTAAAATGCTTGCAATCAATATATTTAGAAGTCGGTGGTTAACTCATTGGATTTCTTGCCAGCTAGGGCGCGGATTCAAACCTCGGTGGCGTAGCACCTGGGGTTAGGTGTGACTGGCTGGCGACGGCTAACAAGTCAGAAACGACCATGCCAGTTTCCCTTCTCTTTGTCGGTAAAATAATTATGTCTCATATGTATATGCTAGCCGCTGATTGGCTGCTGGCAGGGCTTGAGGACGAGGCCTAAGGTATAACAGGACGAGTGAGTTCCGTAACCGATCGGTGAGCAACCATCGAACATACTTATAAACCACTTGTGGTGGCAACCTCTGAATAGCAACCAATATTTCTGAGCGAAGCAGATGGCCTAAGTTCCCTACAACGCGAGAGAAAATTGATTTATTTCTGGTCTTCAAGGTTTGCGACACTTCCTAGCCTTCTCTAAGAATCGAATGACGAAAAGCCATGCTGAATTATAGTCTGTTTTGTTTGTCACCATCCTCAGTTACTCATATAGAAAGGCAGCAGTGAGTTTAAAGAGATGAGAGCTATCAAGGAATTTCCAGGGATGTGCTCCTGACCACTGTGTAGGCTAGTTAGGCTGCAAGTAAACCATTTTAAGCCGTCTGACAGGCGTCACCTACACCAGTGTAATTATAACGCTATGACAGGGAGATAGCCAGGTTTTGAATGGTCGTGCGTTTGTGGAACATCCTGCCCTTTTTGATATGAACAGAGCGTGAAAAGGCGTGGAGGGTGCTACTCAAACCGACTACTGTAGGCAGTTCCCCTTCAGTCATCTAGATGCTGCGACGTTGGGGGCTTCCTGTAGAAACTGGATGGAATACTGAGTTGGCACTGAACAACCCATTCTCACATTATTTTCACTCCTTCACAAGGTACGCTTATCAGAAACATATTCAACTCAAGCTGCGAATTCCTCCAGAATGTTAGTTCTAAGTCCCATAACGATAAATAGACCGGTACAGTGGCAATTAAGGGTTGTTAATATGGACCTACCCATAAGCGGTCCAGGCTGATTTGGATCATTCTATCTCGAAAGCGCAGTGGCAGAACTCTTAATCTGTCTATAGGGTCGAGTTTTTTTCTCAGTAACATCATCTTTCCCGCTTGTCGGGGGAGAGGTAAGAATTAGTCCCCATAGCATTTCCTGCCTCGAATAATCCCCTTTTTCAGGTTGCTAGGGCTGGCACCAAATGCGGTCGAAACAAGTTCTCCCAACACTCACTCCTACCTCCCACAAATAATTTAGATTAGTCCTGGAGTTTGGTAAACTTTACAAGTTTTAAGTGAGCACGCGGATAGATGAGGGAAATAGCAAGAACGGTTCTCGTCGTTCCCGAACCCGTGGATATTTCCCCTTTCGCTTCCTTTTTCTTAACAGGAAAATAAATAAAGCCAGGGGGAGGAGAAGGGGATTAATTTTTATTTTTACGCAGTCGGCATCAACAGGGGGCCAACATTTATCAAGTTCCACCCGGTTACGATGACGCGAAGGACGAGTTCGTTGAGAACAGGCATGTCCCAGTTTATCGACCGAATTCTGACGGGCTCACAATTTCTGGCAAGTGCAGCCATGTGAGGGTGTTATCAGGCGTCACGGCGTTGGCGACTGTAATAATGATGGACTTTTCTCCCTGAAAAGCGCGTGGCAGCTCATCAAACTTGAAAGAGAACTTCCCTGCAGACTTGACTTGAAGGATGTACGTCTTTGCATGTTTACGGGAAAAGTGGACCAGCTTGACTGCAGCTGCACCTGGACGCTGTGGTTCAACCGAAATTTATCCTGGCTCACGTATGCCACAGATATGGTATCCCAACATCAATTACATCAGATTTCATTCATACCTACATTCATAACCGTTGAGGTTTTTATTAGAAACCCTACTTAGAGGGAACGCCTGCAGTCTGACTATCATTCTTAAGAACCACGTTGGTCCGTCAGTTACCAGGCATTCCTATCACGACTGTTAGGGTTAAATGCGAGCATATCAAGAAAGCTCGCGCATAGTCCGCTTCAACCGCTCCCGTTCCGCTCCCGTTCTCTTCAGTCGGCTGGAGATTAAATTGGGCCGGTCAGTCTTTTTGTCCGTGCGATTAAATTGCTCGTACCAGGCCGTGAATGAATCAAAAGTTACGAGAACAGTCCTTCTGACGCGGCGAATACCCAAGGCGCCCATTTTGGATAGACATTCTGAACACCTTTTTTCCTGCTTTTTTTACCAACCGTGGGAAAAGAATGTGAAGGCCTGAATGCTCCAGTTACTGCTGCAATGAGGACACAAGCACCCATTAGAAATGTCAGTGGTGAAAGTTGTGCGCTTCACAAAACACTGGATCGCACAGTGTCTGCGCTTACCTAGAGAAAAAGGGCAAAAATAGGCAGTCGGCCCACAACACGGCAAGATAATTGAACCATCCCCTGGCCGACCAGGGTGGGCAGGTTTATTTCCAGGCCGCACAGATAATTGCGCTGGGTGAATTTTGAAGAGTAGACGACCAAATTTTAGCGAGCGAAACTGCCTACGTCACGGTAATGAACATCTTTGAAAAACGCGCGGCAGTGTCAACAGGGGTTAGTTTGAGCGGAAGGTCTAGAGGAGAGGAAACCTCAGCACACCTAAGAACAGGTCCTCTAGAACCCTACGAGAGCACCAAAGCGCCCGGGTATAGGTAAAGTTTGATAATAGACAAAATGGGGAAACGCAAAGTTCGCAATTAAAAAGCCAAGATGCGAAAATGCCACAGCATGCTTGCCACGCCGTCAAGGTCAAGAATTTGCCCACAACAGTAGGGATAGTCTGTGATCCACAGACGATCGCAACTTTATGATCACCACCCAACTTTAAGGTCTGCGTGTTTATAAAAGTCTTTCGTAAAGTTCCGTGTGATCTTCAACCAATGGAGTAAATGAGGTTTCTGTTTTAGGGACAGGGAGAGAGGAATGAATGCAACAACGTAGGTTTATGCAAGCAACTAGCGCGCACACTAAAGGGCACAAATAAAGTTAAAGCCACGACGATCCCCAAGGAATCCTTCCTCTGATTACTGCGCGCATAATGCGGTTTCCACAGAGAGCAGGAAGACGTCACTATCAGAAAGCGGTATGAAAATAGCAAGCAAGTACTTGTCACCTTCAGTAGCATGTTCATCTGTGCGTCCAGAACGGGCCACGTGGTGGATGCACTGGACCAACACGGGGGCCAGATCAGAGTACGGCAGGCGTTATTCGGGTTCCACTTTCATGAAAAATCAGAGACATGAGCAGAAAGCAATAATAGAAACGGTTCTGTCATTGCTGTCTGTTCATGTCTTTGATGAAGAATCCGCGGCGGAGATCGAAACATCAGGCGAATAAAAGTGTTGTCCCAGCGATCGAATCTTCTTCTTTTTCTTCTCAATAATGAAATGTCTCTGCAGCAGTCGCGGCGTTAACATGGCAACACATTCCTTAAAACAACTGACAGGATGACGAGTACGGTCGTGGTAAAACAAGTTGGATGAACCACTGTGTTTACCAGCTCCACCTCCAATGCCATTTTCGGTTTTTATTAACTTCGACCAGAACAGTAGCCGCACTAGCGTATACCAAAAATAGACTTGTTCTGACTACCATGGCAGAAAATCCTACACTTGTCACTCAGCTCTGGCAAGCTTTTTGCCACCTCGCTTCCGGACGTCCGTCAGAGGACGTCGGTTTGGGTGTCAATCTTTGCACTTTCTCCGTTGATGTCGTTGGCTTTGCCTCTCTCTTGAACTCTCTTTTTCACACGAGTGGTGATGACAGCGGACCCTAGGTAGGCCGAACGTCTACCCTTTGGATGGTGGACTGATATTCATGCCTCAACCTGCAACCATTCAGCCTTCTCGCAGATTCTTACTAATTTAACTTTGAATGACCGTAAGCTGGTGCCAAATGAGAGTGGCTTGCACAGCGGTAGGTCGATTGTAGAACTGAACACGTACCTCTAGTTCAGTGAGAAAACAGGGAGCGCGTGAAAATATCGGGGGCTGCACTGACGCATAGGCGCTTACTAATTGGTTACGGGACTCAATCGTCCCGCTCTGCCTCGAGCTCCGCTAGCAGCCGCACAGTGACCAGTAGTTTAGGCAGGAGAAGCTTACCGACAAAGACCAGGGAGACTGGAATGGCCATTTCTGGCTCATTTGCCGCCATCAATCAGCCATACCTAACCCAGGCTCTTCTGCCTATACTATTAGCCACGGTGCGGCTACTGGCGGGGTTAGAGGCAGAGCGGGTTGAGTAAGTCCCGTAATATATCTGTGAGCGTTCATCAATCACTCTCAGTGACCCCCTTCTAAATTTGTAGGACGAGTTCGTGGTACAGCGGGTTAGAGCGTTTTGCTTATGATCGAAAGGTCGCGGGTTCGACCGCGGGTGGCGTAACACCTCGGGTTGGATATGGCTGGCTGATGATGGCTACTATGCCAGATATGACCATTCAAGTCGCCCTGGTTTTGTTCGTAGTCTTTTCCAAGCTCGCATCTTTTGGCTTGGGGTTGTGGTATGGCTGACGAGAAACAGCAGCCAGGTCAGAAATTAGTATTCCAGCCTTCGTTGTCTATTGCAAATATTTTTATTGTAAAAAAAACTCGAATATGCTCACGTGTTTTTCCTTCAGCATTTTCGTCCATACAGTGTAAAATAACCAATGTACATGTGGTAGCATAAGGAGCAGCAATTTACAATAGATTAGAGAAGGAGTCCTAGGAGGCTCGTAGTTATGCTCTAGGCCATCTGTCGTCATCCTCACGCCTGTACCGAGCCGCTAGAACAGACTCCACCCGTACTACTTGGCTAATCCATCGAAAATATGTCCTGGAATTTCGAGAGCCACCAGGAAGTTTCACTGGAGTTACCCTGGCCGATCCAAGTTATTAGATGTGGATTCACAGAAGCTGGCCGCGTGCCTGGACATGGAATACCGAGGAACTGTTTGCAGAAAGACTCCAGAAACGAATACCGCTCCGTCAGCGGGACTGGCTCCCCTACCTTCCATCAAGAACTCAATATACACCCTTCTAGCCGCGTACGCATCCACAGTTGCCCAACTCTCGGTCATTGACTATTCTGTCAAGCGCTGACAGTGTAGGATTTACTTTGTCCTACTCCCACATTCACCCGCATTCTATCCTAGCTGCTGAACGGAAGCTTATTGTTGCAACCTGTGTTCTTGTCGTCCGCTTTTTGTGAACCTTCATGCCAGTGAACATTTACGATCCCAACAACGGATGCCCAACTTGAGTGACAATGGCGGCCGACCATCAAACCAGCGATAATTGGATCACCTAGGAGAACAGTACCACCTTTCGACTTTCATGAACCAAATAAAGGTGGTTTTTCATTAAAACCCGTTTTTTTAAGTAGCAATTAAGTCAAACATTGGTCCACAGGGGTATATAGCTAAGTCTGGCTCCCAGCTGCTTTTACCAAAAGCTATTAATAAAACTTATACTTAATTTTGGCAGGTGGACTTAAATTGAGTCGTTATTGACATGAAATACGGCCTCCAGAATCTTGCTTTGACCAAGCGCGACGTTTTCGTGGTTCTCGAGTGTCAGGGAACAAATTAACTTCAGCACAAACCTAATAGACTACATGTGCGGCGCTGACCTGCTTAGGCAGAAAGTAATCCAATACCGACGCCCTGAGGTCGAACATCTCCTGGTCCACGGTGCCCTTTTTGAGGTCAATGTCGGGGTTGGACATGATCGCTAGGGAGCGGGTAGCATGCACCTTCATGTTTCTGCACCTTCATGTGAATTGAATCGATTAGCTGACGTCTTTATCTCTAGAAGGGAACACCTTTAGAAACCGGCCGCACCTTCAAAAAAAACTTCACAGAGTCGCTAACAGTTCTTATGAGTGATGGTCGGCAGTAGGAGCAGTTTGTGCGTCGTTGACACACTGCTACTGGCTCCTGTCTTTGTAGAGTGGTAATTAACGTCTGTTAATTTTCCACAGCGCTAGGGACAGAATTAATTAGCGCTGCCCTGGAACTCCATATCTCACCGACTAGGTGCAGCAATTAGATGTCCACCGGGAAGGCAGAGAGCGAAAGGGACAGCTTTCTTACAGCTTAGGAACCGCCATAGGCTTCCATATGAAAAGTAGCATTCGTAGAGACTGGTACGACGCATATTTTCGTGCTGCCTTCCTAAAAACGGGGTTGAACAGGGAAAGGAATGGTATCAAGTGGCCCTCAGACTGGGGCTACCGATGGGTCTCCACTTTTCTTCTGAGCCGATAAGTGATCACGTCCAACCTCTCTAGGGCATACCATATTTCTATTACAGGCGTAGCATATGTGTGAGTCACGAGGGTAACGGTGGCGGCATTTTTGGACAGTGCCTTGTGTGAACAGTACATAATGTTGGATCAATAAAAAGTAAGCAGAGAACGTTGGGGGGAGGAGTAAGTACAGTGCAAATAGTCACCCCCGCGCCCTCTGGTCACAATGACCTATTCTTAGTGGTCAGCTGACGTTAGCTAATCCAATCAATTCTTTCGCATTGCGTACTAGTCAGGTTCTAGTAGAGGAGGCGTGCAAAGTTCAACGTGCACTCTGGATGCTGGCATGACGTTCGCTTTCGTTTCTAGCGTGACAATATATCACACTGTCATGGAGTGCAGCTATGAGCATAGCCATCGACGAGGAACTAGCTTCGAGGAAGATCTCCGTACTCTAACGTGTATGTAGACCCTTTTTCTTTTTAACGAACTGGTTTGGTACTCTATATGCAAAACATAACCACTATGCCTTTGTGTGGAGTGCGCTACCTCCTCCTCCTCCTCCTCCTCCTCCTCCTCCTCCTCCTCCTCCTCCCAGAGCCTATGATCTGTTCACTACCTGACTGTTTTCTGAGGTGGACTAAAAGTTTAGTTTTGGTCGTTCTTTCCCAAAAATGTATTAAGCCGAATACAAAGGCATAGGTGCGGCCTGCAACCTCAATGCGCTTTTGAATTCTATCCCGATGCCGTGCGGGTCGTGCCTTACAAACCATCCCGTCACCGAGAAGAGTTCACCCGAAGGACTTTTTGTGCTTAAATAGCCCCAGTTTATTCATTTTTCATGACTGTATGTTTGCTTGCTGTCCTAACGGAAATTATCCTCATATAAGTACTTCATAGTAAGTCATATTTTCGGAGAGCTACAATTAAAAAAGCATTTGCTTTCTTGAGAGTGCGCACTCAGCGATCTGTTCGAAACTTGGACTGGAATCCAAGTGAACTGTAACGTGCGATAGTTGCATGACTTCATTTGCGGTGCACTCCTACCGCTACAATTTCAGAAAGAAGTCTGCAAAAACCTTTTTTTTACAGAAGATGCATACTAATCAGACCAAAGACGCAACGGTTTATTTTTATTAAGGCAGCTTTTTTGTTTCAGGCAAACGTTAAGACACTTCGTTCGTTTATATCTTATACAAGTACTGAAATTTTTGCAAATAGGTACCGACCAGTGACTGAATCGTTCTATGCGGTGTGCGTGATGACTTCTTTTCTGAGTAACATTGACCCAATATGTTATTTAGTAGAAAGTCAGTTTAACCTGTCCGGAGACCGGTGTCTCAGCCAAGGTTTCCCGGGTGTCGTCAGCAACTGAGAGCAGCCTACTCCATCACTGTAGGCAGCGCAAGGCGGAGACAGGCCTGTTCGCGATGGTGGGACATAACCCTTTATAAAGACCGCCACCGCCGGCGCCGATGGCGGCTCAGAATGCTAGGCACTCAGCACACAAACGCGTAATGGCTGCGTCGAAGGCAGTGCTTGTGGGAAGGCCCTAACGATCAAGGGAACATAGAATGCGTCTGGGAAAAAGAAGTAAATGCCAAGTGGCAGTAGACATCAGCCGCAAAGTGCGGTCAGTCCGCGTGCGAGCCGCGGGGGCGGGAACGCTGTGGCGGCAGAGGGGTGAGCAGCCATGTTTTAAGCCAGATGGAGGCGGCGCTCGAAGACTGTGTATGTGTGAGTAGTGCGTTCACCTCACCGGTGGCGCTCAGTCCGTCGGGCTACCCTGAGCAGGCTTCTTTGTGGAAGCGCGGGTACTGTTCCAATGTTCAGCGTAAATGATTAAACAGGGGCAGCGGTTGCATTATGAGGTCGCTGACGGCGTTGGCGCTTTGTTCTTGCCGAGACATGCCGACTAGGAGGAAAACGCGATGCGACAATCCGTGCCCAAGCCCTTGGCATTCGGCAGGAAGAAAGCTAATGTTGTCACATATGCACAAACAGTGATACACTCTTCCGGCTTAACAGATGGCCCGCATAGACAAGAAAAACCCTAGGATTTGGCCTTTAAGGTTTTTAGTCTTAGTCATTTGGCGAACCTATGCCGTAAGTGAAGACATTTTGGGAGTCGAGTATAGCCGGTCATAGTAGCCAGTCCTGTGACTGGAAGCAGAGTTAGTAGCAGAAGGTTCCAGGATAAACGAGGTCTGCCGGGCAAATTCTCGAGTGTCATCTTACACATATTTTACCTTAATTTAAGCAAACAGAGTTAAGGCGAATTGAGTACAGCTGGATAGGTGTTCAGAGGATTAGCATAAAAAAACGAAGCAGACCAGGACTTTATTTTCCCCACTTGTTTTATCATTGATTTCTGCAAATTTGAGTTTTGCCTACCCCGACTTCAGGTTAGGTTCGAGTTTGCCTCGAGAAATGTCCGAATTCCAGTAAAAACTAAATCTTCGGCTAAACACCGCCGGAATTTACCGCAAGACCAACCATTCCATTTTTTACAGCACAATTATGTAGACGTAAGTTGGTGCGTGTCCAATGTCCGTGTAAGAAGATTATTCAATACTGTGCTAAAATATGAATCGGACCGGTCACTACTGTAATTAAATTGGCAGGAGTT
>JAYGXS010000002.1:28654513-28673721 GCA_036362985.1 Ligula intestinalis | reverse complement strand
GGAGGTGGACTTTCCAAGGATAACAAGGAGAATGGTGGGGTTTGCGATTGGGCGTGTCTACAGTCTCAGGCCAATGCTAGTAGTACTTTCTATTTTGACGCTGACTGATAGACATAGCAGTGGGAATATCAATAAGACAGGGGTCGAACACAGACATGTCGGTGGGTAAGACAACCTTCTATCCATCATGCTACGGCATTAAATGAGTGCGGCGCAGAGCGTTCCCACGCCAAGGCAAGCGCACACCTAAGACACCCCCCTCGCCGCCCCGAAATTCCGACTCCGACGGCAGCGTGTGAATTTGACGTTTTTGTGCGCGAACGCGGGCGTCTATTGAGGCAGCGGAAACGAAAAATCTGCAGACGGCTCGCGTAAATTACTCCCACGCTTTTACCCGCACGCATTTGCGAGCGCTGTGAGTCTGTCTAGTTGCCGCCCTTCAGAGGAGACCCCACCATGCGAGCGCGTCGGGTAGACACACACACACACAGCATACTGACAGCCGCCGGTACGACCACACGCCCATTGGACGCCGTGAGACCAGCGCCCTTGCCCGGCTCAATCAGCAGTAGAATCGATCGACAGTGTACAACTGACATGCTTACCACGGGAGGCTCGCGACTGCAGGATGTCAATCGGGTGCTGCCGAAGATGAAAGCCAAAGACTAATATAGAAGCCGTTTCAGTCGTACACTGCATTCAGTGACCGCTGTAGGGCATCAACCATTATGGTAATCGATGGAGACGACGTAGACCTCGACGATTTGTTGGAAGAGGCGGTCCCACCCAAACTTCGCCGTACGTTGCTTACGTGCCCCCCCTTCCCCCCTCCTCCTCATCATCATTCTACGACCCCCTCCACTCTCATCGCGGTCAATATAAGTGTTCGCCCTATCGCCTGAGCATTGATTAATTTACGAAAATACTATTTTCGGATGAACCCATTTAAACCTTCCTTTTCTTTGCCAGATTTGCTGTCCTTCGATGCTGATTTGAGGTCCCGTCGGAACCAAGTTACAATGTCTGGCTCGAGCTCCCCTTCTTCCTCCTCCACGACATCTCCAAACGCCCCGTCTCATTACCTCTCCCACTACTCATCTAATTCTTCCGCAAGCGCTGCAGCAGTTCTTGCCGCGGCCGTTGCCGCTAGCCATTATTCCCCGCTAAACGTTGCGGCCTCCCTCTCTGGAGTTCCAATCTCTTCGCACGGTTCCAGTTTCCCAAATGCAGCGGCTGCTGCCGCGTTTTCAGCCGCCTACGCGGCCTCCTCTCCCGCTTCTTCCACGACAGCCGTTGCCATGGCAGCCGCTGCGGCAGCGGCTGCTGTCGTCGTCGGTCCGGACAGGCTGGTGAACTTCAGCAGTAGAGGGGCCGGTGGCAGCGCAGATGTTGGCCAGAACCGATTGACTAACGGTGGCAGCGGCGGCTGTGGCGTACCCTCTCCTATCTTCCCTCCACCTCTTTCCCTCACGGGCGGAGACTTGGGTTTACCGGGTTTCTCCAACTCCCCTCCCTTTAGTCTTCGTGCCCCTCAGACGCCTGTCTCCGCAGCCGACAGGGTTCCCCCACGGACTGTTACCTCTCCAGTCAGGTCACCGGGCAACAAGATATCAGAGCCTGGTTTCGCCTCGGTGAGCTGTGAATTCCTAGATGCCTTTGCGAGAACGACATCCTCCCAAAAAACCTACAGCTCGGAACGGGCTGCCTCCGACCGAATCGATTCCAGCGTCGAGCAAATGGCTGTAGACAGCACCCCAAAGCCTGAATCGAACTTCTCTCAACAGACCGGCTTTTCTACCCCTGATGCCCTCATGGACTGCTACCGTGCGCGCCTTCCTTTCCCTAACCAGACCGCGTCTGGGTAAGTGGTACTTTGTTTTTCCCTCGAAGCATTTCACTTGGGTGGCGTGGTACCATGTTTTTCGGGTCTTCGGAAGGTAAAATAACCTATATTGGAGATCTATTTACGAAGCAGCCGGGTATATGGACGTGATCCGCTCGCCTTATAGTGAAATCCTCGGGCTCTTTTAATCTCTCATGAGTTCATCCTTATATCTGAGACTTCTAGTAGTTGGGGGCTCCTCGATCAGATTACGGAACGCGTTCGTCTTATTGCGCCTTAAGGCTCATACTAGAATTCTCGCAGGCAGTAGCATAGTGACTAAGGCATAGGCAACTAAGACAAAGGACGTCCGGCCCCCTTGTCTCTGAGACTAGACTAGAACAAAGATGACATTTAGGCGTTGAGGTGGAACCGACAAAGACAAAGGAGACCGGAGTGGCCATTTCTGGCTTGTTAGTCGTCATCAGCCAGTCATACTCAATCTCAAGGGTCGGAACCCCGGAGATTCGAACCCAGGACCTCTAGGCATTGAGCTTAACATTCTATCATTGCATCGCGGGCTCGCTTCTTTGTCGGTCGCGATCGGAAATATGATGAAACTGGGGCCTGCACCTGGAACTGCGATCACTCAAGCACGAGCCTCAAGGCACAACAGGATAATTATATTCCCTAATTAGATAGATTGGATGAACATTCCAGTTCCACATTTAGGCGTGTTTATGTGCTGTTTGATTACCCGTTAACACATAAGTAAAGAAGAAGGCCATTAGCTTGCCAGATTCATATTTTTATCCATCTGCGCCTTTGAAGTCTTTTGTTAGTCCAGCATTAGAGATAAAAGCGACAGCTTAACAAGCACAGTTATAGTGTGTAGGAGTTTAATCCAGTAATGGGATGTCTGCGCAGTCCTCTGTATGCTGCACTAGATCGATAAATCGATTGACTGAGTTCGCATCAAAGACCCAGGCATCAATCGATTCCCGGCCTGCCTTGCTGCCTGTATGGCAGGGCCATTCCGCTTAGAGTCTAGTTATTTTACACAGCTAACCTAGCAACGCGACAGGGTACGCAACAATTGGGCAAGTTGCTTATTAAGTCAGGGCGCCCCAACTTATTTCCACTTCAGTGACTTGGACTGTCAGAGCGCTAAGAATGTGAAACAGGTAAAAGCTATAATTCAAGTGATGCGCATGTAAGGTAGTGGGGACCTGTTACCAGAAAACAGGACAGTGGTAGGCAGATTTGGTCGGGGTGGAAATCCACCCATTTTGACCGTGCTGTTGCTGGGCTGGCCGCTATTCCGAGTGGCACCTCCGCTCGTATCGACCTCGTCTTATCACTAGAATTGAGCGACGAATAGAAAGAGGGATTGAGTATATCGCAAAGGAGTTAGGCTAAGCCGGTTGAACCCTAACTACTGCGATCTTCCAGGCCCAGTTCCTTAGAAGAAGAGAGAAGTCTTGAAAAGCCAGGGAGTAGGAACAATCTATTGTTTACAGAATGAGTTGAAGAATAGTTCATAGGAAGGTTGACTCGGTCTGACGTGGTGTTCGGCGATGAGGAGCGGGAGAGAGAGCGAGAGAGCGCCGCAGCCTCGCGTTCGCCGCGCACCTGGGCGAAAGTCCGAGTGAGTTGCGCCTTGCCTGCCGGGCCGTGGAAGCGTAATCAAACATCTGTCGCCAATTAGACGAGGCGGAATTATCGATTGCCTATGAGTGTAGGCACCAGCGGGTCGATAATACGCGGGGTAGATGGCTAATCACGGGTGTAAGCTCTGGCAGGGCGAAAGCAGAGTTCGTGGCAGGCTCCTACAAGTATGGTATGCAGACGTTTTCCTCACTGTGATGTTACTTGCGAACGAGTTACCGCAGTCCCCTCCCCCGGACAGTGTGATGTTTCTTTCTTAATTCAACGACCTAGCTGTCGTGTGCTGTATGAGCCCCAGCTTCAGCTGCCTTTCAAAAAATATTTGGTAAGAAACGGGAATAAGAACGGCCTCTCTCCGGTACTACAGATGGTTTTATGCCAAATGCAAGAAGGTAAATAGTATCTTCATCATCCTAACCCTAATCTGAACCAAAACCATGACTAAGCCCTAGCTCTAGTCGTAACCCTGATCATAATCTTAGCCCTAGTCTCTCTGGCAATCAGGGTAACCTCCCCCCTCCCCGCGTACGGATGGTAGATTCAGATGTCCGTGTCCTGGCAAATCCTTAACCTAAGACTTGTGAATATTCGGCTGACGAAAGAGAAAAATGCCTACCGGAACCATCTTTAGTAGAACTTGTCAAAATTTCACACTTGCTTCTTCGCCCAATAAATATGACTGATTCCCTCACTCCCACAATCACCGACATTTAAGACTGTGTCACTCGAGCTGTCTGTTCAGTCGTTTTTTTCGCAGGCCGAGGAGTATTTCGCTAAAATGGATCGTAGAAAGTTGGCATTTTGGGCCGACCCAACCTCGAACCCAAAACTCGATACTTCTTTTATGGAACGCAAAAATTGCAAACATCCTCCGCCTTGCTCAATGTGGTTGAACTGCATGCTCGCTCACCCAACGTGAACACATTATCGCAACAGTTTAGATTTTAGATTATTATTTGGTAATCTTTATCAGACTAATACCTGCACATACTTACGGGGTTAATTAAACTACGCGCGTAATTAGAGAAATCGAGTAATGTGCATCGTTATACTCAGGTAGGATGTGGGAAATATGGACGAATAATTAAAAGGTGGCCGTTATGCACCATTTAGTGTCCAATAATGATGGGCCACGGGGGTGAGGAAAGGGCTGGAATAAACAGTGTACGAGGAGGGAAGGAGGCAGGGAAAAGGGCATGCAGCTATGCTAGTGTGGGGCCGGCATCAAATGCCTCCCTGTATGCACGACCGGTGCGTGTGGATGCTTCTCCTTGTGGCCGATAGACGCTGGCTCGGGTGAAACCGTACAAATCAGTCGGTGGGCTTCCGTGGGGTCCACTTGTTGCCCGAAAGCAACGATATTTGCGAGGATGCTGCCGTTTACATGCCTTATTGTTTTCCTTTTCTCAGCGAATCTGCAAGGTGTTCACTTATCCTCTTGTATAGGTGACGACTCATGCGATCAAAACCACGAGTAAATAAAGGTCTAAACGCACATATAAATGTTCTGAATTGACAACCTACCCTTAACTTCTTCGTATGGAACAGGGTTACCCAAGAAGTAATATTTGGACTTAAGCTGCTGGGGAGATTCACGAAACAGATTTACCGAAGCGGCTTCTCAGAAGTCCACTCGATGTGTTTACTTGAAAAGGAGCCCTGAGGTACAAACTTTATTTTCTGCTGTCGGAGTGGGGGATTCTTCTAATGTTTCGATAATATTTGAAATAATTCGGTCAGAGTATCCGTTCTCGCGAAACAGGTTCTGCTTTTTTACAGGCTCCTCGGTTATATCTGTCGAACAGAGTTTTATAGTCGTTTGTGTCAAACAATGGACTACATTGCCTTTTCTAACCATAGATCAAACTTCTACAGTTGGTATACTGTTCAGACCAAGTTTTATTCTACTGGGCGTTTATTTGAGCGATTCCACCAAGAATGGAAGAAAAACTGCCATTTCAGATAGGATGCTCATGATTCGCGGCGTTGCTTATTTTGCAGTGGCTGTTGTAACGATATCGTCCACTTAGCAACCATGATGCCACATTCGCTCGAGTTGGTCACTTCTCTGAAAGTTGCCCAACTTGATCATTAAATTATTCTACTAAAAGAGGAGCAAGTGGCGAGCCCATTTAAGCTCTATCAATTTGCCTACAGGGGTCATTGACAAAAAGGGAAGTGACGGTTCAGATGCATTTTAGTGATAGTTATTTGCGTACGTTTGTCAGTTTACCTGTTGGTTGGTCGTTAGGCCCCCCCCCAGACGGGCTGCGCGGTAGATGCGCTGGACCAACATTGGGGCCAGATCAGGGCCTGGCAGGCGTTATTCGGGTTGTATTCCCATAACAGATGCTGAAATTGGGGTGTGTTGGTGGTACGCGTATGTGCAGACTCAGGTAACAGCCACTCGTAGCCTTCAAGACACTCCCACTCCGTGGAATCTGAGTCAGGTATGGCACTTCTGATCACCTACGCCCGATCCTGTCTTCGATCTTCCTGACCTTGCCTTGACACTGGGCACAGGCGAGGGAGGGAAGCGAGAGTGCGGTGGATCCCATGCAAGTTTACTATCCCTTAAAACTAATCCACGCCTAGGTCATCCTCCCTTGCGTCACCATGCTGTGGAGCACGGTCTAAGGTCACTCACACTGCCAACAAATTGTAGGCTTTCCCGATTACCATGTGGCTAGTTTAATTTTGTTCGTTTGCGTTGATTAGGTATCCTCGACTTTTCAAGTTTTGACGACGACGACTCACCTACTGATATTGTTAAGATAATATTTTTTCACAGTATAACTTACTTGATTTATTTGTACTTCCTACTAAGCCTAGGCGTTGTTGAATAATCATGGGACTCTGCCGTCCCAACAAAAATAACATAAATAAATAAAATATAAAAATTCCTATGTACCTAGACTATGTGGACACCCTGTATTTGACGACAAATACGGGCCTTAAATCTAGGTGTCTTGGTCGTAATTATATTATACCACCTACTTGTATACTACTTAGTAGTCTCGTTGTCTTTAGATCTTATCTGGATTCAGCGGAGTTCCAGGTAGCACGCATGATAACCACCGACGGGAATTACAATGAAGTCGAACAGAAAAGTGTCAGAGACAGGCTTATTAGAGGGTTACTGCGAGTCTATTCTATTAGTAGTCGATTTGGTAACGAGTTTACAAAATAAAGTGTGTTATCCTGTTCCAAAGAAGTTTTCTATCGAATTATGCTCCGTGGGCTGCCAATTTTCCACCCCTGGGATTCGGTATGCCTGGCTGATAACGGCTAGTAAGCCAGAAATGGCCCCTGCAGTCTCCCTGGTCTTTGGACGTAATGCATTTCTGTCTATAATATATGATAACCGTTGACCGGCTGCTGGCAGGGCTCGAGGGCGAGCACCAAAGCAGAACGAAACGACTGAGCTCCGTAACCGGTCGGTGAGAGTGCATCAGCCGTTAAATAAATATATATATATATATTTACTACATATATTTACTATTTCCATATATATATATTTATATGTGAAACTGAGGTGTTCCTCCGATCTATCTGGTAAGGGTATATACTTGTCCCGTAAGTGCCTTAAGGCTCGTACTTGTGTGATATCAAGCTGTCGCTTAGCGACCTCAGACATATGATGGAGTGGATCCGACAAAGACTTGTCTCTTGTCTTTCTGTCTCGAAGAACGTATTCAACTTAAACTTATATTGCTTGGGATGCCCACATTTCAACACACACACATATATATATATATATATATATATATATATATATACAGTTCTACGAGTGCTGCAAGCAACTTTCCTAAATTTGCAAATATTTGATTATTTCTCCCATACCAGCGGGAACGCATTTACGAAAAGTTATCAATAATAATGGGCAGCATTTGGTATATTAAGTACATAAAAGAACTATAAGAAGTCCTAGGTGTTTAATAAGAAAAATAAAATTTTCTCGATAATTTCCAGCTTGTGGAGGCGTCAAAAATAGCTATAAATTAGAACAATAAATTTAAATAGTTTGTTAAGCATAAAACTTAAAGCGACCACTTTCTTTATACAAAAGAACTTGCCTTTATTCAAAATATTTTGAATAGGTGAGAACGATTATATACGTAGTTAATGAATATCGTTGAATAAATTCTCTCTTCATTTCGCTAGTTGTCCGTGTATTTATTGATAAGTTTACTATTTGTCCATTTGTTCGACGTTTACATCAAACCCTTTAAAATAAGATACAACTAAACAGCATTTACCCAAAAAAGAGCTTTTGGATATTATTTCCTATGCAGATGGCCATGTTGGTCAAATGTGGAAATGCTTTAAAAGAGCAAACCACATTTTCGAGCATACAGCATGTCTGCTAGATACCACGCATATTGTTATTCCTAAGATTAATAAAAAAAAGTTTCCATAATTTGTAACCTCTTTAAAAAGTGCTTTTATTGGATATTTAGCTGACGAATTTCTGTGTATATTAACTATTTCCAAGGTAATTTCACAGGGAAATTGGGGACGTTCGACAATTTCTGAAAGGTGTCTGAACAAAAATGATTAACTTTGACAGGAGATGAATGAACATACCTTTCTCTTTATAATGAATTATTTTTCGCTCAAGGAGATATATTCTAGGATCCGTAATAAACGTGCGAATGCAATAAAAACCAGGACACGTATATGAGCATTTTTTGAAATAATTATTATTTTTTCTGGCTGTTCCGTTTCTAAATAACGCTTGAGTGGAACCTATTGTTTACAAAAAACTATATTTCTACATGACTTACATTCAATAAGGGCTTCGTTAGGCTGTCTCCGCGGTTACATGCAGAAACTTGGTTTATGCGCACGACCAGCTGTGCAGTAAAAGAAAATGTTCTACCAAGAACTTTTGTTACTGCATTTTTTGCCAAAAAACTTCACAGAATAGCTAAATATAATTTTTTAAACTTCTATCACTGCTTGTTTCAGAAATTAATTGTGATTCCTTAAACTTCGCTTTAGTTCCATTTGATCGACTTCGCACAAAATTTTCCAGTACTAGAAGGGATTATTATTCCACTTTATTTTACTAATTATGGAATTTTTCCACAGCACAATGTACATTAGAAAAAAGTTTCGTCTTGTCTTTCCTTATAACATACGGAATTCCTTTTATATAAACATAGTCATGATTAAACAAAAATGAGAGCCTATCTCCTCCAATAACTTTAAATAAGAAGGCAGTTTTCCAAACCAAAGTCATTCTTATTATTAACTTCACTCAGTTGATCAAAATAACCTGTCCAGGTTAACGCTAAACTACTAAGTTAAACTTCTTCCTGAAAGTTTGCAGGATTCGCAGAACTGTATATGTTGAAATACGGGCATCCCAGTATATTTAATTGAGAAAAGAAAGCTTTTGTTGGGAAAATTGAATCTTTGCTGCGTAAATTTTCGAAGCTGGTTCTCCAGTTGGTCGTCAGACTATGGGATATGTACATGAGCAATTAACTTAATTAACCTTGTCTAACAAATTATGCCACAATTAGCTGAAGTCTGCGCCACTAGGCGTTACATACATTTCGTCACCTGCCATTGTTGGCCGCGCGCGTTAAACTTCCGCCTTCAGATAATTATAGCTCGCGTCAAAATCGATGTGCCTGTTGATGTATGCTTCATCTGAGTTCATTGCTTGCAGGGCTTCACAGTTTTTTCTGGTTGGGCAAGTGCCAACAATCCGTATGTTCTCCCACGCGAATCTGTGACCGGTTTCTACTGTGTGTATGGCCCCCTGCGATAAATGGTATGGTCTTCTGACCGCCAATTAATGTTTGTGCATGCGGGTGGAGGCGCATTTTCCACCTTGGCCACAATAAACCGCACCACAACTGGCACACGGGATCTTGTAGATAACACGTTTTCTCTTAAGATGGCCAACTTTGTCCTTAGGGTGAGTGACTCAAGATCATTCAAGACCACCAGACGCAGCAAATACAATACTCTGACGATAAAAGTGAGAAGGGTTCTGAAATGTCAGTTCAAATATAATTTGGTCGACAAACCCACCCATCTTCTTTTTCCTCTTCCTTGGGAGACAATGAACGCGATATCTATATATTCTGGGAATTAAGTGATAAATTACAAAAACATTTACGGTTGTGTCAGATTATTTTGAAGAAAATACACGGCACACAGAAGCATGGAAACTGTATTTCGTTCAAAACAGGCGAACATCGTCAATCTCTTTCAAAGGCGAATTACTCAATTTCTCGAGTCTGACCTTTAAGGTAAACTTACTGTCCTGTGATTTCTCGCGCGATCTCCCACATAAGATGGGACTGGGTTTATGCAAGTGCGTAAAATTCATGATGAAAATACAAACAACTTTCATAGTTATTCGTTCTGTCTTCAATCCTTGAGCTTGTAGATACCCTTCTGTGCATTCTTCAGCCTAGTCTGTACTCAGTCTTCCTCTCCACTTTGGCAAAACGTGCCTATCCTAGTATGAACCTTTGGGCTCTGTGGAGCCCGAGAATTACGAGCGATTTGCCCTAGCGGGTTGAGATCAGGTAGCTGGTCAGCTAATGCACCCCAACTCACCTACCCCGCGTCTAGAGCTGTAGGATGGGCCGGCAGCGTTGCAACACAACCCTTCTTCACCATAATCCAATTCACGCGAAGACGAGGGAACACGTCTATTGAATGGTACCGATTTAGCGTCGTCAGGTCAAGCTCCCGTGACCTCAGTCTAACGGGCCTTCTATGTGGGTGCGTGTATGTGTATATTTGCCAGCTTGTTCGAGACCCAGCATCCTAGAGTCTTCAGTTCATGTGTGTATGTGTGAGGTTGGGCTCCACATTGATCCACCGAATACCCCCACCCCCACTCCGCCCTTTCTACACTTCTCTCCGGTCACGGGTTTCGCCAGCCGCGTTTGCTTTGAGTTCAGCTACGGTCAAGTGACCTATTCCTCTCCCCCCCCTCGACATGATGCAGCGTCCAGGTTGACGGCGTCATCGTTCGATGACTCCTCTCTCCTGGTGTCGGTCGCGGTGGCAATGGGGGTCGACGTACTCTTGCGCTCTCTCGTAAGTGCTCTCACAAGACTGCAGTTCCGCCTACACGGTTTTCGTGCGTGCGTACGTGCATAGAGGGAGCGCATGGCTTCATGCAGTCGTTGCTGCGCGCCCCCCATCCCCCCTCCTTATTGCGCACATTTCGGTGAGCACACACACAAACACACAGCAGCCAATGCTGGCACAGCACTGCATCACGGGCGCACCTCTGCCCACGTGCTCACGGAAGGCACACCCACTGCTTCTGTTGGCGGCAAACGTCGGTACTAGCGACACAAAAGGATCGGCGGTGCAGTGAGAGGAAGGCGCCTGTTCCCCCCCTGTCTCCTCCCTGTGTGTGCGGGAAGGCATATTTCTGTGTAGACGTGCGCGCGCGTTCGCGCTTTCAACTGGTTTCCACGATCTGGTTTCTGATCTGCTTCAATATATCGCCTGCTAGTTTCTCTTGGAATGCAATCGACGGACTTTTTGACCTACACTACACCTCCTTCGCCGCGACCGTCCACAGACTGCTGTGCGGTTGGCCTCCCCATTGCATCGTCTACTGGGCAGCAGCAGCCACAGCAACAAACGCAGGGATACCGTGTACCCTCTGTCTCTTCCGACGGGAATCTTTACTCCGCCCAATATCCCGCCCAGTTCCTTCGACCTGCGAGCACCGGAAAGAACGCCGGGGATGCAGAAGGAGGTCGTATCGGCCAGGCACTGGCTATTGAGTCGACAGGTCCACGGGGGGAGGGCATAAGATACACCGGACTGCCGGGTGTCGCCTGTGCAGTGCGGTCAGCGCAAGAGGAGCCGACGAACGCCGACTTCTGCCAGCTCTACCGACTCGACTCCAGGCAGTATCCGTACTTACCCTACTCCGCCTCTTGCAGCAGTTGCTGCTTCTCGGACGGCATGGATGGTTCCTCCGTCAGACGAACATGGGAACAGGCTTTTTCGGGCTCCGAGGAATCTGTAAATTCTGGATTTGAAACAACTGCTGAGGGAAGGCGTTCCGCTTTCAGGTGGTCGTCGGCAGGTACCAATGTAGGCTCTACTCTTGGCAACGAGGATCCACCCTTGTCCCTCTACAATGATTGTACCACAGACAACAAGATCTGCTTTCCTCCTGCTGCTACTAGGCGTAGTACCGATAATTTTGAGCTGACTGACTCTGCGATCCCAGCGAATTGGAACGACCAGTCGTTTTGCGCAGAGCCTCAGACGGAGGTGGCCGATAGGCCGTCGACCTATTACATGTTGGAAAAGAGTTCGCGTTCAGTACCTCTAGTTGTTGCCCCAGTGCCTTCATTCGCGACCGAGCCTGTCTTGTGGCCACTTGAAGAGGGTTCTTGGTATGTTCGCCTACCTGCAGATGTTATTTTAGAAATGCTAACTGCTTTATTGAGGGCGGGCGGGGGTTCAAACAAAAGTTACTATAAAAACTTCGACGCTTCATCCGTTCGCTTAAACTGAAATGTGGTCCCGTGCAACCGTTAAAGATGCTCCGTTCTGCTAAAGTATCCTAGTGGTGAACTGTCATCTGCACGTAAACTAGGGATCACAGTCAACTTATTCTGAACCTGTCTTTCCTCTTAAGGAAGCGCCCCCTAATTTCGCTCCTTAACGCAGTCAGCCTGCATCTGTTTTTAAGAGAGTAAACTTAGAAACTTTGAGTACTGAGATTTACATCCTGAGAACAGTGGAAGGCCTTGTACAGCTGGTAGGCGTTCGTGTTGAAGGATTAATGTCAATGTATTTGGTGGGCAAAGCATAAGAAATCGGCGTCTTAGCCATGCTCAACTTACTTTCTCCCTTCCCCCTGCTATTTTTTCTGTTAATCCTATCGATTACTGTTGTTCCCACGCCCTTTTTTCTGCCTCAGCCACCAAATGTCCTCACTGATTGGCTACTCTTTGAAGGGGGATTACTGTTTTTGAGGGAGTAGGGTTTTTTCTTTCTGCTGTTCTCCAGTCTATTCAATTGCTTTTGTTCTTGCTCCTAATAAATCCCCACTTACTTCGCAGGTATCCTTCCCTGGCGTTGGACGCCAACTCAAAGCAGGCCCCTGGTACGCTTCCCACCCCAGAAAACCAGGGTGACAAGTCCGGCCCCTCAGCGTTCGGCAACTTCAAACATAACTTCGTCTTTCCCGACTTTCGAAGTCCGTCCAATCAACTCTCTGCTCCGGTCACAACCGCATCATCTTCCTCCTCGGCCTCCTCCTCCACGGTAAATTATCTCAACACATCCCAACACCAGCAGCCGCAGCAGCAGCATAATGTCGCTTCCGCCTTTAATCCACCTGGTTTCCAGAACTTCACCAATAACCCCTCCGACGCCGCATCCTATCGGGTGTCTGGTCTGTTCTCTCGAGAGAACGGTGCGCATCTTCGACCCTCCCCGACAACCACGCCAGTCAGGGAGAATGTCGCCTACATCGGCGGTAGCTCCTACTATCCCGACTTCCAGCAGTCATCTGCAACAGTTGGGGAGACCAGTGTCGAATCTCAGCGACGGGATCCAGAGGCGCACGGCGCTGGTGATTACGCCATGGGTTCCTTCGCGGTGCCCACGCTAGCTCCACCTGCCTCCTCTAACACCACCTACCTGCGCAGCGGGAGTTACGCCCAGGGTGCCGATAAGATGAGTCTTTCTGCCTCTTCGGGCGACGGGGATGCTTGTCAGGCTTCGGCCAGTCTTGTGACCCGGGACCTGATGCGTGCCTATTTGGCGAATCGTCGAGACCAAGTCCTCATTGTGCTGCACGCCAAAGTTGCTCAAAAATCCTATGGAACTGAAAAGAGGTGAGCACTTTAAAGGCTGCTGTAACCCCTTGGATGCATACATACTCTAGCCTACGTAGATGGTAGGTTAGCCATTGCAGCCATTCACCATCCCCAGACAACTGACTGTCTTGGACACTGGCTGGGACCTGGGAATGGGAATAGAGAGTGGGGTCGATGGCTCAGCGCATATTGGCACTAGAAACAATCTGACGGGCTTTAAGCTATCATGGTACGCTAAAAGCCGTGGCTCGGAGGATGGGATGAATCGAACCACACAGTCAGCTGTTTGATTTGGCTGGGGCTGCGTGAGTCAGTACATAGGCGTGCAACCATACCCCCAAGGTGTGGTATTATTAGGGTGCGCAGCCCGATTAACAACTACTTTACCCTAAGCTAACCCCCATTTTTTGTCCGGCTCATCTCTCACGTGGCTCGTATTAGGGGGCAAGGGACAGAAAATCGAAAGTCATAATGTCATGAGATCTCGAATTGATCCGCGAAACTTCGGCATTGTAGAGAATACCACACACAGACACATACCCTCGAAACCCCAGTTCAGGCGGGTTCTTTTATGCGTTCCATTCAAGCACCGCGTTCTAGGCGGTAGACTCACCTTCAAAGCGTATTTTTTTCAAACCGTTTCCACAGTACGAACACTTGCTTAAAATTAGCTTTCCCATAGCAAAGCCGAAGATGACGCAGAGCGATAGTCTCCGTGGTCTCCTCTTATAGTAACCACGCCTAGATTAAATCTGAGTCCGTCTTTAAGTTTTTCTCAAGCCGTCGTATAACATGGATTCATCCAAGCATACAGCTCCTCAATGCCCCAACTTACCCGTCACATGTCCTTCCTCTGACATATCGTATGAGTTCTTCGCAGGATACATTGTGTTATCTGTGACATCAAGCAGTGATTTTTTAAAACTCTCACAAGCCCCACAGCAGACGCAATGCATCCAGTCGTCACCTACAGTGTCGCACGGTACCATGTTGTGGAATTCAGGCCGACAGCCACCTGATTATTGTTCTCCTCTAGTTACCGTTGACACATTTCTTCTGGTGGACTGTGTACATGCGTGCTTAAGACTCTTGGATGTTGCCTGCTGCTGCCGCGCTTGTGGCCAATATCCCATATTATAATATTATATTATAATATACATAATATATGTTATACTATATAATATAATATTATCATATTAATAACATTGGTGCACGCGGTTCTGTGTCGGTCTTTATGCTCGAGTTATCCCCTTCACAACAGGTTCTTCTGTCCTCCTCCCTGCGTCTACTTGCGTGGCGAAGGTTGGGATCTGAGATCACGCAGCACCGACTTCTCCAGTCATCTTGCGCTCTCCAAACTGGCAGCGTCGGATAGCTCCGTGGCTGGCCTCTGTGATCCTGCCTTCCAACGATCGCTCTTGCCTTGGGAAAATGAGCATGATCTATCCTCGAGCAAAACGGGAGCCTCAGAAAAGCCTCAGGTCCGGTATATTTTCCTAACTCATGCAGTTCACAAGAATATCCCTGTTAAGCAAGATCAGGCCATGCTGGGTTTCCCAACATCTTACAACAGGCAAGAAGGCACAGTGTGGTTTACAAAAATTACTGTGGTGTTGTTTAGAAATACCGAATTGTTTAGGAAAGTGGAAAATCCTTGAAAGTGGGTGAACGTAAGTGTTAAATGTACAACAAGCCTGTTCCTGCAAAAAAAGAGTAAATAAATCAGCACGAATCGAATAACGTTTGAAACCAGTGTATTAGTGAAGTTTGCACCTAAGTGTCCTTCAAAAATTAGTGCGATGTCTACTATGACCCCCTGGCAAACAGCTTACAGTTTGGGCATAAATTCCAACACAATTTCAAGAGGATTGGCTTTATTTTTCTCTGCTTTTTCTTCCATTGCATGACACGCGTTTGATTAAATCAAACGGTTTCGCGTGAGTGCGCCAATAGCGACATAATTGAAGTACGTTTGTTTAAGATCACCTCTTGACAGACTGGTCAGTGACTACTGCATTTACATTTAAATGCCAGGTGTCATCGTAAATACAAAATTTTGCCTATATTAGGAGACATTTTCTTACGTCGAATTTCTTTATAAGTATTGCAGGTGTTGGAGTACGGTGAGTTTCAGATAGCCCTTGAAGTAACGATAAATAACTACAAGATTTTCAGTGGTCTCAATCGATTGCTCCACAAAGGTAGATTATGATCTATATGTTTATTGTTAAGGTGTTTTGGAAGATTTGCTTAATTCAGTTGACCCAATTTTGAAAAATTTCACGGCCTCCGTAGAAGTGGAACACACACGGCAGGGGAATCTTTTGCGCAGCCAACGCTCTACCATTGAGCTACGAGGCTCACTGTGCGCCGTGACATGAATCACACTTGGCTCGATTTTACCCGCCCAACTTACTGGTTGTATGGAATCCATCATTACAGAACTGGAAGCTGACTGCCCAGGCAGGATTTCCTGAGCATTTAAGGCAGGAGTGGTGCGTTCTTAGGCACTTACTAATACAAATAGTCATTTGGGTCATATTTGTAGAATCACCCAAACATGAAACCTCATCGCCAAAGAAAAATGAACGTCCATGTTCACACTGTATCTCTTCTCCACACCTCGAAAACATTTCTATCCATCACTTGCATCCGTTTAGGTTTTCAGCACAGACCTAGACATCGGCATAAGGAAACTTAAAATCCGTCGCCTTAGGTGATAATAAGCAAACTCAAGGCTTTTCATTAGAAGCACAGATATTTCCTTGACTTTACATAGTAACACCCTTTCGTTATCGGTCTCTTTAGGAATCAAGTTTCTAAAAGTAATATTCTTACCTACTTCATTGGGTATGTGCATGGGCCCAAGGAAAGTTTGAACTCGCGGTATGTGATGGCTACCTCGCTAGCTCTTACTAATCCTACTCATCTGACCCAGTTCTTGTCATACGCGCATTTAGGTCCGCACAGACTGAATTCTTGATCCTGTCTGGCGCGTGTTCCAGATCGGAATTTTGTTGAAAATCACTAATCAGCTTACTACAGAGCTGCGAGAACTAGAATGTCTTTTTATGCAGGAGTTCCCTGCTTGCGTTCCACGGAGTCATGCATATTTTCACGTCTGCGCACGCCGATTCTCTCTGCCTTCTCAGACAGCGTTGCCAGTTGGAAGGGGGGAAGCAGGTAATAAATTGGCGGCCGTTAACGGTGACCGCCCCTGTTTATCACAAGCCGACAATGCGTGTGTTTGAATAAAACAGACGGAGCACTGAAGACTCATTTCAAAATTGGATCGAATGACCTATGACTTGGTAAAGAAGACATATGATCGGACACCGGAACGATTTGTATTTTATTCTGAGCTTTCGGGCTCCTGTGACCTCTTTTTTATATCTCAGACCTTCTCTTTTTCTCGCTGTAGGTCCTTGCCTTTATGGGCATCGGTGGGACGTCCACGGCAAAGGACATGGTTCAGCTAAACTTAGAGCCCGGCAAAGACTACTCCGCAGCCAAGACCCTATTTATCTCCGACTCAGACAAACGCAAGCACTTTATGCTCACCGTGAAAATGTTCTACTCTAACGGTAAAGATTTGGGCCAGTTCAACTCCCGGCGCATCAAGGTGATCTCGAAGCCGAGCAAGAAGAAGCAGTCCCTGAAGAATACAGATCGTAAGTCGTTGTCTGGGTGCTTACTTCTGAGAACCATTTGTGAATTGTAAACGTAAGAAGGGGGGGGGGCAGGTGGCGGTGGCACGCATAGAGGCGGCTTTGGCCACGCCAGCCACCTGCGCCTGATCCAGTCTCCGATCTTCTTAAGCCTGTCCTAACACCGGGCACTGGTTGGTTAGGGAAGAGGGACAGTGTGATAGATGCTGCGAAATTCTTCTATCACTGAAAACTAATCCACGCGCAAGCCACCTCGTTTGCCTTCAGTGTGTTAAAGCACGCGGTGGACATCGTCGAAACAGACGATGGTGGATGAATGACGAAGCAGCAAGCTCAACAACCCTGGATATCCTGCTACTGTACCTAAACACAGGCTACTCGAGTTCGGTTTTCGACAATTAAAATTAATCAGCCCTGTTTAGGAATGTCTGGACTACTCCTTGTAGGGAATGAGCGAGAGGTTCAGTGTTCGGAGGCGAATGCGAACCGGCATCTCCTCTACGTTTGCCAGCCTGAGAAAGCCCTGTTCAATCATCGATTCCGACGATGTCCACCACAGCGTGTGTTGGTGCAGGGACAGTGACTTACGCATGGAGTAGTTTTAAGTAGTAGTACACTTGTGTTACATCTACCACACATCTTCCGCTCTCTTCCCTTTACTATCCCGAGCACGGAATCAAGACATGCGCAACCCGAATAACGCCTGCCAAGCCCTGAGGAAGCTCCACACGGTTAACAGGACCCGACTTTAGGACAAAATAAATAAATTCGGATGTCAATAAAATTAGGCAAACACCGAGAGTCAACTCTATCTGTATATTATTGGCCACGGGTCCCAATAGGACCTATTCTCCACAATGAATGTGCGGCGTAGTGTTGTACATACTTCCCAACTATTTTCAAATTACGTTGATGAATCTACCCGAGGGAATAATTTTGTATCGACATCAATTTTCACCGACGAATCATACTTCAACCGATTACGGGCGTAGACCTACACAAGTTTCCAGCACTGAATCTCAGCGTTCTGTTTGAAGCATTTTCTCCCCGGTACGAATTTAAAGCATGTGAATAATGCACAATAGTTTATTTGATCCAAAAATGTTGCGACTGCTCATCAGCTAAAACCTGTCAATGCGTAACAGCAACAAAGAATGTGAGAATACAACGATTTAAATTCGTACCCAAAAAATCGATACAAAAAACAGCAATGCCAGGGTATATTATCAGATAAACTAATCAATAAAATTATCGTTTTAAAACCCCCAATGGGGACAACCTTTTCTTTACCCAACTTCTGCCAGTCTAGATGTCTTCGGTTATTCCGGGGAAGAAAAAGCAAGAGAGCTCGCTGAATTGACTGCTGTGTTGAGTATCCTTAAGAGGTGGAAGGAGCTTCACTGAACGCGGTAGAAGTGTGAAGAGATGGTATTTTTTATGGTATGACAGTCTTGCTCCCTATGATGCATTTGCACACAAAATTTACTATTGTAACCCACTCAGTAAGAATGCCCACCAATCAAGGCGGACTTTTTACACCGTCTCACGCATCTCTAAATCAACTTTTTTTATTGATTTTTTTCCCCGTCGCAACCAACAGTCTGCATAGCGTCCGGAACGAAGATCGCTCTTTTTAACCGTCTGCGCTCGCAAACAGTGAGTACTCGGTATCTACATGTAGACCAGGGCAGTTTCCATGCCAGCTCCAGTCGGTGGGGTGCTTTCACGATCCACCTTCTCGCTGATGATGAATCCGAAGCGGAGGAGTTCAACGTCCAAGATGGCTACATTCACTACGGGCATACGGTGAAGCTGGTCTGCTCGGAGACGGGAATGGCGCTTCCAAGACTTGTGAGTTACGCTACCTAGTTGTCTCATCATATATATATTTCCCAGAAAATGTTTTTTCCGCTGCTGTCAACGTAACTCTGCGGCCTCTCACTGGCTTCCCTTTTTCGTTGCCTCATTAGGTCCCAACTTTTCAACTCCTTCTTTATTTACTTTTCTTTCGTTCATTCGTTAGTTTAGCGTTGACCCACTCAGTCCCTAGTTCGTGTACTTTTACGACTCCTACCGTTTCCCTTCATCTATCTTGTTTGTATCTTTCAACCAATTTCATTTCGCATCTGCTCGTTCTGTTCTCTCTACATATTTGATGTGCCTAACTTTCTTCTTCTTCTTCTTCTTCTTCTTCTTCTTCTTCTTCTTTTTCTTTTT
>JAYGXS010000002.1:28578475-28646432 GCA_036362985.1 Ligula intestinalis | reverse complement strand
GCAAGAATACAATTTGGTCCCAGCACTTGCCCCCTCTTCTTCTTCCTTTACTTTTTGTTTCGTAGTACCGTACTGCCTTGATAATTGTTATCATTGGGTTTGAAGTACACGTGACTGCTGTATAGAATCCGACAAGTCAAAGAAGACGAAACAACAACCTGAGAAAGAAACAGACGTTTTGCCAACAGTCATTGCACTTAGGGCGTGGTTTAAATCACACTGACCGATTTTTTGTCTTGCAACCCAAAACATTGGAATTCTCATTTTTAGACGGCGTTACACATATATGTGAGCATACTACCGGCATAACTATTTGCTTTGCGACTATGCCAACAAACACTGTGACTTCCTGATCAACCATCCTTAAAAACTACCCAGAGTCAAGGTGAAAATGGTCATTATTGGCCGGAGGAGCCCCAGTTAGGTCAAGTGACATAGGAGGAGCTTGCTGCTCAAAAACCGTCAAAAACCGTGGTAAAATAAAGATCGCAGCTTGCCAGTGAACGGAAGTTCGGTACTGTGATGTGTCCGGGCGTGCTAGGGCTTCTTTAGGGGACTTGCTGTATTTACAGGCTAAACTATGACTTAACCGAGTCTTTGGGCGCCACCATTTCAATAACCCTGATGCACTTCATCGTCAAGGTTCTGATCTGCGAACCAACCAAGTGAGACAGTTAATAATGTAAAAGAGCGCTCAAATCAACTAAATTTACACAGACAGGCAATGGTAAATGTGACAGTATTTTGACAGATTTAAATGATCTAGCTATAAAAACTCGACAACTTAAGTTGGATTCAAACCTTAAACAGCAAGGGCAAGCCTTGATTCAAACTGATGATCTTATTATCTGAGCTATGAAGCCCTAATAAGAGTCCTGAGTCAAGCATATAAGCTATCTGCCAGTGGCTAGTTAATAAACCAGAAATGGACATTCCAGTTTCTCTTGTCTCTGTCGTCAATGATGTACTGCCCAGAATACCTCCACATTTGCCTGTATCACGCAGCACTTTTATATCCTGGTTTAAAACAAGGACCGTAAATAGGAACTGGTGCAGTTGAGTGAACGGTTACGAAAATTAACGATGTCAGTAAATATGCAAATTTTTCCAATTTTGGCCGTTCTCCACTCTCTTTCATGAGAGAAGCGCTTCAAGATTTTGTTGCCCTACTTTGCTAAAGATCCGTCGGTTTAAAATTCCAGAAAAAAAACAGTTGACCTCGTGGCCCTCAGAAAATACCAATCCTTGTGTATTCTGAGGCCCGAAAGAACTCTACGCCATAGTAGTTTTGTCCGGAACTTTAAAATGCAATTTGCTATATCATCAGCCGTTCATGCAAAGTTAAGTCTGTAATGACAATCGCCAAGATAATAGCAAAAATGCAGCACGAGATAACGCAAACGGTACTGTTGTTAGCAGTTCCGCGCATAACCGCGTAAATTGATCGGTACATTGATTTTTTGTTTGTCTTATTTGAAAAGATGATCACCAAATATATTTACACACTACGCATTTTATATTTATGCACAGTTCTTGCCCGGTTACTCGGTTGCCTACTCAAGTCCACTTAGTTATGTGTGAATTTTATTTTCTCAAAAGTGCAGCGCAGTGTTATTGAAACTCACCATAAAGTCCAGATTCTCATGCGCGCAGAAGACCAGACCAGCCCATGGTCTATTTTTAGCATACCCATGTGATAAAACTACCGTAAGGCCAACTGAACTTTTCTTCTCAGACCAATGCCAATAAGCCAAATGTGGAGGATTCTAGGTGATTGCTTAGGAAATCCTGCCTGGGCAATCCATTCACTGTATCCGTAATGCTGGACTAAAAACGAGCAATATCTTGGGCGGGAAAATCAACCCAAGTGTGATTAAATTCCCGTCTCCCGGTGAACCTAGTAGCTCAATAGTCGAGCGTTGGCTGCACAAAGGCCTTCCCTGCTGGCTGGGTTTGACTCCCACCAAGGCCGCACATTTTTTGCAATTGCGTCAAATGAAGGTTCATTGATTTTTTTCATCAATTTTTTTGTGCAAATATTGTCACCGGATATATCAACACACTATGTATTTTATATTTACGCACAGAGTTCTTGCCCGGTTACTCGGTTGCTTTCTCAAATCCACCTAGTTAGGTGTGAATTTTATTTTCTTAAAAGTGCATCGCATTGTAATTTAAACCCACCATAAAGTCCAGATTCGTATGCGCGCAGAAGACCAGACCAGTCCGTGGCCTATTTTTAGCATTCCCATGTGATAAGACCACCGTAAGGCCAACTGAACTTTTTTCTTCCCAGACCAACGCCAAGAAGCCAGAGATGGAATTTTGAAGAAGTCGGCAGGGTTATTTTACTTGTCTAGTAGTCCGCCTTAACTCTGGTGACAAACGATCGGTAGACATCCCTCGGGCGCTCTCTTAACCGCTTCACGAAAATTAACCCAGCCAGGCAACTGTTCCAATTCAGACAAAACAGGCAAACGGGACTGTTTGTTTCGCCCTGGCTAATTCTGCGTTTCATATACTTCCGATCCGTGTTTGCACACGCACGTCCAATAATGTCTTCAGTTCAGACTATAGAAGGAAAAATTCTAACTTGTAACTTCTATGAAAGATAAAAATTCTCGATACCGACATTCTGATATTGAATAGAATATCGAAAACATTGTGGCAACAGTAGCTTATGTAGGCCCACTCATTAATCCCTACTCCCTGCATGATTTCCCACGAAAACGGTGGTTAAAGGGTTTAATGGGCGGGCAATTAGAACACGCAGTGGAATATACTTTAATAAATGCTAAATGAATTTTTATTTTACTGTATTTGGAAGTGTTGTTGACTTATATCTGTAGATTTTCCTAATCTGTATTATCGTTTAACTTATTGCGGAAAAACCCAATTATTAAATTGCAGGTTTCTTGAATTTCCCAAAAAATGGAAATGGTGGTTAAGAGGTCGTCAACTTCAACTTACCTGAAGTCCAACTTATCATTCTGAAGTAAGATTAGTATAGTCCGCGACGCGAAGCGCCGCGCAAACCTTCAATTTACATGCGGAACAACTTACTTCCAGCGGCAGCAGGAAGCAACTTCGACGACTTTTTTTTTCACTTTACACTTACTTCTAAAAATTTCCTTCTCTGCCTATCCTATTTTTTAACCCCCCAAAACTCTGTAACTACTCTTTTTGCAGGACAAGATGCTGGGACTAGGGGTATACGAGTGGGCCTACATAAGCTACTTTTGCCAACTCTGTAAACTATAGACTCTGCTGACAGTCTCTGTTAACACGCACACACTTAGGTTAGGGATAACTTATTGTGAGTGACAGATTCATACAACCTTGTCTCCATCCTGAACCGTTGTGCAGTGAAGTATGGCCCCCAATATTTCGAACAAGATAATTTCTAGCCAAGACGAATACTTGTTGCCTAAATGGGTCGGGACCTGACGGTTGTTAATACTGGAACTCCCTAAGTATTGGAACTCACTGCTTTCAGTGACAATCAAGTTATGGTGCCGACGATCGCTCACCGATCGTCGCGTTACGCGACATACTCGCTCCATTGTCCCTAGGGCCTCACGCTCTAGTCCGCCAGCCATTGCACAGCCCGTATTATCATAGGTAGAATAACATTACGGACCAAGACAAGGGAGGCTTCGGCTGTGCTGGCCACCAACGCCCGATTCCACCTCCAGTCTTCTTGACTGTTTCGCCCCACCTGGCAGAGGTCGATGAGGGAAAAGGGAATGCGGTAGATGCTGCCCAAATCTGCTATCACTTTAACCTTATTCACGCGCAAGTCATCGTCCTTGCAGCATCCTATTGCGGAGCATACGGTGCACGATACTGTCGAAGTCGACGGTCGAACTGCCATATGAACTTCAATTTCGCCCTGCCTTTTTGGTTCCCGAGGGGATTATGGCGCGATTTTAGAGTTAATCCTTCAGAACATACATTTTAGGCTAGGTTTGCAAACTGAACTCCACCGGCAACTGCGGACTAACCGGCTAATATTCATCCAGATATTCATATAAACTTTTGGACTTAACCCGAAGGATTTACTCTATGATCGCGCACTAATTCCCTCGGAAGTCAAAAAAAGCTGGGGTGAAACGAGAATTAATATTCCATAAAACACAGAGAGAATGCTGTAGGATTCACTGACAGCTATTAGCCCACCCGGACTTACCAGGTAATACTCATTCAAATATTCATATCAGCTTTCGGATCGAACTTATAAAAGACTTATCTGAAGGGTTTAGCCTACGTGTGTGCACTAATTGCCTCGGAAAGTAAACCAAGCATTTTTTAAAGATAATTGATGAATATTAGTAGTTTGGTGGTCGTTTGGCCACGTATATGTGCGACCGTTTCGCTCACGCGTCCGAACGCTCGACGTATCCTACTCAATTTGACTACGGCGCTACAGTTTTTCCTCGGAGCTGTTAGCTGTCACAACTTTCGCCGTTTTGACATGCTGTGTACTGCCCATGGTGATGAATGCTTGTCTGCGTCCGAAACACCAGACCAAAAACAGGGACTGTTTCTGAGGTCACCTGCTTATCTGCAGAACCATATGCTTGAATGTAAATGGAGCGAACATTTAAGTTTGTGTGAAGGTGGCAGTACTTGTTGCAACGCATATAGCATGCAGCAGGTAACATTCTCAACACAAAACAGATCTAGCGGTGTTTTCTCAAAAATACTTGCACTTATAGGCATCACAGCCGGTTGCGTTGACAGCCCAGAGAATATGTATCGCATGCGTCTCACTAATTTTTTAGAAGGTGAGTCCAACATCACTGAAAGTAAAAAAATGCAGACGCATGGAAGTAAAGAAGTGTTTCCGGTATTTGGGAAGAGGAGTCGTCCTTAGATGGAAGATAAAGGATACCTAAGTTTGCGTCTTCACCTGGTTTTCGTGCGGCTGCGGTGACGATAAAATTATCGATCCTTTTCACGGTCCCAGCCAGGCGAAAGCCGAACCACACACGTGATTCACGCCTCCCCCCACTTTAGTGCTGTATGTTCTCACGCCTGCTCACTTTCCGCCCCACTTCCACTCAGCTAACAGTAACATAACTTGATATTATATCTTACCATACTAACAGCCTAGGTAATAGTTCAAAGGCCCAGACACGTGTTTTTTCCACCGGTATTCTGCCGCTGCTTGACACAGCTGCGAGGGGTCCGGCTCATCAGTGGGTCCCCCAGCTTTCCCCGTGTGTTTTCTGGTTGATATACAGGTTCTGAAAGTTCAGTTTCTTTAATCTCCTGGTGAGCCGGACCCCTCGCAGCTGTGTCAAGCAGCGGCAGAATACCGGCGAAACACGTGTCTGGGCTTTTTAGCTAGTACCTAGGCTGTTAGTATGGTAAGTTACAGCATCAATTTATGCCACTAAAGTCTGTCTGTCGGGAGAAAGTGGATATTTCGCCGTGGTTGACGGGTTTCAACCAAAATATACACTAACAATTTCGGTCTACGCCTAAAGACCTTAAGTATACGGATATACGAAATGGATCCGACAAAGCAAAGGGGGACTGGAATGGCCATTTCTGGCTTATTAGCCGTCACCAGCCAGTCATACCCAATCTCAAGGATTTGAACCCCCGAGATTTGAACCTGGGACCTTTGGTCATTGAGTTCAATACTCTACCACTAGTCCACGGGCTCCTTGCTCAATTTTACCATATCATCCTTGTCACTGTATGACGGCCTGGCGGGTTTACGTTGTGAGCTCTTGGGCAATGCGGAACTTAATTATTCCTTTACTAGATCGGCGAAACACATATATTCATACTGATATATACCGTGAACAGAAATTAATTTATCACGAGATTAAAAAGCTGAAGTAACATATCTATTTGCCTCCTAATAACACTATGTTCACAACCTTATCGTTGATACGTTTGGCATTAACAGAAAAGTCATTCATTTGCAATTTTTTTTATGTTCGTTAACATTCTTATGTTTATTTTATAGATAATTTTCCCACTTTTGGAGTAACTACGCCCTTTTAAACCTGACTTCCTCGTTATTTGTTTGAATGTCCCAGCTTGTTTCCGCGTAAACTGACTTTGCCTTGCTGCTCGTAAGCTTGGAGACTTTGCCTGTAAGTGTAATATTTATATTTTCCTAATCGCCTCCCATTTTAGAACCGTAGCTTTTGTCTAACCACAGCTCGTGGTTCTGGATTAAAGTACAAAGGGCACGAACTAAACCAATCCAACTTTAGAACTGAGGTATTTGAGCAGGCCATACGCTGGCAGTCTAATAGTCGAGAAAATTGGGAATTTCGCTCTTTGGCGTGAGAGCGCAGAATTGGCTAGTCAGCCCTGCGTAGAACAAGTACTGCAAACGTGAACTAGGAGACCGGAAGGCAGCACTTGATGAGACTTTTCCAGTCACTTTATGACAGCCATTCAGTTATCCGGCCCAGCGGTACTGTGTGCTTTTAAAGTGGTAGGCGCTTCTTGCTTACAAAGCCGACAGGAAATGTTTACCGCTTTAGGTCGCAAGGCAGCATTTGTGTTCTGCACACAACAATACCTTGACAAAGATGCATTTTCGTTTCCGGAAAGTTCTTTAATGTTTCAATGTAAGCCCTCCTGCAAATTGGGCAAAGCTCTACCCCATACTTCCTCGTTATTAACAAAATCAGCAGCAGAGATCGATTATGCCCCCCCCCTCCCCTTCCAAGTCAGGGGAATGCGAACGCCCTGTAATACTGGTGGCTGTGTAAGAATGTTTAGAGAAATAGACACTAGGTTTAATATATATAGTCAGGGTAGGGTTAGGATTAAGATCTGGGTTAACGCTTTTCCTGCAGCCAAATGTGAAGATAATCTTGTGATATGTTTACTGAAGTGATTTGAGCAGGCATGTTTAAGGCAGTTATGAACTTGGGGTTTTGGTGGTTTCGTAGGGGAGATAGGACTTAGGTCATTCCGCGAAAAGTACGATGTCGTTGGATTTAGGGATTTTAGACCAAGAATTAGGATTGGGATTTAGACTCGAGGAGTGGGTCCGCTGACAGATCGGTGTACGCGTCTATGCCACTGTATATTCCCGATCTAATACCAGCTTGGCCGTGAGTTCGTAGCTCAACCGTTAGGACGTTCGCCCTGACGGGAGAGATTACGAGTTCAGATCTCGTTGTGGCAGCAATTTCAGCGGCCATACTGGGGTTGAGTATCACTAGCCGATGACGCCTTACAAGGCAGAAAATGCCTTCCTAGTGTCTCCTGTCTTTGCTGGTAATGTCCTTCTGTCTATATCCTAGCCGCCTCGCGGTGGAGGCTCGAGAAAGGGCTCTAAAGGCAATATGGGGGGACGAGTGGGTCCTCTGACAGATCGGTTTACGCGTCTATGCCACGGTAAGAGTTATCTTTCCTGAACTGTGGCCCCATGTCACCGGTCTTACTGGGGCCGTTCTTATTTACTTATCTTTTCATATGGGGGGAAGGGTGGAGAGTACTTAAACCATTTCCACCAAATTGGCTTGGCTTATTCACGTGTGCATTTCTTCCCAGGCGTAAGTGCTGTTTCCAACAAGGTAACTGTTTATGAAATTAAGATATGCAAAAGGGATCGAGAAATAACTTGACATCACTGAAAAAGGTATATAAGTGACTCAACATTTTGAACACTTAGGTCCACACTGCTGGCCCTGTGATTTTACCTAAGTTCTTAATTAGTCAACCTGATAATATCAGTTTAGCCCTTCTTGCTTACCGCGTTTATCGAGTGGCCGAAATTGCAGTTCCTTTTGGTTTGGCAAACCAGGTCCGTCGAACGTCTTCCTGGAAGATTGTATCTGTGAGTTAAAAAACTTCTTGCTCGTGGCCTGCGAGCTTCAAATATAGATGATATCGCAAAGGTGCACCTATCCAATATTATCTGCGACACCCCTGCCCGCTCTTATGTACGACTAGATAAAGCCCACAATTGCTATAACGGATGTGACAGGTATGTTATCTTTTAGATTTAATTGCAACCACTATAGGTTTCGTCGTGAGAGCAAGCATATCACAAATTGCAGGACATTCCTAGCGTAAAGTGGGCGTCTGCGCGATGCCAAGTACAGTACGGTCTCATTCATTATACATAATATCCATCAATTTATTAATCCTGCCTATAATGTTTACAGCATGATCCACATCTATTGCATCATTTTATGAGAAAGCTCAGTATCAGTTTATTGAGTGAAAACAGGTGAACGCCTTTGAACTCCCGATTCGTAACAAGATGATAGGACATAAATGGATACAAAGAAAAATTTAAAAAGGTACGTCAATTACATGTCCCAGGAAGACGCCTCAGCTGTTAGATAGTCGAAATCGTTACAAAATATAAGTAATTGCTAATAATTAGTAGTATAGTGTGATGCAGTGGGGTTTAACATGTTTTTATGTGGGCCTGTCCTTGATGCATTTACAGTCAGCTCTTAAATGAATTTACACACTACGTATCCTCTTGCTCAAACCGTAGGCGTAAAAGCACTTTTCCGTAAACAGGATGCACACAGCGCACAGTTTGTAAGTCTTGAATTCAAGTGCAGCAGTCAGTAGGTTTAAAAATTATTCGGCAAATGAGAACAATATGCTTCATCTCTTCACGTCATCTTTGGGTAGGCCGATTCAACCTACACCACCAACCTCAATTTCAGTTGTTAACTGTTACTATCTATTCCTTAAAACTGTCCGTTGAGATACTGACGCTCGCTTCCTTGCCAACTGTAGAAGAACATTGCCGATGTGAAGAGTAAAGGGTCAATATGACTGTTAAGTTAATGGACACCAATGTACGGTTGACTGACAAGAATGTACGGTAAGTGTCCATCGAATAAGCCCGTCAACGATATTCCTGACAATCTGTTAGGAACAAAGACGATTTTCTGGGTGAGCAATTGCCTTCTCTTAACAACCATATGCAGCAGGCGCAGACAAAACTGGCAAATTTCGCTAGTATATTGGAAAGGAACACAACCTTCCCCAACGTCAGGTCTTCATCCCTAAAGTTCCCATTGTGCACAGCGGAAGGCTATGACGACTTCGTTTGTTGTCTATGTACCGATGCAGAGTTCGCAGACAAGTCGGTAGGCGTACAATCTTCATTTGAGTAGGCATTACCGGCAAACATGAGGGATATGAACGATTCGTATTTCTGTCGGTGAACACATATGTACTAATATGTATTTGAATATTTTCAAAATAAGCAAATGGCTATGGTAGGCGGTCGATCTAAGGCATATTTCATCAGAAATAGGCTGACTGTCATACTGGGCCCACTGCTTTGCTATACTTTCTGCTAGTCTGGGAGATCGAAGGACAAGCGGTCATTCATTATCGACCCGTTGAGCCCGATCCTCAAATATAAGTCTCATTCATCGCGGGCTTTTCGAATTTGAGCAGCAGTGTTTTTGCTCTCCATTCACGTGGGATTTTATCATCGTATACCACTCTGTGTATTTCTCTGCTTTGTTTGTCTGCAGTTATGATCATGAGGTGGTATCTACAGTACACTGCTTCCTTTTTGAATGCACGAAAACAAGTTATTTTACCTCCAAAATCCCATAACGTCAACTTTTGTCAAATGCATCCGATTTGCCACATTTGCAATTTACCAACGTCAACACCTCTGCGAAGGATGATAAGAGGAAGACAAAAACGAAATCACAGAGCTGGATGGCAACAAGCAATGAAGCGTAAATCATTGAGGTTAATTTCCATTCCAGGTTTAGTCTCGACAATTTGCCGCTCAATTTTTTAAAAATTGTTGAATTTTCGGCACTCATGTTGAAAAATAAAACATAGTAAGTCAGCAATTATCTGTCTTCAAGAGAGATGGCTTAATAGTGATATTGAGTCGCAACTAATTGCGCCGCCAGAATTTCATACTTTTCGTACTGATAGAAAATCGTTATCGAGAGTAGAGGTGGTGGAGTTGCAGTCTTTGTAAACCAGCAATGGTGCACAAACTGCTAGTCCATATTTTCCTATTTGAATGACTTAATAGACGCCATTGCTGTAGACTGTAAGCCTCGATTTTTACGAAATTCTTAAGGCATCATCTATGTCAGCATCTATATTCCCCCTTCTACATTTCAAAGCGCTTTAGGGCGTTTTTTGATTTTCTTTCCCTTAAACGACGAGAAAGCCGAGTACTGTAGCCGGTTCTTTGCTTTGGTATTCACTGGGGAATCCGAGCTTCATTTTGATAATGCCAACAGTGCTGTTGTAAACGCCGGTCCGGCAATTTAATCTCTATTATTCCCAATATCTGTAGTTGAGAGGGAGCTGCAAGGCCTCAAAGAAGCAAAGTCATCCGGTCCAGAAAATATACCAGCCAAGTTCCTGAATGAATGGGCAAGCGAGCTCCCAGAGCCCCTAGCACACATCTTTCGTTCTTCATTTGAACTAGGAAAACTGCCATCCGAATGGAAATTGGCGAATATTTACCCGATATACAAGGCCAGAGACTGAACGAAGGTCAACAATTACCGGCCCGTCAGCCTAAATTGCATTTGCTGTAAGCTGAGGGGAAATCATAATAAAGAAGACGACAATGAAGTTCTTGGGGAAGAAAAACTTACTGTCAGGGCTCCAACACGACTTCAGAAAGAACCATTCTTGTCTTTCCAGCCTACTACTCTCCACTGAGCAGTGGACTCGCGCACTGGATGAAGATGGTAAGGTTGACATCATCTATACGGACTTTAAAAGGCATTCGGCAGCGTCTCACATAAACGTCTAATATATAAATTATCGGAAATCGGCATAAAAGGAAACCTGCTGACATGGACCACAGATGTTCTCACAGGGCGATCGCAAACTGTGTGCATCGACGACTCGAAGTCAAACCCTACATCTGTGCTGAGTGGCGTCCCTTAATGCTCTGTCTTAGGGCCACTGCTCTTCCTTATCTATATCAACGACTGTGTCAACGACCTGGGTTGCAGCGCTGTCATGTTTGCTGACGACGTCAAACTCTGGAGAGCCATCAGGTCTGACGCCGATAGGAAAGCGCTTCAAGAGAGTCTCAATTGACTTAGCTGCTGGTCTGCTCGTTGGCTCTTAAACTTCAACGTTAGTCAGTGTGTGGTTTTAAGACGCCATACTAGAAGGACTAAGGAGGAGGATGATTCCTTCCAATACCTCCTCGATGAGTACCCGCTTTCAAATGTGGACGAACAAAAGGACCTCGGTTATCTTATAAATTCCTCGCTTAAACCATCTTCACGGTGTCTAAAGGCAGCTAAACGTGCGACACAACTGCTGTTTGCGATTAGACGGGGATTCGTCAAAATCGACAAGGAGCTCTTCAGGAAAACCTATGGAGCGTTTGTTCGGTCCCACTTGGAGTATGCTGTCCAGGCCTGGCGTCCGTGGTTCAAGAAGGATTACATGTACCTGGAACGAGTGCAGGCAAGGGCTACAAAGACGGTAAAGAATCTTGGCCATCTGTCTTATGAAGACAGACTGACTGAACTTGATCTATTTCCTCGCAATTATAGGCAACTCTGCGGTGACCTCATACAAACCTACCGTATTGTTAGAGGCCGTGAGTGCGCCCTAGAATTTGACGATTTGTTCGAATTGGCTCGGACTGATCCTCTGTGGGGTCATCCCTTTAAACTTCAGAGGAAACCAGCCCATATCGAATTTCGACGGAACACCTTCTCTCAGAGGGTCATCGGAGCGTGGAACGGACTCCCTGATGAGGTGGTCCTCTAAGATACTGTTGACATCTTTAAGCACAAACTTGATTCTCATTTGCTGAGAAACTTTATGGCTATTGTGCCATCCCTGAAGCCGTATTTACATTGTGCTAGGGCTTTCAAGAGGGCGAACAGTGTTCTGTTTGCCATTGAGCGAACTTTTGTCAACATAGACAAAAAACTATTGGGCAAAATCGATGGAACATTTATTCGCTCACATCTGGAGTATGGCGTTCAGGCGTGGTGACCATGGATGCACAAAGAAAACCAGATGCTGGAAAGAATTCAGCGAAGGGCAACAGAAATTGTGAAGGGCCTTAAGTCTTCATCTTACGAATGTAGACTAGAAGCACTTAACGTTTTCCCCCTTGAGTATAGACAAATCCGCGGCGACCTCATACAGACGTACCGCCTCGTGAGGAATCGGGAGTGTGCCCTGAAGTTTGATGACTTCTTCGCCTTCGCCACTTCAACCAACCTCCGTGGGAATACCCTCAAACTGCTGGGATCCCTATCCCATCTAGAGGTCCGCAAGCAGTCGTTCTCAGAATGAGTCATCGGTGCCTGGAACGGATTGCCCGAGGAGGTCGTAATGGTGAACTCCACAGATGCGTTTAAACGGAAACTGGATGAACATCTACTTAACTTTTACCGTTCGTATGTACAAGGAAGCAGGAATACTTTACGCCCCGGAAATACCTATAGATAAAAATTTACATTTGTATATGCTACTCACTATTTTACGGTAACACATTTTATGTTGGATATGTTATGCACACAAGAGACCATTCTGACTGCTCACACGCACACATCAAAATTTGTACATGTATATATGTTACTCACTGTTTATAGTGACATATTTTATGTTGGATATTTCATGCATACTGTTTTCAATAGGGTCTTCAAAGGCATTGGCTAATACCCTTAATATACTAAACTAAACTAATGAACATAGTGTCAGTAGCAGCACTTTGCAACTGGCTCACACTTATCGCTTATGTTAGGCCTACATTTGTATTATGTTCTATTGTTACGGTGGACATATTTTGTGATTTTCGGTTATGAATAGGGACCTCAAGCGCGAAAGCCTTCTTCCCTTAATAAAGTTACTGAAAGTGACTTAAACTTACCTTACTGTCCTTTGAATATGTTATTGTTTTATGTGGTGACTTCAACCGTGTGATACTACGCCCCCTCACATTGTTAGGTTTTGACGACCTAGTTTCTTCCACACTCGTGCTGACGCCCATCTTGCTCACATTTTGACCAATTATCCAAAACTTTTGGCTGTCAAAAATAAAGCCCCGTTGTCAGGCTCGGATCACAGTGTTTTATTGGGCCTGCCAACCATCTATTGTGGTTCTAAGAAAGAGCTGTTAGCAAAATCTGAGAGGAAACTGAAGGTTCGCGACACGTCCCCACAGAATATTTTATTCCTCCAGTCCTATATATCTGAAAATTTTCCTACACTTCTTGAACACTCGAACGTCTAGTCGTGCTCCAATTTTCTTACAACTTTTTTGAACGAAATTTTTACTGTAAGTTGTCCTCTTGACGCTGTCATGGTTAGACCTGACAGAATCTCTTCTCCCCATCTAAAAACTTTGAGACGCCAAAGGGGATTGTTCTACAAACTAGGTCTGCGATATAGACTGAAGGATGTGAACATCGTTATCAAGCGTGAGATTTCCAGGCTGAATGACCTTTTTGTAAGTCAGCTTTTCACTTCTTCTACATCCTCCTCTCCTCTCTCCTCGGATGGAATTTGGGAAAGTCTCAAGCATCTCACTGGTCAACGACACACACAAGCACATGTAGATGCCGACTTTGACTTACATCGTTTAAATACAAACTTCATCCGCACTCTCACTGCCTCCAGCCTTCCGACAGACGCCATTTCCTTATTACCAAGTGCCTTTGTTCCTGTGTCTGTGGAATCAGTGATGAAACATCCTAAAAAGGCTCGACGTTCAACAACCGTAGGGCCAGATGGGATCTCACCATTTCTGCTGAAATCCAGCATTTATCAGTTAGCACCTGCACTGACACACCTCATCAACTTGTCTTTCATGGAGTCTAAGATTCCCGATGAGCGGCGATCAGTGATAATCACTCCAATCCCGAAAAACCCTCTTCTTCTGTCTAAAATTTTTTTGTGCAATTGCCTGCTCTTCTGCACCATTGAAACTTGCAGAACGAATCACCTTATACATAATCACACCCTTTTCTTCCGACTATTCCGATCCCTTGCAATTTTCGTATAAGGCTAGGCGTAGTACACTAGATGCTGTTGCTCAGGTAGTCCATTCTGCTCTAAGAGATTTAGATAAGGGTTGCCGTGCATATGGCTGTGCTTTTCTTGACTACTCCTCAGGCTTTAATACGATCCTACGCCATCTACTTCTTACCAAAACCTCTGCATGCGGCTCTCCCGGCTGGGCTGTGTCTTGGCTCTGGGACTATTTCCCTTCCCGCACTCAATTCTTTCAGTGCGGAAAGCGAAAATCCATGGTCCTTTCTAACAACTGTGGAGTTTTTCAAGGGGCTGTATCATCCCCTCATCTCTTCTCTCTCCACACTGACGACCTACGATCGCCAAACGAATGCTTGTTTGTTAAATATGCTGATGATATGGTTGATGGCCATCGTCTGAAAAGTTAGTCACATCTCCAAATATTGAAGGATGGCATCGACCATGTCTCAACTTAGTCGTCAGCAAATGGCCTTCTACTTTACGAGCAGAAGTCAGTACAGTGTATTCTTTGACTGCGAGCCCCTCCCAGTCCCGAAACTATCGACATTCTGCCCACCGAAGTATCCTCTTTCCGATACCTTGGTGTTACACTATCATCCAATCTTGCATTTTCTCTTCATATAAAAGGCCTTTTTATCAAAATCCGTAAACGTTTATATTATATTCGCCGCTGGTGTTCATATCACACACCACAAGCCCTATTCTGGCGTTTTGTAGATGCCTGTATTCTCCCCCCTATTCTTTACTGCTCTCCGGTTATTTTTCCAGACTTACTTTAAAAAGACCTAGACATTCTTAAACGTAGCCACCGAATGCTCTCTTCAGCTGCCGGTATTTCCTATGTTTTTTTTAGCTAACATTATGATAAAGCACCACTTTAAAACGGTCAAACAATTTGCTGATCGCATACTTAATGAGGTCGCTCACCCATTCCGCTCTAAACTAATGACTGCGAAGTCGTCCCGTCCCATGTGTCGAGGTTTCCGTCTTATTTCTTGCCGCACATCAGCACTCGGTACTCCCATTCCTAGCACGCTACCTCACCTGTGAAGAAGCGGAAATTGAGAAGTTGAAAGCCGATCTGTCTCCATAGTTGATTTGGATATCTTGTTAAACTTTAATTGTGAGTATTACACGACCTTTTACCTTTGACCTTCTAACATGCCCCCTTATTTACCTTATCCTTTGCCCTCCGTGAATGGAGCCATTTTTCTGAAAGTTCAAGGTTTTAAAATCCTCAACACAGCACTATTCTTCTCCTTTCTCTCTATTGATCCGTACAGCTTCCAGCGGACAAAACACACAGTATATTAATTGCAGTATTTATGCAGTTCGACGAATGGCCATTAATTGATTCCATGTGTAGAAGGACCGGTATGGAGGGCGGTCAAAAGGCCAACGCGACATCCGTCAGGTAACAATGTCCTTGAATTATCGTCCACATGCATTCAGGTTCCAAGTATCCTCACCACTGACTCCGCATTTCCACAAATATCCACGCCAAAGGAAGTAGTAAGTAAACAGTACTGCTTATATTAACATTATATATTTAAATTTTGCTGTAATATATAGTTACTACTACGCATCATTAAGTAACCCTGTTTAATTGCATTACTTTTCTCTTTGCAAAGTTTTCTTCCCCTGCAGGAGCTGCCAGTTGGCAGTAGAAGCCACACATTTACTTTGATCCCGAAGCTGTATAAATGACCCCTGACAGACGAATACATGTTTGCACAATGCTTTCAAAAAATTACTTGCATCGATAAACATTCTTCTATGAACTTGCCGTTAGCTGCCTTTTTTGTGGGAAAGTATGTGCAAGCGAATACGTATTTGCCTCACACAGTTCCAAATTCATATCAGAATACGTATTTGCTTAGGTTCTGACATAGACAGCATATTACTGCATTTTAGATTGATTAAGAAATGGGGTGCGATGCTATACACATACGATGGCCGACAGCCCAAAAGTCATTCCGCCTTTACTCGATAGTAGTAATCATTTTGTTACAGAGGATTTGGCCAAAGCAGAAATGTTTAATTACTTCTTCGCCAAGTTCTTTACAATTGAGACTAGTCCAACACCCGAAATACCTCTGATGCGCGATGCAAATCTCACTTAAATCGATTTCTCACCTACAAGTATTCATTAAGAAATAGCTCGTCACAACAATTTATATTCAGTCGGGACGGATAACATTCCAAACTCATTTATTAAGCAATTAAGAGATTTTCCTCCTTTACTGAGCGAATTATTTACAATATTTCTCTAAACGTTTTTTTTCTGATTCTTGGAAAACTTCAATTGTAATTCCAGCTTTTAAATCTGGTTCCAGATCTGACATTAAAAATTATCGCGGTGTTCATAAAACACCTTCTCTAGCTAAACTGTTTGAAAAATTAATCGCTAATAAAATTACAGATTTTTGCATAAGCAATCAAATATTAAATATATCTCAGCACCGATCTTGTGAAACATGTCATATGTCTTTTCTTGATCTCTCACTTCATTTATCTGTGGTGGTTATCTATTTTGATCTTAGTAAGGCATTTGATAAAGTACCTCATAGGAGACTACTAGCCAAACTAGAGGCTATAGGATTTTTCAGTCCTCTTATTGACTTTATTAGATCATATCTTTCTAATCGAAAACAACAGGTCTTAGTGGGGTCCTCATACTCTACCCCCACCGCTATTATAAGCGGTGTCCTTCAAGGAACCGTTCTGGGCCCCCTGTTGTTCTTGCTTTACATAAATGATATTTCAACAATAGTTAAACACTCTCAATCGTACATATACGCGGACGACTTGAAATGTGTATAAACCTTCTCTAATTCTACGGCTGAGCGATGCTTAGAACGCATTCATTCGGATTTGGACGCTCTATCTGCGTGGAGCTCCACGTGGCAGATGGAGTTCTCGCCTTCTAAGTGCCAGTTCATGTGTTTTGGGCCTGAAAGGCTGCCACAGCCTATCATTTTTCAAGATTACCCCATGACTGAATGTTCTAACATTAGGGACGTAGGTTTAAGTTACACCAATAAATTAGATCTTTCACCTCACGCTGATAGAATACCAACAAAATCTGCTCAGATATGCGGCTTCATCTCTTATAATTTCTGCCTTCCCGAAATGACGCTAAGACCTTATCGTATGTATGTGCTTCCTATTCTCGAATACTGTTGTCAATTCTTCGGTCTAATGAACGAATCTAGCCGTTCAAAAATTGAAAGTGTCCAAAGAAGATTCACTAAAAGGGTTCTCTATCCGGCATTTTCAGATACTTCCTACTCAGATAGGTGTGAGATAACGAAACTGAAATTTTTTTGGGTCAGGAGACTGGAAGCAGGGTTTTGTCTTCTTTTTCGCCGGGAACCGGTCTATACCATAATGTTTCGTTAAAACCTATTGTTCCGCCCCACACTCAGCTTCGACTGAGTTTGCTTCCATGCCCCCCCTACTAAAAAAGGCAGTGGGTATCAGAATACATAGTCAGAATATAGATAACGATGTAGCTCATCTGTGTGTGCCCTTGAATTTCACCTTCCGCATGACACTACTATATTCATTTTTTTCGGATCTAACAAATTCGTTTGTAAACAGTTATACTCGTCTGATAGCTATAGACTACGGATACTGTTTGTTAAACCAATCATTTCTAGTACTTCGTGTCATCGAATCTTTGGTTTGTTTGATGTGGCCCACTGGGCCTGAAATATACAACTTATTATAACTACGAAACCGAACGAAGGCAAAGCTCAGTCGTGAAAAATTTTGGATGTCATGGCCAAAAGTCGTGATCTTGTCGAAGGCTACGCCATTGTTGTTATAACGGGTGCCTAGGCCGAGATTTTGCCGCCCAATGACGTCCCGTGTGAGTTCCCAAAGAGAGAACATGACAAGAAGGGTGCAAAGGCAGAAGTCTTTTTGTGTTCAATGTACAACAAACTTAGAGAAACTAACGTGTGTAACGATGTCCATTGAGCCAATCAGATTTCCTTCTGAAATGGTGGCCAGTCACATTGGTTCTTTGGCTCAGTGGATGACAATGGTTTAAAATCCGAATTATCGATTGATTGTCTTGCTCGCACATAGGCCGATCGATGCCTATTATGGGCGTGGCTTCTTGCTTCGCAAGCTTCTGCATGCTAAGCTGTTCCTTAGGTCTGCCTAACACATCCCCTCTGAAGACAAATCGTAACATTTGAGTTGCGGGTTCACTTGCAATAGAACCGTTTGCATTCGTTTCCGGTCTGATCGCCTGGAAGCTTGGAGAGATTGACTGACAACTGGAACTATAGTTTCTAGCCTTGGTTTTGACAGTTCGAGTGTGTCCAGTAATAATTCCAGTGGTAAGGTTGGGTCTGGTCTTGACATGTCAGCACATTTAGTGTGTTTCAACTGGTTGGCGTACCGCACCCAAATGTCGGAGCCGATCCGAATCTCGAAAACCACGCCACCACACTTTCTGTTTACACGTCCAATCGTCCACTTTTCCTGATTATTCCTTTAGTCCTTTGCAAGCACCATCTGGCCTGGGTGGAACAATCAGTGTTTTGCACCGTGGCGTCGGTTGGATTGCCTTTGCATTGACGTCGGATGGGCTGATTGTTTAAAGGTTTGAGTTCGTGCCTTTTTGGCCCTGGAGTTCCTCATGGAGAGGTCTAGGGAGTCGGTGGCAGTCGTAGAAGAGGAGGATGGAGACTTTGTTGAGACACCACGTCTTTTTCACGCGCCGCTATGGGTTGACCGACCAGGTGTTTGACGGGGCACGGACGATGCTGGCGCTTTATTTCCTGGATCCTCCTCCTTCTTCTTAGACACTTTGGCATGAGGTGGAGGCGTTGACTTCAGATTTATTGTCATCTGATTTATTCTGGCGGGACTGGGCCAAACTGACTGCACACCTTTGCAAAAGCGGTTAAGTGGCAAGTCTAGGAGATCGAGCTTCTCAATCCACTCAAGGCCAATCAAGTCAAACTTCCGACGGTTAGAAAGAAAGCATGTTTCCTTGAAGTGAGTGCCCTCAAAGGAAACGTCACAATCAAGCTCACCCGTAGGCCGGAGAAATCCACCAGAAACATTCATGGCCTTTTTGTCCGATGTGATCATCGTAGGCCGTCCAATCCTCTGCCATGTGCGCTTGGAGCTGAGACTGATGTCTGATGCCGTGTCCAGCTGGAGGCGTACAGGTTTGCCATTGATAGTAACCATAAGATATTTCCTCCGTGCCTCATTATCAGTCTGGAATATGGCTAAGATGGAGCTGGACTTTAGATAACAGTAAGGTGAAGGGCGTTTGAAACTTCTTGCCTTCCTGTTGCTTGCCCTTGAATTGCGTAGTTGGCCTGATGGACAGCGGTCTTCATTATGCCCCCGTTTGTGGCATTTTTAACAAACATGCTCCTTGAATGGACAGAAGTGGACAAAATGCCAATCACCACACCGCCAGCACGCTGCTGGTAGTTTTCTGGGTGTGGGATCGTGGGATTTCTCGGGCAAGACCGGCTTAGGCTGAGTGACAGCATGAACATTGGTGGTGGTAAACGAGGAAATGGGTTGCTCCACGATCGCCGAATCCTTCTTCAGATTCTTCAGCCGCTGCCACTCGGCCGTCAATGTCTGCAGAGAAGACTTTGGGTCCTGTTCAATTGTTGAGAGTAGATGGATCCGGATTTCAGCATCACGAGGTGACTGCAAGGCGCTCACAAAGATGAGGCACTTGAATTGGTCATCGGTCAACTTTCGGAGCTAAGACGGTTCATACTCGCGTTTGACAGTACTGGCGAGTGTTAAAAAATCATCTGCCTCGTTTTTCATCAGCTTGAGACACTGGTAACGAATATTGAAAAAGAATGAATTTTCAAAGAAAGTCTCTGTTAGGCGCTGGACATATTCATTGAAGGTAAAATCACGAGGGTGCTTTGGCAGAATGATATCCGCGTACCACTCTGGTGCCCAGTTTGCGTAAAAGCAGGCGCAATTTCCATGCATCGTCGGCTCTGGCAAAATCCACGCAGAAAATGTCTTCCCAACGTTCAAACCAAGCGTCAAAAGTAACACCGGAGTCGGGGTCATAAATGAACTCTGTGATAGAGGTCGCAAATGCGTCCACTGATGCAGACAATTTCGTAGAAGAATCTGGGTCAGACGAATGCAAACTGGATTTTCGCATCAAAGATTCCATCAACTTCAGGTGTGCAGCTTCGAATTGAAATTGCTGTTGTTTCAGAATCGCGAGCAATTGTTCTGATGGTTTATTGGCGCGCCCTTTGAAATTTGTTTGACTTTTTCGAACTCCAAGGGAGTTAGTCGTTTCGGGATTTCACGATTCTGGACACTCGCGGACTCCGGGTATTAAGCATTGGATACTATTCAACAATCCCGTCATCGTGGAATTTTTATTGTTTTGAAATTCATCAGAAGATGGAATCAACGTGGAATTTGTTTCTCAAGTCGTTGAACTGAAGTCGCAGCCAGAAACAAACAAGCAAAAACAGCCTGAAAAGACCAAATTACAAGGATCTCAAGCCTTCTTGAAGATTAGCAGTTATTCAGGACCTCGAAGATCTACGAACGGCTGAGTCCTTCCTGAATATCCTGCACATTGTTTATACATATCTGAAAGTGCTTCTGAACAATTTGGCGTATTGTTTACTCAGTCTGCTTCAAATATTTGCAATACTCTACACACCGTCGGACGATTTTCGTTATTTGGAATATCAGTCAACACACTACGTCACACTCGCAAAGGCAAATTTGACATTTCGAATTTAATCATTTCGTTTGCAACTTAAATGGAAGTAGAAACTATTGTTCTCAATAATTCTAGAAAGCTGCCAACGGGGCCGGGAATCGAACCGCGGATGCCTCGGGTGGAAGTCGAATGGCTAACCGATTGAGCTATAGCAGCGTACACCTGTAAGGATCAAATTCAGTCATCAAATACAAAAGATCAGTCACGCATCTTATTGAAAAGTCCTCCTGCCAAGCGAACTGAAAGTCTTCAAAGTTAAAGGCACGAAACTCATAAAGACGAAGCCTGCATATCATATTTACCCTTCTTAACAAATTTACGAAACTTGAGGTGGTGGTTAATAGTCTTAGAGTGGAGATGGAGGAGCTGAAGAAATTTTATCGATTTCTCCCTCACGAGGAGAAACTGGCGATGCGTGAACTTGTAGAAGGGGACCTAACGTACGCAACAGCTGCATCCCTCACCGAAGCGTTTACACAAAAATGATCAGGACGCGCCCTTCAAATTGCGGTTTAAATTTCTCGTCCTCCGTGGGAAATATTAATTTCGGAGTTTTGGTTCACCTAGCCCGCTGGCGGACTTTCGTTGTTAACTATTGGATTCGCTTTCACAATAACGCCAGCCTTAGAAGACACGACAGGACATAAGTCAAAACGAGCAACATCTCCATCACCGCATTCTGCAACAATTATCCCGGATTCCAGCTCTCTACAAACGGCTGAGTCGTTTTAATAACCTTTTTCATACAGTTTACCGCTTTATACATATTGCGTAGAGCTTTAATATCGTTTATCGTCAGTCTGATCTCTTATGGGAGACAAAAATGAACGTGTAGATCAGCTTGTAAAAGTTGCTGCGCGAGAGAGACTCGAACTGAAAACCTGTAGTTCGCTGGTATCAGTCGTTACCACCACACCATTGAGGTCCACTGTGGACTCTAATTTAATCGCAAGAAATCGCAGAAATCGCAAGATTGATGTGACGAAATCGCTCCCCGCTAAAAAGGCTAGAAGTCTCTCGAGTTCAGTAGACTTAAGTTGCGAACACCAAGTTGAGCGTGTAATCAACTCCACCACAAAGACACAGGATGAAAGTAATCAAAATCGGTTATTAACAGTCAAAAAGCAATCCACTTTTCGATTTGATGGTGCAATCTAGAGACAGCGGTTTTGCCACTTATAGCGTCTATTTTGATTTTACTAAGGCCTTTAATCGGGTCGATCATAACCTCCTCCTTCTGAAACTGGCCTCCTTCGGCATACGTAGCAAGCCTCTGAACTTCATATCTTCCTATTTGGATGCTCGCACACAACGAGTAAAAATTTCCAATGTTATCTCCAAACCCACGCACGTGAGGAGTGGAGTTATACAGGGTAGTGTACTGGGTCCGCTCCTATTTTGTCCGTTTGTCAACGACGTTTCAGATTGTTTTCAGTATGGCAGACCCTTCATGTACGCTGATGATTTAAAAGTCGCTTATTGATATAAACTGGCAGATCGCAACATCGTGCTCGAGCTGGTAAAAAAGGATCTTCAGGCCTTCGCCCAGTGGTGTTGCACATGGCGCCTCACCCTGTCATGGCACAAATATTCCGTTATGGTTGTTGGCGACGATCATCAACCGGAATTAAGCATTGACGGCCACGAACTAAATGTCCCAGGAGTTATCAAGGATTTGGGCATATCCTACTCTAATAGTCTCAATTTGTCAGAGCACTGTGCCCTGATAGACTCGAAAGCACGCCGAACCACCGGATTTATCGTTAGAAATTTTAAGACTATCAAGGTTAGAACTAGCCTTTAAAATATGTACGTGAGAACTAGTCTTGAATACTGCTCACCCTTATTCAGTCTTCTGCGCACTAGTGAATGGAAGAAAATAGAATCGGTGCAGCACTTCTTCACTAGAAGAGTTTTCACTAGAGAACACCGTAACTTAACCTACCAACAAAGGTGCGAACTTATAAAGCTGGATCCCCTATGGCTTCGTCGATTGCAGAAGGGTCTATTTTTACTGTTTAAACTTTTGAATGGTCAAACCTTTAATCCTCTTAGTACAATAAGGCAGCTTGAGCACTCTCGACGCGCCAGTCATCGAGATGTATTTTTATTTCTTCCTATGGCACGCACAGTTAAGTACCGGCAATTCTTTTCAGTAAATGCCATATCAATCTGGAATAAGCTGCCCAAAAGTATTAAAACCCAGCAAAACTACCCTATGTTTAAGAGAGCTATAACTAGTTTTCTACATTCAGGACAACTTTCACGAATTTTGGGTGCTGACTCGGTGGAATCTCTCTTTCACTCTGATGGCGTTCATGGACTTTGAACCCCGCCAGGCTTCACTGCTGAAGATAATGCGGCTGAAGCAGCAGCCCGCAGTCTGCTAACCCGTCAGCCGATAGCGTGCAACTTTTGCCGACAACCATTGAAGGAAGACTGAGAACACTGTGTTCTTGTGCCAACCCTCTCCGTCTGGAACTAATGTTTTTAAACGATATGAAACAGTTCTCCTGCTGATGAGTCAACTCAGCTTACAACTGTACATTTATTCCGTTTGTATCATACCTTTGAAGGCAGGTTTTTTTCACTTGAAACAAACTCCCTATCTCGCCCAGTATTGACAAAACAAAAAACCTGAAACAAAACCAATACTGGCTGCAACATAGGGAGTTTGTGTTAGGTTTTTTCCGGTCTTCGAGGTGTTGGAAGGCGCCCAAGAGGTGCATTACCAACTCATTACAATTGCCTGTAAACTGGCATAATAAACATATTATTATTAACGGCTGTTGTGAAAAGATGGCGATACATCTTTGGAAGCCGGGAAGGAATGTCGCCAGTGCCTGCATTCGAAATCCCGACATCATCGCAACAAGAAAAAGCAGTCATGCCACCGCCCGAATTTGAAACCTGAACCCCCCGCGTAGAAGTCGAGCGCCTACCTCTCTTCGCCAACACGGGATGTAGTGATAGTTTCGAAATTCCATTACTAACTACAGAAACTCGAACTAGAAGTTATTTGAAATCTCCTCCTGCCAAGCGAACTTAAATTCTTAAAAGTTTAAGGGATGTAACTCATGAAAATGAAGCCTCCGTATCATATTTTACCCTTCTGAACAAATTTACGAACCTTGAGAAGGTGTTTAATAGTCTTAGAGTGGAGATGGAGGAGCTGATAATTTTTTCTCAATTTCTCCCGTGAACTTGAGCGAGGAAACTTAACGTACGGATAAGCAGCATCCCTCGCCGAAGCGTCTACGCACAAAAATGATCCGGTAGCCAGGGTGCTTGACGGAGTTGGTAGTCTGCCATGGGCAGGGGAAACGGTCAACCAACTGGCTTCCCAGAGAACGAAGAAGCGCTCTCGGGCTTCCAAAAAAGGCCAACTAAGCCTAAGGGCTAATATTAGTTGGCCGAGCTTGAGCACGAGCCAAACAAAAAGGGCACCTTCGCAGGCCAAAACGAACATGAGCGCTGAATCTCGAAGCGAATCTGTCCTAACAAACCCTAGTGAAGTAAAATGGGACGACAGTCGGAAGGTGACTACCACTCGTATAAACTGCAAAGTCATAAAAAGCATGAGAGAAGGTACTTCCTACACCCCGAAATCAAGATAAGAAGAGGACAGGAAGTTATTTAAAGAATATCTGAAATTCCTCCTAAAGGGTGAGGCGAAAGTCGAAGTTCTAAAAGCATTCCGAAAAGGCCGTTTAACAGAATCAAAAAGTGAACAACGCCAACCAAGACCATTGAAGGTTGTTCTGAAGAGTGAGGCCGAGGTCCAGCTATTGTTAAGCAGGAAATCAATAATCAGATACGCACACCCAACGGTGTTTTTTCAGCGGGATTTTTCCCCCGCGGAGCGGGAGAAATGGAGATTGCTAAAAGTATAACTCCACAGGAGATGCGAACTCGGCGAGAGCAATCTTCAAATTCTGAACGGGGAGATCGTCCATGTCCCGAGGTCACTTCTCTGGAGAAAGCCGATAACACTAACAGCCTATTCAGGATGGACAACAGTCTGTCTCAATCAGCACCGACAGCTCCCTGCATGCAATCTCACGCAAGAGGCAACCGCCTGCATAACGTGGTGACTAAGTCTAAATTGAGCTTTATTTACACTTATTCCGAAAGTCTTCCCTAAAAAATTGATGAAATCAAGGCAGTACTTTCGGAGCAGAAACCTGATGAAGTTGCCATAACGGAAACATGGCTATAAACAGAAAAAGCATATTCGGAGATTTCGATTCCAGCATACCAACTTTTCCGCAAAGACCGCCAAAACCGACAAGGAGGTGGGGTTGTTGTGTATGTCAGAGTTAAAATCTCTGTTGTAGAAAGAGAACACACTCTAGCCCTGGAGTATGAGTCCGTCTGGTTAAAGATCAAGAAGGCGAATTCACAGAACCTTGAATTCCTGGCCGTATACCGGCCACCAAACATTCTGAGCGGAGCCAAAGACTCGCTCCTTGGTCTGGTGAAAGAAGTTGCTAGCCACCAGGAGGTTCTCATCGTTGGTGACTTCAACGCCCCTGCAATTTAATGGAACAACCTGACAGTTGAGGTGGCGTCAGCTTCCTTTAGTTCCAAATTAATGGATCTCACGCTTGACCTATCTCTAGTTCAGAACGTTAAGGGCATAACAAGATTTCGAGAAAACTAGTGGGCTACTTGTTTGGGTCTCATTTTCACGAAGGATTCATCCTACATAGATGAAGTGCATTCAAGTGCTCCGCTCGGTAAGAGTGACCATACGACGCTAATCAAGGATTACTGACTCCATACTCAACGGCTTAGGAAAACGGAGGACCTGCCGAACATATGGAAGGCAGATCTCAATTCAACGAAGAATGCTTTATCGTCCGTGAATTGGGACTGCCTGCTCAAGGGGGATCCGGAAGAGGATTGGAGATCACTCAAGAGGGTTGCATTAGATCTGATTAAGTGCTTTTGTTCGGTGAAGGTACACAAGATGACTAGTCTTCCTGCCTGGTTGAAGAGAGACGTCAACAGGCAACTAAAGAAGGAGAATAGGAAATGGAAGTTATTCAGGAAAACTGGGTCGCCAGTACACCTCAAGGAATTGCGACACCAAAGATATGCGCTTAAAAAATCAATTCGCCAGGCCAGGAAAAACTATGAATCAAGAATCCTCCAACAGGCCGAAGAAAAGCCTAAAATTCTAATCCGCTATATTAACAGTAGATTAAAAAACAAGGATCCTGTCGCAGTACTTAAGAATGATGATGGCGGAGAAGTCGTTGAGAATGACGAGAAATTCGAGTACTGTAGCTGGTTCTTTGCCTTTGTATTCACTAGGGAAACTGAACTTCATTTTGATAATGCCAACAGTGCTGTTGTAAACGCCGGTCCAGCATTTCATTCTCTACTATTTCCAACATCTGTAGTTGAGAGGGAGCTGCAGAGCCTCAAAGAAGCAAAGTCATCTGCTCCAGACAATATACCAGCCAAGTTCTTGAAAGAATTGGCAAGCGAGCTCCCAGAGCCCCTAGCACACATCTTTCGTTCTTAATTTGAATTAGGAAAACTGCCATTTGAATGGAAAATGGCAAATATTTACCCGATATACATGGGCGGAGACTGAACGAAGGTCAACAATTACCGGCCCGTCAGCCTAACTTGCATTTGCTGTAAGGTGATGGAAACGATAATAAAGAAGATGACAATGAAGTTCTTGGAGGAGAACAACCTATTGTCAGGGCTCCAACACGGCTTCAAATAGAACCATTCCTGTCTTTCCAGTCTACTACTCTCCACTGAGCAGGGGACTCACGCACTGGATGAAGATGGTAAGGTTGACGTCATCTGTACTGACTTCAAGAAGGCATTCGACAGCGTCTTACATAAGCGTCTTATGTATTAATTGTCAGAAATTGGCATAAGAGGAAACCTGCAGGCATAGATCACAGAGTTTCTCACAGGGTGATCGCAAACTGTATGCATCGCTAACTCGAAGTTAAACCCTACATCTGTTCTGAGTGGCGTCCCCCAAGGCTCTGTCTTAGGGCCACTGCTTTTCCTTATCTATATCAACGACTGTGTCAACGACCTGGCTTGCAGCGCTATCGTGTTTGCCGCCGACGTCAAACTCTGGAGAGCCATCAGGTCTGACGCCGATAGGAAAGCGCTTCAAGAGAGTCTCAATCGACTAAGCTGCTGGTCTGCTCGTTGGCTCTTAAACATAAAAATTAGTAACTGTGTGGTTTTAAGACTCCGTACTAGAAGGACTGATGAGGAGAACGATTCCTTCCAATACCTCCTCGATGGGCTCCCGCTTTCAAATGTGAACGAATAAAAGGACCTCGGTGTTCTTATAACTTCCTCACTTAAACCATCTACTCAGTGCGTAAAGGCAGCTAAACACGCGACACAGGTACTGTTTGCGATGAGGTGGGGATTCGTCAACATTGACAAGGAGCTCTTCAGGAAAACCTACGGAGCGTTTGTTCGATCCCACTTGGAGTATGCTGTCCAGGCCTGGCGTCCGTGGTTCAAGAAGGATTACCTGCACCTGGAACGAGTGCAGGCGAGGGCTACGAAGATGGTCAAGAATCTTGGTCATCTGCCTTTTGAAGACAGACTGACCGAACTTGATCTATTTCCTCTCAATTATAGGCAACTCCACGGGGACCTCATACAATAATAATAATTTGTATATTTAAGGCCCGAGGGGCCCTGTCGTTCAAACCTAGTGCTATCGTGAAAATAAAAATAATGATGATAAACAGTGAACTCTCATAAATATTCTCATCGGTAGTAAAAAAAACTCTTAAATCGGTGGATGAGCTCAGCGGGCCACCGAGTTCAAAAAAACTGTAGGAGAAAAAACTGCCTTGAAAGGTAACAGGGTTTCATGTGGTTAGTTTGGCACCTGATGTTGAGGGTCCGGGACGTTTATTGGCATGAGAAAAAATAAAATATCTTTGAATTAAGAAGGGGTCATCCGGGACAAAAGAAGGCAGTAGATGACCAAGAGGTTGACAAGATCATAATTCAAAAGAGGCATAAGCCTAAGAAAGCCAAACAGTTCACGGGTTTGCACTCAGCTTACCCAATAGCCAGTACATCAGAACCGAGTGTACCGGATACAAGTGCTCCCTCGGCCGAAACGCGTGAGCTTGCAGCATATGCTCCATTGAGTCGCAAGCAGAAAATAGTTGTAAAGGGGGGCCCAGAGTCAGAGTCGTCAATTGCACAAGAACGAATTGACCATGATGTGGGTCTTATGCGAGTTTACGCCAAACCGTTGCTAAAACCAGGCGAGTCTTTCCGCATTCTTAAGGCATTTCGAATAGGGAAGGCTCCAACAGCTCCAGAATCTATTTCTCGGCCATGACCTCTTAAAGTTATTTTAGAAACTGAAGCACAGGCGAAACTCTTGCTAGAGCGCAAACCATCCTTACGGAGTCTGCATTCGCAAGTTTTTTTTCAGCCGGATTACGAGTTGAAAGAGCGGAGAAAGATGAGACAGCTAATAATAGAGCTGGAGAAATGGATAACCAATGGCGAGACAAATCTCAAAATAAGAGAGGGACAAATAGTTCAAGACAAAAGGACATCGCTCTGGTCGAAGCCGGTAACGGTGACGGCCTAGCTGTCCCGCCACCGAAACCTAAGACGTGCCCTCTTAAATTGGTCGTTTTAAATGCCAGTTCACTAATTAATAAAATGCCTCTGCTCCAGACTATGTTTTTCGTCGACCGCCCAGACATTGTTATGGTAACTGAGACATGGGCATCGGCCTGTGTAGCTGACTCAGAACTCTCTGTTCTAGGCTATTCATGCGTTCGGAACGATCGAAACAATGGCCGTGGCGGAGGAAGCTGCATCTTTATAAAGCAGCTACTTGCATTTCTCTCGTTGGACTATCCACAATTCACAGCGGTGGAGGAGAGCTGCTGGCTACGAGTTGTTCTAAAAAACAAATACTCCTTACTTGTTGGCTGTGTTTATCGCCCACCTAGTGCCAATGCAGACTACGATCTTTGTCTCTCGCAGGCATTTCATGTCGCAGCTGACTTTAATCTTAAGTATGGCTTGACTGCAGGCGATTTTAACCTTCTTGACGTGCAATGGTTTCCACCATCCGGTCCTTCAAAGTTCGAGAACTTACTTGAGGCAATAGATATCGGCATATGGGATAAGGTAGTCGATTTCCCCACTCGAGGAGCAAACATACTCGACCTCCTTTTTTTAGGTGATGCAAACCACTTTTAGTTTCATCCTTAGACGCACTTGGAAGTTCAGACCACCTTACAGCTGTTAGTGAACTAGAACTGGAGGCGGATGAAGCATTTTTCAAAGAGTATAGTTTTTATCATGACTTCCGATCAGCAAACACGGCGGACCTACTGGCACATCTAAACAATCTTGACTGGTCTGAAATTTTCAAATGTTTTGATGTAAATGTTTGTACCGATGCACTGTAAAAAGTGCTGGATCCACTCATCCTCCACTTTGTCCCCCGTAAGAAAGTAATACATGTCAAGGATGAAGTGTACCCGCCTCTGTCTTTCCGTCGTAGGCTGCGTAAACTCTCTCGTTGTTTGCATAGGCAAAACGAAACTTCCGTTCTGCTCTTGATCACACTGATCTTTGAGCAGGCTAAGAAGCTCTCCGAAGAAAAGCAGAAAGCCGATGAGGCCCACTTCGCTGAGAATCCTTCCCTTAAATTTGCGAAACTCTTTTCGCATACAGTAAAAGCGCAGAGGAAAACGCAACACCCTATACTTCAAGATGCTTTAGGAAACCCCATAGCTGACGCGAAGTTGACCACCGATAGCTTCAATGCGTTCCTATCCAAAACGTTTAGTCAAAGCTCCTTTGCTGCACCTCTGGCGATCCAGGCTTGGACGGGTGCCGTACTCGAAACCATAAGTTTTACCCTCTGGGACGTGACTGGAGCCATTCGTCGTTATCGTCAATCTTATAGTCCAGGACCAGATGGCATCCCAGTTAGCCTTCTAAAAGCTGAAGTGAATGATATTTTTCCGTCTATTCTTTGTAAGGTATTTAATCTTGCTCTTGATAGCGAAAAATGTCCTTCGTTGTGGAAGGAATCGCACATAATGCCTATTCACAAGCATGGCCGATCGACGCCATTCGACAACTTTAGGCCAATAAATACACTTCCCACAGCCTCGAAGATCTTGGAGACCTTAATCAAAGAAAAGATGATGCGTCACTTGACAGAGAACAACCTGCTCAATACGGCTCAACATGGCTTTCCCGAGAAACGATCTTGTGACACCTGCTAGCTCTCTTTCTTTGATTATGTGTTGCAATCTAGAGACAGCGCTTTTGCCACTTAAAGCGTCCATTTTGATTTTACTAAAGCCTTTGATCGAGTCGATCATAACCTCGTATGTTCATACGAGCTGGTATCAACTACGTCCCAGATAGTCTGTCATCACACAGAAACAATTCCTGCGAAATAATTAGTTGTAAACTGGGAGTACCTAACCAACCTGACCTCCATATTGCTCTGGCATACAGACCACCAGGACAATGAACGGAAGCGGACGATGTTCTGATTTCAGAGGTAAGAGAGATCTGCCGTAGCAAAAATGCCCTTATACTTGGAGATTCTAACGCTCCGAACACAGATTGGGATTAAATGCACAGCTCGCGATCAGAGAACTCATTCGAACAGAAACTAGTTCACTTAATAAATCACGAATTTCTTACCCAGCATGTCACAATGGACACGCGGTTTCGAGGTGGCCAACAATCTAGCTGCCTGGATCTCGTCATTAGTAGAGACGAAAACGGTATCCTTGGATTGAATACTCAGACTCCTTTTGGCCGAAGTGATCACTGTGTTCTTGTCTGGGAGTACAGCCATTTCTCGGTCCCCGTCGCTCACGCAATAAGCGAGAGGAATGTATGGAAAGGAGATTATAAAAAAATGAAAGGACAACTTAACGTGACTGACTGGAGCCCTACATACGCACCTGACCCGAACGACGCCTGCTGCTTCTTTAGAAACTTAGCTCAGCAACTAGTAGAGGACTGTTGCCCGCTTTAGAAAAGCTTGCACATCTCCCGGCTGGAATGGGTGACACCAACATTTCTAAGAATGTAAAAACAGCGAAATATATGTCGAAGACTAATTCGAAAAGAAAGAATGGCCTTTGAGACAGAACTAGTCAAGAGAATAGCTCATAACCCAAAAAGATTCTTTGCTTATGTGAATAAGGCCAAACGGAATCGAGATCCCATTCCTTGTCTGAAAGATAACGAGGGAAACAAGTGAACGGATAACTCAGATAAGGTGAACCTCTTGTCCAAATTTTTATGTCTGTGTATACCGAGAAGCCGCCTTTTGACGAGAATGTACAGCAATATATAGTCCCAGTGGCGCATACAATTAGCACGGTATCGTTCGCAACAGACACTGTTAGAAAAGCCGTGAGGCAGTCAAAGCCCACTTTATCGCCTGGTCCGGATGTATTATCAGCGAAACCTATAAATGAGCTCGCAGAACAACTGGCTTCCCAACTTTCCAAGATCTTTGATAGTTAAATGGAAAAGGGGGCCCTGCCTACTGACTGGAAGCTGGCCAACATAACACCTATTTATAAAGGAGGAGAGAGAACTTCACCTACTAGCTTAAGATCAGTTAGTCTCCCAAGCATTTGTTGCAAACTAATGGAGAAACTAATCAAAATGGAACTAATGAGACATATTGAGGAGACCAACTGGCTAAGGGCAGCGCAACACGGATTCTGAAGTGGCCACTCTTGTCTCACAAACCTGCTGACATCCATGGAAATCTGGACGAAATCTCTGGAAATGGGTTCGTCGGTCGATGCTGTCTACATTGACTTCAGCAAGGCATTCGAAAAGGTTACACACAGACGACTAATATCAAAGCTGCATCAAATGCGTGTGACTGGAAACCTACTCAAATGGTAAGCCGACTTCCTAACAGGCAGGCGTCAGCATGTTTGCATTGGAGACACCAAAATAGAATTAAAAACCGTATCCAGTGGGGTTCCGCAGGGAAGCGTTCTGGGTCTCATGCTATTTCTGGTATTTATGAACGACTGCCCTGACTGCCTCACCTGTGAGAAAGTCATGTTCGCAGACGATCTAAAGATCTGCAAGTCCATTGAAATCTCAGACGATGGACAGACCTTACCAAATGACTTGGATTGCTTGCAAAAGTGGTGTGATAAATGGCTACTGCAGCTCAACTTCAACAAATGCCAAGTAATCCGTTTACGGTCTAGTCGCAGAAAGGTAATACCATTCGAGAATGATTACTCGATCGGAAGTCATCAACTCGAGTTAGTGAACTAACTACGGGATCTAGGCGTTAGCATGACGCTCGACCTCAAACCGTCAACTCACTGTGCTAAAACCACAAAGAAGGCTATGGGTATCCTTGGAGCGATCAGAAGGTCCTTCCACTATTTTAATGAGGAGCTTCTTAAGATGAGTCTTCAGAACATTTTTTCGGCCGATGTTAGAGTAATGCGTCCAGGCGTGGTGCCCTCGGATGAAGAAAGATTACGCAATGCTCGAGAAAGTGCAAAGAAGGGCGACCAAGCTAGTCAGCAGACTAGGAGGTCTCCCATATGAAGGTCGTCTAGATAGGCTCAATCTTTTTCCTCGCTATTATAGGCAATACAGAGGAGATATGATTGTGTTATTTAAAATCGTCAGGGGAGTAGACTGTCCTCTTCAGATGACAAACTTCTTTGAATTTGCACAAACAATACATCTATGCGGTCATCCGTACAAACTGAAGAAACACCACGCCAAACTAGAAGTGCGGGCCCACTTCTCCTCCCAGCGGGTCATTGAAGAGTGGAATAAATTTCTTTCCTCGGTTGTTCTTGCTGAAAGCTTCGGCGTATTCAAAATAAGGCTTGATCTTACTTTGCTTGCTGGTCATACATTTGGAAACAACAACAATTGATATAGTGTTTATATGACCTTGAACAATATGCATGAGCTGACAACATCTAATTGTAAATAGGGTTTTTAAAGGCTCTGCCTCTCTCCCTTATATATACTGAATATACTGAATTATACTGAATCAAAGACATGGTAAGTCCTGACACTGCGTCACAAAATTGTTATAATGGGTTCCTAGGCCGAGATATTGCCGCCCACTGACGTCCTATGTGAGTTCCCAAAGACAGAACACGACAAGAAGGATGCAAATGCAGAAGTCTTTTTGTGTTCATTGTACAAAAAATTTAGTGTAGTCTTCCGTACTACTCGTGGCCTTGACGAGTCTGGCGCGTCATTTTATAACGAAGGGGAACAACGACGCTTTGCAGATAACACGGAGATTTCCTCTAAAAGTCGGTTGACCTTAGAGTGAACCTCACACAACCTCTTCTTATCAACAGGCATATTGTCACGCACAAAGTAAGAGGAAAGAAAGTCCAGGTGTAGATATGGGGTTTAATAATGCAGAACAGTATCAACGAAATGTATGGAAAAGTAGTATAACAAAAGGAGTGCGAAAATGTCTGAGGATAGTAGTCTTTAATAATACAAATTAAAAACTGGACGGAACGACCAAACGGGGATAAGAATGTTCACTCGCTGAAGACGGTAAGAACGTAGCAAGGAGACAATGTGAGCACGGGAGTGATCTGGTACGCGAATTGGGATAGTCCAACTCGCGGATCCGAGATGTGACTCAGCAAGCTCTAAAAAGTGAAACCAAGAAAATATGACCTTGAAACGTTCAAATAACTCATCGACCCAGTGTGTCGGCTTGGCCCGTTACAAGAGAAACTAACGTGTGTAACGATGTCCATTGAGCCGATCAGATTTCATTCTGAAATGGTGGCCAGTCCCATTGGTTCTTTGGCTCAGTGCATGACAGTGATTTAAAATCCGAATTATCGATTGATTGTCTTGCTCGCGCATAGGCCGATCGATGCCTATTATGGGCGCGGCTACTTGCTTCGCAAGCTACTGCTTGCTTAGCTGTTCGTTAGGCCTGCCTAACAAAAGTCACGTCAGATTGCCACGTCATTTCACGTCATCGCGTCGTCTTATTGCTTTTACCAAGGCATGACAATACGTGGCTGCTCTTGGCAAGACAGCGTCTATATTCCCCCTCCGATGATTGGCGCACTACATTGAGGTTTTATTATCACATTCTGGACTGCCACTATAATATCAACCGACTCCTTACCTCCATATCATTTTGCAAAGCATCGTATTTTCTCCTGTAGTCTTTTTGAAAGTATTGGCTCGCTGAACCCTATTCGCACTTTTTTCGTAGGAGTTTTTTCACAAGTTCTTTCTTAATTCTCAATTTTTTGCAGTGGACGCACAGCCGCTGGATGTGGCTACCCTGCGTACCATATTACTTATTTTTGTTGTATATCTGGCTGCTCACTTAGTGCACCAATGTGTAAGTTATCATTATTTTACTTAGTACTAACGGTTTAGAAAGTGGCCTACGGGCGCTAAAAATATCGATGCATTTTTTATTTCCTGCTGTTTGAACACGCTTCTACAGCCTCTGATTTCTTCGAAAGGCCTTCCATACTTCCCCGTTTTCATTCATCTTAGAAGACGCGTTTGAACAATTATTATAATCACTAACAAGCTGAGTGTACTTCACTGTTCCTTAACTTTTCCATGCAATGTGCTCATTCATAAAGTCGTTACGAATTGCCTTCGCACGCTGAAGTAGTCTCCCTCCACATGTTCGAATGCCATATTTTAAATGATATAAACGGTTAGAAATCTTATAGATCCGACGACTTCTCCTCTAACTCTTTCCACCCGAACAAGATGGCCGGAGAGTTCTAACGTTATGCTTACGCATTATGCTAGAGTAGCTCTTCCGCTGCCATATTTTGCAAATTATGACAGAACATGACCAGTTACTACAAATGAGTTGGAGATCACCAGGCACATCTGGAATAAGCTTCCCAAAAGTATTAAAACACAGCAAAGCTACCATATGTTTAAGAGAGCTTTAACTAGTTTTCTACATTCAGGACAATTTTCACGAATTTTGGGTGCTGACTCGGTGGAATCTCTCTTTCACTCTGATGGCGTTCGTAGACTTTGAACCCCGCCAGGCTTCATGCTGAAGATAATTCTGCTGAAGCAGCAGCCCACAGTCTGCTAACCCTTCGGCCGATAGCGCGCAACTTTAGCCGACTACCATTGAAGGAAGACTGAGAACACTGCGGTCTTGAGCCAACCCTCGCCGTCTCGAACTAATGTCCTTAAACGATATGCAACATTTATCCTGCTTATGTGTCAACTCAGCTAACAACTGTACATATATTCCGTTTGTATCATACCTATGAAGTCAGTTTTTTTTCTCACTTGAAACAAAATCCCTATCTCGCCCATTATTGACAAATTACAAAACCTGTAACAAAAACAATACTGTCTGCAACATAGGGAGTTTGTTTTAGGTTTTTCCGGTCTTCGAGGTTTTTGAAGGCGCTCAAGAGGTGCATTACAAACTCTTTACAATTGCCTGTAAACTGGTATAATAAACATATTATTATAATAGTAGAGTTAAAGTAAATGACATAAGGATATCTTTGTTCGAGCAGGCTTTGCTCAATTCCGTAAGAAGAAGGGTATCACGTTCGGCAATCTGCTTCGTGGATGTACTTAAAGATAAAAATTCCACTTATTCTGCTTTACGATGTTGCTCAGGCACTGCGAGAGAACTAGAATACAAGAGACCATTATCAACCACCCCACATAACCCTCCGCAGATTTTACATTTTTTTCAGACGCAGTTGGTGTTTCATTCGCTTCCATAGCTTAAAAAGGCCATGCTTCCTTCCACTGTTATTCAAATTAGTGTTTTCATTAAAAAAATCTTGAGTTTATTTATTTTATACATTTGATGCATTTAAGTTTACCCTCTACAACGTGAGAAGCAGACTGTGTAAACACCTTTCTCTCAGAATCAGCAACGGATCTTACTTGAATACCTACCAAGAAGTAGGAACATCCGGCGGGTGGGATCTAACTCTTTGTGGAAATTACTTTACCATTTTGACTTTTTCATCTACGGCTCTTGAAGTTTTACATGAAGTTGGCATCTACGTTTGATTAACTATTCTGCAAACAAAAAAAAGTTTGTTGTCTGACCACAACCCTCATGATACTGTCTGAATGAGATGCAATGATAATACGCAGGAATAGCTTTTTATGGAATAAATTACCCGGTTGCTTTAATTTCCGTAGAAACAATGCCTTTTATAATTATACATATAAATGAGGAATCCCTGCCACCACAATCCCTGGACTGGACGGGGGATGCCAACCAGGGGAATGCGGGGGAATACGGTGGAATATGGGGAAATCCGGGGATGAAGGATTTTTGATTAATGAATTATCTTTAGAGAGTCCATTTTTCAAGATCCACTTTTTATCAATAAATTACGAATGAAATTTCGGCTAACAAAACAATCAAGTTGCGGTCTATAAAATGAGAAAAACGGGCGGCGGGGAGGAGGTGGATAGGTTGAAATCCCCGTCCTGAGCCCCTTCCTGATTTCCCCTTCAATCCGAGGATTTCCCCGTCCAAACCCGGGAAAGATCGCCAGTTTGGACGGGGATTTCAACCCATCTCTACGCCGTCTGAAAATTTTTTTCTCGGCGGGACACCCTCTTGTTCTAATTTTTTAGATCCCATGTTGATTGTTTTGTTAGAGGATAATGTTATTAATTATTGATTGATAAAAAAGTAAATTTTGAAACATTGACTCCGTAGACATAACTTGTTTAAAAAATTTTTAATCCCCGGATTCCCCCGTATTCCCCCGAATTATCCCGTGCACAGCATGGGGGAATCCGGGGATAGTGCTAACAGGGATCGGCACAGCCTCGAACAGTAATATTTTCAGATATGCTGATGAAAATATGTAAATATTGGGATAAGGAATAGGCTTTTCAGTTTTTCAATCATCCAGTTTACATTTATAAAGGTTTGGGGGTGTAGGTGTCAACATTTTATACCAAGAACTCGAATTCGGTATTTTGTTGTATTCAGCAGCTCCCGGTGGGAAAAGAATTTGACCTACATTTAAACTTTTCAAAGCCTTTTCAATTTGTCCTCGTGAATTCGAGGAATGTTTTTTCATTCCAATTTGAAAGGATTAACGAGCTGAAATGCATGGACGGCTTCTCTAAAGAGTATTAATTACGGAATATCATTTTGGGGTTTAACTGGGATCACAGAATCACCCTGAAGTACCACACATTGTGATCTGCATGGCTGCATCATGTCATTTTTTATGGGCGGTAGGTTGAGGCACAGAAACTAGGTTGGCCCTTATGGCTACATGCTCATCGATCCGAAACTGCGAGCATAGTGATTCGTGGTAGTGCGTCGTTTAGAATATTTCGACTTGAGTACCTTACTTTTAAATGCTGCTTGTTGACCTAATCCTTAAGGAATTTGCTTTAACACCAATAACAGTTGCGCTTCAGAAAATCATTTTCGCACATCATGCTACTTTGTTCGAAGTTCTGACTTGGTTGAAGTTCTCTCATCGATTGAACACAGAAACAGTACTATTTCCCAGAAGACAGTGAATTATTTATAATATCTACTTCCTTCTCGATAACTTTGGATTTATGAGTTAAATATAAGCAGTCTGTAGAATTCTGTCCTCGTAAATGAAACCCACGAAATTTGCTTGTATACATACATTATTATGTTAGAGAAGGAAGTCAATGTGTGATGTGTCTAAAAGCACCATTCAAACGAGGGGACCATTTTATGCACCATTGATGGTCAGGTGGCCACCTAGCCAACTTCCTATGCTCTAATAAATGGAGATTATATAGTTGGCACATTGACAGCCAGTTCGAATTCTACCTCAAAATAAAGGGCGCACAAAGAGCTTTAAACAAATCAATGGGTTTGGATTGAGCTCCCACATTGTTGATTTTTGTCAATAGGAAAATATTTACTTAAAGCCAGTTTGGCTTCATATGCCAGCGTTAAGATTGTTCACGAGGTTCACAAACGTTACCCAGACTCCTTCTGAATTAAGAGGACTAACCTGTATGCTTAATAAAAAAAGTGACTCTCTCTGTGTGTGTCTCCGTTATCATTAGTCGCTGGAGTCAGGTTGACACGCCTTGTGCGCCTTCAATGCGCGCATGTTAGTACCATGATCACTTCGTCGGCACGCGTTCTGGGTCGCCTGTGCGTGTCGGTCTCTACGTCGCTCCCTAATTCTACCGTGCGCGTGAGGATTCAAGTGACGCCCGACATGAAATGCGGATGTGAATACGCCACGGTAAGGGGTGGGCGGGTTGGGGAAGGGATCGTCGCGGCCGCTTGAAAGATCACCTCCCGACCAATGTAACAAGGGCCATAACCGTGCTTGCGCAGCTGCTTCAACTTCACTCACCGTAAATCAAGCATCCAAACGCCACCGACACCGTCTCAAGAGGTCGAAACCTTGCAACCTCACACCTCCAAACAAAACTTGAGACGATGACCACGGGATGACATTAATTGTTGGACTCATTTCCCTCTTACCCCCTCCCCCACCCGCATTTCGCTGGTCCCCAATTATGACTTGAATCTGATGCCCATGATCCCTTTACACTTCTCTCTCCCTCATACCCCTTTGTTACTTCTGAATGGGTTGAGCGGAAACCCCTTGAGCTACTATCACTTGGACCTCCCCTTTACTTACGCGTAAGTTGTCGTGGCCGGTTGAAAGACCGCCACCCCCTCCCTCCACAGCGATGCGGCTAGATCTTAGGTTAGGTTGAATGGCCTACCACAAGCGATGATGGGGTGGTGACTGAAGGTAACGTTGTCAAGTTACTTCTTTTCTACCTGATGTTATTCTGTTCAAAAAAATAACCTATTTGTGGGTTCTACCTCATTAGATAGAAAAGGAACTAGAGCAGCCGCGAGAACACAAGTTCAAACGAAAGAACAGAAGAGACTTGCCAATGTTAATAGACGCTCGCAAGAAACACAGGCAGCGAGACAGCTTCGCCTGGAGAAAAATGCCATAAGTCAACGATATCAACGCTCCCGAGAAACCGAAGATCAAATGCTGCAAAGAAGACGCGAAGACGTGATTCACCATCAAATTAACTTCTCCCAAGAAAGTGAGATCCAAACCCTGCAAATGAGAGAGCTAGGTAGGTTAAGAGATTCGCAACGTCGGCAAAACGAATTACCCAGACGTAGAAGTGCACGTCTGACTCTGTAGGCTTCACAGAGAGCGGATCAATGCCCAAAAAATCCTGGAAACTCCAGTTTGCAACCGATTCCCATACGGTTTGGCGACTCTGGCCCGTCAGTTGCTTCCATAAATGCTCAAGTGTGGGACAAAGCCTCACACAATTAAAACCTGAGTCTTGGCTATGCGGAAGATTTAAATGTTTCCATGCTCCGCATGCAACGAGGTGGCCATCATTATGTCAGAAACACAGCACGGCAACAGGGATATTGTCTTGAGAAGGAGGACGATAGCTTGCAAAGGATATACGAGACACACCGTTCATACTACACCTTACAATACCCTCTCATGCATTTTAATGGTGAAGACGGTTATTGCTTCAGTATACCGCGAATTGGCACCCGTAAAACAGTAAGTTGTAAAGCCTTCTACTCATATCACTTCATGATTCGGGAACGAACTTTTAACCTACTCTGTCGATTCAAAACGTTGTTCCTGCAATTTGCTGTTGATATGTTTGCCAAAATGGCAACAGAACGCCTTTGCTTTTTCCGAACACACAAGAAAGAACTTCACGTGGACAACTACATCCACCTTAGAGACAATATCCTTTCTGATGGTGGTAATGGTGCTGGTCGTGGTCAAATATTATCTTGCCGTCAAGTCACTCTGGGTCTCCTCGAATCATGCATGAAAAAACCCAAGACGCGTTGGCTTACGTTAGGCATTATGCTCGCCCTACCTCAGGGTCAACAACGTGTAAGGAAGCCCAAGGCGATGGCGAGCTTCGGCGCTAGTCTTTTTATAAAGCATTTGTCCAGGGTCCTGGTTTGTATAATCTTCAATTCCCTTGAGAATTGGTGTTTGATTTTTCATGCCGCTGCTCTTCGTTGCCATCCATGATGCACTGTGCCTAGTACCCTTTCTCATGTATTAAAAGATTGGATACCTGCTGAAAAACAGCAATGCATCTACAGGCCATGGTTCCTGGTCGTGGCCTTTTTTGTGAATGTAATGCTCAGAATTACCGTTTTCGTTTCTTGCAATTCCTTTCATCGCTGTTATTGACTTTATTACTAAGGCCACTCATTTGGTTCTGCCTCGAAGTTGCCCTATATTATATGAATACATGAAGTGTGAAGATGGTAGAGTTTTAAAGGATAAAAATTAACTTTTATTGATGTCTCTAGGCCACAAAAAACAAGCACAGATTCAAAAGTTTGTGTTGTTTGTCACCAAATTATCAATTTGACTATAGTTAATTATTCATTCGATACAAAAATAAAACTGATTCTTTGAATAACTACGTGATAAGCTATGAAACTTAAAGTTGAAACTTTAGCATATATAGACTTCAATCAGTAACTTATCATATTTCAGGAACCTTATAATGTTTGAGCTCAAACATTACAACTCCAACTATGCCCTTCGAATGCAGAGCAGAAAACTTTAAACATCAACATAAATTTTAAGGTTCTTAGTTTTAATTACGGCAGTATTATCGCATTTTGGGGAAACACATCATCTATGAGATATAAGCCATGTTTATCTAAGCATGTCGTAGCTCTTTGAAACCCGTACTTTGTAGTAGTTTATCACTGCTACCAAACGTAGTTACTAGCTATACCTAGTAATTACGCTTAAAATTTTGCGTTTCACATATTCTAACACGTTTTATTCGTTTTTTAGGCATAAACTCTAGTTAGGCACTACAATGCTTATGTGCATTCATAAAAAAATTAAACGTTCCTTTTTTCTACAATAACTACGGCTTTCACAGAAGCCTATTATGATGTGTGATTTTAATACCTGAGTTGTAGACAAAATTATGTCGTTCAGGTTTCATTAAATGTTAGGAAAGCTGAATAGACTTCTCGAATATAGTAAACCACAGTGGCATACTCATTCAAAAGAGTCACTCCAAATGCGAACGACGTATAATTATTTAATTTGTGGCAAATTGGATAGGTAAAACGTGACATCGTGGGCATGGACAGGTTCTTGATTTGCTTTTAGCCATTTAGGTGATTCTATGCAAAGCTTAAATGACAGATGCACTTATAATCATGGCATTATAATTTCATGATTATATGTTTAAGTATACATAAACAAAGATAAAACCGTCTGTGGATACGATGCAACGGGGAGGAAGGCAGTGTTTGGAAAAAATATTGCTCTCATAAAATATTAATGGTTATGCACCATGCTATTTATTCGTGTGTTTACTAGGACAGGTCAAATTATTTTCTTAGCTGCATCTAATCGTTTAAATTATCGATACATTCTTAGTTTCACTTTAATGACTATTTCTGATCATGTAATTAAAGCAAGAATTTACACACTGCTTAATTGGGACTGTTGATGCATGAAAATAAACAGGACAAGATTTTAAGCAGGATTGACGCAACAGTTCAGGGTCTTACAGCTTCGGTCTGATAGCTTTAGTTTATCAAGCAGTTAAATGCTTTGATAGGAGATGCTTTTGACCAAACTTATGTTCTTATTCATAGAAATTTAAAATAAATGTACAGTTCTAATTTTCTAATGAGAATCGAGTGTTATTTTGGAAATTCATCTGACTCGATTATGAAAACATCAGTGGGGTTAAAGTCTAATGTATAACCAATATTCTAATCCCCTGACTTACGGGTCAACATACCCCTCCGGTCAACTGCAACGTATGCAATCCACAGCATTTGTTATAGTAAACTGACGGACTGATCAGTTTTTTTCCCGAAATCCACCTGGAATATATGATTCAATTAATAAGTGTTTTTAGAAGTTTTTCATTGTCTATCTGTCTTAATTGTGGCGCTCAAAGCCTCTAGCACACTGTCAGCAATTTAAACCACACTGGCGCTATTGACTAAGTCACAAACGCATTCGTTGGAGCCTAGCGCTTTTGAGATTGCTTTATAAGACCCCGTTTATTGTATGGTTGTGGTCCAAAAATTGTTCAGATAACTTTAAGTTAGGTTTCTAAATATTTTAGAATTTTTGCAGCTTATTATGTTAGATCTTCTAAAATAGAGTGCATTTGGTTTGGATTTTTTTGTGTTTACACTGTTAAACGTATTTGTAAATCTTTTATTTTTTATACATCCCTTATTATAATGAAGTTAGAAAATCCAAACATTTACAAGACTAGCAGATTAATAAATTATGTAAACCTAAAATATATGCCAAGAATCACTTTGTCATATTTTTCTAAGATTACTTGACACAATTCCGAGCACGTCATGCATTATTGCACGCTGCCCAAATGTGGCATTTTAAATGGTTCATGTAGTTTGGCAAGGAAACATGACTTAAGTTTTTTAAAGTGTCTTGTAATGAGACAATGACTTGATATTGTAAATTCTTTTTATAAATTTTACTTCTTTGCACAGTAAAGAGGAGGACATTTGGAAAAACCTACGTATGCCAGTTGTAAACAATGTCCGGAAAGAAATCCAGCAAATCCAGCCTTAACTCTGATGATCGAGGTAGAATCTACCTTGTTGTCTTCACTTTTCTAGGCAATACAGCCTTCGTACGAAACTTTACTCATCAGTGTGAAGAAAACGGACTTTCTACAATACCCATCTTGAAATTTAAACAAATAATTTTACCTGATAAAATTTCACAGGTACGCTAATTTCTGACTGAAAACGAAACAAATACAAAATGTTATTTATTTACTCATATTTACTTGGCAAAAAATGCCTATTTTACTGAATAACTGAAGCAAACATGTTTAAACATTTGCTACATTGAAGCGCTTTTTCCGTGTTTTTACAACGATGAATTATAGTCTGGCGTTATAATTCTCACTTATGAAAAAAAGTGACTTTCAATTTAACTATTTCAGAAAAGCAAAAAAGAGTCGACTCGAAAGAATACATCATCCACTCAGCCAGTGAGCGTGGAATCGGATGATTCTTCAGGTAAGTTGGAGTGTGAAAAGTCTTTAATATTTCTTATATGATATTATTATTTAATAACTGTAAAGATTTTTGGCAACTGGTGTAGAAGGAAGGATAACATATTTAAGTTAACCCTGTTATAACTTGTCCATCCGATAATTTGCAATTATTGTTTGAGATAAGAAGTTAATTAGCGCATGGATAATATTTAACTGAAAAGTACATCGTTCCATTTTCGATGCTAAATTTTTTAGATTTATCACATTCCAGATCCCAAAACCTTCAAGATTGTCGATAATCTGCGTTTTCTACAGCCATGTGTCGAATTATATCAAAAAACGCAGGGAAGTCCAGATACCGTACAGGACATACGAATAAGAGGTTGGTAATTTAATTATTGGTCAGATACCCTTTTCAGGATGGAAATTTGACGAGGCCAGCTTCGCTCAGTTAAGGCCGTTGTTCATCAATTTCAAGGGCTTACACACACTTTCGTAAGTTCTAATTATTTAAAAAATCTTAGGTGGGGAATAGTTTTGATGAATAATTCTCAAAGAAAAGAAGCAGATTTCTTAAAGCGTTTATAAAACTGTTTTATGAATGTACACACTGAATTTTATAAGCGAGAGAAATATTCTCGCTGAACGGAAGAATACGACATGTCCTATTTCTAACTTTGAGCACGTGGAGAGAAAACAGGAGGATATAAAATATTCTTCTCATTTTATTTTAGTATAGTCAACGACAAAAACGAAATCCTGTTAGCTGCTGGGGACATAAACTTTTTAGACAGGTTTTTTTCTGTAGGCATAACTTCTACGCACAATTCCTCAAAATGGAAACAACTGCCTATTATCTCTTTGTAAAAATCCAGATTTTGGAGTGCTGGACTAACGCCCCAGATGATAGTCAACATCGGTCTCTTCGTTGCAGAATCAAAAACTTTAAGGCAAGTTGAAAAATACCGCACTTATTTGCTTCGTCAAAGGACACGGCCGCAACATTATTATGCACTCAGCCGTCAAGATAACTTTTATATTTTGTAAACTATGGTTTTGCAGTAAGCCGCAGCTATTTAGGTGACGATCTGATAAAAAATTACCCTAATGATAAACGCGAACGCGTGGCAAAACTGTGCCCTTTTAGCAAAAGGAATGCTAGGAAAACATTGGGATATAACTTATCTAATCCATCTCTTTGCAACAATGCATTAAACATGACGAAACGTATTCTAACAATTCGATGTTTTGAAAACAGCAGTTTTTTAGAAGAGCGTAACGAAATAAAAGCATTAATTCCATAACCAGTTGGTGTGGAAATACAGATTTAAATTTGCAAAGGGAATTGCCATTTTCTTTCAGAATAATGTCTTGAAGGCTCGCTCTGTATTCGTGATATTTTCATCAGCAAAGCTTTAATAATTAAAAGTAGTCTAAAAGTCTGCTGTAAGTTGTGCAGTAAAGTGCGTCTGGCACGTATACTAACTCCTGATGATCCACATTCATGTTGCCGACTCCTCCATGTAATCATGGTCTTTACAAATAATATTTGACAATATTCATGGAACCTATCTTTTCTTGTGTTTCATCCTTAAAGAATCCTAAAAGTGGAGGCAAATAACCGGATCGATCCAGAGACCTATTACGAACTTATACCACTGGAGAACAGGTAAGCAACTCTGCTCGAAGCATTGACAGCACTAACAGCTTAGGCAAAAATACTACATTTTAAAAATGCGTTAATTTTTTAGAGCATTAGATCTAGAAAAATATATTTTTCTTATTGGCGTCTGTAGTGTCTAAACAATGGATGTACTCAGAGCACTACAATCACCAGAGCGAACTCCGGGTTTTTGAAAAGGCAGAAGACACCAGAAGGAGGGCTTTAGTGTGCACAAACCCCTGCGTTGCTGTCGCGGGCGACAGTGGCCACTGGCCAAGCCAGGGTAAATGGTGACTACCTTCAGCAGGCATGAGAGTGTGCTAGACAGCAGTGGCAGCTGCTTTTACATGATTCCGGTGCAAGTTCTAGTGGTGTTCGATTGGTGTGTTGCATTGTCTGAGAGAGAATGAGCGTCACGTATAATGGATCCTGCAGCGTCGTCCGAGTGGTGGTGTGTTCAAGTGGCTCTTATGCAGCCGCGACTATCTGAAAGCGCCAGTATGCACGCGCAGAGAACTCGGTCAAAGGTCTGCAGGCCAGTGGTTCGGAGCCAGGTGTCTGCGAAGTTGCCTGAACCAACTTGAGCATAATTTCTTGGAAAAATGAAGAAATTTGTTTACACAACTGTTTCCATGTGTGTTTAGATATTTTTTAAGCTTTATAAACTTTTTCTGGTACAATAGCTGCGAGTGGGCTATGGCTTCAAGGAAAGTTCAATGAACCGGGATCATTTACGGCAAAACTTAAGGAAATATGGGCAAACAGACAAGCCAAATATTTAAATTCTCTTAGGCCAAGACTAAAGACGACGACTTCAATTAGATTCTAAAGCTTAAAAATAAAGTTCAAGAGAAATCATTTTGGTAGAGATTCATTGTTAGGCCGTTCAATGGCAAAGGTCTCCCAACCCACTTGTCTTGCAAAATGCGTGGTTAGAGATTTGACATTGATTAAAACGTGATAAGCGCACAGTAGGAAATAAATAAAAGCTATTTGTAATTGTTTACTGAACTTAATGGATGAAAAGATTGAAATGAAGCTTATAGAACCACTCCTATTGGCTAACGTAATGAAAGAAGTGTTCGGATAGGCAGAACTTCGACCTACTAACGCTTTGCAATTTGTTTTTATTAATAATAATACCTTCTTGCGGGTGACCTTACTATGAATTCCTACCGGTTTTACGTCAGAAAGTCACAAGATACATGTGCGAAAGTTAGACGCACAATGGTCAGCGCCAAATATCGGCCATAAACTGAAGAGCTTACTTTGATAAAGTTCTGAATAAGAAACTCGGGGACATGCAAAGTTAGGGTTGGAAAGGTTTGTACTCATGTCTCTGATGACAAATCCGCGACGGATATCAAAACTTCAGGCGAAGAAACATATTGTCCAAGCGATCAAATCTTCTTCTTCTTCTTCTTCTTCTTCTTCTTCTTCTTCTTCTCAAAGTTAGGGTTATTATGTATTTTTAGAACCATTCCATCCTTATGCCATGATTCTCCTGTATACCTTGTAGTGGTCTCGTCCATCTGAGCCTGAGATTTACCAAAATGAGTGCCGAGGGCCTCCACAAAGTGGCTGGACGTTTTGGCAACAATACCAAATGGAATAATTCCGTTATATCGCTTGACCTCACAGGGTGTGCGATTACAGACCTGGGAATGTGCTATCTTGCGGAGGTACGTCAAAATGTTTTGCATACGTGAAGTAGACGAACTCAGAAGTGTTTTATTATACAGGTTAGAAATCATCCTTGTTTCTTTTCTTATATTGCCATCACGCCCGTTTCCACCTCCAGTAGTCCCGCTTTTTGCAATTAGGCAGAGGGAGTGCGTTAGGCGCACTGCAACTCTGCAACCACTATAAACGAATGCACCCTCAAATCAGTTACGCGTTACGCGTGTCATGCCGTAGGACAAGCAGTTGACATCGTCGTCAACGACTCTTGAGCTGAAGATGTAGCTGGTTGCTAATTCACTTAATAGTTTCAAACAGTAGACCGTGAGTTCTGTTGCCGACAACGTTGAGGTAACAGACCATTGCCTTTGAGAAATATTGCCGTTTCCTGTATCGACCCCGTTCCCTAGACTCTTTTCTATTCCAGGGAAGGGTGTTGAGACAGTCATCTACTAAGATGGAGGTCCATCAGCCAGTTTTCTGGTGATGGACGAAAAAATTCGAAAACGAGAAACTGCAAATTCCTTACTCCTTCTACAGTTTCCTGCCAGTTAGCCAATTGTCCTCTATCTCTTTTTCTATGGAGTCCCTAATGTCGCAGACCTCAAGTCTTATTTCCTATCATTATTTCGAATAGCAGCCCTATCTCACAACTGGTGAGGCCTGCGGTTTCATTCCCCGCTTTATCTTACCGTTCTCGCTAGTGTGCTTGTCTTCGACTGATTTTTACTTAATCACCCACTGCGTTGCGTGAAGGCATTCGCGCAATCACCTCCTATTAGTGACCATATGTGCCTACCTAAATCGAATAAGTAGACACTCAATAGTAATATAGTTCAGTGGGTACTTAGCCCGTGCCCAATCGCGTCTTTTACGCAAACTTATATGTTACCGCATTCAAAGCATACAGAGCGGGACTTCTGACGACCATAGTTTCGAATCCGACTAACAAAAATATATAATTACAGGTATCAGGAATTTCCAAAGTATGAGAAAAAACTGGTAAATGATGGTCTGTAAAAAAGAAAATGTGATTGCTGGAACAATACATTTAGTCGCCCGACGTTTCGAAACCCGTCGCCGATCCTTCATCACAGACACTGGCAGAAACAGCTGCAGATACGGGTTGTTATAGCCTTGTGTGCATCTCGTCAACACTGGTTATACCCGCTAGTTGTATGTTCGAAAAGGAAGGCAGGCATGATAGCAGAGGATAGTTTACCATAACTGTTTCCGCTTGTAAATCAACTCTGTCTTCTGCGCTCGGCAGCTTGGTCTCCTCTACAGCTCGGTCTTCTGGCGTCAGTAGCGCGCTCTCGTGTCGATAGCAGTCCCTCATCTCGGCAACAGAGCCCTGTCTCGTCAGCAGCGTATTTAAGGACCAACGGCCTTTGTTCCTTATTGACCCCTCTGCAGGCAGCCATCGTGCGGCGACCTTAGCGTGACACTTGGTGCACACGCTTTGTCCCTGGCCAGGCGTGACTTCAGCCTGAAAGAACACGGCCGGCGGCAGTATCACGTGCGCGTAACTCCTTTTCGTCTTCGCGTGTTGTCCACCCGCGAAGGTCGTGCGTAACCTGTTCCTTTATGCGATGGCGCTATCACCTGCTCTCTCGTTGTTATGCTGACTTGAAGACGGCACGCATTTTGACTCCTGTTCTGTGCCGTCCTAACAGGGTAATTGACGCACTTGGAGTTGCAATAGAAAGAATAAAGTCATACTGCACACTTATGACAAGTAATAACTCCCCTATCGAGGACAAGTGCACGCTCGTGTGCTAATTGCTTGATGACCAGCGTGCGGACCGTGGTGGAAGTGCACGTGATGATTGCTCGTTCATTTGACTCCCGGGATTAAATGCCAACACCGGAAAACTAGATCACCAACTAATCACAACCTCCAATTCTGCCACGTCATAATTGCGCAGTATTATAGGGACTGTACCCTATAGATACTGCTACACCCTGTGCATTAGTTATCTTTTTCTGCAGATGTCTCTGATGATGGGTCTGCGACGGATTTCGATTCGTCAGTCGAATAAAAGTCCCAGTGATCACATCTCTTTTTTTCGTCTTTTTATCAATTACTTTCTGGGACTTGCGTATTCGCTTGTATTGGCGAATGTTAGTTCATCAGTTTTGAAGAATGCCACTTGGCTAGGGAGACACTGTATGTCCGGCACAGCATCGATCAAGACTTGCGTGCCTCTCTTGTGGACACACGTCAGTTGGCGGAGACATGAAAGATTACACAGGCAGGATTTCATTACGCTAGGATAACTCGTAGACACATAGAGCTCGCGATCGCCGAGCTCTGTTGGCACGTTCTACCGAAGTGGCGAGATACAGTCGTCCAGCTTCCTACAGCAGCGTACGAATGACATCTGGCAAGTATTTTGGGTCTTTGTTGGGAACGTTGACTCTGCAGTGTGGTCAAAAAATATTAATGCTGCATAGCACGTAGCCAGCATACTATCTGGAGTGAGGTTATGAACGGATATGATCGTAAATTCCGGATTGTTTTACCTCCTAAGAAGTAACTGCCTCTGAGGGCCCTTGGTCATAAGTCGCTCGTCATGTTCGTTTTAGTCGCATATTGTAAGCTGGACAGTTTGCGAAAAATATCTTGCTTGTATTCGGACTAATTTCACTGAACTGTTAAAATCAAACTGCGGGTAAATTTTACGCACCTAGGACAGAACATGATTTATTACTCGTAAACCCCAAGATCTGGTAAGCGTACTGAGGCCGAGAGCTCCTTGCAGGGTGGTGTGTGACAGGATGAGCGATTTGAACCAGATCGCTTCGTAAATGAAACCTGGCTGATGATGGCTAACGAGCCAGAAATGGCCATTCCAGTCGCCTTTGCCAATGCCGACAAGTTCTATCTGCCCAAAGACAGAGCCGGGCGAAAGAGTTCCGTTATCGACCAATGAAAGTTCATCATTAACTAACACATTTGGCTTGTCAGAGTAGAATACCTGCTAAACTCGAGGATGCTTTTGAGAAAGTAAGGTATACGGCGGAAAATAAGTACGCAAGAAATTAACAAAATTGAACGTTCAATTCGAAGATGTTTAACACTTTAGAACCTATCTTGATGTTGCTTTGACGGTTGGATACAGAGGGACAAAGAACAAATTTGTTTAGAAATTTTCAAATTGAACTCAGTAGTAGTTAGTAGAATATTTAGAGCACTTCAAAAACTGTCAGCTATGCGAATATGGTTGCATGGAAAGTAGACTGCTTTTCAAAAATGTAGCATGAGGAATACAGTCAAGACTTTGGCCGGAGTAGCATTTTGGCGGCTCTCATCACGAAGTCAACTGCTCAGCATAGAGATGACCTTGGACTACACAAACTTTTGATTTCACTAGTCATTTTCATAATAACTACGTGGATGGCGTTTTTTCACTAAACTTTTATGTAACAACTTTCGTCCTCACAGGCCCTCCGAACAAACCGCCGACTGAAGTATTTAACACTGACAAACAACCAAATTGGTGATCTAGGAGTGATGGCCCTCTGTGAAGTAAGCATGAAACTACAACATTTTTACACCTTTTGTGACGTACTGGTAATACGAATCTAAGGCAGGGGATGGTAAAAAATAAACTGTCAGACTCCTTAAAAACGGAAAATCCACAACTTTAATCCGAAACTTAAGATTTAGATAGCCTTTATAGTCAGAAGGAGAAAGGGCGTTCACCGGGAGACTATCCATCTTCAGAGAATGAATCCTCTGGCTCCTGGCTCTCGATATATGCCGCTCCTTTCGTCCGCGGGCGTAGTCTGCCAATCCAGTTCGAGCCGCTGTGCATAGGTTGCGTCGGAGGTAGCCACCCATGCTGCATAGGTCGGGCATGTCTTCAATTTTGATGCCGTCGAAATTGTGGGCCAAGGTGACGATCAAACGTCAAGGCAGATTAAAGAAGCTTGGATGTCGACCGACTGTCCGGTTAACTGCCATATGCATTTGCCGTTCCCCTACGTTGTGTTAAGAAAATTCTTATCAAAGGATGGTCATGACACGGAACAATCGGGGCCCTCAACCAGTGACCCCCTCAACCGACTTACCCAGGCGGCAGACTACGGCGAGACGGAAGGAAGCCAAACAAATACTGACGCTCCGGCTACAGCCAGCCCCAACGCAGAACAGACAGCGGGAGACGGTTACCAGGCTGCGGGCATGGCCGACGGTTACCAGGGGACAGGCGATGGCGAGACAGTGGGAAGCCAAACAAACACTGACTCTCTAGGGGCAGACAGTGACAATGCAGAGCGATGCGCGATGGGCGGTTACCAGGCGGCTGGTACGGTGAGCCGTTACCACCCAGAGATGCAACCTATGCAGAGCGGCTCAAACTGGATTGGAAGACTACGCCCGCGGACGAAAGGAGCGGCATATATCGAGAGCCAGGAGCCAGAGGATTCATTCTCTGAAGATGGATAGTCGAGATAACTATTCGAAACGTCAGACCACAAATATACCGCTCCCGGTGAACGCCATTTCTCCTTCTGACTTACCACCTGGGAATCGAATTTTCACTACCATATCAGCCTATATTGTGTTGATTTCAGCTACAGGTTTTGCGGAAAAAACTTCACCAAAGGTTAGAACCACTTTTTAAAAGTCACCTTATCAGAACCGTTACTTATTCAGAATTGGGCTATGGGAGGAAATTCAGCATGCTGTTGTTTTATTAAACGCGGGCTGGCTAATCTAATATGCGCACGACCTTTGAGCAAGTTTGGCTGACCTAAAAATTTAAAAAAAAAACAGTCCAAAAGAGGATGCGATCGTTGGAACAAGGAATTTATTTTCTTAACATAGTCTTATTGGAAATTTTGCGCGTCCTATAACCAATCCCCCCATCTTCGGGTGCAGGGTCAGTTGTAGAGACTACGCCTTTCACGGGGCAGTGTATACTTCATAAGGAGAAGATGCACTCGTTGGAATAAGAGGTTTATTTGTCTGATTTTTCAGCTTCTAGTTTGAACTCATCATCAGTGGTAACCGCAGAAGAGGACTTCCCGGAATTCGCCTGTTCACTTCTATCAGCAAAAGAATTGTTCTTTACATAAGGGCTCCTAAAGATTTGGTAGACAGTAATAAACATTGCGTCCACCCTCTATAGAGGGGCTTTGAACAAATGCTTGTCTGGCCACAGACAAGATAATCTTTTGTATTGAAGGTTGTGTGACTGTCCTCTCCAGGTTGCTGGACGGGTTCGACTGTCACTTTGGACGATGTCTAATGTATGCTTCACTGCAGGCTGAAAGTAAATGCGGTGAATAGGGCATCAATTAGATTTAAGTGATAGTAGAATTGTGCTGTGTCTACTGCACTCCCCTTTCTCTTCCACCTGGGCTTCGTGTCTTTACAGAGTAGGGACATAACAGGGGCACGAGAGGACACAAGTGATTGGCGCCGCGAAAAAACGGATCGAGGCACACCACTTTGCTCCCCGGTCCCTAAGAGTTTGACAAAATGACAAGTTTATTAGTGGGGGAGATTGGCAAATTCGAGTGAGCGATCCCGTCCGTCAAAAATGTCTCGGATGTCGTCGGCCGCCTTCTCGCACCACTTAGAGTTGGCGTCGCACATAGGCTGGAGGCCACCCTAAACATCTGAATTCGTCTATAGGATCTGGTGCAGATGCGGACAAAGCAACGTCGGAGAAACGGGCAGACTTCTCAAGACGCGGGTTGCCGAACAGGTGGCAGCAATGCAGCGAGATGATACCAATTCTCAAGGTACGGCTCATTCGACGAGACCCAGGAAAGCATTCAAATTTGATGAGACCGAAATTCTTGCAATATTACCGTGAATTACCGAGTCATGGTTCACGGGCCCGCAGTCCATAAACAAGTGCAGCGACCTGCTGAATCTATATTCGGTGCTGAAACGCAATTTGGCCAAAGCAAGTCACCACTTGGGAATGCACAAGCCACCGCGACGTCTTACGCCAACACCGAGGAACCAGATGGCCAAGCAATCATCACACCCAATTCCACCCAATTCACGGCCTGCATGCTAGTCAGCTGGCAAGCAACGAACAAGAGGGCACTTATCGTCATTTTTCGTTGTCATAAGTGTGCAGTAATGACTGTTTCCTATAAATACTGCAACTTATTGTAGCTATATCACCCGTTTCTGCTACTGCTGTCTGCTGATATATCTGATGAAGAACACACGACGGATGTCGAAACGATAGGCGAATAAAAGTGTTGTCTCAGCGATCAAATCTTCTTCTTCTTCTTGAATAATTCAGCTGACTCAATTGTGAAAAATTCGTGGTCTCGGTGGGATTTTTACCCAAAAGAAATGCTTAATCAGGATTTTGACAAAGCGACAAGAGGATAGGGACAGCGGTACGGATGTCAACTCTCTCAGCGTGGGTCTGCGTGTCATCACAGCCACATCATACGCCCTCCTGTCACAGCCTAAACCTGCATAGGGTTTAACTGGATCGAATACCGATACCACATTTTGATGTTAGACTCTAAGTTGGGAAAGGGGAGTCATCAAGGCGGTATGTCGCGTAATAATGAGCTTTCTTTGATTCTGCACTGGAGATAAAACACACATCGGAACTTTCTCATTTCATACGGAGATCAGAATAAATAAATGGCCTCCTCTTCAACGGGAATGCAAATATCTGCTTATGTCACTGACCAGTCACGAGACCCTGCCTCAAAGACCAAATGATCGGAATTCAAGATCTGGGTCTTGCTTATGAGCCTGAAGCGTTTGGCGAACGAGTTTAACGTTATTATTTGTTTAAAATTTACTCTTAGCTTTTTCCAAGTACACAGTAATGTACATCCAGTCTACTGCAAAGCCATGAAAATGTGTTCTTGCATGTCCATTTGACAGCATCTCAATAAAATGCCAAATTTGTCTTCTGCGAGCCAATATATCTGCGTACGCAAGTGGATTAATTTGTGTTTCATATTCTGGTGATATAATCAGCCCCAAAACACCCTTAAATGACTGATATTATTCGTGAGTGTAGGGATCTTACCCTCGGCACCTGAGGAGTACTCTTACTAGCGTATGTATGCTGATCATTCCGATATGTTACCCACCCGATATACATACACAGGTCTCAGCGCAGGCTTAACAATGAGCAGTTGTGTTTGCAAGAAGCCCAGTTAGGAATTTCGATGATGAACAGAATTTTAGGTCAATAGAGGTATCATACTAAGTTACCATGCAGAGTAGCAATATAAGACCTTTTTTAGCAAATGTGCTATTTAAGTCAGGTACCTTATTGCTTAGTTTGGGTTTTAGTAACCATTCTATCGGAAACGCATTAAAATATTTCGATATCTTCAAGCTCCCAGAGAAATGCTACGTTTTAATTGAAATTACAAGTATGTTGATATGTTTAGAACATGCCAGCCTACTCGCAAGCAAACGAAGCATCCGTAGGTTCGAAAAGATTGTTTGATTGACCAGTAAGAATTCAATGACTCAATGACTTCTTGTAATTTAATGCCAAGTAACCTTGCTTCAACAGTCGACGTGCATTTTCAAACAAAAGTAGCGTTCACTGGTGACCTATGCTTCCGGCAGTAAGTAGCAGTGAGGCCAATGCATACGGGCCATATTTTTCAGATGTCGATGCATCCGATTGCGGCAACGTCCTAGCAATTGGGGATTTTTCATGGACAAAAGACCGTGAATCTAAAAAAGTTAACTAAAGGTTCGCGCGTAGTCGAAGAAAAGGATATTAACATGACTCCAGTTACAACCACTGTGAAAAGACAGCAGATAGTCAGCTTGATAAGAAAAATTACTTCAAGAAATGCAGGTAATTATTTTACATTTTTTACGCAATGGAACGAGAAAGATTTTGCTAGGGATTCCTAGTGAGATCGCCTAGAAGGAAGTTTAATACTTAAAACCTACTTGCATTTGCTTGGTAGCTCTTTTTTGTCGTAAGATTTGCTGGTAGTTTATTTTACTTCTGAAATATGTTCGCTAGAATTTTGTTCTTCGGGCAGCGCTTCTCGGCTTATTGGTTTTCTTGCCTTTGCTTTTTTACTGATGCATGATCTCTACATCTTGTACACAGACACTTACCAAGTTCTTCCTAACGGACGACGAGTTGGCTCTACGGAGAATTCTTCAGGGAGAATATGTGAGTTACAGTGGGAACTTTTTTTGAGAAGGTGTTCGGTAGCCTTATAAACTGGATTTGTCAGTCTCTTTTTAGAGTGCCAATGATTTTTGCTCTGTTTGGAGTATCTGTGCTTCCTCAACCATTAGAATGACACAAAATCCTAACCGGCTTGTTTAGGTCATAATTAGTCAGGCGATGAATGTACGTATGCCTATCATACCTTACACAAGATTCAGAGGGTGAACCCACGAACAAAAAATACAGTAGTATATGAGAATGACGTTTACATCTAGCAGTCTGTAGGAATCTTCTCTACTTGCGAAAGTTTAAATGATAAAAATATGGGTCGGCAATAGATAATCCAAGCCGAATCTTAACTATTCACATAATCCTGCCAGTTACATGAAACACATGAACATCCAGCAGTCCAGTGTACCATAAAAGTAAGGTTTCCGCTTACTTATTCGGAAACTCTAACCTTCTGCCTAACTAAGTAAGAAATTTACTTCTTTTGTAGTTAGCTTCGAAAAATTAGTCAGAATAGGTCGATGTGATTGACGTTTTATTGCTTTCAGCCTCATAAGGTCTCCTCCAAATTTTTTTAGCCCATAAGTTCTTTCGTTCGGTCAAGAAACCCAGGCTGCTTTTTCCTTTTCTACATTGTGGCCACAAGACCAAAAAGACTGGTAGCTAGTCCGCCTCACTAAAAGTCAAAATATGAAAGCGGGCATAAACAAAAATTACGAAACAAGGTGGAAGCTCGTCGCTTATTCAGGAATCACTGCTCACGCGAATTCACGCCAAAGTTCAATAAAATGCATGCTGTGTTATGAAAGCTTCACTCAAGACTTTCATTTATGCACTCGGGAGTTTCCTTGATACTGGGAGAGCTTTTGAGAACTGCAACGGGTTTAAGCCACAACTAATCCATGGGGCATGGTTTATGGGAATGATGGTACAGGGAGCTATACGGGTGGAGTCGTTGGACGCGTACCCTTGAGCCTAATCCCGACTCCCCCAACCTTACCCATTCTGAGGAATAATCAAAACCAACAAGGCCTACTTTAATAAATGTAGTAGAAAGTTTTGAATATTAAACCCACTAACTAAATATCAGATCCTTTACCCGCGAAGTATGCCAGTTGATTAAACTAAATGGAATCTTTGGAATCGTACAATATTTATGTGCAGTTGACACACTCATACTTTATGGATGGAAGAATTAGCGTAGTCGTCAAAGGCTTGAGTAATTTGAACTGATGTGCTTTTTTTCTAGTGTTATGACAGCGCGTCCTCACTTATATCCACTTTATTTAGCTTTTTGCAGAAACGCAGGGCAGAGACATTGCTGACGGTTTCAGCCTACTCGAACTACCACATAAGGATACTTCAAAACAGGCAGCTTCGAAAAAGGTACTTTTCTTATACCAGATTCGAAAAAACCCTCAATAAGGCAAAAAAGCTTTCCATTACCATTACTCAACTCTGTGCATATTGTTTCAACCCTAAGTATTCCGAGGAAGATAGTTTTTTGTTTTGAAAGTGTCATCGAAAAAATTTCAGCAAAAAGTCATCCTTCCAGCGTGAATAATTTGGGTCCGCAAATAACATAACACTGGACGGTCACAAACGATACATAATGGCCGAAAACTACAACTGTCGGTATTATGAACATTATTTGGTGATCATTGATGAACGTTCGCCGACCGGTTACGAAACTCACTTGTCCCGCTCTGCCTTGGGCGTCATTTTTCGGCTCGAGACAGCAGCCTTAGCGGGTAGTCTTATAGGCAGAAAGCATTACCAGCCAAAGCGGGGGAGACCAGTCTATCCTAAGGTTGACCGAGTTGGAGTTAAATTGTCAGGCTACAATTATCTCTCTCGATGGTTTGCTCTAAGTAGAAGCAGATGCGACCCCCTGAACAAGAGTTTTATTTTCCTGACGCTCCGGATTCCGTCGGGAATCCTTAATCATAGGTAATGGTACGATAGTCTGAGTGGAAACAAAAGTTACTGCATTACAATATCTTTGACGGTTGCTGAGAGCGAGTTGGTACCCGCACAATTTTGTCAACCAGTGCATACGCAGACGAGAGAAGAAAACACATCCAACTGACCCAACAGTTTGACGAGCTCTTTCGTACGTGAAGAATGTATCGGAAGCCGTCGGCCATCTACTAATCGTACTTGTAGTTGGTGTTGCGCACAGGCCAGAATCAACCATCAGGCGCTGCATCATTAGACCGAATGACCCACTGCCACGACAGGAAACGGTTGGAGTCGTTTACCCGATCTGGTGCAGTTGTGGACAAAGCAAATACGTCGGAGAAACCGCGAGATTGCTCCAAACTCGAATGGCTGAACATGCAGCGGTGGTGAGGAAGAAGAACGTTCACTCCCAGCTTGTAGCTCACTCGACGGGACCCGGCCATATTTTCAAGTTTGACGAAGCCAAAATCCTCGCAAGAGGCGACAACTGCGTGAGCCGCGAGCTGCTCGAGTAGTGGTCCTTAGACCCCCAGTCCATCAACAAGCGCAACGATTTGGCATTCTCCTAGTGCGTACTGAGGCATTGCCCGAGCAAGAGAATCAGTCACATGCGAAGGGCTACGCCCATCAACAACTCTGACAACGGCGGGCATACTTCTCGCGCAATTACCAAGCTCGCATCCGGTACGGACAAGGAAATCGCGGCAATTACTGAGTCGAGCGCGAAGTGTCAAGCCAGTACCGTACCAATTAAGACCCAATCGGTGGTTACAGAAGTAGATATTTACAGTACGCTCATAGATGACCGCTACGGACTATAAATACCGTGCAATCTGTCAATTTTTCACCCCTACCTGTGCATGACTCAGGCTATCGTACTATTACCTATGATTAAGGATTCCGGACGGAATCCGAAACTTCAGGAAAATAAAACTGTTGTTCCAGTGGTTGCTGCTACTTCTTCTGAACTGCCTCCTGGAATTCGAATATTCACTTCTATTAGCAGTTTGTTCCAAGGTCGCTCGAATGTTTGATTATTGCAGCTTGACACTGACGCCAATTTGGTCAACCGTAGAATTTGCATACCGGCACGCTGCGACGCCGTGAAAGACTAATTGCACACGGAGAAGGTTAAATACGAAGAGAAAGTGCTGAGCTCATCAGAGTTGAGTGAGAAAAACTTGTTTAAATTATTATTCGTCACTTCGTCATTCTGCGAGTATGTGCTCGAGTATTAGGAGGAAACGTCAACTGGTTACACCGTCCTGCTCAGATTGCCGTGCCTTCTCTTCGCATCTTAACACCTACATATGTAAATATATATAAATATATAGACGTGACTTTTTTGATGAAAATACCAAGTCCATATACTAAGTTATTCTGAATAGCTTCCCACGCTTTGTGACGTATTATGATTAACATTACATTTACGTTACATTATCTTGACCACTATGGTGAGCAAGCTGTATGCTATTTGAGTCAAGTATGTTTTCATGCCATGTAATTAACCTTTTACTTTTTTTCCAGGGAGGAAGATCGTCGAGCAGGCCAGTCAGTGCTTCACGAAAAGGTAATTTTTCCCCGGGGAGAAATGGGGAGATAAATCAGTCATTTTGGATCGAATAAACATTTTCAACCAAAACTCTGCAAACCGCACTACGTACAGGCAAAGCATAAAAAGTCGGATAAACATCTAGCTGAACAGGTATAGAATAATCTATGAAGGTGGATTCCATTATTTGGGCTTCTGTGCCCTGTTACCAGAGAAGGTGTGTTGAGATGCAAGAGCGGGAATTCCGATAGGCGAAATTTCGACCGTATAGGGTTGAACTCACGTTTCAGACAAAGGGGCTTTGGTGCCAAATGGCCATAATGGCCATAATGGAGCGGCTGTGTCTCCGTCAAAAGTTTTTGGGCTAAAAACTGCCCAACCGGTTTAGCACGATGAGAGAAGACCGAAATAGATGTAAGAACAGAATGTGTACCGAATGGGAAAATAAGATTACGCACGAGAAAAAATGTAAATGTTGTGATAACTGTACAAGAAATTATCATATTTAAGACATCGAGGTATAAAGAAACATACGCGTTAGGTGTGGTATCATCGTCTGCTAACTGTATTAAGAATGAACGAAATGCCTGGGAGAATAACACACGTCAAAAGAGGTGATGAAAGCGATTTCAAAAACTGAAAAACATTAGGAAAGCAATATCGTCTGAAAATACGCAGAACTAATTTTCGATTAAGGAATAGCAGATAATTTCCCAGACTCCAAGTAACAACAACTGATAGCAGACTTAACAGTTACGAAGTGTTGTGCACGTATGCCAGTCAAAACGCCCATGCACAATGATTCATAAGAAGTGAAAATAAATTACACTCTGAAGCAAAGCTATGATTCCGAAGAAGGGTAGACACATTTTCATTGGCGTTTAACTTTAGAATACTACGGGTGGCGTTACTTTACTATCAAGCAGGCTAATTAGTTTCATTTTTAGCCCAACAATAACCCTAAATGAAACCCTATCCAGAGGATTAACCCGAAACTCAAAACTAATATGAATCAGATGGCTGGGACAAGAACGTCATCTATTTGAAGTTTCGTATTCAAGCTCCAGCCCAACATCGGACACGGATAATTTATGCACATGGAATTGCGGTATGGATAGGATGGGATCGAAGGGTAGACTTATATGTACCAGAGTAAACCTTGGCACTGTTTTTCTTAAGTATTTTTGAAGGCTAAGGGACATATTCGTTGAAAGCAGACCCAGAAAGCACTTTCACATTGATATTTATTGTGTTTATAGCATCTCGAGAAAAGAACAAAAGTTCGCAACAAAGAAAAATTACTCGCGAAGTGGGAAACACCAAGAGCATCGGGGAGATGTTAACGCGCGAGGTGAGAAACAAGGCCACAGTAAATTCCCAAAGTCCTGCAATTCCCACCAAAATTCAAAAATGCGTTTTTATATAGAGCAAATGAATCAATTATGGTTGCCATAGTGCAGATCGTGTAGTCGTATCTCAACATATTTATTTCAAAGCAGGTTGTGGGCTTTTGGACCAGAGCATTAATTTGACCACCCGCAAAAGGTTTTATTCTGTAAAAAAGGACTTATTATTTGGCACACATTTTTCTCTATCCTTATAAATTCAAACACAGTTCGTAGAAAGCAGGCACAAAAAGCATTCTTTTACTTTCTCTTTTGGTAGCAAAATACGCCTTCTGTAACTTTATACTTGAAGAAAGGGTATATTTCCGATTAACAAAAAGTTCTCATTGTGCGATTTTCGGCGACCGTGAAATGCGCATTAATAAAGCAATGCATCTATCCTTTTATTAGTGCTGCTTATAAATTATACAACCTTGTCCATATCAATTTGCAAAACTGTATGATAATAATGTAATTTCCTCCTTGCACTATAGGGAAATATTTTCTTTTTATCAGACAGAATATATCAAGCATGTAGTTTAGTGACCCTGAATTCAAGTGTAACGGCTGGAAGGATTCGAAATTATTCGGCGATTTAGAAACTTTTTGAAATCCGAAAGATAAAATTTGAAGAAGACAGATTTTTCTACCAAACAAATACAAGTAATGCTATTTTCGTACTTTTTTCTATAAAATATACTTGAATTTATAAAAGCAGTGAAAGTCAATGAGAAAAATGCATACCAAATAAGAAGTCATTTTTACAGCATAAAGTTTTTGCGGCGGTCACAAGGGTGTTCACCCAAAAGCCGGCAATCTGTTTCGGCATAAATATATTGAATGTGAGCTACATTCTAAGCATCCTGGCAACCATACTTAATTAATTTGCTCGATTTGAAAACAAATTTCAGAATTTAGGTAGGGTTTTTATTAGTTGAGGATCTAATGTATTTAAGGATACTCATTCTTGATTTTGAAAAAAATGTCATACAAAATGACGTCGAGATTAGGACCATTTCAAACTACTGCTTTATGCTTGCAAACTCTTTCCCAGTTTGACTAAGTAGTTGCTTCGTTTAGCAAATTCTGGACAATTTGGAGTCAAAACATCCCTTGCTGGCTGCCGGAGAAAGTATTCCGCCTCATGGACTAAGAATTCATGGCAACTACGAGGTTTCGATGATAAACTTGATGCGTATGTTGAATTTTTTTGCAGTCATTTTAAAAAACCTCAGTCAAAATCCCCTGTACGCTGTTTTATAGGGTAAATGTTTTTGGGCAACGCATCGTTTCCGTTACCGCTACTTTCGGATGCCAAAACCGACCATAGATTTAAGATAGGATCCGTATCGTTAAGCGTATACCAGCTCGAAAAACCTCTGCGATAGCTTTCTTCAGGTAAGAAGGAAAATAGTAACCTAACAGATGTAAACCGTTCGCAACTACCGCCCCTGAGGCTGGCGATGGTGAATCCGAATATTTTAAAAAATGTTGGAAACAAACTTCACAACGCCAGCTCCAAATATTTAGATGCTAGTACATTTCAAGACTTCCGATGAGAGTATGAGCCCAAGTGTAAACATAGTAGTAAATATACGGAATTTAATATGGAAAACGAAGAGAAATGCATCAAAGCTGCGTCAGATGGGCGCCAAAAATCGATGGATTACATTTTTAGCTTTTCCAATAGAACTTTGCAGGGAATATCCTGAAATAGGTTTAAGACAGGAACGTGATGCAGTAAGGGTAGATGTTAACTGTTTTATTTGCACTATCAACCGTCATTACGTCTTAGCTCGACTTTCTCAAACATCCTATTGAAAAGAAGTAGACGCGATCACTGGGACAACAAATTTGTTCGCCTGAAGTTTAGGATTCATGTTTGAGCCCATCGTCAGACACAGTACTAGGTAAGGGTAATTTATGCACATGGAATTATAGCATTTAAAAAATGCAGCCTTTATGCTACCACGTACTTATGACAATAAATTACTCCCATCTTCACCGGGAATTGATGCCCCCTGATGAAATATTGGCTTGCTGACCTGCATTCGCGCCTCATTAACTTTTATACTTGCAAAAGCCATGTTGGATTTTGGCGTGATAATTGTTGTGTCATCCGGTTCGCCGAAGCTGGCATTGGAAAATGTATGCGCTTACGTGCTCCCCGACTGGTTAATGACTTAAGTCAAACTATTTCTCAGCACCGAATATGGGGTCGCCAGGTCAATGCGCTTGTTAATAGACTGAAGGTCCGTGAACCATGACTAAATCAGCTCACGGTTCACGCGATTGTTGACCCTCGCGAAAATTTCGGCCTCATCGAATTTGAATGTGTGGGCAGGTCTCTTCAAATGAGATACAGTTTGAGCGTTGGCGTCCTTTCTCCACACTACTGCCGCGTGTTCAGTCATTCGCGTCTAGAACTATCTTATAGCATGCCTGACGTATTTGCTTTGGCCGCAACTGCATCATATTCGACAAAAGACTCCAGGCTTACTTATCTTAGCAGTAAGTCTTTTGGCCTCATTATGTAATGCTAAATGGTTACCGCCGGTTTGTTTGCGACACCATCTCCAAGTGGTGCACGAAAGCGGCTCATGGCCTCCCAGACGTTCTGCATACTGAACTGCCAGCTACTTAAATTGTCCGTATCTGGCATGGTCTCTTATGCTGGGTTGGGGAACGACTCCGAAACGTCAGGCATGTGTACCTCTTCCCGATTACTTTCTGGGACTCGCAATTTCGTCTGAACCATATATGCTACTGCTCTCTGATTATATCTCTGATTATGAATTCGCGACGGATCTCGAAACGTCAGGCATTTAAACGTATTGACCCAGCGATCGCGTCGTCTTCTTCTCAAACATTTATCATCTCGACGCAGGACTCCAACTCCTGAATTATTTTCCAAAACACATTGAATTTTATAGGGCGTACAACAGGTTCATACCAATTGGACCACTGATGAGTTGGGCCAGCCACTCATTGGGGCTAATTTTTGAAGAGCACTAACAGGTCATATGCATACGTCTATTAGCAGGTTTAGTTCTTGTCCCGAAGCAGAACTTGAGACTTAAAGGCTCCTAGAACGGCTGCTCACAATTTCCGTTAAATGATCTGTGTAGGCCATGCAAACTTTCAGACCAGTTTAGTCCATCCATCGTGATAGCTTGCGAGAGTAATTCACGTCCCGTGGTTCCACTCAGAAGATCGACGAATCAGGGCTGAATTGTCTGGTGAGGGTCTCTTGACTGTGGCAGCCAGAGCAGTTGTGTCCGGGCCGAACGATAACATTGTTTTCCACGATTGGCTTAAAAGTGCGCTTTCGAGCTATTTTGGAGAATTGGCATTAAATCGGATAAAAACGTGCAGACTCTATGTAACCTGAGGAGCAGAACATGCCACAAGTAGTATAGCCGATTCTCTCAGCAGACAGCTCGTACAAGAATTTAGCATTTGGGTGTGCGATCCTGAGCTCCAATTCTCGATTGAATATGACAAACATGCAGTATGACGAGTGCTGCAAGAAACATTCAAAAATTTTAAACAGACTGGTTATCCCTCGCAAACCAACATTGAGTAAGGTTGCAATACTGTTTCTCATGCAGTCCAATTTCAATTATTTTCAGTCACGCTAAGATGCCAATTCTGTAATGAGCATGTTTCTGACCACTGCGAAAAAAATGATTCTGTAAAAAGTAACTGCCTAAATAGAATGCATTTTCATCATTGATTTTGCCTGCCTTTATAAATTCAAACATATTTTATGGAAAACACGCACGAAAAATCCTCTCTTGTACTTATTTGATAGCAAATTACGCCTTCTTTAAATTTTATTCCTAAATGAAGGGGTTATCTTCGGTCTTTAAGAATTTCTAAATTGCCGAATGATTTTGAAACCTACCGACTGATAGAACGGAATTCAAGTTTTACAACTTGAATGCTGTGTTCATCCTGTTTAAGGAAAAGTAAGCTCCTGCCTACGGTTTGAGGAAATGGTTGCGTAGGTCTCATAGAATTTCGCAATAGGCATACATAATGCTGTATATATCAGGGGCCGCATTAACAAATTGACGCATAAGATGTATTAAAAAGAAACATCGCACAGTCGTTAGCAAAACTCCAAATTAAAAGAGGGAAGGCTTCCACCATTCTCAGTGAAAATATCGGCTGGGTTTCATTGTTCAAAACATCTGCATCTCATTTGAACAGTATGAAACAGCACACGAGATACTGCAGAAGCGATACAACATACATTCAAGCATAAGAGACGTTTTTGGTAAGTTTGACCGTCGGCGCCCAAACGGATAGTCTTGAAGATCTAGATGGGACTCCCATATGAATATTTAAACGTTAAAGTATTTCATTTGAAATCAGTTACTTTGGTAGGTTTGCCTGTTGTTTGAGTGTCCTCTTTTGTACGAATTCACAGATTTTGTAAAATTTATTGTTTGCTAATAAAAAGTTATTTTCCCACCTTTTTTAGACAATAGGATAACCATTGAAGGGGTGAAGCTTCTGACAGAAATGCTTCAGATTCAAACAAAATGGCACAGCGCAATGCGTGATGAAACCCGGACCGGAATAATTCGACTGGTACTTTCGGTGAGTCATTAAACAATCCAAAACCCTTTCTGTTACGGCCTGTCTCGAGTTTTCTGTAACCGCTGGCTAACTTCCCCGATATTTGGAGCCATTATGTGAGGGCTTTGCTCCAGTAACAGTTTATTAATGACACCCAGACACCCAGGTTATGATATAATTTCAAACGTTATTCAAAAATATTAATGATATACATACAAACTAAACCGAAATTACAATTACTGTTTTGTTTGTCGTCAGCAACTAGAAATGTTCCTGCCAGTGTCGCTTGCTGTCATTGGCTGCACTTTTTGGGCAATATAGAGCCCCTTGCTGGGATTTGAACCTCATGACTGCAAGGCGACAGTGAAATGCCCAGTCCCATCAGGATATGAGCCACCCTCAGATAAATTGGGTCCACCACTGTCCCACGCAATTGGCGCCGTCCTAAATTGCCTGTGAATTCGTGTATTTTGAAGTGAAACTTTGTTGCACCTAAATGGTTTACTTTCTTCACATTTTTTGTCACACGCGCAGGGACTATCAAGTTTAAAAGACTCGTCTACGCGTGCCCTACACATGACCCGACGCTAGTACGTGTGTATCAAACCCAATTAAAAGTGATTGAGATCTACCACAAAAAAGGATGCACCTCAGTCCTGGCTAGATCAGAATTAACATGACAATTATAATTTTCCCTGGATTCTGGTGACTTAAATTTTAACGGTGGAGAGGAATATGTCCGGCCATACCACTTCGGGGCGGGATGATGATGCTGTTACAGTAGACGCCAAAGATCACGTAACATTTCGATATATGCGAAAGACTGATACTCTTTCGCTAATCGGCATTGAATCAAGTTGTGATACTGATTATCATGTAGTCTATCCTAAAGTCATTTTAGTCATGATAGGATGAAGGCTTTTTAATGAGCTTTGTTCTGACCACTAGCGGAACGTATCCATTGCAAAAACTGGGTACGTAAGTAGTATGCCTTTTATCACTTATTTTGACTGCCTTTATAAATTCTAACATATTTTATGCAATAAAAGCACGAAAAATTATTTTTTGTACTTGTTTGATAGAAAATTACGCCTACTTTAAATTTATACTCAAAGAAAGGGTAGCTTTCAGTTTTAAACAGGTGGCTTATAATGAGTTTCTTTACGATTGGGTGGTCTTCATTTATAATACATCGTATCCGTCAATTTGTTACTGCTGCCTATACTGCATAAAATATGCTCCAAATCTATTTCAATATTTTATGACTGCTATGTGACTTCTTCCTCAAACTATAGGCGAAACAGTACTTTTCGTTAAACAGGATGTACACAAGTTTTTAAACCTTGAATTCGAGTTTGGCAGTCACTAGTTTAGAACATTATTCGGCAACTGAGCAAGTTTTTTAAAACCGAAAGCTGCCCTTTCTTTGAGTATAAAATTTAAAGTAGACGTAATTTTCTATCAAAAAAGTACAAGAAATAAAAATTTTTGTGCTTGTTTTCCATAAAAAAATTTGAATAAGGGCAGTCAAAATAAGGGATAAAAAGGCATACTACTTACTTACCCAGTTTTTACAATAGATACGTTTTGCTATTGGTCAGAATGAAGCTCGTTAAAAGTCCGCATCCTATCATGACTGAAATGACTTAAGAATAGACTATAGGACAATCAATATCACAACTTGAGTCAAGGCCGATAAGCGAAAGAGTATCAGTCTTTTGCATATGTCGAAATTTTGCGTGATCTTTGGCGTCTACTGTATAAGGATAGAATGAAGAGGTCACATCAGGGGAGATGCTGATAGTATTACCTTCTGCCGGGTTTCGGTTGGTCGTGTTACAAGTGCAGTGAGTCTAAATGTGTCCACCAAAGCCAACTGGGGTCTGAAAAGTGTTTGTATAGTGGTAGAGAACTATTGGTTTCAGGGATGCTTTCAAATTTTGTCAGTGACATTGAAATCTTCGCACCTATGAATTCATTTTGACATCCTCTCGTCTGTTGCCTTCGGTTTCCATGGCGGTTCATAATTTCAGTTCTTCCTGTACAAACATTCCCTGGGCGTGATAGAAGCGAACAAGTGATTTCCAGGAAGCAGTTCAGAATAAGAAGATTTCATCGTTGAAACTAGAGGTTAAGTTGTCATTTCGTATCCTGTCTTGACTCCATCATCCGAGGATAACCGCAGAAGAGAGAGATAAATGCACAAGTCCCACAGGCCCTAACGGCCACGCGATCGCATGCGTACTAAACGTTGCAGTTCTCTTGATCATGACTTGGGGTAGTGATCGATGTGACGATGTCTTGGCGATCCTATTTCGAGTCATTAATTGCCGCAATTTCATCATTCACTTTGGCCGAAGCCTTTGGAAGAGGTAACAATCGCGTGAGCCGCGATCTACTGGAGTCGTGGTTCTCAGGCCCGCAGTCAATCAACAAAGGCACTGACTTACTGTTCCTATACTCCGTATTGAGACCTATTCGGAGCTGGAGAAGGTTTTGGCTCAGCAGCAATCCCGATAATAGTGAATTTCATTCGCTGATGAACGTTCAACCGGCCACTAACGGAACTCACCTATCCAGCTCTTCCTTGGGCTTCGACAGAAGTCCTGAGAGCCGTAGCAACTGGTCGTAACGGCAGATAATATTGCCGGCAAACGCAAGGGAGACTGGAAAGGCCATTTCTGGCATTTGATTCTGCTCAAAAAGGTCACGAGTTTGAGGCTCCAGTGGGGCACCACTTGGGTCTGAGTATGGCTGGCTGACGATGGCTAATACGCCAGAAATGGCCATTCCAGTCTCCCTTGTCTTTGTCGGCAATATTATCAGCGAACTTCATTCTCGCGTAATTTTTGAGCCAACATCCAGCACGGATGATAAAATTGCAGCAATTACTGACTTTAAATCGGACTGCCAAGCCATTATCACATTGGTTGCGACCCCTGAGCGATAATCACAGGAACTGCTAACTGTAGTGCGCACGGGGTCGCGTGGCCGCTACGGCTTGTGTAACTTGTGCCTTTACTGCATGTCAGGCAAATAAACTTCTGGTTCTAGCTATAGCATCCTCCACTTCTGAATTCCCCAGATCTATTCCTTAACTCCAAGGCCTTTAAGGGTGTTTCTCGCGGGTTAATGCGGGGTCTTTATTTACAATGTCTACGTGTTCCCTTAGCAAAGTCACCATAGCAGGGACTTTTTACACATGCATATCACCCCTTTTTAAAAGATTCCGCTTTATCTTAATTATTTTCCTTACCCACGCTGGTTGACACTAGTATTGGGGTGACCGGGACCCCTCCCTACCACTTCAAAGACAGCTTACCTGGAAGGTTTTGAGCTAGCTCGCTCGACTTTACTGGATTGCTGTGGTCGTTGTACCATATCGTAGCGTTGTTAGTCTGTCATCAAAGTCACAATTCGACCGTCAGACCTGCTGGCATAACAACATCAAGTAGACCACAGGTAGGCTCAGGTGGATGGCTATGACATCAGATTACATTGGATGCCCTCAAAAAAGGTTGCTGCGGTTTGCAATGCCACTCGGTCTTGTGCAACCTTTCCTCAGATCTCCTACGTAATTCGTAGGCCTTTAAGGGAGGTGCTGTTCACTTTGTCTAGCTAATCAGCGTATTTTCGTTGCAAGACCTCCGTAGACGTGACCTTTCTATATGTGTGCTCCTCAATCTTTCTCACGATGTGCCCGCTGCATGTTAGTTTAACGTTTTTCAGCACACCGGTTGACTCCAGTAGTTGGGTGAGTGGGAATCTTCCCGGAATCCAAAGACAACCTAGGTGGAAATTTTTGAGGTTTCTCGTTCGACTTTGGCAAATTTTTCCAAATTTTAGCAACCTACGGAAGAATTTTTAGTGTATCATCCAAGTTCATCCCGAGTGACGGGCTAAAAAGGATGCTGCAGCAAAAACAGACAGTAAGTTTCGGTCTGCCAAAGTTCTGACTTCCTTTCGGGATACAGACTGTAATCTCATTGTACACATTATTATGCCGGGAAATAGTTTTGAACATGGGTCTAGCGCAGCAACGCAATTGTCATTAAGAGTTGTCATCAATTTTTTCGCATTTTTCTGTTAACATCGGTTAGTAGTTCACAGTAGTATTTGTGTGTAATTGGTGTGTTCAAA
>JAYGXS010000002.1:28557695-28578465 GCA_036362985.1 Ligula intestinalis | reverse complement strand
TGCTGTTGAGTTGAAACTATTTGAATATACAAAATAGGCATGTTACCAGAAATCTAGTGATTTCTCTTAAACCGAAATCCGTATTTTTGCATAACCTTGACCTTGGATTTAAGTAAACCAGTAAGGAATCCTTCTATTTTTCAGGGTAATCATTTTGACGAAACTGCTGAAGCCAGCGAAACACTGCGTCATCTGCTCAGAGAAAGGTCAGAGGAGCTTTGGTCAACTGATATATCGGAGACTGCATCTGTAACTGACTGAGGGCTGAGGGTATACATGAAACCACCTTTGCTGCCTTCAACGGGCAAACTAGACCATGTACACACGCTTGGGCCCTTTCAAGGGACATTAACCACATAGTTTCTTACCTTTGTGAATCTGGCTTCATACTTCAAATACATTTTTTTAAAGTCCCACTGGATTCTTTGAGGCACTGTCATGGTGCACACAGACACGTGTTTGCCTCACGCATATCAGTATCACTTAATTTGAGGAAAATGTATGCGTGTACTGCTGAAATCCCTATATTGGTACATGCGCGTTGTAATATCAAAACTGCAATACTTCGATTCGCGAATGACCTTGGTGGTAGCGTAGGGCTGCTGCTCGTAGCGGAGGATAGGTGTTCTGTAAAATACGAACCGGATAAAGTCGCCTCCAAGATGCGGTCGATAGCATCATATGGGCCATCCGTACCTTCAGACATCACACAAGCAGGTAGTGAACGAAAGTGAAAAGTCTCAGAGAAGATAAGGGCAATTTACTTATGCAGACTGAACGATAGGAACCTACGATTGGGAGAAAAAGTATAGTGTGAGAGTATTAAAATAACAAGGGGATGTGCAGGAGGTTATCAGGAATTAGTCCGGTAGTGAGTGAATTGAAATGGTAAACGAAAAACGGATAATGGAAAAGGGGATCTTGCGGGATTTTCTGTGACGGTAGAGAGCCGGGACCGACGAGTCGAACATGAAGAGTCACAACAAGATGGAGGGCGACCGTTTAAACAAGGGAACCTTCGTCAGTTAAGGTTGGTTCGCTACAAAACATAGTATCCCACCTTATTGACGAGGCCAAATAGGCTGAGCCACTGCGGAAAACGGGATTTTTATCCGGTCTGACAGGCCCGCAAGCTTGTGGGTTAACCACTACACTATCTATTAACGATAAAAAGTAACCAGTGCCAATGGGACTCACGGTCTCTTGAACGTTTTTCAAAAAGTATTCGATGGTCTATAGCTCTAGGTCGGGCAAAAGGAGACCGTTTTGGTTTCTCTGGTATTTCTGTTCGACCATTAACCCAAAGTCCTTGTGATAACTACGTGCGATTTTGATTGGTCAGTGGATCTGCTGGGCTTGAGGGAACTCCACTTAGGCCAATTAAGTTCCTTCAAGTAAATCAGTTCTCGTCCATCCAGGCAACTGCGTTATTCTCACCTCGTTGGACGCATTTTCGCACATTCTATCGGTTCCACTCGTTACAAACTTCCGCAACAATACACAGAAACTGAACTTGCCATTTGAAAGCAATAGCTGTATGTAGTGACAGATGGTTAATCGTAAAAAGGTTTATCGGTAAAGCACATCTGGGGCTAAAAGACAGAAAAACCTAAAACAAATTCCTTCTTTTGCAGTCAATATTGGCTTTATTGTGGCTTTAAGCTTAGCAAATAGTGCGCAAAATAGAGAATTTGTTTTAAGTGAACAAACCGCACTCCAAAAGCACAATACTAGCGAAATGTGAAATCGGATAGCTGTACATTATTTGCATTAAGGTTTCGTAGTAAGAGTAGTTTGGGTCCAGAGAAAACTGTCATTTATGGATTTTCAGTTTTTCATTCGACAAAGGCACACTTGGCCACGGTCAATTTAAAGGGCAAACATATCCAAGCAGATGCCAGGGCATCGGTCGAGTGTGGGGATCGGCCGATGCGGAGTTTATAGAATCTCTGTCCATAAGGGCGCTTGTGATAGGAAGACTGAGCGTCGCTGATGTCCGATATGGGGCGAAGCAGCTGAAAACTGTGTACAAAACACCACCATGAAGTAACTGCAGTGACAGACGACGCTTATGTGTGAGTATTGTCGCTTATTCAATCTAATTAAGAAGCTGTTTTTACCTAAAACACACAAGAATTGAAAAACCCGTGCTGGGCGAATTTACTTAAATGGCGGATACTAAGTCAGTATAGTTCAGTATATTTAGGGTAGACGGCAATGCCTTTGAAGACCCTATTGAAAGCAGTATGCATGAAATATCCAACATAAAATATGTTTCTAGAAAATAGTGGGTTTAAATATGCACATAAAAACTTTTTATCTGAATGTGTGAGCGAAGCGTTGATGTGTTCTTACGGTGCTTTCCTGTGCATATGAAGGGTATCTTTTAAGTAGATATACATAAATAATATACATTGAATAAGGAAATCATTTGTGCACTCGAAAAAGGGAGCACGAGTGCTCTTCAAACCGCAAAATATCTTAGTGTTTGTAATTTTCTCAAGAAACATACGATCAGGGGTAAGTCATATTGTCACTCCTTAAGAACCTTGTACGAACTGACGCAAGGTCACCTGTTAAAGGTTTCAGCATGCCTAAACTATTTTGCAAGGTCATTTAGTGATTTGGATTTTATGCCACGTGGATAATTTATGGATGGATTAAAAATAATTTTTTACAGTCACTCATATCCTTTGTACTCAGGTTATATCGATAGAAGAGCTTTCTTTGTCTTCATCGGCTTCCTACAATATAAACAGAACCATTGATAATATTTAAAAAAATGATAGTGCATTAATTTTGGTCAATTAAGAAGTAAAAAAACATTTTTTATCGATATGGTTAAAAGCTATTCAGACGAATATATTTATGCTCTTAAGCTCATGAATCTAAATGCACATATATGGACACTGAAGTTGTCTTATTTCCTTATAATACACACATCAAATACTTAGTGACTTTTCCTCTATTTCAGTAGTCACTCATCGCCATAATCACTGCCTACGGTCATGAGAATAGTACCAAGTAAAATCTTGGAGCAATTGCCTTTAGTGTACTCACTTACGCAGAATAACTATCTAATGTCACGATAATAGTTCTAAGGCAAATTTTAGAGTCATAATGTCCCTAATAACTTGCCAATACAAGCGAACATCCGTGTCCCAGGAAGCAATTGAGAAGAAGAAGACTCGATCGCTGGTACAATATGTTTATTCGCCTGAAATTTCGATATCCGTCGCGGATTCGTTATCAGAGACATGATTAGCAGAAAGGTTCTGCTACTTATGTCTCTGATGACGAATCCGTGACGGATATCGAAACGTCAGGCGAATAAACATATTGTACCAGCGATCGAGTCTTCTTCTTCTTCTCAGTCCCTAATAACGTTCGCGGATCGCTTGGTACTTCGGAATGGTAGGGGAGCAGCAAATGATCCCATACTTTAATTAAGGATAGCAGTTCTTGCATTTTAATACAAATGTCATTTACATCTGGAGGACGACTGGAGATCGCTTAAGTCGATTGCAATAGATCTTATTAAGCGCAAGACGACTAGTCACCCTGCTTGGTTGACGAAAGCCCCTAGAAGACAATTAAATAAGAAATGGAAGTTATTCAAGGAAATTGGATCATCAGTACACCTCACTGAGTCACACCGACACAGAAATGTGGTAAAACATTGATTCGCCAGGCAGGGAAAAACAACGAATCAGGAATTCTCCAACAGGTTAAAGACAAACCCACAATTCTATTCCACTATATTCATAGGAGATTGAAAAACAAGGACCCAGTCGCAGTACTTAAGGATGATAATGGCGTGGAAGTCGTTGAGAATGACTAAAACGAGGGGTACTATCGCTGGTTTTTTACCTCTGTATTCACTAGGGAAACCGAGCTTCAGTTTGGCAACGTCAACAGTGCTGTGTTAGACCCTGGTATAGCACTTAAATCTCTATTATTCCCAACATATGTAGTTAAAGAGAGCTACGAAGTCTCAAAGAAGCAGAGTCATCTGGTCCGGACAATATACCGGCCAGGTTCTTGCAAGAATTGGCAAGTTAACTCTCAAAGCCCCTAGCACACAACTTTCGTTCTTCATCTGAATTAGGAATACTGCCATCTGACTGGAAAACAGCAAAAATTTACCCGATATACAAGGGCGGCGCGCGAACGAAGCTGAACAATTATCGGCTCGTCAGCCTAAAGTGCATTTGCTGTAAGGTGACGGAAATGATTATTAAGAAGGTGAAAATGAAGTTCCTGGAGGAGTATAACTTACTGTCAGTGTTCCAGCAGGACTTAAAATAAAAGCACTCTTGTATTTCAAGCCTTGTGCTCTCGACTGATCAGTGAACTCGCGCACTGGATGAAGATCTATACGGATCTGTACGGATCGAAAGAAGGCGTTCGACAGCGTCCCACATGAACGTCTAATCTATAAATTATCGGAAATTGGAATAAGAGGAAAGCTCCTGGCATAGATCACAGATTTTCTCACACAGCGATCGCAAACTGTGTGCATCAGTGACTCGAAGTCAACCCCACATCTGCTCTAAGTGGCGTTCTCCAAGGTTCTGCCTTAGTGCCACTACTCCTCCTAATTTATATCAACGACTGCTTCGACAACCTGGATTGCAGCGCCATCATGTTTGCTGACAACGTCAAACTCTGGAGAACTATCAGGTCGGACGTCGATAGACAAGCACTTCAAGAGTCTCAATCAACTAAGCAACTGGTCTACTCGTTGGCTCTCAAATTTCAACGTTAGTAAGTGTGTGGTTTTAAGCCTCCATACTAGACGGACCACTGAGGAGGATGATTCCTTCCAATGCCTCCTCGACGGGCTACCCCTTTCAAATTTTTACGAACAGAAAGACCTCAGTGTTCTACTAAACTCCTCGCTTAAACCACCATTACAGTACCTAAAGGTTGCTAAACGCGCGACACAGGTGCTGTTTCCATTAGACGGGGATTCGGCCACATCGACAGGGACCTCTTCAGAAAAACGTACGGAGCGTTTTTTCGGTCCCACTTGGAGTATGCCATCCAGGCTTGGCGTCCGTGACTTAAGAAGGATTATCTGTGGCTGGAACGAGTGCAAGCGAGGGCTACGAAGACGGTCAAGAACCTTGGTCATCTGCCCTATGAAGACAGACTGACTGAACTTGATTTATTTCCTCTCGATTGCAGGCTTCTCCGCAGTGACTTCGTCCAAACCTACCGAATTATTAGAGGTCGTGAGTGTGCCCTAGAATTTAATGAATTCTTTGAATTGGTTCGGATGGATCATCTGCGGGGTCATCCCTTTAAACTAAGGAGGAAACCAGCCTATATGGACGCTCCACGGAACGCCTTCTCGCAAAAGGTCATTGAACCGTGGAATGAACTCCCTGCCGAAGTGGTCCTTTCAGAAAGTGTTGGGACATTTAATTTCAAACTTGCTTCTTATTTGCTGAGAAACTGTGACAGATATGACGAACATGGTGTTAGTAGCGGCAGTTTGCAACTGGCTCGCACCTATCGATGATGTTAAGCCTACATTTTTACTATGTACTATTTTTAACGTTGAACTCTCTTGCAATTTTTTGGTATGTATAGTAAGCTCAAGAACGAAAGCTTTCTCACCTTAATAAGGTGACTTATCTGTCAGAAAGGATTGACTTCGTGTTCAAGCCATCCCGTTCACTACTTCTGCAGATTATTAACCCTCTGTAAACTTACACCTTTGAAATACCTACCTGCAGAAACTTCAGACCTAAGCTCCGGAATGTTCTGTTACGGCGAAGGATTTCTCATAGACAAAGTAGAGGGAACAGAAATACCCGCTACTTTTGGATCAGTGGCAGCATCATGTGCCTTCTTTGCCCACGTCGCGTGCTTATAGGTAGTCCTGCGGTTGATGCCGTATTAATTGCATTTGATGTTTACTTAACATTGATAAACACATGTACAAGTGGTAATGCACTGACCTATAACACCCATTTTCATATACAAAAGAGACTATGGTTAACGGCTTCTAAAGTGGCTTGAAACAAAACAGTTATCACCTTAACTAACATACATTTGCAAAGGGCTTAAACGGTGTTAAATTACTTACCTGAAAATCAAAAGACGTGACTTGTGACGTATGGACAGAGGTTCCTCGAACCAGCACGTTACAGACTACGAATACAATGAATAACAAAACATACCCATTTATACATTTGTATTTATTAAGCTTTCCCAATTTCAGAATCAGTATAAGCATATTTTAGGGAAATGCAGGTGGGTTAGCTTTGAATCCCCTATTCGTACATGCGCGTCGTGGTACAAGGTAAATATATTCAGTAACTATTATATATTTTGGGTTCATTTCATCCAATTATCATTAAATGACACACGTAGATACCTTAGAGCGTCTCTCCACCATTGTCGATAATCTTAAATTATGGCTTTATACTACCAGGAATAATCAGTAGGCCATTACCCGCCTAATATCCTCTGAAACCCTCCAATTAATGCACCCAATCAAGTTGGCTTTAAAAACACTTTTATTCAGTAAATATTATATATTAAAGTTAATTTTTCTTCTCTGATTACTGAACCACACACATGGACGCCTACTATTACCTCTACGATAATAATTATCTTTAATTAAACGCTACCGGGGATAATTCCTTCTATCCCCCCCGGGGGCCCCTCTAATGAAGGGGCTGCCAAATTTGTTTCAATCCGCATTTATGCGTATTTTCTCGAAAAAAAAAATATTTGAACTTTATACAAAAGACTAAGCGAAGATGTCCTGCAAATGAAATTTAAAAAGTGCAGCTAACCCGATGGAGATGTAAAGTGTCACATTGCGTACGTCGATTAATTCCCGTGATATCAACAGAGCCTGCTCGTACACAGGAGATGGAGAGAAATGTGAGTTCATTGTGTTCATCGTCGAGCGACACAGAACTGGCGATGAATGATAATACCTTATGACAACATTTGCCTATCAGGGATATGGAAGGACAGCGGCCTGAATTATGGGAAACATGCGAATATCATGTAAGCACGCAATTTCGTTTGACGTTTAGTTTAGCATGGCTATTAATGGCTAATACTGCACGTCCTCGTTCGCCAGGTGGTATGGGTACGGTCCTTGCGTAAAGCACTCCGTAGAAACAATAGTGCAAATAAACTACTTTCTGGCATTTATTTTCAGACGACAGGCGTGGATGGGGACAAACGATGAAATCTCCACATCCACTTGACCTAGTATACCTTGTTAGTGTAGCGGAAAATAAACATTACAACAGGGTAGGCCCGGTTTGTTAAAGGTATGGAAAACTTGGATGGTGACATTAAAAGTCAAAAAAGTGTCAGACTCGGATTATGTCGAGAATCCTTAATCATAGGTAATTGTAGGAAAGTCGGAAACGTGCGCAGATAATACGGGCACCTAGGTTTAGGGTGTAAATGGGTGAAAGGTATCGGGGAACAACACATTGCGCAATGAGCACGTAAATTCAAAAGTGACAGGGGTGATTTGGGGGATGTGCGCTGACCTCGGGCGAGGACATTGAGGGACATTTTTATATCATCGCTTACCCCTGCTAGACCAATAACGAGCGCATATATGTCAGAGGGGAGGGGTGGTGTTCGTTAACTTTGGGCGAGGTCAATGGAAAAATTCTTCAACAACATCACTTATTTCAAATAGACTAATGGCGACGAGACCCTTATCTGCGCATGTCTCCGACTTTCTTACAATTACCTATGCTTAAGGATTCTCGACAGAATCCGAAACGTCAGCAAAATAAAACCCTTGTTCCAGCAATCGCTTCTTCTTCCCTGAGCTGTCCCATGCTTTGCTGCATTGTGGTAAGTTCGCTGGACACATAGCTATGGAATTGCTTTTGGTAGTGACTGGCCCACCCAACCACCCAGACAGCCAACTATGGCATTTCGGGTCCACATAATGCCCACGTGCATGTGATCGCTGTCGGTTGCGGTGGATGCTGCTGATGCCCAGGAAGCAAGTCGTTGTCTTGTAGCTGCTATCCAGCACAGAGTGGTGAGGACACCGCAATGGGCCTTGTCCATCCGCTGAAGTCGCCGTTCGTGAACGACCGTTTGTTTTTAGAACGTCGTCTGGAAGATGCAGGAGAACACGAACATCTCGAATCTTCTGTTACCTGGAAGCTGCTTACATTAGACGCTTTAAACCAAACCTCTGCAAACAGTTGGAGCACGTGGTTAACCTTGCCTTACCTTGGTAACCACAAGCCCCAGATTCACACATTGCCCAGCCCAATATTCCCCACAACTCAGTTCCCTGTTTTCTTCCTCCAATTTTGTTTTAACCTTCTTTCTCTATCTGAATAGGACCTATGACCCTTCTGTATATTTTCAAAAAAATTAGGTCAGTGAGGCTGAACAGATGGGGAAGTTAGACAAAAAGTATTTACCAAATGTCGAGCAAAGTCAGGAAGCCTTATGCACAACTTATGAGGGCACAAAACGTAAAAAGCAATGGATAAAAGCGTAAAGGGATTATTCCGATCAGAACTTAGAAAACAAGATAAGGCAGCGGGACCAATATACGAGAAAAGTTGATGGTACTCAGCAGCCTTCCGGTACTCTAGCGATCTGAACTGCCTGTAGGCATTGACGGATGTGTTTACTTCATCACGTCAGCTACGTTGTCAATGCCATTTATGCAGTAGTCTGCATGTGACACACAGGCATAAAAGATGCCTGTAATTCAGAGGAAAGGAGCCACCATTTAAAAAAGTAATGCCTTAACAGAGAATCAGTCTGCGTGATGCACCTTCTGTGTCTGCGAACGGAACGACAAATCGTCCGGCAAGCGGCCACTGCAGGTTGGAAATAGCATTCGGTGGTAAAAGAATGCTCTCGACGAGAACACCTCAATGGCTTCTCGGAGGCATGAGGAAAACATACCTGTCACATCCATAGACGCCATTGTGGACTATGGTTTGCCTTTCGTGCTACAGGACAGGCCTGTCACATATAATATGACCCAGAACCACATTGACAATGCCAGGCCTAAGTGGAATGGACAGATCAAGCGTAAGCAGTGCTCTCAGCTCCTAAATACAGTCCCGCAGAATGTTCTCCAAGGAATCATGTTAGGCGAAACCTAATGGCTAGCATACAGGCAGCAATCAGCTGCGCTCACAGTAGGCTATTGATCGGCCTACACGCGGGCGAACGCATTGTGCCAGACAATCAAGCAATAATTTAAATAACAAGCTTCAGTCGGTCACTAAATCACCAGCCAATCGTGTCAGCGGCTACGCCAGGAGAGAAGCTGATTGGCTCGGTGGAAATCGTGTAACACGCGTTTGTTGTCCTTAATATGTTGTACCCATTACACTCAAAGATTTCTGCTTTCACTCACTTCTTGTCATGCTTTTCCTTGGGGGTTTACACAAGACGAATTTAGGCGGTGACACCTCGGCCTTAGTTTCCGCTACAACAATTGGCGACGCAGATTCCGAACTCATTTGTGGAACTCAATATATCCATCACCACAAAAAATTTGCTGGCTATTATGCAGCAACAGCAAACTCAATTGAAGGTGGCACACATGAAGTTGATGGAGTCCATGATGCAAAGATTCAGCTTGCATTTTTCTGGTCAAGATTCTTCCGCAAAGCAGTCCAAATCAGGGGGCGCAGCAGCAGCTTCTATCACAGATTTCATCTATGATCCCGACTCCGGCGTTTCTTTCGACGCTTGGTTCAAACGTTGCGAAGACATTTCCCCTGTGGAGTTTGCCAAAGCCGATGATGCATGGAAGGTGCGCATGCTATTACGCAAACTCGGCACCACATAACACGAGCGGTACGCGAATCTAACTCTGCCGAACAACCCTCGGGACTTCACTTTCGACAAACAGTCAACTGCCTGTCACAGATCTTCAGCCAGAAGTCCTCCTTGTTCAACATTGGTTACCAGTGCCTCAAGCTGGTCAAGGACGAAACAAATGATTTTCTGACACTCGCCAGTATCGCCAACCATGAATGCGAAAGGTTCAAGCTGCGAGAGATGGCAGAAGATCAGTTCAAGTGCCTCAAATTTGTGAGCGCCTTGCAGTCAGCTTGTGGTGCTCAACCCAAGAGTGACCTGCTCTCCAAGATTGAACAGGACCCAGATTCCACTTAGCGACTGGAGAATCCTAAGCATGATTCTGTGATCGTGGAGCAACCAAGTTCATCGTTTGCCATCACCAACGTTCATGCTGTCCCTCACACGATGTCGATGTCACCACAAAAGTCCCAAAATTCCACATCCAAAAAACCTTCATCAGCATGTTAGGAGTGCGGTGATTGGCATTTCGTAGGCTTTTGTCCATTCACGAACAACTTATGTCAGAAATGCCACAAGCTAGGGCATAAAGAGGATCACTGCCTTGCAGACAAAGCTCCCTCAACTCAGGGGCAGCCGACAGGAAAGCGAGAAGTTCCAAACACCCTTCATCTTACTCTGCCCTAAAGTACAACTCAATCCTAGCCACATTTCAGACTGAATTTGAGGCAAACTGAAAGAACATTACGGTTACTATCAATGGCAAACCTGTATGCTTCCAACCTGACACAGCCTCACACATCAGCCTCATCCTCAAACGCACTTGGCAGAGGATTAGACGGCCACCGATGATCACATTGGACAAAACGGCTATGAATGTTTCTGGCGGATTTCTCCGGCTCATGGGTGGCAGTGAATGTGACGCTTCTTTTGAGGATGCTTAATTAAAGCGAACAAGCTACCTTACCAACCTTCCGAAGCTTGACTTAATTGGTCTTGACTGGATCGAGAAACTTGGCCTTCTGGATATGCCAATTAACCGCATTTGCAATGGTGTGCATTCAGCTTGGCCGAGTCTCACCAAATCGAATCAGCTGACGGCATTTCTGATGTCAACGCCCCAACCTCCTGCCAACGTGCTCAAGGAGAAGAATAAGGAGGAACCAGAAAAGAATGCGCCAGCGGCTTCCAAGTCCCGTCAAACACCTGGTCGATCAACCTACAGCGGCGCACGGAAAAGGCGTGGTACCCCAATAAAGTCCACATCTTCCTCTTCCATGACTGCCGCTGACACATCGGACCTCTCCACGAGGAACCCCAGGGCTAAAAAGGCACCAACTCCAGTCTCTAGCCGACCAGGCCGGGTAAGTATGCAGCCAGTTCTGTTTAGGTGAACCCACGACTCAAATCTTACGATTTGTCTTCAAAGAGGGGAAATATTAGGAGACACCTAACGGCTAGCATGCAGGCAGCAAGTAGACGCGCTCACAGTAGGCTATCGATCGGCCTTCACGCGAGCGAACGCATTGCGCCAGATAATCAATCAATAATTTAAATTACAAGCTTCATTCAGTCACTGAGTCACCAGCCAATCGTTTCAGCGGCTACGCCAGGAGAGAAGCTGATTGGCTCGGTGGAAATCGTGTAACACGCGTTTGTTGTCCTAAATATGTTGTATTCATTACGCTCACAGATTTCCGCTTTCGCCGACTTCTTGTTATGTTTTTCCCTGGGGGCGCACACAAGACGAACATAGGTGGCGACACCTCGGCCTTGGCTAGCGTTACAACAGGTCAGGCTTACCGGCTCCGGAAAAGATACCAACAACGAAGGTTTTGGTAACAGTGGGATGCCTGATAGGACAAATTATGCGTCAAAGGCATTAACCCAATAGCTTTATCAGCTACATTCCGACGACGTGAACATGCAAGCGCACCTAGGCAGTTACCACTGTTTTCCGAATGCAGAGTTCATTCAGCAGGCCCTCATTAGGACCCAAATGGGCATAACTGCCATTATCTAAGGCTTCCTTATTTGCGATCGAGGAGGGCATAAAAGGGTCCTTGGATCCTTGTGCTGGAAGGGTCGCAACGTATCAAACAGGTATCTCCTTGCCGCAAGGGGCAATGTGCTACGTAGGTAGAAAACCTGCAAAGCTTAAAGTTTGCTGTGCAGCTAAAAGTACTTATTCTTATTATTCTCTAAGACACCCAAAATACCTTTCGGAAGGGTTTTGGGGGGTAAGTAGATGCATTTCCGCTTCCGCTGACTCATCGGGTGCAGTAGACGATACGGATAGACCCACACATACTGCATTTTCAAAAGCCTTGGCATATGCCAAGCTACGCCTTTTTATTCTCTTGTATGCGCTGCTTCGGTGTAGTCCGTAGTTACAGCGCTCCATATTTACTAAGAATAGATGCATACGCAGCTTACCCAATAGCCAGTACATCAGAACCTATCGAACCGAGTGTACCGGATACAGGTGCTTGGTCGGTCGAAACACGTGAGCTCGCAACGTGAGTCGCAAGCAGAAAATAGTTGTAAAGGGGGCCCCAGAGTCCGCGTCAACAATTCCACAAGAACGAGTTAACCATGACGTGGATCTTATGAGAGATTACGCCAAACCATTGCTAAAACCAGGCGAGTCATTCCGCATTCTTAAGGCATTTCGAATAGGGAAGGCTCCAACAGCTCTAGAATCAAATTCTCGGCCACGACCTGTTAAAGTAATTTTAGAAACTGAAGCACAGGCGCAACTTATTCTAGAGCACAAACCATTCTTACGAAGTCTGCATTCGCAAGTTTTTTTTTCAGGTGGATTACGAATTAAAAGAACGGCTGAAGATGAGACAGTTGATAATACAGCTGGAAAAATGGAGAACCAATGGTGAGAAAAATCTCAAAATAAGAGAGGGACAAAAAGTTCAAGTCAAAAGGACTTCTCTCTGGTCGAAGCCAGTAACAGTGACAGCCTAGCTGTCCCACCACTGAAATCTAAGACATGCCCACTTAAATTTGTCGTTTTAAATGCCAGATCACTACTTAATAAAATGCTTCTGCTCCAGACTCTGGTTTTCGTCAACAACCCAGACCTTGTTATAAATAAATAAAAAAAATTATATTTATATTTTAGTTTTTAGGCCCGAAGGGCCTCACCATTGCAAACTTAGTGCTGTGGAAATATGAATACAAAGTTGATAAATGCTGCTCTCAGTGAACAACCACATAGGCAGCGGGAGCGTTTAGTACTGTTGGCAGATAAAATTAATACCAACCAACATATGTTCATTTGAAAATAGTAGTCAACACTCTCTGAAAACGCATGGTGAACTAAGGAGGAAGCAGTGAAAAAAAACCCCACCATTAAAACGGGAGCAGAGTTCAGAGGACCCCCGCTTAAAAAGAAAACAAAACGTAGGATAAAAAACTGCTTCTGCAAAATAAAGGAGGTTGGTTGAAAGGATTGATTGCAGTGCAATGAGACAGGACTGTTGATGAGAATGTATGAGGGTTGGAAATGCTTCTTGTCAATTGGAAAAATCATATAGCAGCAGAGGCCGTCGTTCACCACTGTAACACTGCCCGACTGGCTTCATGATCAACCATCAAGGAGGTCAGACCGGTGGAGGCCATCGCGGACAACAGGTTCGACAAGATGAGGGAACGGCAGAGGTCACGTGATCATCACCGAAACGCCGGAGATGCAATCTTGTGGACTGCGGAGTCCAGCGACGAGCTGGCGAAAATAGCAGAACCGCCGTGAGCATGATTAGAGACCATGAAGCCCATCGTCAGGGTTGTAAAACGCGAAACGGAGAACGGCAATGATGACTGGACAGAGACGGGGACAAAACATCGTTGCAAATATCACTATATAGAGGAAGAAATAGACATAAATGGAATGCAATCTAATATAGATATAACCACCTTAAATACCAGGAGGACCTTTTTCAAAGTCCAAAAGTTGTGTGTTTGGGAAGGAGACGGATAACAAGGGCTTTATATCTTCCGAAGTTAAGTGTTTACGTAATTTGACTTTAAAACTGCTAAGTTAGACGACAGCAAACAAACCAATACAAACACGCTGACGCCTGCCTGGTAGGAAGTCGGCTAACCATTTGAGTAGGTTTCCAGTCACACTTATTTGATGCAGCTTTGATATGAGTCGTCTGTTTGGAACCTTGTCGAATGCCTTGCTGAAGTCAATGTTGACTGCATCGACAGACAAACTAATTTCCAGAGATTTCGTCCAGCTTTCCATGGATGTTAGCAGGTTTGTGAGACAAGAGTGGCCACTTCGGAATCCGTGTTGCGCTGCCCTTAGCAAGTTGTTCTCCTCAATATGTCTCATTAGTTCCGTTTTGCTTATTTTCTCCATTATTTTGCAACAAATGCTTGTGAGACTAACTGGTCTAAAGCTTTTAGTTGAAACTCTCTCCTCCTTTATAAATAGGTGTTATGTTGGCCAGCTTCCAGTCAGTAGGCAGGGCCCCCTTTTCCATTGAACTATCAAAGGTCTTGGAAAGCGGAGAGGCCAGTTGTTCTGCGAGCTCATTTCGAAGTTTCGCTGATAATCCATCCGGACCAGGTGATTAAGTGGGCTTTAACTATCTCAAGACTTTTCTAACAGTGTCTGTTGCGAACGATACCATGCTTATTGTATGCGCGGCTGGGACCATATATTGCTGTACATTCTCTTCAAAAGGCGGCTCCTCGGTATACACAGACATAAAAAAATTGGACAAGAGGTTCGCCTTATCTGAGTAATCTGTTCACTTGTTTCGCTCGTTTTCTTTCAGACACGGGATGGGATCACGATTCCGTTTGGCCTATACTTTTCCGAATATATCATTCATTTGACAACTTCAAGAATCCTGATGTCTTTCTGAAGCCAAAGCCACAAAGCCTGTATCGCATATTCCAGATGCGGCCGCACGAAAGTTCCATATACTTAACCGAAGATATCTGTATTCAGCCTAACAAACGTTCTTCTTGTGACGCTCATGACCGACATTGCTCTCGCTGCGGCTTTGAAGCACTGCGTCGTGACACTTAGGTCGTCTTTAACAAGTACACCAAGGTCTCTTTGCACACTCACGGTTTGAAGTGGTTGGTCTTTCTAAATACATTGTCGTGAGATTGCAGTTCTGCGGCGTCGTGCTGACAAAATGTGCATTATCATAATTATTTGACGCTGAATTTCATACACCAACTGTTGCTCCAGAAGTGAAGCCTGTCTACATCCTCTTGTAATATTTTGAAGTCCCATTCGTCTTCTAAATATACAAATTATTATTATTATTATTATATTTTGAGATCATCTGCAAAGAGTTCTATGTTTGATTTAACTTCTCGCCCAATATCATTTACGTAGATGATGAAAACGAGCGGCCGAAGAACTGACCTTTAGGGAACTCCACATCTGACAGGTGCCCACTCTGAACAGCAGCCACCTGCAGTTACTTCTGGATTACGGTCTCCAAGGCAGTCTTCAATGCAGTTCAGGAAATTCCCTCTTATTCCAATGTCGGACAGCTTTCAGATGAGGCGCTGATGTGGAACGCGATCAAACGCCTTGGTGAAGTCAAAGTAGATAACATCTACTGGATGTCATTCATCTATGGCTTTTGTCCAGTATTCTAGCATTGTGATAAGGTTTGGAAGACATGACCTCTTCTCATAGAAACCATGCTGGACTGAGCTGATTTGGTGGCGACATGTATCAAGCGATATAATCGATTTTTTAATCATCCTTTCCATCAGCTTACAACAGATGCACGCCAAACTGACCGGTCGGTAGTTGGTAGGGTAGAGCCGTGATCTACCCTTATGGATTATGATACTTGCCAACTTCTATGTTTTGGGAACATTACCAGCTTCGGGCGATTTTCAAAAGATTTTACAGAGTGATTTCGCTAATTCTTCAGATAGTTCACGTAGGAGTACACCTGCGATCTCATCAGGGCCAAGTGACTTGGCCAGATCCAACTCCTTTAAATTTACCTAAACTATCTGCAGTGTCAATAATACAGTGTTTATAATCGAGTTTTTGACGAAATGCGACAGAGAATAAGGCTAGAGGGGTGGCTCCGTTTTACAGACACTTTGAAGATTTCTGAAAGAATCTCAGCTTTTTGAGGGCTACCGCTAACAGTTTCGTTTTTTGTCTTTTAAGGTTGCCAGATAGTCACGGTGCTTTGTAGAACTTCTGACGAAGCCGTAGAATGCTTTAAGTTTTTGTGTCGCCTCTTCCAGGAGACGTAGTTCATAAGAAGCTTTTGTTTTTCTGAGGAGTCACTTGCATAAGTTGCGTTAATGTCTAAATCCTTAAAGTTTTTCTTGGTTCACAGTTTGCATAAATATTTTCCACTTGGCGGTCACTTGCCTGCTCCTAGTCCTGTGTTGTGACTGGCGCTGAAAAAACACAGTCGGGTGTGAGTATCTAAGTATTGGTTTCCTGCTTAACCATAGCTGGACCTCAGCCTCACTCTTCAGAACAACCTTCAACGGTCTTGGTTGGCGTCGTTCATCTTTTGATTCTGTTATAGGCCCATTCGGAATGCCTTTAGAACTTCGAATTTCTCCTTACCCTTTAGGAGAAATTTCAGATATTCTTTAAATAACTTCCTGTCCTCTTCTAATCTTGATTTCGGGGTATCGGAAGTACCTTCTGTCATGCCTTTTATGACTATGCAGTTTATACGAGTAGTAGTCACCTTCCAACTGTCGTCCCCTTCTGCTGCTCTAGAGTTTGTTAGGACAGATTCGCTTCGAGTTTCAGCGCTCCTGTTCGTTTTGGCCTGCGAAGGTGCCCTTTTTGTTTGGCTCGTGCTCAAGCTCGGCGTTGTGGTCACAAGAAGGCAACTTGGACTGAATTGTTTATCAATGCGTTTTTTTAGCGCGCTAAAACAAAAAGTTTTTTTATTACTTAAGCTAGATTGCCTATAAGAACAAACATAGAACCTCCCTCCTCCTACAAATCGTTTACCAGGCAGCAGACATGCGCATGATCCCAAAATAGCTTTCCATACGCTCATTCGCGCCCGCGCAGTTCGAAAGCTACGGCGCATGGGAACAACTTGTATTCAGCATAGCTGAACAAATTCAGCCTTTTAATGCTCATTTGCAGTAGTTTACACTACACACAGAAGTAACAGGCCGTCGTCATCTTCTTTTTTATGCTCAAACTCTTCACAGTAAAATATTCGGTTCGCTGTTTTTTTACAGAAAAAATGAATCTCTTATTGGCAGCACCTCCCGTACAGTTAAGGGGGCTAATATTGCTGTTATTCGTTATTTAAACTTGCAGCCAACAGACGATGGTCTAGAAAGACGAGCAGCCTTTTTTAAAACCTAATCTGTTCTCTTACCTCTACACAATTTTGTTGATTTTTTTAATGCTAGGATTTGGTAACGAAGGACGATTTTGTCCCAAAGTTGGAAGTCCTAGTTTTTTTCGGTCAACTTTTTTCGCCTTATAAAATCTCAAACTGGGGTTCACGGGTTTTTTAAGTTCTGTTTCAATATTTGCCAGCTTCATGGGGGACGGGCTAAACCTCTGTATAATGAAAGAGTGGGTTATGCTTTTACATGCATCGTTTCTCCAACTTGGAAAATGCACAAATATTTCATGCAAAATAATGTTACCCTGATATAGTGAACAAGTAGACGTTGAGTAACAAATACGTGATGGACGTTTCCATCAAATGTTTTCGCTGTCTGAAAAAATCTCGCATAATTCGTCCTCGCTAATTAAAATGGTCTGACTCTGGCTGATCGACCTTTTCTTTACTCTAGCTACTGAGATTGCTTGCAACCGCCAAGTGGGTTATCCAGCCTCGTAACTCTTCATCATCTACATGGGGTGAGCTGATTGTCAGTCCGTATCTTAGTAAGTTGTCCCGACGTCAAGTAAAGAACAACTCGGCAGGTTAACCTATTTACCTACCTTCCGCAATGCGATGACTGACTACACAGGCAAGTAACCATTAGCGTTAACACTATCCTTAGGTGATCACAAATACCTGACGCAGTGGCTAAAACCTCGATCAACTCACTAAGCTCTTTACACTTAAAGTTAATGTTGTTGACAATGGACAACAGTACCGGCTCGGTTAAATAAAAGGCTGTTAAGGAATTTTTTCCAAGCGACCCCTTCTCCTTCTCCAGCAGACAAATTTGAGACCACAGAATATGTTCATCTTGAGAAAACAGATGAACATTGTCCTTTTGGAAATCCAGGCATTGCATTCTGGGTAAAAGTTAAGCAGGACGCCCACCCTAGATACTCTTAGCCCCCATTCATGTGGTTACTTTTAGTTTTATAAGTTAAGTTTATTTTTTAGTTTATTATTTAATTTAAGTGGTAGTTTAGTTCAGTCTTTATTTAAGTTATAAATCGCCAACTTTCGATAAATAAACTGAAATAACGACTGCATGTAGAAGTTAAACTAAACTAAACTAATTTAATAAACTAAATACCAAACTAAACTAATACATCTGGTTCCATAAGACAGAAATATGGGGCTAGGGGTATCTAAGGTGAGTAAAAAGTTTAAATTTTATCCCCTTCTATTTTTCTCATGACCTTTTTAGCCGTATATTGTGTATTTTCTCATAGTTCCCATCGATTCAGGGTGGACAGATTTCTGGAGCCTCATGCAACATTAGACTAGATCTTGGCCATTCTTCCTACCCCTTTTTCGTGCAGATGCAACGTATTCTGCTTCCAGAAGCCTATAAATGTTTCCCAGATACCAACCAGTAAGACTTCTTCCATAACAGAAGTACGAATAACTTAGAGTCCTAATTATTAAAATGGATGAGGCATTTACTCGACATGAATGCAAAAAATGGGTCTAAAGCGTCAGTTCTAGAAAAAAACGGTCAAATAGCTACAAACCTCAGGGGTGTTATCCCCCAGAGGGTTTAATGAAAATGGATTGATAGGTACCAACTGTAGACGAGTAACGCGTTTGCAAGAATTTATTAAGGATGTGAAATGTTTCGTGATGAGGACTCTTATCATACTCAAGTACTACTATCTATTTATGGACTAGTGCGGAAGCCCAGCTTCGCCTTGGGCTTCCTTACATGTTATTGTCACTTATGTAGGTAAACCGTATATGAGAACCTCTTAAAATAATTATGTTCAGTTCATTTTTATTAGGGAAATATAGGTCATTACCTCTGAACTCCCTCTTTGTATATAGCTGTGATGCAGAACATGTGGCGTTGCCAGCAATGGAACTACGTTAAGGAGGGCAGAACCTTTGTTGATATACTTGCAGACGTACTTAATGGACTTCGCGGAGTTGCAAAATTTAACATTGATGTGGGCGTTGAATACTTTTGACTGTAGGGGACAATGCGGCACAATCCAACGGTTATCAATTACCACCCCAACGGTTTGCCTTTCATTGCTAACTGCTTAGAGTGCGCCAATCTCAGGTTGTCACCTTCTGTAGAGAGCGTAACCATCGCCATCAGTCTGAGTTGCACCTAGGAATCGCTTGGGATATATTCTGCTGTATTTACCATCCTTCATGCAAGGACTGTTGGGATTTATCTGACCGCATGGGTCATGCAGCATTTGCGTTTTGATCGTTTCAAGCAGAACAGGGTCAACGGACCGGTCAGGCAACTCTGCGCATATGAAATTGTCGACATCAGAAGAGTGCAGTTTTTCCTTTAGCCAGACCCAAATGTGAGCGTGGGGCAGTCATCTCTTTTGCCACTCTACAGTGTACGTAAGACACTGAACTTAACCGAAAATTTTGAATTTTGTGCTGTGTTTCATCATGGTTTTCAACTTAAGCTGGATTACCCACCCAGACAAACCATGGCAAGCCTTTGGCGGACTTGAAACTGTTAACGTAGCTGTTGCGTTGGTGTAGCATGTCCTGAAGGGACAATATTATGTGATGCTTCAAGTTTGGGTACACTCAGGATCAGCTTTGAGCCTGCAGTTTGATGTCTTCTTCTTCGGCTCGCCATCAGGAGGAGGAAGTAGCGATCCAATCCGGTCGCAAACTTGGCCTTCCAGCTTAAAGGTTGGCATAAATCCAACCTTTTGAACAACGTTGGCACCAAAGAGGACATTTGAAACGCTCCGTGGTGCTTTTTAATGTTTGAGAGAAAATATTTCGAGTCGTCGTTATCACCAGCAAGCAATGTTTGTAGTATTTCTGGTAGATGGGAGAAGTAATGCAGGAGAACTTTGCCATTGGAACAGCACATGCCGTTTGTTCCACCAGTCCATTTTTTCGTCTGAAAATGCCCACAAAGTTCCACCACCTTCCTAGTGGAAACTTTTGCATCTCCCGCATAACCAAGACTTGGGTTGTAATTGAGTGAGGACTTGTTTCATACTTGAGCATTTATGGAAGCAATTCACGGGCCAGGGTCGACAAACCTTATAAATATATTGTATATTTAAGGCCAAAGGGTGGTTACGAACTTGAGTTTTCAGCATCGGTGGGCCGTTGATCCGCTCTTTGTGATGCTCGCATAGTCAGACGTGCACTTTTACGTCTAGGTAATTCGTTTTGCCGACGTTACGAATCTCTTATCCTACCAGCTCTCTTCTTTGCAGAGTATGGACTTCATTTTTTGGGAGCGATTAGTTTGATGGCGAATCTCGTCTTCGTGCCTTCTTTGCAGCATTTGACCTTCGGTTTCTTTGGAGCGTCGATATCGCTGACGCATAGCATTAGCCTCCAGGCGAAGCCGTCTTTCTGATTTTGGCGTCTGAACTTGTTTTCTTGCGGCAGCTCTTATTACTTTTCTACCTAATGAGGTATAACCTACAAATAGGTTATTATTCTGAACAAAATAACATTCGGTAGAAACGAAGTAAGTTCTCAACGTTACTTTCAGTCACCGGCCCATCATCGTTTATCGGGTTGTTTGTGTTCAGTACATTTCTAACGGCATCACTGTTGTCCATAATCATAGTTTATAAAGG
>JAYGXS010000002.1:28544056-28556842 GCA_036362985.1 Ligula intestinalis | reverse complement strand
AGAGACCGCTGCGACTCTGCATCGAAACCCCATAACGCAGCCATAAAAATATGCTGCCGATTTTCGTCAGATGAAAAACATGCTGCTTGACAGCACTTTTCGACAGCAGCTTGTAAGCTGTACACTTGATAATGATTACTTGCATAAGACTAGAAATAGTCGACTAATTTCTGGCCAAATAAGCCGACTTTTAGTCGACGGGACCGACTAGGAATGGTCGATGAATAGTGGACAAATGCTACTAGGGTATGAAGTTTGCTACAGGGGAAGAATTCAACTGGGTGACTTCGGCAATCAATTAAATATAATGCAGTGGACCTTATGCAGGAAAATTAAAGCAAAACATATTGCAAGAAATGTAAAAAGAAACAAATCCTACGTACCACGGCCGAGGGACACGCTATCGAGGCAACTACGACCCGCTCATAAACACGCCATTCACGGCACGGAATGTGAAGGATATTAGTGACCGTCAAATGAGTCACTTAAACAAACCAACGGTTTAATCCACTTGCTTTACTTTGTGCATAATATAAAAGTATGCGTAACAATTGTATAAAATTAAATTTAAATACCTATTTGAAATGAAAGAATATAAAAAAGGAGTTTTCTTGCCTTTTGGGCCTGTCAGCACCAACTACGACATTAGGGTTCCTGAATAATACATAGTACATAGTAGTTCAATTCAGTTTTATTAGGAAAATATAGGCAAATACCTTTGAACTTCCTCTTTGTACATAGCTTCTATGCAGAACATGTGGCGTTGCCAGTAATGGACTTGCGGTAGAGGGACAGACAGTAAAAAACTCCTTAGGCATCATTCATAAGTTTAGTTTCGAATGCCATTTGTGGGATTTGGAGGAGAAAAACTGTCGCCTCTGGGGAGGGGGCGAAGAAAAAATGTAAATCGGATGTCCTGCTGCTGAAAGTGTTTGGATCATGTCAGGAGGAGGCTATCGCGTTTGTTCAATATCCTAATGGTCACACGAGGAGATGACTGCGGTGGTCACGGTGTCGGAGATGCGCCCATCGTATGCCCATGCGAACCAGAGGACGAAACTTGAAATCAGTTATTCTTAGCAAAAACATTCCTGAAAAGTTGCGAGCAGTGTGTTTTTTAACACAAAAGTTAGACTGTAATATAATTAGCTCGCTTCATTACAGATAATGTCTTTTTCTACGCATCTTAAACGTGTCCACATATGCCTTAACCATAGATTTCCCCGATGTTAACCTAACCCAGTCCGGGTCTTTGCTGGCAGAGTGTTCAAGTCCTGAAAAAAGGTGGAAGGAACGTTAAGGAGACGTTCTACTTTAGCGGGCCACCACATTTACTATCAGGTCAAGTTATGTTCGGCTGTACATTTGTAAAATTGAAGTAAAATTGTGCTATGATTGAATGCGAGTGCGGCTGATGTTCGACTATATGCCGCAATGCAAATTTCTCAGTGAAATTTAATGGAGGAGACTAACAGGATTTGATGTGTAACAGGCAAACTAGGTTCGGATTCACGAACCATTTTATAGCGCTTGTAGGTCCTTATACTTTTATTGTTTAGGTGCATACCCGCATTGGTTTATATGCACTACTTGTACGCATTTTGTTTGCATACAGCTACACACTTCCACAGCTTGGTGTCCGTGCTGTAAGAGGTGACTAAGAGATAACTTTCTTTGGTGTAACAGGCGAGCGATCTGAACAGTGTGCTTGGAAAAGGATTCTAAAAGAGACTTAACCCTTTTACGCGCACCATCAATTGTGATGAAAATCTTCGCTCGCCCAAACAGCTGAACTTCGCCGATAACTTTGACCAGTCCTTCTATATGGCAAATCAACTTTCGGACTCAGTGAGTCGTATCCTTACCTTTTTAGATCCTTACAGTTCAAATTATAACAATTTACCTTTCGCAGTAGTTTACTACTAGGTAGTTACGACATTCTATAATTTTCCGTTTTTCATGTGCGCGCACTTCAAATTAAGGTTTAAATTTCTCGTCCTTCGTGGGAAATATTATTTTCGGGATTTCGGTTCGCCTAGCCCTCTGGCGGACTTTCGCTGTTAGCTATTTGATTCACTTTCGCAATAACTCCAGCCTCACGACAGGACATTAGTCAAAACGAGCATCATCTCCGTCACTGCCTTCTGTCAACAATTCTCCCGGATTCCAGCTCTCTACAAACAGCTGAGTCGTTTCAATAACCTTTTTCATACATTTGAACGCTTTATACATATTGCATAGAGCTTTATCGTTTATCGTCAGTTTGATCTATTATGGGAGACAAAAATAAACGTGTAGTTCAGCTTGTAAAAGTAGCGGCGCAAGAGAGAATCGAAGCCAAAACCTGTATTTCGCCGGTGTCAGTCGTTACCACCACACCATCGGCGTCCACTGTAGACTGTAAGTTAATTTCATTGAAAACCCCTAGTCGTAATTTCGAGGGCAGAAGTCGCAAGATTGATGCGACGAAATCACCCCCCGCTAAAAGGGCTAAAAGTCTCTCGAGTTCAGTAGACTCAATTTACGAACACCAAGTTGAGCGTCTAATCAACTCCTCCACGAAGACACAGGATGACAGCAATCAAAATCGGTTATTTACAGTCAAAAAGCAATCCGCTTTATTATTTGATTCATTAACGGTCTATTGTGAAAAGATGGTGACAGCTTTGGAAGACGGGAAGGAATGTTCGCCAGTGCCTGCATTCGAAATCGCGACATCATCGCAACAAGGAAAAAAATGTACGCGACCACTCGGATCCGAACCCTGGACCCCCCGCGTAGAAGTCGAACGCCTACCTCACTTCGCCATCACAGGATGCCCCAATAGTTTCCAAATTCCATTACTTACTACAGAAACTCGATCTAGAAGTTCTTTGAAATCTCTTCCTGCCAAGCGAACTAAAATTCTTAAAAGTTTAAGGGATGTAACTCATGAAGCTGAAGCCTTCGTAGCATATTTTACCCTTCTGACCAAATTTACGAACTTTGAGAAGGTGTTTAATAGTGTTAGAGTGGAAATGGAGGAGCTGAAAATGTTTTCTCGATTTCTCCCTCGTAATGAGAAACTGGCGATGCGTGAACTTGAGCGAGGAAACCTAACGTACGAAGAAGCAGCATCCCTCGCCGAAGCGTCTACGCTCAAAAATAATCCGGCAGCCAGGGTGCTTGACGGAGTTGGTAGTCTGCCATGGACAGGGGAAACGGTCAACCCACTGGCTTCCCAGATAATGAAGAAGCGCTCTCGGGCTCCCAAAAAAGGCCAACCAAGCCCAAGTGCTAATATAAGTTGGCCGAGCTTGAGCACGAGCCAAACAAAAAGGGCACCTTCGCAGGCCAAAACGAACAGGAGCGCTGAAACTCGAAGCGAATCTGTCCTAACAAACCCTAGAGCAGCAGAAGGGGACGACAGTTGTAAGGTGACTACTACTCGTATAAACTGCATAGTCATAAAAGGCATGACAGAAGGTACTTCCGATACCCCGAAATCAAGATTAGAAGAGGACAGGAAGTTATTAAAAGAATATCTGAAATTTATCATAAAGGGTAAGGAGAAATTCGAAGTTCTAAAGGCATTCCGAATGGGCCTATAACAGAATCAAACGATGAACAACGCCAACCAAAACCGTTGAAGGTTGTTTTGAAGAGTGAGGTTGAGGTCCAGCAGGAAACCAATACTTAGATACTCACACCCGACGGTTTTTTTTTCAGCGCCAGTCACAACACAGGACTAGGAGCAGGCAAGTGACCGCCAAGTGGAAAATATTTATGCAAACTGTGAACCAAGAAAAACTTTAAGGATTTAGACATTAACGCAACGTATGCAAGTGACTCCTCAGAAAAACAAAAGCTTCTTATGAACTACGTCTCCTGGAAGAGGTGCCACAAAAATTTAAAGCATTCTACGGCTTCGTCAGAAGTTCTACAAAGCACCGTGACTCTCTTGCAACCTTAAAAGAAAAAACGAAACTGTTAGCGGTAGCCCTCAAAAAGCTGAGATTCTTTCAGAAATCTTCAAAGTGTCTGTAAAACGGAGCCACCCCTCTAGCCTTATTCTCTGTCGCATTTTGTCAAAAACTCGATTAGAAACACTGTATTATTGACACTGCAGATAGTTTTGGTAAATTTAAAGGAGTTGGATCTGGCCAAGTCACTTGGCCCTGATGAGATCGCAGGTGTACTCCTACGTGAACTATCTGAAGAATTAGCGAAATCACTCTGTATAATCTTTTGAAAATCGCCCGAAGCTGGTCCCAAAACATAGAAGTTGGCAAGTATCATCATCTATAAGGGTAGATCACGGCTCTACCCTACCAACTACCGACCGGTCAGTTTGGCGTGCATCTGTTGTAAGCTGATGGAAAGGATGATTAAAAAATCGATTATATCGCTGGATACATGTCGCCACCAAATCAGCTCAGTCCAGCATGGTTTCTATGAGAAGAGGTCATGTCTTCCAAACCTTATCACTGCTAGAATACTGGACAAAAGCCATAGATGAATGACATCCAGTAGATGTTATCTACTTTGACTTCACCAAGGCGTTTGATCGCGTTCCACATCAGCGATTCATCTGAAAGCTGTCCGACATTGGAATAAGAGGGAATTTCCTGAACTGCATTGAAGACTGCCTTGGAGACCGTAATCCAGAGGTAACTGCAGGTGGCTGCTGTTCAGAGTGGGCACCTGTCAGAAGTGGAGTTCCCTAAAGGTCAGTTCTTCGGCCGCTCGTTTTCATCATCTACGTAAATGATATTGGGCGAGAAGTTAAATCAAACATAGAACTCTTTGCAGATGATCTCAAAATATAATAATAATTTGTATATTTAGAAGACGAATGGGACTTCAAAATATTACAAGAGGATATAGACAGGCTTCACTTCTGGAGCAACAGTTGGTGTATGAAATTCAGCGTCAAATAATTATAATAATGCACATTTTGTCAGCACGACGCCGCAGAACTGCACTCTCACGACAATGTATTTAGAAAGACCAACCACTTCAAACCGTGAGTGTGCAAAGAGACCTTGGTGTACTTGTTAAAGACGACCTAAATGTCACGACGCAGTGCTTCAAAGCCGCAGCGAGAGAAATGTCGGTCATGAGCGCCACAAGAAGAACGTTTGTTAGGCTGAATACAGATATCTTCGGTTAAGTATATGGAACTTTCGTGCGGCCGCATCTGGAATATGCGATACAGGCTTTGTGGCTTTGGCTTCAGAAATACATCAGGATTCTTGAAGTTGTCAAATGAAGTTCTACTTAGACGGTCCCTGAACTTAAGCAGTTCACATGCGAACAACGTTAAACTGTTTTAAAGCTCTTTCCCCTCCATTCTAGACAAGATAGATGTGGCCTAATAGCGACTTTTTAGTTACTAATGGGAACTGGCCTGGATGTCAAGTGGGAGGATCGCTTTCAAGTAGCCCCAAAGAAGAATCTCAGAAGACATGACTGCTTGTTGAAGAGGGAAATGAGCCGCACAAACCAACGTTCATCTTTCTTCCCTCAAAGGGTCATTCAACAATGGAATGCTTTGCCAGATTCTTTTTAGCATTCACCCACTGCAAACGTGTTCTAGAGACGTCTGCATAGTCATCTGTTAAGCCCAGCACTAGCATAACATAAATTACTACAGACAAACATACTACTCGCTTGATTTTAATAGAATTTTTATTTACACTAAAGTTGTCCAGACGAATATTTCATATTGGATATACAGTGAACTTTTGTATGCTGCCATTCCGCAAAAGCCTTACTTTATCAAACAATTATGTTAACAAAATATTGCTATGCATTTAAGTACAAAAAAATTATCTGTAACAATGTTTGCATATTTCACTTCACTTTATGTACCGTTGCAATGGACTTTTTAAGTGCTTCGTTCATTTACTCCAAATATACAGACTGATACTGACGGAAGTAAGTCCCATTAATTTATCAACGAAATTATTATCTATGCATACGGCAAGATTTAATTTAACTACATATTTACTGTGCCAGCACATCCAAAATTAGTTAGGTTGCCTTCAAGCTCCAAATACAGCATACTGGATATTTACGGTTCCGGAATACCACATTTATCTAACACGTCTATTCCGAAACCCCCGTCACCAACCCTACACAGTCATGGGCCATGTGCTGGGATGGAGCTTTCTGAATACGTCAATCATTGCCTTTGTTATAACCTGGAGCAGAAAATACGAAAGAGGCCGACGACCATAATTTTCCAGCTTCATATAGATGAAATAAAGCGTTTTAAAGGGTCTCGTAACCCTCCGAGTTCGGCATGCTTTGCTAACATTGTTTGTAAATATGTACCATTGAAAATCGAAAATGTCTTTCATGTCATATCTCTTTAACCTACTTTTTCTGGAAAATAAAAATTTAATAATTTCGCGTTTTGCCGTTTTATGGTAAATTGAACTTAAGAATTGCACCACTGACACTACACTTTCATTCAGATGTACACTGTTGTGGAATTTCGTTACGAAAACGTGGTTAACGATATGCTGCACACAAGGTTTCAACCTTGTTATGTGGCCGAAGTCAGACAAGATAAAGCAGCCTTCGTTTGAGTGCCAGGAGCGTCCATTTGAACCGACGCCTTACACCTAGGAATGATGTTTGGAAAGTATGTAACATTAGAGGATGCCCGCCAACATGCAAAGAGGGTCGAGGATCGCTTCGATACTTACAGTTCCAAGTCCATGCACATAGGCCAGGGATGCAGGAGGAGGTATGTGTGCAGTACAAGTAATGGCTTTGTTTCTAAGTTTTTACGTACGTTCACATCATAGTTAGAGGAAAAAATTAGCGATTTAGAGAACAAGCTACCCTTGACTCCGAGGCCGCCGGCTAAACCCTTAGAGGGCTGGTTGTCTGCAACGGACACAGTAAGCACTGTTACGTTTAATTCTTTAAGGGTGCATTTGGCTTTAAGTTCACAGACTACATCGGCTCTAACTACGTCTCAGAACATTGAGTTACGGCTTGGTAATACTGTGCCAAAGATTAATACCACTGATTCACAGTTTGATCCGCTGGACGGCCTTGTTCGACAAGAGTTACAAATTACTTGGCAACAAATGAACACGATTATGTAAGAGCTCTCGATTTTTCTATGTAACAGTCTAGATGACTTAAAGATGGTCTATCGGCACAACTCTGACTAGCTGCAGTAATACTTCTGGACTTACCCTTTTTTCAGTTTCACTTGGTAAAAAATTTGATTTACTAGCTGATAACAACAGTGTGCTGCTCATGAAGGTAGAACAGCTCCAGAACTGCTTGCTTTAATCAGAGAACACGGTAAGTGTTATCTCGTATGCACTGTTCTTGATGTCTAACAGTCAGTCCAAGTCCATATGCCTAGCGTTCGCAATCAGACAATTAACTCTGTAGGCCGTCTAGGTGATTGGCGCCGCGGAAGCATTCAGGCACTTTAATACTAAGTGAACCATGGCCCCAGACCAGAGCCAGACATAATGGATACGAGCGATAGTTTTAACGTGTTGGGATGCTGTACACTGGATTACAGCGTCTTTTAGCGAGAGGTACGGTTCCTCAACGGGTATAGGATCGGGAATATCCGCAACCATGTGCGCGACTTCATGTGGCAGCGACTGAACAACGTATGAATACTTCGAAGTCTCGCTAGTTATGCTTTCTATATATACCAGATACGACGGTTTTTTCGAAGCAAAGGCTGCTAGCTTACTATGGACGACGTTGACCTCAGATGAGTCGCTGGTCGTTCCCGAATTGTTACCAGTATCGCCCATCGCAAAAACTAAAGTGCGTCTGCGAAATGAAAAACTGGAAAACGTTTGTTCACAAAAAAGAACATAAGTGGGGTCAGCCATTTGTAGCGGCTTAGCCGAGTTAAGGCCTACAAAAGTATCAATCGTGTTAGAAAATGTAAGTCACTTTAAGTCACTTTATTAAGGGAAAAAGGCTTTCTCCCTTGAGCTCCCTATTCATAACCAAAATCGCATAATAGTTCCACCGTAACAATAGTACATAATACAAATGTACAAATGTAGGCTTAACATCAGCGATCAGTGTGAGCCAGCTGCAAGGTGCTGCTACTGACACTTTGTTCATTATATCTGCATCAGTTTCTCAGCAAATGAGAATCAAGTTTGTGTTTAAAAATGTTAAGAGTATCAGAGAGGACCACATCTTCCGGGAGTCCGTTCCACGCTCCAATAACCCTCTGAGAGAAGGCGTTTTGCCAGACCTGCCAACATGGTTGCTGCTGTAGAATCAATTCTGAGCCAAACAGAAGCACCGGACGAAACGAAAAACCTCATACGTCATCAGGTGTCGTCCCTCTTCATGGCACATCGACCACGTGACGTTCTCTCCAAGGTCGAACGTAAGGCACTGAAAGAACTCAGAGCCGACAATGACCTCGTTATCGTGCCGGCGGACAAGGGGCGTTCAACTGTCGTATTGGACAGGACAGACTACATTCACAAAGCTCAAACTTTGTTGGACGATCGTCAGTCCTACGTCCCGTGCAAATCCAACCCCATTAAAACGCTGACACGCGAAATCAACACAACGCTGTTGGCAATGGAGAACTCAGGTGCAATATCACCAATCGACCGACGCATGGCGAGAGCGCAAGAAACGGCCCTGGCCCGCTTCTATGGTCTCCCCAAGGTGCACAAAGAGGGCGCACCCCTCCGGCCAATCGTATCTGTCAAAGGAACTCCAACCTACGGACTGGAGAAGTGGCTGTTCCGACGGCTCAAATTATTGACCGCTGATGCAGACACAACAGTCAGGTCGTCAACATAATTGTTGGAGAAACTTAAAGGGGTAAGCCTCCAGCCAAATGATATAATGGTTTCCTTTGATGTCACGTCCCTTCTTACTTCTATTCCACAGGACCTGGCCGTCGAGACTATCCAACTACTCCTATGAGAGAAAAACGACGAAACGGAGAATCGCCTCGGGTACGCTCAAATCCCCCAGCTCCTAAAGTTCTGCCTGAAGACGTACTTTACCTTCAACGGAACTATCTACAAGCAGGTGAAGGGCACACCTATGGGTTCGCCCATTTCCGGAATCATAGCAGAGGCGGTCCTGCAACGGCTGGAGTTGCTGGTTTTCCAACACCACAGGCCGAAACTCTGGGCTCGGTATGTGGACGACACCGTCGTAATTGAGCGGGGTCAGATGCTGACATTCAAGGAACGTCTAAACGCCGTCTTCCCGGACATTCAATTTACGATGGAGGAAGAAGAAAACAACCAACTGGCCTTTCTGGATGTCCTCGTTTGCCCCAAAGACGATGGTGGCCTGAAGACTAAAGTGTTCAGGAAAGCAACCAACACTATGCAAGTCCTGAACTACAACAGCAACCACCCAATCAGGCACAAACGCAGCTGCGTAAGAGCGCTATTCCGGCGCGTCGAGACGCATTGCAGCGAAGTGGAAGACAAAATTGCTGAATTGCAATAGGTTCGACGGGTACTGAAAGCGAATGGTTACCCGCACAATTGTGTCAACCAGTGCATACGCAAACGAGATAAGAAGCCAAGTCCAGCTGGCCCAAACGTTTGGCGAGCTCTTCCGTACGTGAAGGATGTATCGGAAGCTGTCAACCATCTACTCACCTCACTTGGAGTTGGAGTTGAACACAGGCCGGAAGCAACCATCAGGCGCCGGGTCATGAGGCCGAAAGACCCACTGCCATGGCAGGAAACAGCTGGAGTCGTTTACCGAATCTGGTGTAGTCGTGGACAAAGCAACTACGTCGGAGAAACTGGGAGATTACTCCGGACGCGAATGCCGAGCATGCAGCGGTGGTGAGGAAGAAAGACGCCAACTCCCAGGTTGCAGCGCACTCAACGGGACCCGACCATATTTTCAAGTTTGCCGAGGCTGAAATCCTCGCAAGAGGGGACAACCGCGTGAGCCGCGAGCTGCTCGAGTCATGGTTTTCAGGCTCCCAGTCCATCAACAAGCGCAACGATTTGGCGTTCCCCTACGGTGTACTGAGACATTTCCTGAGCAAGAGAATCAGTCACGTGGGAAGGACTGGGTGCAACAACAACTCCGACGACAGCGGGCATAATTGTCGCACAATTACCAAACCCGCATCCGACGCGGACAAGAACGCTGTGGCAATTAATGAGCAATCACCGCACCAATTAAGACCTCAAGCGGGGACTACAAGAACTGACAATTATAGTACGCATGTGGGTGACTGCTGTGAACTATAAATACCGTGCAATCTGTGCATGTATCACCCCTTATCTACGCATGTCTCAGACCTGTTTACGATTACCTATGACTAAGGATTCCCGACGGAATCCGAAACGTCAGGCAAATAAAACTCTTGTTCCAGTGATCGCATCTTCGTCTTCTGAGAAGGCATTTTGTCGAACGTCGATACGGGCCGGTTTCCTCTGTAGTTTAAAAGGATGACTTCGCAGATGGTCAGTCCGAGCCAATTCGAAGAAATCATCACATTCTAGGGCCCAGTCTTGGCCTCTAACAATACGGTAGGTTTGTATGAGGTCCCCGCGGAGTTGCCTATAATTCAGGGAGAAAAGATCAAGTTCGGTCAGTCTGTCTTCATAAGGCAGATGACCAAGATTCTTGACCATCTTCGTAGCCCTCGCCTGCACTCGTTCCAGGTGCAGGTAATCCTTCTTGAACCACGGACGCCAGGCTGGACAGCATACTCCAAGTGGGACCGAACAAACGCTCCGTAGGTTTTCCTGAAGAGCTCCTTGTCAATGTTGACAACTCCCCGCCTAATCGCAAACAGCACCTGTGTCGCGCGTTTAGCTGCCTTTACACACTGAATAGATGGTTAAAGTGAGGAATTTATTAGAACACCGAGATCCTTTTGTTTATTCACATTTGAAAGCAGGTGCTCATCGAGGAGGTATTGGAAGTAGTCGTTCTCCTCATCAGTACTTCTAGTGCGGAGTCTTAAAACCACACACTTACTAATTTTTAGGTTTAAGAGCCAATGAGCAGACCAGCAGCTTAGTCGATTGAGACTCTCTTGAAGCGCTTTCCTATCGGCGTCAGACCTGATGGCTCTCCAGAGTTTGACGTCATCGGCAAACATGAAAGCGCTGCAACCCAGGTCGTTGACACAGTCGTTGATATAAACAAGGAAGAGCAGTGGCCCTAAGACAGAGCATTGGGGGACGCCACTCAGAACAGATGTAGGGTTTGACTTTGAGTCACCAATGCACACAGTTTGCGATCGCACTGTTAAAAAATCTGTGATCCATACCAGCAGGTTTCCTCTTATGCCAATTTCTGACAATTAATACATAAGATGCTTATGTGGGACGCTGTCGAATGCCTTCTTGAAGTCCGTATAGATGACGTCAACCTTACCATATTCATCTAGTGCGCGAGTCCACTGCTAAATGGAAAGTAGAGGGCTGGAAAGGCAACAATGGTTCTTTATGAAGCCGTGTTGGAGCCCTGACAGTAGGTTGTTCTCCTCCAAGAACTCCATTGTTGTCTTCTTAATTATCGTTTCAATCACCTTGCAGCAAATGTAAGTTAGGCTGACGGGCCGGTAATTGTTGACCTTCGTTTGGGCTCCGCCCTTGTGTATCGGGTAAATATTTGCCATTTTCCATTCAGATGGCAGTTTTCCTTGGTCAAATGAAGAATGAAAGATATGTGCTAGGGGCTCTGAGAGTTCGCTTGCCAATTCTTTCAAGAACTTGGCTGGTATATTGTCTGGAACGGATGACGTTGCTTCTTTGAGGCTCTGCAGCTCCCTCTCAACTACAGATGTTGGAAATAGTAGAGAATGAAATGCTGGACCGGCGTTAACAACAGCACTGTTGGCATTATCAAAATGAAGCTCAGTTTGCCAATACAAGCGATTATCCATGTCCCAGGAAGCAATTGAGAAGAAGAAGAAGACTCGATCGCTGGGACAATATGTTTATTCGCCTGAGATGGTCGAGAGACGAGACGGTCGAACTGCTCCTACGAAACAAATACGATGAGACGGAGAATCGCCTGGGACACGCGGAAATCCTACAGCTCCTGAAGTTCTGTCTCAGGACGTACTTCACGTTTGACGGAACGATCTACGAGCAGGTGAAGGGGACACAAATGGGTTCACCGATTTCGGGACTCATAGCCGAGGCAGTCCTGCAGCGGCTGGAGTCGCTGGTTTTCCAACATAACAAACCGAAATTCTGGGCTCGGTATGTGGATGACACCTTCGTCGTCATCGAACGGGATCAGGTGCTCACGTTCAAGGAACGTCTCAACAGCATCTTCCCGGACATCCAATTTACGATGGAGGAAGAAGAGAACAACCAGCTGGCTTTTCTTGATGTCCTTGTTTGTCGAAAAGATTGTGGTGGTCTAAAGACTAAAGTATTCAGGAAAGCGACAAACACGATGCAAGTACTGAATTACAACAGCAACCACCCAATCAGCCACAAACGCAGTTGCGTAAAAACACTCTATCGGCGTGTTGAGACGCACTGCAGCGAAGAAGAAGACAAAGTTGCCGAGGTAGAATACCTCCGACGAGTGTTCAGAGAAAATGGCTACCCGCGCAACTTCGTCAACCAGTGCTTGCGCAAACGAGCTGGCCAACAAAAGCGCACCGACCCCAAGATTTGGCGTTAGATCCCGTATGTCAAAAACGTATCGGAAGCAGTCGGCCGCCTTCTCGCACCACTTGGAGTTGGAGTCGCACACAGGCCGGAGGCAACCATAAGGCGTCAGATAATGAAGCCGAAAGACCCACTGCCACGGCAAGAAACATCTGGGGTC
>JAYGXS010000002.1:28516522-28542074 GCA_036362985.1 Ligula intestinalis | reverse complement strand
AGCTACCCAACACGCAATCCACAACCAACTCGTAAGATGGTTCGACCAATATGAATAGGGATTGCTCTGAAATATTTCAGTAAGATCGCCGCAAACTGTCCTCCTGCCGCTTTCTGTCACCATCGGCAGAAGAGTGGAAGCAGCGCTCGTCCTTTGCTCAAATCTCTATCAACAGCTAGCATGAACTGACCATTCCCATACAAAACGGACAAAAAGCGCTCAATTCTTGGGTGAATTCTTGATTGTGTTTTTCACAAACTCGAAATAGGCAAGTTTCTTCATTCTAACATTTTAAGACCTTACAACAACTCTAAAGATTAGTATTTTGCAGTCATTTATTTACTATGCCAGATACCTCATTCGTCTAGAAAATTCAAGGGCGAAAGCCTTCTTCTCTTAATAAAGCGACTTGGACGCCGCGACCCTTAGTTGCTGCCACGAGCTCATCTTCGATGCTGAAAAATCTCAGTTTGAGGACTGGGATAGGAAGATCCTACATTACTGGGAAAATTTGGTGTTCACGAATGGATGCGAAGACTCAATTCCTAGGTTTTCGCATGAATACAAAAATACGAGTTTTCAACTTGTGCAAGAGTTTTCAACTCGTCAGAGGTAGTAGCCGCAATCGAAAAGGGGCTGCTAGTCAATGAATCGTCAATGCGCCCGTCTGGAGATGACTGCGTAGGGCTCTTTATGCTGGCTCCAAATCAACACATTTGTTGCTTGAGTTTACTATCCGAGAACTAGGTTTCAATCAATTTTCGGCTAGTCCTGCGTCTAATGTGGGCGATTAACTTGATGTCTGTGGAGTTGAAATCGTGGCCCGTTTCGTAGGTGTGGGTAGCTTCTTTTGATTAGTCTCACCTGTGTAGTAACTAGGACAGCTTAAGCTCGAGCTGTGATACACTATCCCGAGATTGCTTCCTGAGATTGAGTCGGTCTTTGATTTTTATCACTCTGCTTCTTATGGTAGCTTGGGGTCGATGTGCTATTCAAACACCTACTCCGGCTGAAATTTGTTTGTTTGCTTCTGGGATGTCATTACTGTACGGCAGAACGTATCCTATCCTTGGTGGTATTTCCGTTTGGATACTCTGAGGCCGAACGCGTAGGCATCGGCCTACAAACGCCTTCGGGTAGTCGTTCCGCCTAAATTGTTCGCGTGATTTTCCTCCGATTTGCTGCAATTAGTCTGAATGCGTTTGCTAGACGCTCTCACACAGCTTCTTTTGTGAGTCGTTTGATGTTTGCTTTGACAGCGAAGTTCTGTGGTGTTCGTTATTTTCCTGTAAACAGTCGTCTCAGTTTCACCATTTGAATTTCGCTTGACGGGGACATCGAGGAAAAGCAGCGTTTGCTTTTTTTCTCTACGCACTGTGAATTGTATATCAGGGAAGCTTTCACTGAGCAAGCTATGAAAATGGGGTAACATTTTTTTCTTGACGATTACCAACGTAAAGTTAACGTAAGGGTGCCAAAAGATAGGTTCATGCTCGATTCAGACAGTCTTTTTGCGCTCATATAAGACCAGTTATGTCACCAAACCGGAGATTGGGGAACCCATTAGTTTTTCCTTGATTCGCTCATAAGTTTCTCCACCAAAGGTGAAGCTAGTTTTTGGGAAAACTTCGAACAGCCTAATGATGTTTTCAATTTTGCGTAGGCTGTGAGCTTCGTAGTACAATTCATAAAGTTTCCCGCGTAATATTTCTTGAACCAATTCCTGTGGAGTGAATATGAACGATGACACCAAATCGAACTGATTCATTCAAATTGCCTTGAAGGAACTTCAGTTTTGAGTACACCCACTTTGCTAACTTGTGCGTAGAGTTGCCTTTTAGGGCAACGATTGGCCACGGTGAGTAATTTGGTTCATGCATTTTTTACATATCCTAGACTCAACCCAGAGTGGTGTCAGTTGCTTTCATTTGACATCAGTCATGCTCAATGATCACATTCTTACGCTGATATTCTCTAAGCAGCTTATTCGGCCAATCTGCTATTGCGTTAGCTTGCGAGTTCTGTGCTTGTTCGCGCCTTATCTCTTTCAATATAGTCTTCTCGGTTCCGGACAGTCGTTTGTCCCTTATTATCGGGCAGAATGATAATCCTGTAGTCCTATCGAGGTGTATTAAGGCTATTAAGGTTTAAACCCTAACGGCTGCGATCTTCCGAGCCCGATTACTTAGAAGAGAGAGTCGTCTTTGGAAGGCCAGAGTAGGAGAAAGAGTATATTCTATAAAAAATTAATGGGGAAATAGGCATTAGGAAATTGACTGCGAGACTACCGCGCAAGCGCAAGCCAGTGGACGGCGTCTGAAGTGAGGTTCGCTCGGCAATCGTCACATGAGGGCCTGTATGAGGCGGTCTGTGATTGGCTGTGACAGAGACCGGCAAACAGCGAGCGTTCCAAAAGTGCACTTTGACGTGAGCTGGTCACGACAAGCGTTCACAAGTGCACTTCGTGTGGAGCTAGTCACTACAATCCTTCCAATTTCCTTCGCAGCCTTCATTTCCATCTGTGCCATCAGCAAGAAACAGGTGTCGGGCATAGTGAGTTTTATCGTCGGTCGAGGTTGCTTGATTAGTTGAAATGAAGTATGTAAGCTCTGTTCCAGTAGACCTAAATTCTAGAGAGACAACTCTCCCTTTTGCGCCATAAACTCTGCCTTCAGGTTGACAGATTTTGGGAGATAAAACCATTGCTCGTACTTGAGCCACTTCAATGCGGTAAATGGCTTCTAGCTACACCATCTGCTTCCTTCCGCATCATTTAAACGTCGCTCGAAGCAAAATCGTTGCAGTTAGTGGATGTGGTTACCCGTGTTCATTTTTTAGTGGGTGGTTCTTAAATGATAAGCGCACATAAGATGGACAGAGTTACACGTTTATTTTGCTAAGGAATTATCATAAGTTTACTTGAGATTTGGAGGGAGGTCATTTCTGCCAGAGAATGTTCAACTCAATAAGTGGTGTGAGGGCTGTTAAGAGTTTGACCTGCCCAGCCCATTAAATCTGCTTCTTCATACCTACAGTGCCAAAGCAAAACTAAAGTGGGGTTTTGCCACGAAAAAGCCGGATGCAAGGAAACCAAATATGCTTGCAGAATGGAGGACTGAACGTGCATGAGGTTTGAGCAGTGTATAAAGATGGCTTCGAAGACATTACGCGGCAAATGTAGCTTGTGTAGGCCCACTCATATACCTCTAGTCCTAGCATTCTGTCCTGCAAAAACGGTGGTTATAGAGTTTTTGCGGTTGGGGAAATAGGATTGACAGAGAAGGAAATGTTTAGAAGTAAGTGTAAAGTGAAAAAATGTAGTCAAAGTTGCTTCCCGCGGCCGCTGGGAGTAAGTTGTTCCGCATTTAAATTGAAGGTGTGCGCGGCGCTTTGCCCCGCGGACTATACTAATCTAACCCCAGAACGGTAATTTGGACCTGAGTTAAGTTGAATTAGACGACCTCCTAACCACCATTTCAATTTTTCGGGAAATTCAAGAGATCTGCAATTTGATAATCGGGTTTATCTGCAATAAGTTAAACGATAATACAGATAAGGAAAATCTACAGATATAAATCAAAAAACACTTCTAAGTACAATAAAATTAAAATGAATGTACTAAATATAAAAGTATATTTCACTGCATAACCTAATTACCCATCCATAAAGCCCTATAACCAATGTTTTCGTAGGAAAACATGCAGGGAGTAGGAATTAATTTTTTGGCCTTCTTAAGCTGCTGTTGCCTATTACGCGTTCGGGGTAATACTGAGTCAGGTATAAGGTAGTGACGTAGATATGATATAGTTAGCTAAGCAGTGTAGCATTTGTTAGTGTCAAGATTTTTAAACAGTAAATAATTTAATTTACTATGCGTTTCTTATCCGTTGGCTTGTAGATCGGACAGGGATCTACAATATACTTCAGGGCTGGCTCACTAAAATGAACTATCGATTTTTGTTTGAGTAGCTTGCAGACATCATTCTTGTAGGTTGCATGAAAACTCTTGCAGATCTTCTTAGTTTTAACAATTAAGTTCATGTTCTGAATGTGATTTTTGAAAGCATTCCCCAAGTGTCTGCGTGCTTTAAGGCTGGCATTAACATGCGAGCTTTGGTTCAATGGTCCTGTGTAACCATGCATGGACACATCCATTCCGTTGTGTTTTTGGACACTGTCCCTTGACCCACTCCTTACGTTAGTAGACGAAAGTCCTCCATGATTCGTCGCTCCTACTAGAATACATCTGCTGGTTTCACACGGGATTCAGGACAACCAAAATGTCTTCAGAGTTTTATGTAAAGTTTCATTTGCAACTGGAAGTACCAGTGAAAGTGAATGAGCTAACACGTAAAAAACAATTCCTTTTCGTCTTTGTCATTATCAAAAAACCTCGTTGGATCAGCTGATTTCCTCTACTACCCTGTCTCTACGTTACACTGTTTGCTAATATGGTAATTTTTGAGTTTGCCAAAATTCCCATTGAAAATTTCCGAAGATAAATTGGCGAACATACGTTTGTTATCGAAAAATTCTCGTCGAGCCTTTACTTTTATATGGTAATTAAGTAGGGGCAAGATATATCGGTCGCACAAGCCGGCGTTTATCCAAAAGAATACGAGAACACATTTCAGCATGGTAAGGGAAGGGCCAACTAAAGGGTATAAACAGTTCCATTCTAGCGCATCTGGTAGACTCAGAACATCGCGTGGATGCCAAAGAGGCCTTATGAATGATTTACAAGGTGTCCTCAAGCTTTTAAAATTCCTTGGACAGCGTCTGTTGACTATGGCACAAGCGGCCGCCATCAGGCCACGCCGACCGGTCCTGTGCGCCCAAAAGAACTTCGTCGCGGCGCCGCAGTTTGCATGACCAAAAGCTGCTAATCCAACAGCCAGCAGCTTATCACCTAGCTCGAATATCAGTCCCCCTATCGCTGATTAGATTTTGACCCCGATTTCGTCCCCCTCCTAACCCTCACATCCCCTGACAACTGCACTAATTTTTCTACCAACCCGCATAGTTTATTTACTTCATTATCATATAAATTTATAATGGTAATATCCACATCATGCTTACGTTGGAGGCCCTCCACCTTACCACGATTCTATATATTTCAGCCGCTTTTACAGCCTGCATGTTATCGTCTAGGCGCATATCCAAGCTTATGCAGTGATAAATTCAAAATTCAACCAACGGCATACTTATTGGTTTTAAATGTGTGAATCCGTCAGAGTTCCAAGAAGCTGTCATTTTAAAAACTGAATCCTTGCAGTTTCTGTAAGAGGCTGTTGCACTAAGTCTTTTTAGCTATCCTGAGCTAAACGTTACCATAAACAGAAGATTGAGATTTAGGAACTTACTGTGAATTCACCACGACCACCATTTTTGTAAAATCGTCAGTTAAGATGGGGCTTGGCATCACCGCTACACGCTTCATTTACCTTATCCTCGGGAAAATATGCCTAATACGAAATTTCAGTAAGCATGACAATTGTTTTGCTTTGCAGAAATTGACAGTAGGGAACTACCAAAATCCTAGGCAAACAGTGGGCGGTTCAGTTAAAACCGTGCCCCATGCGGTCGTTGTCGTACACAAGAGATCTCCCAGTTTCCTATTTTTCCTTTAACTGGGCTAACTTGCATGATTAATGCCTTTTTTCCGACTCCTCTACTAGCCACACAGCTGAGCAATATATATAGAAAATGCAGGGCGAATCAGATAATTGCATGGGTTGCTGAATGCCCTTCCAGCATTGTCTCGTTGAGATTTACTCTCTTTAAAATAATAGTTGACTTTAGCAAATTATAATTTTGCTAAACAATTTCACGGCAATCTAACCCTCTGCGGATCGCTTGGGGCAATTACAACTTTTTTTTACTTTTTCCAAAGTTTTATTGGTGTGGATCACGGGTTTATCCTTACGCTTAAAGAGACTTTGGGTTTGGTGAGGAACTGCGATAATACTCTGCTAAAAGACTGCTTGGAAATGGAAGATAGCTCTTCCTGATAACCACTTATCTCTTCATATTCTATCATTAGTGAAAATCCATTAGCCTGGACGTTGGAATATTTCTTTTAAGGAAGTTTGGACTAGGGTCAAACACGCACCGGCTCATTCATCCATCTACAAACAGACCTACTCAACATATAAAAGCCCCCCAGAAACCGGCGACAATGCATTTGCAGACAACAGAAACCACTTAGTCTTACTATTGTTGCAGCCATGTAAATAGTTAAAAAAGGCAGTCGGAATCGGGCTCAGTTAGAAAAGGACTAAGTTTAAGGACAGAATGCTCGTTATTTTATGTGCAAGAAGAATGTGACAACTTTGATATTTTTATGTAATTTGACACAAATATAAGCAGTAAGCAGTAAGTACCTCCGAATTCTCACACTATATGCCAGAGTCAACTAGAACATGAACAGTTCTATTTTCCGTTGTTTGTGCTTCAGTTGGAGAGTGTGGTTGGTTAAGAGTGCGTAACAAAGTTTGAAAATGATTTCAGTCGTTCCTAGTCTGCTGACAAAATATGCCGAGTGATGAACGTCTAGTGGGTGCCAAAATGGTAGGCTGGGCCAATCGGTTGCGCAAAATAGAAGTATACCTTATGATAGGTTCACTTTTCCCCGGATACATTTTGAAGTTTAGCTGATGTCAATTCGACCGGCACGGTGTCTTTCCAACAAGGGGATGTGACTATGAATAACGTGAAAACCTGGTTGTCAAAACTGCATTTAAATGTCATTTTCGAATCTTCGACATCCTAACCTTCTTCTGTGCAGTTATAGTGAGGAACACTCAATTTTTGTTTCGCATACAGGCCTTTTAGATTAATATACTTTCTTCTTTTCCAAAACAAACTTATGAACACATATTCCTTCGGGGACAGGGGGTATTCACTGATCGCGTAACGGGACATACTCGTCCTATTGGGTCTGGGAACTCAATTTGGAGCCCATAGAGCAAAAATCAGCCAAAAATATTCAATCCCATCCTTTGAGCCTCCTGAGGCTTGAATCCAAGATCTTTCGGTTAGAAGTTCAACGTGCTAGCCATTTTCATATGAGATACATCACCGTCACGGGGCAGGTATCCCCAGTTTTTAAGTGTTCTGATAATGATCTGATGTATCAACTTATTTATCTCCATTTGGATACCTGGGAGCTAAAACGCAAAGCTTGCCCTGCATATCAACATCGGATAAAGTAGTATAGTTGGGACACCGCATGAACACGTAAACGAATTCCGACTATAAAATAAGAGGTACTATGCGGCATTAATATATTTCGATTGATCCAAATGTAAAAAATTCGCGGCCTCGGGGGAGTCGAATCCGTACAGTAGGGGAGGTTTTTGCGCAACAAACGCTCTACCATTCAGTGGCGAGGCTCACCGTGCGCCGTGAATTTACTCACACTTGGGTCGATTTGCTCGCTCACCTTTCCTTTTAATATGGAATCCGCCAATACGGACGCATTAAGCTGACTGCCAAGCAGGATTTCTTACTTAATCATCTAAGAGCCACCGGATGGACTACTAGGCTAACTTTGGTTTTGGCAGATTTCAATAATTCGATCAACCCAATTGTGAAAAATCAGCGGCCTCGGCGTTATCTTTATGTACTTCTCTCTTGACTAGGCACTAGCGCCCACAAGTTAACAAATTGAGAAAATTCCCTCAAGTCTGTGTGTATTGACTGGTTACTAGGTCTGTGCAATAGTCTTCGACGCGCTGAGAATTGTCAGCCGATCGATACATCAAAGAGCGGCCCGCAACCCACAGGAGTCGAGTCGAATGTTATGAGTTTGTAAATTATAGAAACTGAATAGAAACCTTCGGTATGACTGACTTCGTACGGAAGCACACGTTTTCTGGCATCTCGTCCCCTGTTTGCTCTATTTCGTAATTTGCAATGTTCTCCATTTTCATACTACGAACTATGTCAGTTTCTTTCTTTGCAAATACCTATTCTCCACGGCTAAGAGAGTCACCTAACATATAACTCAGACTGCAATAGGCTCTAAGTGCAAACTAGCAATATGAAAATGCCGGTTATGCACACGGTCAGGAAACGTGTCATCAACAGCTCAGCGTTACCACGCGCGGCTTCCGGTCAGGGGACTAAGGTTCGATACCACCTGGCTGTCGGAATTCCCCATTTTTATTAGTCTGTCGATTTAAATATTATAAGTGCTAGGCGGCGGTCTTAGAGAGCCTAAGATAGTGAGTGGGAAAAGGGTGTGGCAATAGAAGTAACTTTCTTATTTATTATAAACTCAGTCCGAGCGTAGGTAGTGTTATATATTTGAGAAAGTCTTTCACGTTGACTGTTTGTGTATAAGGCATCAGTGTACTCTTCATATTTAAACAGACGCTGCACTCGAGCCCATACAGAAGTTTAAGGTAAAGCAACAAGTCAAACTTTCCCGCCCTCATAATTCGGAGACATGAATAGCTATCGCATTCAAACTGTCAGTGTTTTGCTCGATGACTGCTTTTTTTCTGTTGTAATAACGAGTCCAGTAGTTAGATGACCTGTCATCTTTTTTGGTTCAAATTACTTTTTGCATATAGGAATTATTACTACTATTTTCATCACTGTTATCATCCAATCCTATTTTCTTCTCCCCTTGTTCCATGGAAATCCTCATCTCCGCGCCGTAGCTTACTCCGGTTATCCTGGATCAGGTCATGGCAGGGCTTTCCGCCAATTACAGGGGTGCTTTGGGTGTCACAGATAGCCAGTACGTGTCCACTTACTCGCATATTATGGACACCATCATGGTTGATGTAAGTGAACATTTTTTCTTTGTTTATGGGCTGTTGCAATTTTATGCTCATCACAGCAGTTGGCTGAACGTATGTACTACGTGTAACTTAATCTCACAAAAATGTGGCTCACATCAGTCAAAACGTTTAAAAATTTCGGTATATGCTGCTTTTTAAACATGCCCTGACAAATTCAGTACAGGAGAGTATGTCGAGACGTCCCTCTACTTAACGAGCAGAAGTCAGTCCAGTGTATATTTCGACTGCGACCCTCTCTCAGTCCTGAAATTATTGACATTCTGCCCAACTAGGTATCCTCTTTCCGATACCTTGGTGTTACTCTGGCATCCAATCTTACATTTTCTTTTCATAAAGAAGGCTTTTTTTATTAAAATCCATAAACTTTGATCTCATATCCGCGGTTTGTGTTTATATCGCACACTGCACGCCCTTATCTGGCGATTTATAGATGCCTGCATTTTTCCCCTCATTCTTTACCATTCTCTAGTCATTATTCCAGCTTTACTTAAAAAGACCTGGTCATTCTTAAACGTATCCTCCGAATGCTTCCTTCAGCTGCCGGTGTTTTCTATGTCTTTTTAGCTGACATTATAGTACAGCAACAATTTAAAACGGTCAAGCAATTTGCTGATCGCATCCATAGTGAGGTGGCTCACCCTCTTTACTGTGAACTAATGGCTGCGAAGTCTTCCCGTACGATGCGCCGAGGCTTCCGTCATATGTATTGCCGTACATCAGCATATAATCACTCTGTACTCCCATTCCTAGCACGCTACCCCACGTGTGAAGAAGCGGAAATTGAGAAGGTGAAAGCTGATTGGTCTCCATAGTAGATGTGGATATCGTATAAACATTTAATTTTGAGTATTATATGACCTTTAACCTTTGAACTTTTACCATGACCCATTATTTACCTGAATGGAGCCATTTTGCTGAAAGTTTAGGATATTCCATTCTAAATATAGCATTCCTCGCTCGAAAAATAAGTCCCCCGCATGAGTGGAGGGATCTGGCTATTCGAGTTCCTTGTATTCCCGCGACGAATTGGTATTTTTGCCTCCAATATAGAGTACATTGGAGGGGCCTTGAGTGACGAGCAGCCTCATCTACAAGCATTTTAGGTAACGAGCTAACCACTCACAGAAAGATTGTTTACATTGACGAGCCTCCGCTATGTTAACGAGCTGCCAGTGTCTGTGTATGTACTTGTGTCCGCAGTTGAATCGTGCTCCGTCGGTCGCCTGTAGCCAATCAGTGAACTGAGACAGTTTGCTTGACTACCTAACTGTTTTACTTCTCACGGTATTGAGGTGACGAAGTAGTATTTTTGCCTCCAGTATATACATTAAGGCATTTCTCTACAATAGTTTGTCCTATGTTTTGATTGGACGTCGTGGTCCGATGAGGACAGAATGTTCAAGAAACTAAAAACTTCACATCTTCGATGAGAAAAGCCGAAGTGCAATGCCTAAGATTGAATGCAAATGGAATTAAAAAGCAATGGCTATTAAAAAAGGAGTACAATAGAAAGAAGTAGTTGGACAGACAAGGAAGGTCGGAACGTCTACTTCCGGCTAGATTGCTGTCACCAGCCAAGCAAATCACGAGGCGGAAGGGTCTGAGATGCGAATGCTCCACCGGTCGAGTTTTTAACTGATGCCCTGTCACCATCGAACAGAAACATTCAACTTTTTAAAGTGACCTTTTACTGATTTTTTGCAGTAATTAAGATGGAAATTCCGTTTTACTCTGGAGCATAGGTTTGGGGCCGTCGCAGGCGGTAACGCTGAGACAGGCATAAGAAATGCCGACAGACGGTAAAACGTCCAACGTCACCTTTTGTTTAAATTACTGCTGCTCTTGGTTAACCCAGACAGTATTGTTTTTTTGCTCTGCTTTTTAGTTTGAGTGCTGTGGCATCAACGGCTACACTGACTTTGCCAACGAAAACTTGACTCGTCTGTGGTATGCGGAGGGCCGAGTCTATGTCGACGCTTCTGGAGCCCAGAGAGTGGGTGATGATATCGGTATTCCGCCCGCTTGCTGTCGTTTCAAAAGAAAGGGTTTCAGTCTAAACAGTGAGTATTTTTTTACCTTGACACTTCTTTTCCATCTTCTCGATCAGCACAAATGTTTGTGAATTTTATTGTAAAAACATTAAATCGTCCTCCAGGTGAGATAGCTTACATATACAGCAGGGCATTGCTCCGTGGTCTGACAACATCCGCCTGGCCATTTAAGACAACCTTGCCTCTAGATGGGATAAATAACTATGGCTATTTAGGAACTGGGTGGAAATGTAATTTAGGGTCCCAAACAGCTTATTTCCATAACCCAATATCTGCGTGCGATAACTAAATGGCCCAATTACGTTTTATGAGACACAATTGCCGACACTATATAAATTCTAGATTATCTCTATATGCACTCTATATAGAGCTAATATGGAGTTGTCGACCGTGTCTAATTGGGCACTGCTGGGCCTTTTTAATAACCACGAGCAGGTATTTGGTTATGTGGTAACTTAAAAAATTATTTATATTCTTTTCCACTTTAATACGCTTTGTTTTTTAAATTTTTTTTATTGACTTCAGCACGACTTGTTTAAATAGTTACCTAGTAAAATTTAGTGCGGAAAAGACACGGAGATGTGAGTGCCGGAAGAAAGGTTTTATTCGACGGATGACTCGGATCCACTCTCGAACCTATATTGAGGGACCGCATCAGATAACGATGCTGCCTGTAGAAGTGTCGCAATATTTTTTAATATGTGTATTTTCCATGCCGTTTCACATCTAATTCAATCAACGGCTCTCGCATTCATCGCAAATGGTTGAATGTAGCGTGATAATAGCTTGATGATCCTCAGTAGATTCATTAATTGTCACAGTATCATCACTCATGTTGGCCATTTGGTTCACTAACACCGGTGTTGGGCGCACTGTTTTATCTTGCGCTCTCATACATTCAGTTCACGCGGAGTCGCAGCCCTAAATACAGTAGGTTACCTCACTCATGAAATCCAGGGATTTTTACCAGTAACTCCCCGCTACTCAAACGCAGACCAAGCTGCGGCACCCAAAGTCTTACTCCAATAAAGTAATGGTCGTTCTTCCCAATAGGACATCCTGCGATTTATAAAGGAATATAAAGTTTCATAGAAATACCAGCTTTTTCAGAGAAACAGAAAATTTCGAAAAAGTGGAAAGCGGGCGAACAACGCAAAATTAAGTTCAACGTGTAGCGGAAGCCTATTCATTCAAAACCAGGGAGCGAAAATGACCCTTTTGTAAAATTTTTGGATATATATGCCTCCATATTATGTGCAATGTAATGTATGGCTATTACCAAACAGCCCAAATTTAGAAAATGTATTTCTACACGTTTTCACGAACATTTCTAGTTTTTTTACTTACTTTTATGCATTGCTTGAGTGAAGTTGGGCTAAGGCAACCGCATTTTCGCTTGATATGGCTTATTGGGAGATCACAGGAGTAAGATATTTCGCTAGCTCGCGTGTGGACCTGCCGGTTAGTGGCTAATAAATTTAAATGGAATTGTCAGGTGCAATTGTAAACGTATCATTTTTTTCTACATTGAGAGTAATTATTTTCTGCCACATTCCTTTGTTATTATTTTGGGATTTTGATTACGAAGAGGTTCAGATCTTATTGGAAATTCCAATGAAAACTTCACCATTTTCATTGGCTTCAATCGATTAACCATAAATCATGATTATATTCTAAGTGCTTACCAAAACCGTCAAAATACGAGGTTTCTTAAAAGCATTCACCTAAAAAACGAGCTTTTAAAGATTCTTTCTTATGCAGCTGTCTGTGTGTGTCATGGTTTCAGAATCACCCAAACATGTCAACTCATTGCCGAGAAAAATGAATGTCCAAAGCAAAATTAGCGAATGAATATGCCTAAGGTTGATTAAAAAATTTCTATCACAAATAACCGCTTGAAAAAGAGCTTAATTTATATATTTTGGCGTGGCGTATCTGCGTATTTTATTTGTTTGACGATGCAGTCAAGATCAGAATTGGACATTTTGGCCGGTTTTCTTATTTTCCTAAAAATTAGAGATACATCTTCTGTTATAAATGAAAGAGCTAACTTTTCTATTTAAACCACACCAGTTTTCAGTATATTTGGTTACTTCTAGGCTCAGTTCTACAATAATAATGGTGGAGTAGAATGGCAATGATATCAACGGCGATTTTAAGAAAACTTTTTCACAATGTCCCGTGACAACTTACGCGAATGTGTGTTTTGTAAACTGTCTTCAACTTCTTTTATAGTACAGCATGCATAAACAGGAAGTTTTTCCGCAGCGTTTAATAGCATAGGAGATTCCTTGGATATCAACAAACGCTGGATTTCGCCCATTTCCGCCTCTATTTTCCCTCAGTATACTGACATGAAGGGAACTCATTTCTAATAAACAGCATTTTGCGCCTAAAGTCAACGCAACGAACAAAATAAACAACCTCAAATGTGTGTTAAATCCCCTACTGAAATGTTCACCTTCACATTTCATCAGATATGCAATCTTCTGTATGCATAAGGAAGTCAATGTGCCTGTTAATGAACTCTGGGCCATAAAACCATGACTCAAGTAGCTCGCAGTTTACTCACAAATACTTTGGCTTCGTCAGACTAGAATGTATAACCGGGTCTCGTCACATGTACTTATCGCACCACTAACCAACGTGGATTGGATTCACTACAGGATTTAGCTTACAAATTAGATGTTAGGAACAAGGGTTAAGATAATGGGCTAGATTTAAAATATAGGATTGGGCTTGCTTGGGAACAGGAGTTAGGCTATCTACGTTGTCAACTACAATTCTATCTGCGATCCCGGTCATCATGGGGGGTCGAAATTAACTATTTATTCTTCACATTTTCTTCTTCTTCATTACAAGGGCGCTGGGGTACACTTCGCCTGAAAAAGCTGACCTATGCCATTGGGTCATCTTTTTTCTGCCCATTTGCAGCTCCTGATTTCCCGTATATCCAGAGCCTGGTTTAAAATTAGAGGCAAAAGGATCGAAAATAAGGTCGGGCAGAGTGGCTGAAAGCGGAAGCCAGCCCGCCTACGCTTGTCCCGCACGTATGATTATTTCACCGGATCCCAAATCACTGTGATGGCCATAGAGGTCACATTAACAAGGGAATTCTGCAGTCTGACGTTCGTCATCGTAAGAAGGGGACCAAGCTGTCTCGTAGGGTTTGCATACATCCAAGCCAGAGTTTTTGTCATATCGTGCTAAATTCGAGCGTGTCACATTTTCTATAATTCGGAATGTACTGAGCTACCGTAGGAATGGAGCCCCCAAGTTGGCTACACACACTCTCTCTCCCCTCTTCCCTGGGACCAACAATGCAAATATGCACACGAACACTGGTGCTTCAGTTGCGTCCCGGACGCGGTCTACCCGGGTAAGCCGTAAGCACTCCATTGAACCGAAGTTCATTAGCAGCTCGTCGACCGACCTCACCGGCCGCAGCATATGGGATGTTTATTTACAACAAGGGGACGAAGCACTTCACGAACTCCGCTTAAGTGAAGTGTTTGTAACCCGTTTGATCGGCTGCTATGTAAGCAAGTTCGCCAAATGGTCTTCTGAATCAGGCGGATTGAATTTCCGCAGAACTACCTAGAGGACAAGACTAATTAATGCGCACCTGGCCAACAGGCATGTCTTATAGTTCGGCGAAGCAGAGGACGTGTAGGCAGCTCTACCAGGCGTTATAAGATGCAAAAATAAACTTCAAATTGAATTATCTTCTCCGTTCTTGGGGTACATTTGTCTAAGCGTACTGTTTATGTGTTTTGCTAGTAGGCCAACATCGAAAACGTTTGGGCGTAATCTAGGGTTATGATCAGTATCCCTAATGCGTGTTACTACAGGTTTGTTTCCTTTCTATTTTTGAATATCTTTTATTTCTTTATAGGCTTCAGACAAGTTTGCGTACAATTGAATTTCTGATTTCAGTCATCACGCTCGTTCACTGTCTGAGAAGTTCGGGCTATTAAAATAGATTGTTGGGGAGGTTGTGTGATTATTTGTATGGACAGGTCGACATTATGACGGTTTTGAGAATTCGCTAGTAGGTCTTGCACTCAAAGATTTTCATCCAACTCTCCACAATGACCGCTAACCGAAAAAGAAGCCGTCATGCGTTAAATTGTGGTGCTTCTGATCAATAGCATGGATTCCGAGTAGGCTCGTATCGCGAAAAATCAGACACGAAACTTGAGTTTAAAATGAGTGTGGAAGACATCCAGCCGTCGCTACAGGAACCCATTCGTTTGCCTGTCATGTTTTTTTACCAGTCCCAGGCCTCACACGCTCCGGTGTCTTTCGACTCACGGCTTACATCTTTCGACAAATTCTTAAGACCACTGTGCCCCTGGGGATTTTGTTAATCGGCCAATTGTCCAGCTGAGGTTCAAAGTTCCGAACCTTCATTGTCTCCTACCTCATATTACATTTCTCCTTTCCAGAGCATTACATTTTGTCATGATTCTGACAATTCGACCGTCAATCACCCTGAAATCAACTACCTCTTTCTCACCTTACAGCCACTTTTGCTGAGCTGCACCCATTCATGGTTAATCCAGACTGCCCACTGAAACCGATAGACGCGTACCAACCAGAAGGCTGCATTGATGTCATCACACAGAACATGAGGACCTATGCAGCTGCCTTCATCATCATCCCCGTGGTCATTGCGGTTATAGAGGTAAGTTGAGTTACTGCGCTAGGCAACTGTTTGCATAACGTTGCTGTAAGGTTTGTGCCAATTTATAAGCTACTCATGCAGGACTTAAGAGTTGACGTATATCCACTTCATTTTGTCGCTACGACCTAGGATAACTTGGCTTCCTAATCTGCAGCCTTTAGTAATCGAACTTATCTTCAGCAAGGGAAAAGCAGCAATCTGCGATCTCTGTCTTATGAGAATGGACAGATGAAACTTTAATAAGTGATCTTTTGGAAGCGTACAAATTTTTGGCTTCAAGATCAAACCAGCTGGTCTAGGTCTAAAGGCAAGATCACCGTACCAGATCACCCATAGTCTCAGCCACGCACAACATTTTGTGGACGAAACGCCAATGTTTTTAAAATGAGAGAGGTTGAGAAAATCCATATTAACTTGAAATAACTTCGAAGAATTTTCGTGGGCACTTCACAATTTTACTGATAACTACCAAGCCATCGTTAGGACAAGCCTTAGAGACTGGAGTTTTCAGGTTTGCCCATGATATTTATGTAAACCTTTCAATAGAAAACGGTTTTTCCATAGCCTCGATATGGCCACCAACCAAAAGGCCTTTGGTCTGCTCTTTCATGAGTCAGATATGATGTGCTGGATCTATTATCGGGTCCCAAGTGTCCTTCATGTGGCTTCTAGCGTATAGCCGTTGGACAATTCGTCTTAGTTGCACAGGTAATGAGACGTGGTGGACAGAGTTTCTCAGATCTATTATAACAGTATATTCTAAATAACTCTAGTACTGCTCTTATATAGCTGCAGAATATCGGCTTGAGCTTAACTCCCTATTTTTTATAGACTGTACCGTACGTAATGACATGCTTGAAAAACATTGGTTGTTATCGACGGCGCATGCAACCGTTGCTTTTTCTGAATAAAACATTCGATTTTATTCAAAGAGCACGTTACTTAACTTTTAACAAGGAAATTTGGGAACTGTTAAGTATAAAAAACAACTAAACATTTTAAAAGCTTTGCCCCGCTGAAAACTATGTAAGACAAAACATTCAGCTTTCGGGCCCCTGGATCTAAACGGAGGAAAATAAGTGTTTTACTTGCTATAGCCTTCCAATGAAAATAGTATCTAAAAATGGTGTCTCCACTGAAGTCAACCTTTCCCAACCGAGCTAGCTTAACTTCATATAGATGATCATTGTTTTACCGGTTGAGACAGAAACTCAGCACTGCCCTTTCGGTGGCCTACAAAGAAGGAAGCATGCGACGCTTTAATTGGGTGTCTGAGAGTTAAGAATTTCAGCTAGTGGATAAACTCCAGAAAGTCTAACAGGTGGACACAGTCATTGGACTGAATGAACAGTTGACATGCCCGCAAATTTCCAGCCAGCTTTTTCGCAACCCGAAAAGTCACTTGCCAGGTTGAAACAACCTGCGGTCACCAGTGTGAACCTGGTGCATAAATAACGATTTAAAATTCTAGGCTGCCCTCAGAACATCGTTATGGATCTTGACATGGTGTGTTCCAGGGGCTAATGATGAAACGTTATTAACCTTTTTTGAGTAAAAATTCTGAAATTATAAATGTGCTCTCTATGTTCCAAAGCTTAAAGTGCATTTGTAACGCAATATTTCCTTCGTTCCCAGATAATTGGCGTGATCTTGGCTGGTGCCTTGGCCCATGAACTGAAACAGGAGGCCAGAAGACCGTTTTGATTGCTCCCTCCAGTGTACACCTGATGACCTAGAAAAGCCAGCCAAGACTGATCGGACCTGTTCATAATTTTTTGTTCTGTTTTACGTGATTGGCTTCTTCTCTTCGTTGTATCATCTACATTTACCCAGATTACAACCTGGGAAACACAAAAGGCTTCGTGTAGCTTATTTGAACGCAACTGATGCAAAAGCGACATTTTACTTCGCTCTTCGTATCCTTTGGCTCCATCTGCCTTTTATTAACCAAAGATTTCTGTTTCATGTGATGCGATGCGTGGCGTAGCGTGGCGTGAGCAGATTCATTGATTTCGGCGAAAATTGCGTTTGGCAGATAAGCTATGACTTTGTGGCTCATCCTTTAACGCTTATCGTAACATCGTAAAGAGACCTAGAGCGTTGCGTTTTACATTGCAATTTTGCTGGCCTAGACCCTCCTGGGACATGTAAGGTACTCCTCACCATGCTTCAAGTAAACAGGACTCTGTGCGTCGGATTACCAAATTTCATATTTACTACGCGGGGTTGAAGCTCCCGAAGAACTGAGTTCACAGAATGATGAACACGCGCCGGGACAGTATGCTCATACCATGCTGGCATTCTTAATATACCTCCTGTTCAACTAACAGGATAACGAGTCCTTGGCTCAATGGTTAGAGCGTTGGACTTCTAACTATTAGATTGTGGGTTCGAATCTTGAGAGTTTTCAAACCTGGGAGGGCTGGCTGCTGACGACCAACAAAACCGAAAATTGTCACTACAGTTTTCACTGTCTTTGTCGGTATTGTCCTAATTTATAGAAATATATTTAACCAGGAATGGACGCACATCCATCTGTGGGCTTCCCGAAGCAAACAACCGCCGTATTGACCGAAAGTATTACGAAGTTGGCCAAGTTATAATCGCCGATGCGCGAATGCACACAGATTGATACAGTATTGCTTCCGGCTTAATCTGCCCTCCTTCAGTTCAAAAATATCCGTGACCAACAGTTGGGACTTGAACTAAACATATGCGTCCCCTACAGTGCAAGATGGTCTTTAGACGGGGTCTGGTAGAAGGGTCATCAGGATTCCGTGGAGGCGAAGTTCATCAGTGACTCACCATCTGCCATTCGTTTTCGCAGAAGATTGGACACTTACCCATTCGGTGATGGACGCACACTGAGCCGTCGGCCTTCCGAAGCAAATAAGCTGGTTTTCAGATTGATTTTTGGCTGAATGAAGGCAAATAACCTCCAAATACTTCTGTATTGATCCATGCCAGAACTCTGTCGTTCGCCCTCTGATGTTTAGAAGAACGGAAATCTCGAGAAATTCAATTAGGAAGATATGAAGTTATATGGGAAAATATAATTTTATTGTCTATCTTTTCGAAAATGGTCCCCCCCCCAGCGTGCTCTAATTAACGCTCTTGGGATACCGGTTTTTCAAAAAGTACGTACGAACTTCAAGCGAAGTTTTTGAGTTTATGCTTTTCGATGGCAAAGGTGTGAAATTCGTGGGCGTGTAGTGTCAGAACAATCATCCCTCTTACAGCAATTTCAAAAAAGAGAGAATCTAGCGAAGTTTGTGCGGCTGAACTTAACAGTAAAGTAATATCTGGGATTTCGAAAATTGCTATCCGTTGCGGCCACAAAGCACTTGCAGCATTCATGAATGATGTGCACTATCACTTTCGGAAATTTAAAGAGCAGAATAAATTAAACATATAATTTTGCAGTGACCCACTGCTTGCGCGCGAAGGTGAACCTCTAGATGAGAAAATCATGCATGTCTCAGAACTAGAACGGCTTAAACTCATTAAAGTCGAAGATAAAAGGTGGATGAAAATTTCTGTTGAAAGTTGTAATCATTTTATATTTGCCTAAGAGTCCGTATGGCAGCGGATGAAAACTTGCTTCTCAGCTTCTAACCAATCATATCGTCAGAAAATCTTGCAGACGAGTAATAGTACCATGCTCTTCCAAATATTCACAGACAAACTGCTCCACTGCGGCCAATCTTTGTCCTAAAAGGCAGCCCCACCTTTAAATTGGCGAGCTATGGCCATCCAGACAAAAAAACACTTACTTGGCGAACCCCGCAATACGTAAAACTGTATCTGAGCTTCTAGACGTATAGCTGGAACCCACCAAATACAATTAGCACATCAAACCCGCGACTATCTTGCGCACACAGCTCATAAGAACAGCGTTAACTGTCAGGGTAGAAAAAGATGTCGCTTACGAAATCGCCGGTTTGATACCATCTGTCGTGAACAAACTAGCAAATCCCCCTTGTCCCGTAGATACGAACATCAATTAGTGGTAAAAGGACGAGACTACGCCAAGTGGCCATGCACGCACTAGAGATGGCATAAATTGGTATGAGTGAACGCTATTATTGTGGTGCCTATCCACTTAGGGATTGCCCTGAAATGCTTAAAAACGCACATTGAGATTAGGCAGGCATCATCGAGCATGGCGATTCAGGTTCCACAAACAACATCCAAAAGAACAAATTCAAACGAACAAACACCCTTGAAGGGAATGCTGAAATGTAATTAACAAGTGTTAAGGCACAAGTCAGTCAAACTTCATATCGTTTTTTAGCCATTATTGATTAGTTAATTTCTTGGACAACACTCTTCCGCATGCAGGGGAACCAGCATCAAAAAGTTACTTTTTGGCAGCCTGAATTCGGTAGTGCTGCGCGTATTCAGGCCCTTCTTATCTTCCAAACCTTGTTCTAGCCACGCGCCTAGCGCTGACTCATCCTATTACCTCTGCGCGCTCTTGTAGTTTCGTGCGCCCCGCTGTCAACGCACCTTCGCCAGCAGCTAATCGATTCCTCGCAAGCTCTGACGCCAACACCTGCACCATTTCGTGATTGACTGATGACTGGGCAAGGTATCGCTAAATCCGTGCGTATAGACACTTTTACACCGACCCGACTGGTTTCTGTGCGCGGTGCTTGCAGCAGCTACTGTAAAGCTTCTTAAGCAGTAAAGTTGGCCGAATTCATTCAGTCTTCTTAGACTTGTGATTTAGGGATCCTTCTGGTGTCGAGACAGCGACTAGCCCTCGATAACTTCATAAAGGCTCTATTTTATAGCTGTATTTTATCTTTTCTCAATGCACATATATACAAAAGTCAAGTAAGCGCGTCACCCACACTGCTGTGGTTAAGATCATGCTCGATCGCATTCTGCCCGTCCGCCAGCTTGCTACCGGCGATAACGAACTTTTTGTACGCAGACACATGCCACATATGATGCGTAGATATGCTGCTGAGGGTGAAACAGGCCAAACACTGACAAGCCCAACGTGAATGCGTACACGTGTGGGCCTACGACGGACACACTGGGAGCCGCATCATGACCCGGACATGATGACAAAGCAGGCATAATCTCATTCTACAAGTGCTAAACTAGAAGACGATGTTAGTACAAGCACGGTCGCCAGTATGGGGTGACAGCTGAGGAGCATGAGGGTACCGGAAACAGCGGCCCACGAGTGAAAAAAATGCAAAAGACGACCCCTAGACTGATGTTAACTCGCCATCTTCTTCTCCCACGGCCAGTGGTACGAACGCTGAGGATCCCGCCCCACCTCAGGCCTTTTCTTCCGCATTCGTAACCCCGTACTGGGGACAACTGCAAACGAACACAAATCGAAAGCCGAGGGACGATCCCTAGACTGATGTTAATAGGTCACCTTCATCCCCTCATTAAGTGGCACAGTGCTTGATGAGCCCTACCCGCCGAAGTCCCCTTCCTCTACCTTCACAACTCCATATTAACTATTAGTACATAGGTGCACTCCGATCTAATCCAGGATTCACCAACCCTGGTTGTTTCGTCATGGCGAGTCGCTGACACTTCAGCTTTTTCTCAGGCGAAACAATTATGCTACTCGCTAACTTTAAGTAACCAATTTGTATTACCGTCAAAAGTTAGACAGTGCTTAATACGCGTATTTCTGGCTTATTGGCCATCATCGGCAGCACCTACCCAACTCCAGTACAGCCACAGAAACTGCCGCTGCACTCGAGTTTTGAACCCGTGACCAGTGAGCTAGAGACGAACGTCATATCCACTGAGCCAACGGGTCGACGTTGGACGATAGGACGTTCGTCTCTAGCTCACTGGTCACGGGCTCAAAACTCGAGTGTAGCGGCAGTTTCTGTGGCTATACTGGAGTTGGGTAGGTGCTACCGGTGACGGCCAAGAAGCCAAAAATACGCGTATTCTGCACTCCCAACGTTTGTTGGTAATAAAATCGTATTAACTATGTTCATCACCACCTATAAACACTGTGAGAAGCAATACCACACTTATCTACGAAGTAGGAAGCTTTATTTGTTTTTGAAACGTCAGGAAAAAAATGCAGTTATGCTTTCCAAGATCATCTCTTCTTCTCGTTTATGTCCGGCGACGCGCATCTTCGCTTCTATTAGCCATATACGTATACTCCATCAAATCTTGCAAATGTCATAACACGTCAGATGAAGACATTTGTTTCACGGTTGCTACCGATCTTCAGTATGACATGACTTTTTCTTGTACATGCTAAATTGGTGTACATAACCTTTTCAAGTAAGTGTGGTTGGAATCTGAATATAAAGGGCAACGAAATATATGCCGTAAGGAGATACGAAATTCTAGAACTGCCTTTGAGCGTCAACTTACAACACAAGCCACAATATGTCCAAAGAAGTTTTATGCATATATCCGCAGTCAAAGGAAGCACCGGGAGGACATTGCAGCTCTAAAGGATAACCTCGGGAACGTAGTATCGGAAGGACCGCGAAAAGTACAGTTACTCTCAGAGTTTTTCAGATTGGCGTTTATGATGGAATCCCCCGACGACAATTCGGGAGTAGAAGTGGGCGAAGGTACAGCTGTTATTGAAACGGTTACCTTTTCTGTCGCAGACGTAAGACATGTCCTCAGTCACATCAAACTAGACAAATCTCCTGGACCGGATGGGATCCCTGGACTGATACTTAACGAACTGTCGACCGAGCTATCGGTGCCTCTTTCAATTCTGTTCGAGCTTTCCATGAGAACAGGGGACTTGCCTTTGCAGTGGAAGACGGCCAGCATCGTACCTTTATATAAGGGAGGTAGCGAGATGTCTGCAAACAGCTTTTGGCCCATAAGCTTGACTTGCCTTTCCTGCAAAATTATGGAGGTCCTTGTCAAGCAGGCCATGCTAAGATTTTGCGATGAAAGTGACATCATACAAAATTTCCAACATGGCTTTCGGTGAGGGCGCTCCTGCCTTTCAAATTTACTTACTTCAATTGAGGCCTGGACAAGTGCTTTAGAAGAGGGCTTCGAAGTGGACGTAGTGTACATCGATTTTCGCAAAGCCTTTGACAGCGTGCCCTATCAACGCCTTTTACATAAACTGAGCGTTCTTGGCATCAAGGGTAAAATTTTGGACTGGATCAGGTCATTTTTAGTTGGTCGAAAACAACGCATTTGCATCGGGGAGGATAAATCGGACTGGGTTGACGTAGTTAGTGGGGTTCCTTAAGGCTCCGTTCTCGGTTCTCTACTCTTCATTCTCTATGTTTATGACAGCCTTCAAGAACTGGACTGCGGTAAAATCATGTTCGCCAATGACGTTAAGCTTTGGCAGGTCATTAAGCACCCAAGCGACCGAGATGCTCTGCAAAATAATCTGTGCAAACTGCAGACGTGGTCCAAGAGATGGCTGCTGGATTTCAATGTGCAAAAGTGTGCCTTTCTCCACCTGCGTCCAACAAACTACCCTATCCCTCAGAGCAGCAGGACATATCACCTGTAAAACATCCGAATTCCCGTAGCATCTACGCAAAAAGACCTCAGCATTTGGATGCAGAGTAATCTGAAGCCCTCAGTACAATCTGTCAAAGCTGCAAATAAAGCCACGGGAGTGTAGCACGCTATCAAAAGGGCGTTTCATGCCTTCGATTAAGATCTCTTTGGCAGAGTATACGGCACATTTGTTTGACCACACCTAGAGTATGACATACAGGCGTGGCGGCCATGGCTAGCAAAGGACACAGCATGTCTGGAGAAAGTGCAGCGTCGGGCAACAAAGCTAGTAAGAGGTCTAAAGAACCACACTTACATAGATAGACTGGCATGCCTTAATTTATTCCCTCTGCATTACAGGCAAAAAAGAGTGGATCTTATCCTAGTTTACAAGATAATAAACGGTCTTGAGAAAGGATGACGCTTTGAAGAGATGTTTCATTGGCACCTCTCACCTCATCTCCGTGAGCATACAATTAAGCTGTGAATAAAGATGTCCAAGCTAAACCTCCGCTCTGAATTCTTCACGCAACGTGTCATACAACAGTGGAACAACCTTTCACAGTCAGTCGTGGAGGCCACTCTCCTTCAGACGTACAAATAACGCTTGGATAATTACATGCAACCCCTCTCCTCTCTCCAAGTCTGAACTCTAAAAACCAGACATACATTGTAAAACGCAATGCTACTCTCGTACCTCCAAGTCTGACCTCTAAAAACCAGACATATATTGTACAAAACACTCCTACTCACTGTTTGCCAATACTATGTTAGAAGTGGTAAATTTTCATAGGTGATTGTACACGTGCTAAATAGGGTTTTCAAAGGCATTGCCTATTATCCTCACCAAATAAACTAAAGTGAAACTGAAACTGATCCCACCCTGTCTACCTGTCGGCCGGACTGTGAACGTTAACGAACGTCGTACCAGAGTAAGCATACCCTATGCGCTTAGCAGCGTAGCTGGTGGGTGGACAGAATTAGATCGAGCAAAATTTCAATCCCGAAAATTGGGTTTTAAGCGCCTAAATAATCATTAACAACGCATACATTTACTAGGTTTTACTGACTGTGCATATCCGTTCGTGCTCTTCTGATTCGTAGTATTTGTGATAAATTGCGCTTTTATTTCGGATAATTTTTTGGGATATGCAAGATGAGATATTCGCTAAGTCCGGGAGAATTCGAAAATGCAAGTTCCTCTAGCTAATTGCACGCATCCTAATAATGAGCTCATAAATTAAATAATGTTTTTTATGCGTCTATGCTCCCTGTCTTTTTATAGACATGAGGTGACAGGCAATCCGATGGCGTGTTTGAGTGTAATATTTCCTTCTACTAGCTACATTTCAGTAGCATATTATTTTCCTGTCATTATTAGCCAGTGGGCCTAGCGACTGAACCGCTTGACACTTGCACACGGTATTCCACTAACTAACTTTCTTACTTAAGTATTAACGTTATCTGCGTAAATTGCATGCCACTCTAACTATTTGCCACTCAACTACTTTGGGGTGAGGCTGATTACATGCTCGTGAACTGACAGGACCTAGGCTTGCAATGTGACCTGGTGCAAAATCGTTAGCATTTTGTCACAGCTTATTCCAATAAAAGTATTCATAAGATCTAACATTTTGGTTTCTCACATCACAAACGAAAAGGGGTAGGTCCATATTACCAACAATCAGACTGAAGGTTCATGCAACCACAACATATTACTCAGACAAAGCAGGAGGATGAGTTATTGAGGTCTTCTCGTGATGTGCCGAAATATTTATATTAGTAATTACTAGCATGCTGCCAGCCCGTTATCTTTCATAGTTAAAACCAGTGATTTGATCGGTTGTGGTGACCCACCATGTTTAACTCATTGATTTCTTCATAGCTAATGAGAAAGGCAATCGATGCTGCGATCCCACAATAAGAACACGTCACGATAAGCCAAGTGCAATACCCTGGATATGAATAAATCGACTTCGTATCCCACCTAATTGAGAACAAGAATAGGAGCAAGATGTCCGCTATTGATAATCGTAATTCAAACCAGTTTAAATGTCGCGGGAAACATTCGTACACCAACTTAAACAAAAGACCAAAAATGCAACTTACAGAAATGCGTAACGAATAGAATTAGTCTAGAAATTTGTGTACAAAATATTACCCCACCTGGACCGAAGGTTAGCATACGGTGATGCTGAAGGCTACTGCAATGCTGGAACAACTGAGGGATAAAACGATCGGGAAAATGAACTCGACGACCGTCACGAGAAATGCGAATGTTACTGGCATCAGAAAAGTTAATATCGGGGGTTGTGGGGGTAGGAACGGGTAGAGAACGTGGAGCAGGGGCTAGGGGAGGTGGGGGAACACCAATTAGGGGGTCAGCACGTTGTTTTCCATGAGGCAAGTTTGGCGACTCCTCAACGACAGCAGCCTTGACCCGATCGACACTGACCACGTCCTCCTTCGCACCACGAACCATCCGGCAAGTCTTGGAGTTGCGTGAGAGAATG
>JAYGXS010000002.1:28307910-28507929 GCA_036362985.1 Ligula intestinalis | reverse complement strand
AGGGACAACAACATGTAAGGAAGCCCAAGGCGAAGCTGGGCTTCCGCACTAGTCCATTAGTAGATAGTAGTACTTGAGTATGATAATAAGAGTCCTCATCACGAAACATATCACATGGTTAATTAATTCGTGCAAACGCGTTACTCGTCTGCAGTTGGTATCTATCAATCCATTTTCATTAAACCCTCTCGGGGATAACACGCCTGAGGTTTGTAGCTATTTGACCGTTTTTTCCTAGAAATGACGCTTAAGACCCATTTTTTGCATTCTTGTCGAGTAAATGCCTCATCCATTTTAATAATTAGGGCTCTAAGTAATTCGTACTTCTGTTTTGGAAGAAGTCTTACTGGTTGGTATCTGGGAAACATTTATAGGCTTCTGGAAGCAGAATACGTTGCATCTGCACGAAAAAGGGGTAGGAAGAATGGCCAAGATCTAGTCTAATGTTGCATGAGGCTCCAGAAATCTGTCCACCCTGAATCGATGGGATCTATGAGAAAATACACAATATACGGCTAAAAAGTTCATGAGAAAAATAGAAGGGGATAAAATTTAAAGTTTTCCCTCACCTTAGATACCCCTAGCCCCATAATTCTGTCTTATGGAACCAGATGTATTAGTTTAGTTTGTTATTTAGTTTATTAAATCAATTTTTGTTTAGTTTAACATATACATGTAGTCGTTATTTCAGTTTATTTATCGAAAGTTGGCGATTTATAACTTAACTTAAGACTGAACTAAACTACCACTTAAATTAAATAATAAACTAAAAAATAAACTTAACTTATAAAACTAAAAGTAACCACATGAATGGGGGCTAAGAGTATCTAGGGTAGGCGTCCTACTTAACTTTTACCCAAAACGCAATGCCTGGATTTCCAAAAGGACAATGCTTATCTGTTTTCTCAAGATGAACATATTCTGTGGTCTCAAATTTGTCTGCTGGAGAAGGAGGAGGGGTCGCTTGGAAAACATTCCTTAACAGCATTTTATTTAACCGAGCCGGTACTGTTGTCCATTGTCAACAACATTAACTTTAAGTGTAAAGAGCTTAGTGAGTTGATCGAGGTTTTAGCCACTGCGTCAGGTGTTTGTGATCACCTGAGGATAGTGGTAACGCTAATGGTTACTTGCCTGTGTAGTCAGTCATCGCATTGCAGAAGGTAGGTAAATAGGTTAACCTGCCGAGTTGTTCTTTACTTGACGTCGGGACAACTTACTAAGATACGGACTGACAATCAGCTCACCCCATGTAGATGATGAAGAGTTACGAGGCTGGATAACCCACTTGGCGGTAGCAAGCAATCTCAGTAGCTGGAGTAAAGAAAAGGTCGATCAGCCAGAGTCAGACCATTTTGATTAGCGAGGACGAATTATGCGAGATTTTTTCAGACAGCGAACACATTTGATGAAAACGTCCATCACGTATTTGTTACTTAACGTCTACTTGTTCCCTATATCAGGGTAACATTATTTTGCATGAAATATTTGTGCATTTTCCAAGTTGGAGAAACGATGCATGTAAAAGCATAACCCACGCTTTCATTATACAGAGGTTTAGCCCGTCTCCCGTGAAGCTAGCAAATATTGAAAACGAACTTAAAAAAACCCGTGAACCCCAGTTTGAGATTTTATAAGGCGAAAAAAGTTGACCGAAAAAAACTAGGGCTTCCAACTTTAGGACAAAATCGTCCTTCGTTACCAAATCCTAGCATTAAACAATAAACAAAATTGTGTAGAGGTAAGAGAACAGATTAGGTTTTAAAAAAGGCTGCTCGTCTTTCTAGACCATCGTCTGTTGGCTGCAAGCTTAAATAACGAATAACAGCAATATAGGCCCCCTTAACTGTACCGGAGGTGTTGCCAATAAGAGCTTCATTTTTTCTGTAAAAAAACAGCGAACCGAATATTTTACTGTGAAGAGTTTGAGCATAAAAATGAAGATGACGACGGCCTGGTACTTCTGTGTGTAGTGTAAACTACTGCAAATGAGCATTAAAAGGCTGAATTTGTTTAGCTGTGCTGAATGCAAGTTGTTCCCATGCGCCGTAGCTTTCGAACTGGGCGGGCGCGAATGAGCATATGGAAAGCTATTTTGGGATCGTGCGCATGTCTGCTGCCTGGTAAACGATTTGTAGGAGGAGGGAGGTTCTATTTTTGTTCTTATAGACAATCTAGCTTAAGTAAGAAAAAAAAACTTTTTGTTTTAGTGCACTGAAAAAACGCATTGATAAACAATTCAGTCCAAGTTGCCTTCTTGTGACCACTTTCTCCCCTGTCTTATTTGGCTGTTGTAAATAGCTTGTGCGCAGTATTCGTAAGTATATGGAGATATGCCGTTGCATCTTCTACAAAACCATAAACCTAATCGACTTGATCGCAAACCGGGTAATCTCTCAGCCAATATACTTGCCTCTGCATTTGCAAAAAAATTTGTGGACGCAATGTGGACGAACTAAGTAGACTGACATTTGTAGTCAGTCCAATCAAGATAACTTTTGTACGACTGATAAAGATGCATAGGTATATATTTTGAATGTACTGTTCATGCGTTTTTTAAGAGGTGTAGTGACATGCAATGGTAAAAGGGTCATAGTTCTACTTTTTAAGGCAGCAAATTCTGCTTTTAAAGTAATCTACGCGATGCTTATATGCATATTTTGATTAAGGCAAATACGCTCACCAATCTTCGCAGTTCTGAACAGTGTTTTTGGAGCAGTTAAGACATTTTAACTTCCATCTAGCTCCAATTCATAACACACAGAATCATCCTTCCATAAACTAATGGTTTACAGAAGTAAAGCAAACTCAGATGCGCATAAACTATTAATGAACATCTTCGTAAGAAACAGTCACCTAAGGGAGGGATCCGAACATTTAAACATATAGTTCGTTAGATCAGGAACAGATAGGCTGCGTAGGTTTCCCATGTTGTAGCTATACGCACACGCATAGGACCGTGGCCCATCTACGAAAGTATAAATCGAAACGGCCTCCAGAAGACGTGTTGGGTCTTCATTTATGTGTCAATGCTCCATTTTAAGAAACGCAATTCAAGCACTACCAATCAATTGTACAAGAATGGTAGGCCGCAGGACAACCGATAAGATACGGAAATAGGAATCCCCGTAGCGCAGGTGGTCGTGCACTAAACTGTAGGAGTCATTTCACCCTGATCCCCATTCCTGACCGCAACTGTAACACTTCTTTTAATATCTACGAAATGAAATGTAGGTCCACCGGTTTTACAGGGGATGTTCCAATTCCCGTGCTCTGGCCACAAACTATTCCATTTTTTCCTCTTTCAATATGGCAGCTTATCCGGCTTTTCTCTTCCCCGCTCTGTAAAGCATAATGATTTCCGTAGAAAGTGCAAGAACTTTACAGCCGAGAAAATTTTGATTGTGAGAGCGATTAGTTTGTTCAATCGTTTGTAGGAAGGAAAGTTTCCAAGGCAGCGTACAGCTCTAAGTGGATCACAAACTAACGTAGAGCCGAGTTGTTCTCAGTAAAAATTAGGTGAATTCAGATGTGCACATAGCTTTTCTTCTAAGGAATTTATCTACTGTCTATGTCAGTATTTTGCTGTCCTCGGGGGTCTGTTGCAAGCAGGACTAATTGATTTCGCATAGGTTACCGTTAAGGTCATGGTTGTAGTCAGTAAATGGGAATTTACGCATATATCTACTTCGTGGAATTCAGCGCAAGTAGACTTGCCGCGGTCAACTTAAAATTCCTTCTATTGGTTGACGAGTGCGATTAATTTGCGATGAGTGTGCGTCTTTAAAGTGCTTATCAGAAGCATATTTACCTTTCATAATATAACCAGTACCTTCTTTTGCTACTTTATCCCATAACTGATATTTAAGTACGCCATATTATCAAACAAAAGTGTTAGCACTTATACTTGTCGAACGACAAACTTTGAGAACTGCCTTGCTCCAAAGATGTATGGGTTTAAACCAAAGCAAAACGCTTGAACTAAACAGTACCGAATCGGTTACCTTTTTGGTCACGAATTAAGTTGAGTTACCTTGTGCTGTGATGGAGTTTTTACACACTTCGCCCTATCTCCAGTTCAGCATGAGTAGAAGGGCCGTTGTCCCAACAGTTGTATTTTAGTGCGCCTTCTGTCCTCTGGCCACGACACTCATCCAACCGAGGTTGTCTGGACTAAGGGTAGAAGGCAGGACGGTGCTAGTGGCACGGAAAACCCGAGCGTGCTTAATTCCCGTCAATAAGTTTGCGCCTATAGTTTCTGACATAACCCCGGTTGGCAAAGCGTGGTCTGACGAAAATGGACCAATTAGGAGCGGAGTCATCGCAACTTAACTTGTCACAGTTTCGACCTGCATTTGTTTACATGCATATGCGGTTCAGATCTTTGTTCAGTTTCAGCCTTAGTATCAAAGGTCAACTTTCGCTTCGTCGATCCCAGTCAGGCGGCATGGGTCCGATTTTGTAAGGAGTCAGTTTCAGGCGAAAATATTTAGGAAAGGGTAAGGCATGAAAGTAAAACTCTGGATTACAGGTTGCCTTGCGCAAAATTCCAGGGGTAATATAGGTTAAGGTTGTAGATAGAACACGGGAACAGGTAACCTCTGGACTTCAGTGCAAGTTCAGCGGTAATCCCACGATCCCTATTCCTATGTCCTACCGATACGTTCAGAAGCGTAGTATCCGACGATGTGTGACGGCATTGTTTATCAGAATTGAGTGACTAGCTGCATTACTCATAATTTTGACTGGTTGATATAAATTAATCAAAATCAACTATTCCAGTCTGCTGGTTGTACTGCTGAAACTGAGGCAACTGTTGCTTTGTTTAAATTCCTCAGAAAAAATGCGAGAACTTCAAGTAAATAGCTCGAAACAAAGCTTTTGAGGTCGTTTCGACAGTTACTAGGAGTAATTGAACTGAAGGCCATGAGGTACTGTGGCATAACCGAGTAATATTCACAGGCTACCAAAAGGACGCCAGCATTTGAGGCAATCGCGTGACATTTAATCAACCAAGGCCCAACCTGCCAATTTATATAACATGTCCCTTCACATCAGACTAACAATGCTCGATTGGCTCTATAATGATTTCGAGAGTTTTTGCTCCAGAACGGGACTTTTCGTGGTAATCAAACTGCTATCCACATTCCTGAGGAGAGACCGGAAAGTAATAGAGGTTATACCCATGCATTCAACTCCTTTGGTTCTGGATCAGAGTGTTTGATCCTTCAAGAGAACAGTCTGCAAGCACATGTTTTTCTTTACCCCCCCCCTAAGCTACCTTGATTCATCAGCTGGTTAACTCCAAGATCAAAAGCTTGCGAGACGGATGCAGGCACGATTAGAGGGTCGCTGACCACAGATCTCAAGAGAAGAATTCCGCAGAATCATCTTCCACAATGGTCAAATTATTCACGAGCGACCTGGTTCTCGGAAATCTGGTTCATAGGCATCAGGTTACCGTTTATGACACCTGGCCTCCTCAGTCCGAAAACCTACGAGTGGAATAAAGTGCGAGAAAAATTGGCGATTGTAGGCGATACCAGTCAGTGGAGTCCGAAAAATAGATTGCCAGGCTGAACTGAGAGCCGTCCAGAACTGGAGCGAACTCTGAACTGTATCTGCTGTTGCATAGCAGTGGAGGAGTAACGCCTCTTACCCAAGCGCTCATTCTACCGCTTGTCTTATGTTGGAATTTATTTAGCCATAGTTGGTGAATAAATATTTTTCCCGTGCAAACCAAAGTGAATTGAAAGGTTTAGTTCTATCTCACAACGCAGATCGCTGCACATGGGGGAAGAAGTTCAATAAACATTTTCCTGGGCTTGTCTATGTAAAAAAATGCTTATTTGATCAAACTCGCGAAGCCAGAAAGAAGAAGACTCATTTCCAGTGCTAGAATCAAGATTCAAACTGTCGAACACAGTCTACCTTGGATTTTAACGCAAATTGTTCCTAGAGCCGGCTGGCGAATGCTCGCCAAGGGTGAAGTTTCTAAATTCAAAGATTTTATTTACCGAATCAATGAAATCCTCAAAGCTGACAATTGTGGCTCATTTTTTGTTTCTTTGTAACTTATAGCAAGAGGTGCCGACGACAAAAAAAGTTGTCTAATCCGGCAGGAACACTCATCACATCAATCTGATGATGAAAACAAGGAAGTTTCCAAAACGACAGTAAATATACGGATCGGGCCCTAGATGCATCTTGTCTTTCTTCGATTTATGTTGGGGATTGTGAGCGTGGCAAAATACCTGGACTTATAATGTTCAAGCAGCTATAGAAGAGGTGACAGAACTGTTCAACAATCAGATTACCACGCGAAAAAGCTTGCGCTGTTTTGGCTTGGACCTCCAGCTTTGGAGTGCTAACGAGGAGGTTTCGATAAAAACGGGATGAGTCTATTGCTTAGTGCTGCCTTCTCCGTGAGCCAATTTACTATGCTACATACTCCTTTTGATAGAACCTGACAAGGCAGCCAGTCCATGGCTAAAGTAGTTAGCATAGGGATTAACGCTGAATTACGAACGAGTTAAGGTTCGAATCTGGGATTACGTAAATTTTTGAGTTAAGTGTGGCTAGCTGACGACATCTAATAAACCAAAAATGTTAATCTCTATGTTTTCATCGACGTTCCTTTTGAGTACTATATACACAAATATAAAAATTCAAATTCTATAACTTTCAAATATTTAGATTGGTTTTTTTATTCGAAACTTACCACGAATAAGAGATTGAATGACACCAGGACGAATTTCATGAACTTGATAGCGCACGACATGTTGAGAGAAGGACAGGGGTGTGGTCAAAATTGCCGAGTGATAATCCTGCACGCGTCAGTAAATATCTGCGCCTTCGATAGTCACGCGAAATGCTGAAACCGAAAAACGCACTCTCGAAGACGACCCAAAACCTGATTGGATGGCGGAGTTCACTGTCCGGATTGGCCGCTTTACTGTGCATCACAAACATCTGTACGTGGAATGGATTCGTTCACAAATACCGCGCGTAGGTCACAGTTTATTGATCAAGAGTGAGGTTAGGACCCCTGTCGACTTGACCAAGATTCTAAATTGACTTAGTAGAAGGGAAAACTATCAAAAACTAAATGTACCGGATAAAAATAACGAACAAACCCCCACAAAAGAACTCATGTTTTAATAGAAAAATTACAAAAGGCGAAATTATTCTGCCTTACAGTGTGATTATCTGCCAGTTCTGCATAGTTTGTGAAGATGTAAATAGAATAAGAGCGCAATCCCTTTGAAATCGTCAGCATAACACCTCCGACAGGTTATCGTTGCTGCACTAGCGGAGGACGCAGTGGAAACGAGTGCGAACACATCTTCTTTTATGCGCCGCCGGGTGATTACTCCAATAGTGAAGGATAATTTGCGCAGTAGAGTCCTTTTTGGTGGACGTTCAGTGCGATTCCACGATCACTGAGTCTTCATATACTCACCTCTAGGAATTAAAATGCACCTCCAGTTGCCTCTTCGCGAGGGCACTTGATAGCTGAGAAAACCCTATTCAGACTTCGGCGCAAATGCTCAATGTCCCAAATCCTTATGATAACGAATAGGTCACCTACGTAGCGGGGCCAAATCTTTGGTTTGAAAATTTTAAACGTTCGCTTTCATTCACTGTAAGGCTAGTTCAGGAAGTAGCCGCGATATTGGCGAGCTCACTGGGGTACCCTTTACTCGTTCACAGTAATTTTTGCCGAACGCACAATAGTTCTCGAGGCGGAGAACAGCGAAGCAACCTCAAACGAACGTTCGTCAGAAGTTGCTTAAAGGTCTCGAATTTCTGGCAGCAATACAGGTGAGTTCTTGACGCTGTATTGTAACCCACCACTGAGCCATTTGGCAAGATTGTGAGTGAAATATACAACGAGTAAAACTCGAATTGCCAAAAAGGCTGCCTTTCTTTTCGTTATAACATATTGGAATGCAAATAGTGTCAGTTATTCAATGCGAATGATACTAATAAACAGATTACAATTGGATCCCCGTCTGGGTGAGATGCCGACTGAGCAAGTAGGTTATTTTGATCGACTGCCAGAGTTCGTATAAAACTTCGCTAAATTTCATAGAATTGACGCAGCAAAAAGTTCGAACAAGTATAGACATGTCATAATCCCCCTAACTCCTGAAGTTTCGAAAGGTCAGCTCGGAAAATACACGTTTTTCAGTCATTCATCATCAGACCGCTATAGTGATCTAAGAAATGAACGCATGATTTTGGTAGTGTTTAGATGTTTCTTGGAGGACCCGTACATCATTCACTAGCGCATTCCTGAGGTCATTATAGCGGCCTGCAGACGAATGACTGAAAACGATTATTTGCCCATCTGATCTTTACATCGTAACGTGGGAATTTCTCAGAAGTACGGCAGTCTTTAAGTTCTGTTTTAGAGCGTGCTTCAAATCCAATGAAACAAGCTATGAGCAGGTGAAGGGCAAACCAATGCATTCAGTAATTTCAGAACTGATAGTCGGAGCCACCCAGCACAGGCTGGAATCGGTAGTCTTGTGAGATCTCAGCCTTTTTACATCATCGAACAGGATCAGGCACTGTCTTAGCAGATACACGGTATGGGGGAAATATAATAGCCAGCTGACCTTCCCTGCTTTACTCATCTGCCGCGCAGATTTAGGTGATATAAAAATTAGAGCGTTCCGGCAAGCAATATGTACGACGCGATTTAGAACACCAACCGCACAATCAGCCACAAATGTGTTTGCGTAAGTCCATTATGTTTTTTGAAGCAGTACAGGAATCCAGGGGCCGGGGTGGACAAATTACCTGCAATGTGCGCTTGGTTTAAATGAATCTCCATGTAACTGTCTCAACAGGTGCACATGTAAACGAGACGAGCTACTTGAGTTAACTGACCTTACATTTTGGCAAATGCTCCAATACCTCAAGAACATCTAAGGAAAAGAGGCACGATCGGTGGAACAAGAGTTTTAGTCTCCTGAGGTTTCGGATTCTCACTGGAACCCATCATCAGAGCTGGATTTAGTTAAGAGTATTGGATTGCCAAGGTGTTGCAACATTAATAGGGTAAAGTTGTTAGGCCACTACATGCCTGCCATAATTCACAGCTCCTTTATACATCACAGATAGTTGTATGTTGTGTGATAGTTACCTAATCGGTCAGATATTGCAGTATGTAATTGCCATACCATTGCTGCCTGCAACACCTTGCAGTTTAATGCCCTCACCTGACTTTATCTCCGATGATGGATTTAAGTGAGAGTCCGAAAGGTCGGGCTAAAAAAGCTTTATCTCCACTGATCATGTCCCTCTCTCTCTCTTTGCACCTACTCCCTGCAACTTGCCTCTTAGTTTTTATTAGAAAAACGTACTGGAAGCCGGCAGCCATCTTCGCGCGTAACTTGGACTTACGTTGCGCACGGACAATCATCCCTCGACAAGTTCTACGACCGTAAGGCACACTATATAACAGGAAACCTCTTAAGTTCTTTAGCAAGTCTGATGCAGCAAAGGGCAAAGCACTTGCATTCTGAAAACTAGCAGCTTACTCTAACGTAGATATTCGAATCTACAGCAGTGATGTGGTTGGAATAGTGTCAGTTTTCAGTTAGTGCTTTATTCGACGGGATCGAAATTCCCGCGAGAGCTTACAACCTGGTGAGCCATATGCTACTTGTGTTATGATTCTCAGACCCACAGTATATTAACAGACGCATTGACATTCATGCCTACAACTTCGGTGCTGAGGCTTTAGGTAGGCATAGTAACTAGGCTCATGCTGGCGAATACTGTCTCTTGTGTTATTGCTAGTGGTAAGCCGATTGGTGGATTACGTACCAGGCTGATAACCGACAGTGCGACTGTCGCTCTCGATGATGGCCACCACGAGCTTCAGCAAGCTGAAAGCAGACGCGGCGACTGCAGCTGAATTATAGAAAAAAACTCCTCGGATCTCTACCCCACTCTCTGACCATTCCCACGCCTGTGTCTGATGTAAAGACAAAAGTTAATAAGACCAAAGATGCGGGAGGGCCAGGTGGCTGGTGCGACTAACATCAATACGTGCACCAACAGCACACCTTGTTAGGTAGGAATGGACGAAACGCATGCAAACACAGAGGGTCAACCTCACTCTTCCCCAGCGACAGCAACAAGCCACCGCCTAGCTGATCTGTCGCCTGGGCTGACATGGGCGCATCGGCCGACGTTGCCGACAGACACGTCTGCGGGCGCCACAGCACGACCTGCCCCCTTTGACACATGCCAAGATTCAAGTAACCAGGGGATTAGGAGGAGCCGGCGCCCCGTGACTCCCAGTGTCACTCATCAGCCCCTTCACACACACAACACACACTGGGCTGATTGTGTGCCCGGTAAATGCATCAGTTGGCAGTGCTTTCAGGAGATTTCAAGCTTTTAGCACTCCCTGAAGATCCTCCACGGAAACCAGGTTGATAACCACCACTGTTGATGCAGTCGCAAACGGGAACGAATTGTTTGTGTGTTCCACATGGGAGGGATGTGGTGACTCACTCCACATAGGCGAGCATGTCCGAAGGCCCACTGCTGCTAACGCGTACGTCCGCACTAAAGGCGGCCTCTGCAACAGCCAATCACAGATACGCAAAGGCTGGTCTCTCCCAACGGCGAATAGGACGCAGGCACTCCTAGGTCCATGCAGTTTGTCCGGCCAATAACCATCAAGGCAACCAGACAATGCCCATTCTCGCTGCCACTTGCATGCCTGCTGCTAAAACCGCACTTGGACCGCGGCTGGCTCTCATGCTGGTCGTAAGCTCTCCAAGTCCATCTATTTTCCATTCCTTTGTGTACACAATATACTCTTACCAATACGCCGGCCTTTCCAAGACTTATCCTCCACTAAGTTACCATGGTCTGAAGATCGCAGTTGCTGGGTTTAACTCACTTAACCCCCTGCGATAGGGGATCAAACAGTAGGGTAGATGCTGCGCAAAAGTCTACTACCACTTAAAACCGAATCACGCGCAGTTTTGTGGCCCACATTGGAGGAGCGCCATTACGCCCAATTCCCCTCGATCTTATTAACTCTCTCTTGACACCGGCTTCATTTGGGTGAAAGTGAAGAGTGTGGTAGAGTCCGTGCAAGTCTCCTATCACTTAAAACTAATAACGCGCCAGTCACCGTCACTGCACTAACCTATTTGAAGCATATGGTGAGCATTATCGAAATTGGTGGTCGAACTGTCGTGTGGGTATGTGTATGTGTGTGTGTGTAAACAAGCTATTATCTCACCAAATACGACCATCTGCAAAGTATGTGGTTGCGTAGCGCCTGCACCCTATAAATGCCACACCCAATGTAAGTCCACCATCCTTATCCACTGCTTGCCATGGTAATGTGTTCGACTATGCATCTGAAAAAATAATGGCGAATAAAATGCCTACTCCCTGAATACTCATACCTGCTTTACACTGCCCCTGAGGGACTTTTTCTTAGTGATGACCATTCGGAATCCAGAAGTGGTTGATTTTAAAGGAGGTTAACTGCATCTCCGTAGAGAGTCACGCCTCTGGCAGTGTGAAAGTGGCTTGAGATCGCAAAATGCGACCGAAAAAATCCAGCCTTTGTTAATTTATACAGTATTCATTCCCTTTTGAACAATTTAATGGGCAACAGTAGTTTACGTAGTGTATTTCATTAATCCCTAGTCCCAGCATTTTGTTCTACGAAAACGATGGTTATAGGGTTTTATAGATGGGAGATTATGATACGCAGTGGAATATACTTTTATGACTGCTATATGCATTTTTATTTTATTGTATTCAGAAATGTTTTGGATTTATATCTGTAGATTTTCCTAATCTGCATTATCGCTTAACGTATTGCGGAAAAACACTATTATCAAATTGCAGTTTTCTTGAAATTCCTGAAAAATAGAACTAGTGGTTAGGAGGTCGTCTAATTCAACTCATCTGAGGTCCAACTTTCCGTTTTGGAGTTAGATTAGTATAGTCCGCGGCGCTTCGTGCCGCGCACACCTTCAATTTACGCGCGGAACAACTTACTCCCAGCGGCCGCGGACAAAAAATTCCACTACATTTTTCCACTTCACAATTTCTTCTAAAAATTTCTTTCCTGCCTATCCTATTTCTTCACCCCAACAACCCTATAAGCAGCGTTTCCATAGAAAAAAATGCTGATATTAGGGGTATGTGAGGTGCACTACATAAACTACTTTTGCCAACTAGATAGGAGGACAGCGTTGGAACCCACAAAGAATGAGATCGTGGCTCTCAGTGGGACCTGGCAGGACCTTGCAATCACAAATTACGTTATGAGACAGTTTCCCTGGCATGAAGACGAAGACACTCTCATTGGAACAAGAGCTTTATTAGTCTGACATCTCGGATACTCACTCACAACCACCGTCGGACACAGTCGCAGAAAAAGGGTTTAAGGTGACACCAGGTTCACAGGGCGCCTTGGCCAGACAACCACTTGCCTAGTCTGTTTACCAGTACTCGCGTTCATCTCTGAGGGACATCACTGATGCGATGATGACTTGTCAGTCCGTGTCTGAATCGTTAATTGCCGTAGTTTTACGACTGTTATCGATTATTGAGGTGACGATTACTCGGCTATTTAGCTAGCTGTCACCGGAGCTGCGGGTCACTCGCATTCTCTCCGCCTAGCTGCTAACTTTTACCAAGCAAAATAGCAACACAGACTATGGAAGTGGAGTGCGGATTGGTGACCTGTGAGTCAGGCAGCTCACGCTGTTGTCGCCTCGTGCGATAATTTTTGTCTCAGCAAATTTAAGAATGTGCTTGAATCCTGTTAAATGAGCCGCTATCTGAGAGTTTATGTCGTTGTTCCTCATTGCTGCTGCATGCTCGGCCACTGGCGTTCGGAGTAACCTCCCGGTTTCTCCAAGGTAGTTATTTTATCCGCAACTGAACCAGCTCAGGAAAACAAATCCAGACGTTTCCTGTCGAGGCAGTGGGTCTTTCCGCCTCATACCTGGGGCGTGGTGGTTGCCTCCGGTCTGTGTGCAGGAGGAGGCGACTGACAGCTTCCGAGACGTTATTCGGGAGCGCTCGTCAAAATTTGGGACCGGTTTAAGTTTGTCTCTCTTCGCGTTTACGCATGCAGTGAATGATCAATATTTGCGGGTAACCACGTAACCTAGGGACCATCAACAACATTTTAGTTCAGCAACCTTGTCTTCCGGTTTGCTGCAATACATCTCGACGCGCTGGTACAGCGTTTTTACGCAAATGCGTTCGGGTAAGTATCGGAATTCGCCTCCTTACTTATTATCACCAATTACATTGTCCCTGCAGGAAATCAAGGATCGTCCAGCAGCTGTGAGGCTCCTAATTCGTACTGAGAAATTCGTCATATTTGTATGCATACTTAACTCGCATCCATCGACAAGTGCTTTCAACCGCCATACTGATTGTTGGTGCAGCGCCTGACAAACGGCCAGCCGATCGATAGAATAGAGACCAGGTTGTCGATTGAATGTCACGCGGCCTACGGTCGATGCAAAGTTCATTCATCCGATTGGACCGATACCGTCACGCGGTCGAACGAGAAGGGCTGCTCTGACGAGGACGGGCGAGCAGCCACTAGGAAAAGTTCATGCTTTCGGTGCATGCAGCTCGTGTGAGCGCATTCTACTAGTGGACCCACTTACGGCTTTTACGACCATAGCTGTCTCGTTCACAGTTGCATTCTATCTTGTAAATGACGCCAGATTTTTGACCAGTTTACACCGGCTCCATCGGGCGCAGACGCTGCCCTTGTATTGCTGCTTACGACGTGTGAATGTATACAATGCCAAATTTACCCATCCATGTGACGAATTCTTTCTATCAAGCACTTCAATGTTTGCTCCACTTTCATTTTCTCACAGTGGATTCTTCGCCTATATTTTTCGACAAAATTATCTGCGTATGTGTTAGACATAAGAGTTTCAAGCGATATCGACCTTTGTTTTGTGTAATCAACATCACGAAACGAGCTTCTTAAAAGGTAAAATAACCTTCTTCCTTATTCGCTTTAGATTAAAACGAGGTGGTTTCTAAGATGACTTTAAACGTGAGACGCAAGGGTAGCCCTGCTGTAAACTGGCGATTCGATAACCTTTCGACTATTCTACAGACGAAAGTGTCCAGGAATAATACATAGCACACGTTCTTCCCCCATTGTTAACTGGAAATGTGGCGAGATAAAGTGAATACTTCAAACTTGCATTATCTGATAGTATTGACTGTCAACCACATATTGCATCCATATCCCTTAGCAGCAGGGCTATGACGTCAGGGACTTTATTCGCCGTAGTACCGCTTCGGTAATTAGGGATACACAGCGAAAATTCCACCGACAGATCACTGACTTGTTCGCGCACAATTCCAGGGAAGCTGAAGAATCTCTGCAACTAACCTCAAGAAGATGAATTAAGTGTCTCATCTTGTGTCCTTTGTCAACTTGTGTGATTTCACCTGCAGAACATCGTGCTATCAAGAAAAATGTGTAAACTATAACAAAAGCACCTTTACCTCATCGTTTTTGCAAGTTGAGTAGCATGCAGTTTTTGTAGCAGTTGTCCTGCTGACTGGGGTGGGGGCGGGAAGGGGGAAGGGCAAGGGGTTATTTCGGTAACCTGGGTTTGAAAGTTGAGGTGGTGCAACAAGCAAATTACCAAACCTCCCAGAGCTACAGCAAACTGTAGGGTACGCATGGGTGGTGTAAATTTAGGATAGCAGAGCATCTCGAGGTCATATGGGGAAGACAAGTTTTCCCTGTTTATCGTTCATTCGTCCTCAGCAGGACACAGCTGCTTCTGACAGTTGGGTCATCATGGGCCAGTCAGGTGACGGGGTTTAGTGTCTACAGCGGGGAGCTTGACATTCAATAGATGACTCGGCAACTTATTGCGAAGAAGTCAGTGGTATAGTTGCAAATAATTATCGACAGAAGCACACAAGCGAAGCATGCATTAGGTCATATACTTATTTTAACCTTCAAGAGGAACAGGATATCCAATTGATCGCCCAAAACATAGTGCGCCATAAATCGCACTCCTACCGTCTTCTTTTATTCCCTTGCCCGGGCCTCGCCTCTTTTTTCAATATTTGAACTATATACCTATGCTTGTAATTGAAGCACACTACTGCTTGCATATATGTCCTTTCATGTCTACTGGCTCGCTCAAGTTATTCGCATTCACAGAATCCTGCTTGCATATTTTCTTAATTTTGCTCTCAATAATAAATGACTTTCAGACACCACGGCGAGGTCTTTTATCTTTAGTACGGAAGTGTTGGAATTGTTTTGATAGTAAATAACTGGGCTGTTATTGCTAAGGTGGTGAGGATCAAAAAATTGTGCGTTCATATTCCTACCGTAATTGTATTCTATGGTAAAATATACGCATTTTGTTTACGGTTCCAGTCCTCGGTGCGGTAAAATATAATACGGGCAAGCAGGCTGATTACTGCGAATACGAGCGAACGTGCGAGTCCCAGGAAGCAATTGAGAAGAAGAGGACTCGATCGCTGGGACAATACGTTTATTCGCCTGACGTTTCGATATCCGCCGCGGATAGAAAGCAGGAGCAGAAACGGGTAGTTCATGCACAGAAGTTTGCAGTTTTTATAGGATACAGTCATTACTGCAAACATACAGCGACAATTAACGTTAATTGCCTTCTTGCGCGTGGGTAGTTTGTTGGACGGCACGCGGGCTCTGACCTGTTGAACTTTCATCACGGGCGGTGGGCTCGGGCGTGATGATTGCTCGGCCATCGAGCTCTCCGGTGTTGGCGTAAGATGAGGCGGTGGCCTGCCCGTTCCCCAAGTGACGACTTGCTTTGGTCAAATTGAGTCTCAGCATTGAATATGGATTGGGCAAATCGTTGTACTTGTTTATGGATTGGGGGCCCGTGAACCAGGACTCAAGTATTTCTCGGCTCACCCGATTGTCACCTCTTGCAAGAATTTCGGCCTCATCGAATTTGAACGTGTGGCCGGGTTTCGTCGAATGAGCCGCAACTTGGGAATTTGCATCATTTCGCCAGACTGCTGCCGCGTATTCAGCACTTCGCGTCTTGAGATGTCTGCCAGTTTTTCCGACATAGTTACTTTTACCGCTACTGCACCAGATCCTGTAGACGACCCCAGATGTTTCTTGCCGTGGCAGTGGGTTTTTCGGCTTCATTATCTGTGCATGCACTACCCATTTCTGCTACTGCTTCCTACTCATGTCTTTACTGATGAATCTGCGATGGATATCAAAACGTCAGGTGAATCAACGCATTGTCCTAGCAATCGAGTTTTCTTCTTAATTACTGCGTGTTACAGCAAAAAGACTTCAGAGGTTTATAAAAAATAATTTCTAAAGCTGACTTTGTATATCGTTTCTAGAAAAAAAAGCGATTCTTCAAACGCTTTCACGTGCATTTCATTGACTTAAAATCAGATTGTCCCGTTCCAGAATGGATGCACAAATGTGAAGCTTTCATGGCTTATATCAGTATTCTGCTATAGCACACCACACAAGAGATTTTTTTCGATCATATAGCATAGGTTATTTCTTGGATATCAGGAAACCTCTGATTTCGCTCAAATCCTGCCTTTTTCCTTCAGTGTACAAGATTGAAAATGCAGTTTTCGTTAGTAGGAGGCTTTTTGAGCCTCACCTCCGGTCAAAAATCTAAATACGAAAAAAACTTATTGACGCTGAATTGTCCACTCATATTTCGATTATGACATTGTATGAACTAGGCCGTCTACTCTAAATATTAGATAGGATATACGAATGTTAATCTAGAGCAGATTTCGCCCCTAGTAAAAAGGGAACGTTATCGCAGGTGGTTAAGTAAGTTAAACTCTAGCAACTGCGATCTTCAGACCATGGTTACATAGTTGAGGAGAAGTCAGTAGACGCCAGAGTAGACGAAATAGTATATTGTGTACACAGAGGAACGGAGAATAGATGGAAAGAGCTTCGACTTGGAGAGCATACGACCAGCCAGGAGGCCGGGCGGATCCAAGTGCTGGTTTGACAGCAGTAAGGCCAGTAGACAGAGAGAGAGCGTTCATTGGCTGGGTCGACCTTAAAGATTTTTGATCAGACAGATAGATTGCGTTGGGGCGCGTGCAGGCATGCTATTCGTCGCCGGCCCCAAAAAGGTATCTATGCGGCAACTGTGATTGGCTGTTCCCAGACGTCAAGAACCGCAGTCGCGAGATTCCAGCGAAGTTCATTTCGACGCGAGCTAGCCACAACAACGTCCCCCTAAACCTCAAGATATATTTAGATACTGCGGTAAATCTTGAGTTAGCCTGAAAACGGCAAATGGCACCATGCGACACAAGGGTCTGGTAGAGCTTGAGCTATTGCTTAACAATGTTTCGTTAACCCATACGATTAGTAGTTTGTACGATATAGCTTGGACTGCATACAAGGGGTCGAGAAACTAAGATCCCATGTCGAAGATTACCTGTCTTCTACCAGACACAGATAAAGGTGATGGTAGATGACATGCTCGATTGAAACATTATTGCACTGTCTTAATTTCCCTTGGTCGTCTAAATCATGAGGAAAGACGGCACCCTGCGCTTTCTCTTACAAGCTAGATACTGTAGCAAGTCTGCAGTTAGCCTATAAACGGCAAATGGCATTACGTTACGATATAAAGGCATGATCAAACTTGAGTTTTTTTCACTAATGTTTCTTAAACCCGTAAGCTTATTATTTGCCATCTACAGCTAGGGACTGCATACTGGGTAGCGACTTCCTACAAGCACGTACAGGCCATATTGTAGTAGACTAGTTACTGGTCTTAGTAAATATGATTTCTAGAATGACCACTCTTGGCATAGGCACATTAATTCTACCAGCAATATCCTACTCCTCGTAGTCGAAACCTACCAGCGTCAGTAGTAGCGTCAGTAATAGCACCAGTACTAGCGTCAGTAGTAGCACCAGTACTACTATCACTCAGCAGCATTGCTAGTTAGTAGTAGAAGTAGGAATAGTAGTAGTAGTAGTAGTATCAGTCTGGGTATCAGTGAGTCTGTCTTGACACCTGCGTAAAGTGAGTGTGGATAGGTGAAGCGGTAGTACCAGCGCAAAAGTCTACTGTCATTCACGAATAAGTTACGTGGTGTTCCGGCCTGCATTGGAGCAAATGGCCTATGCCTGATCCTGTTCGATCATCCTGTACGGTAACTTTCGCCGCATCTACCTCACTCTGTTTTCACACCCCACTTGCACCTGGTGTCATGACCAAGTCAAGACGACCGGAGGTGAGAGATGGCTCAGATGGCTGGCGCGGTGGAAGCCTCCCCTAAACGTGCTTTCCCACCTGAGTGGGAGTGCCATCAAAACCATATTAAGAAGGAGCCATTGCAGCCGGAGGCTCAATCAACTAGTCAGTCACTCCTGGGCTGATCGCGCTCTTCGAGTTATTCTGTCAGTTGCCGACCTTCCATGCCACGGCTTTTAGCGCACTACGCTAGCTTCAAGTGCGTCAGGTTGTGTTTATAGTGATAGAAGTGCTCTGAGCCGTCGACCTCATTGTGTCCCCCCCCCCTTTAGCATCAGGTCACCAGCCAAGCCGCCCAGTTGCCAAAATTATACCCGTGGCATCTTACTTGATATAATTATTGATGCATGCTTTATCTGAGTACCCTGCCATCAAGAATGCACAGTCGTTATTTGCCAAGTCATCGTCAACAATGTGTGTTTTTCCAGAAAATGTGCTTCACTTATTAACTATGCACTTGGACACCTGAGCTAGATGGTCGCGTCTTTTCGTGGTAAAATGATGGTTGTGGATAAGGGAAGAGGCAGACTTTCCCTTTTGACAACAGTAGACTGCTATCAGTTGGCAAATGGTATGGTTAAGACAATTTATTTTCGATCGGATTTATCGTTGGGGGCTAAGGTAGTTCAACCCAGTGACTGCGATCTTCAGGTCCAGCTCCTTAGGAGAAGAGAAGTCATGGGAGACCAGAGTGTAAGGAATATTTATTCTGTGCAGAAGGAAGGGAGAAAAGGTAGTAGAAATTTGACTGTCAGACATGCAAGCAACCGCCGGCTAGAACGCCGCGTCTAAAATGAGTTGACCGCTGAAATCGCCACAGCGTCGGAGCAGCCTTCGTGTTAGTTGGCCTTGACAGGTGATTGGCTAGACAAACGGGCGCAGGTGGCCGGTACATGTGCACCCGTGGGCAGCGGTGAGCCTTCGCGCGGTGATGATCCGCGCAGAGGGAGTCACCACAAATTTAAAAAAATTTGTCCTGATGTTATGCACAGTGGTTACAGATTTGCACGTCTTCCGTATTTGATCTTTCTGTCGACTGTCTCCAAATGAACCTAGACGCATTTTGCACGTAGCGAACAAGCTGCCAGGTGGGTGATTTTGGTATCTCGCAGCTGCAACATTTAAAATACCTTTTTATTTGGACATCTGCCACCTTGTGCATCGAGACACACAGTCAAGAGAATACCCTGGTCAGGATCCAACTTGAGAAGGGTGCGTTGATTCATTTCCTCGCTGAAACAGCGGGTTTACCTCGATCTGGTAAGAGGCTGGCACATCTCCGAGATAGTAGCCCTTTTAGTGGGGAACGATGTTCAGTTATGGCTATTAGAAATACCCTAAATTATGCACTGATGCATCTGTTCTTCCACGTGCAACCACCTCTAGAAATGGGAGTTTTCCACCAGTCACCGTCTAGGTACTTCATTCCGACGAAAAAAAAGGTAAGTCGATATTCTATAGAAGTACTCTGCAAGAATCTTTTTGGAGGATGGCAAAAGTAGTCTTTATTTATCGCGCTCACTAGTTCAGGTTAGTTGTAGAGGTAGCTGTACCTTCCGAATCCGACATTACGGTCTCCCACTCTGATCAATATAGAGGGGATAGGGGGCGGGCGGTAAAAGTTCTTTCCAAATGCATTATTCAAATCTGCCAAAACCCCTCCCTGTAAGTAAGTGTGCATGGTAGGCATCTAATGGATTCTAGATTGATTGCTTAGGAAATCCTGCTTGGTCAGTCTCCGTATTGTATCAGAGTAGATGGATTTCATACGTTGCACTAGGTTGGGCGGAGAACATGACTCGAGTGTGATTAAACTCACGGTTCCCTGTGGGGCCTCGTATCTCAGGTGGGTAGAGCGTCGGCCGTAATAAATTCTTCTTCTTGCTGTAGTGTGTTTGAACCCTACTAAGGCCACTGACTTTTCCTCAACTGCGCCAAAATAAAGATTGTATTGAAGCAATATATCCGCAGGTGCATTATACTGCAGACCGCACTGGGTTCCTTGCCCAATTATTAGATCAGCTGAATTAGAATCCCAGGTCTCACAAATTTAGTGTTACGTATGCTTGGCTGAAGATGGATAATAATACATGAATGGTCATCCAATTCTCTCTTTCCTTATCAGTATTTCCTTTCCTGCATAATTAATGGTCGCTGTGTGATGAACGCACTTCCAGCATGAGTTAATGTGGTCTACCGCAACGGACATGATAATGGGCTCAAGACACAGTGGTAGGACTTTGGACTTAAAATGCCCAGTGACTCAAGAATCCAGGATGGAATCGCTGGTCATTAAAATCTAGGGTAGGGTATGGTTGACTAGCGATGTCTGATAAGTCAGAAATTGCTACTCCAGTCCCGCTCTTCTTCTTCAGTACACAATCAGACCGATCGTACTGAAAAGACGATCGCAAAATAATGTACGGTCTCTCTCTTCAGCGTAATTAGATCTATTGGTGCCAGCAACGCGCAATGCACATTAATCTGAGCTTAAGTTCTCCGTGGAGTTTTCCTTCGATTTTACTTTTTTCGCTCGCTACTGGAGTACTGGCTGCCACAATGTTCCCTATTAAGTCGGAAACAACTTCTCGCTTTTGATTTCATGCTCTTTCTTGTTTCAACCTCGTCTTTTTTTCTTATTCCCTCCCCCCCTCTCTCTCTCTTCTTATCATTTTCTTTTTCCCTGACACAACCTGCGCTACAATGCTCACCTCCGGGTCGTTTTTATTTTTAGCACTGCCCCTATCCCACCTTAGGCAACCGATAAGATAGGCGCTGGCGCTGAAGGAGAGGGCGAGATTGTCACCTCAGCGTTTTTTCGTCACTTGAGGATATCACGGTGTGCTGAAAGCCGTGGCTTGGTGATTTGCCAACCGACCGGATAACTTGGATACCGCAGCCGGCCCAATGTGTCTTGTTGTGTGGGGTGGCCATCTGCGGACTGAGAGTCAGGCTTAAGGGCTCCTTTCTAGTGTTGTCTTTATGGCGCTCCCGCGCACGCGGGAGCCTGCCTAGCAAGGTAGTGTTATTATGGTGCGTGTTGAAGTGTGTTTCGCGCACATTGCCTGGGCCTCCTCCATCTCCAGTCTTCTCAAATTTTGTCTTGACATTGGAAGTTGTCAGAGCGTGGGGTAGCTTCTCCGCAATTCTACTTTCACTAAAATACCATGGGAGTCACCAAGTTACTTCAGCCTGCTGAAGCTCGTGGCAGACATCATGGAGAGCGATGGTCAAACTGTGGTGTACCGTCATCGACGTCAACCACCACCACTTTCCTCATCCCCACCGATACCCCTTTGTATACGACTACCATCCCTCGCGCTCTCAACACCCGTGAGGACGCTCCCGACCTCCAGTCCTCACCACCGTGAACACGCCATTACTAGCAACGCAGACTCTTTGCCAACTTGTATACACTGTCCTAGCACTACGCAGTGTCCTCGTCGGTTGCTTGGGGATCCACCATACTGCGTCTGGCGAATCCCTCTCAAGCGCTGTCTCAGCCACAAGTCAGAACAACAAAACCAAGTCTATGCAATACTACTAACTCTTAATTCGATCAGGACATTGCATGAGTTAGATCCGCTACTGTAGAATATTTTTTAGTAGCCACCGCACTACACGCCCACGCACCATCAGTCACCGCACGGGCTGACTTGACCACCCACGCCTACAGGCCAATTCGCGGTGTACACCAGACCCGATCACTGCCGATCTTTTTACCAGCACGCACACAGCCAACACGCGTACTCATTCTGCATCACCCACCACAGACCTAGAACCGACGCCTCTACCATAAGTGGCAGGCGTGTGCTTTGGTTTCATCTGCATCCAAGTGTAGTCCGAACGGTCCACCACCCTATTTTTGTTATGTTAAAACCTGGTGTGTTCTGTGAGGGCCAGGTCGCACGTGTATGGCACGGACTGCGTTTATTTCGCTCTCTGTCAGTCACTGACGCCCAGTCTGCAAATCAGACGGTTGACTGGTGCCTGGGAAAGAGTGAGAGTGGGGTCGACTGTGGCGACTGCGTACTCACTGCGCACTTGATGGTTTATGATGACAGCTCGACCATCGATTTCGATCAAGTTCACTATATGCAGCAACAGGCTGGTACAGTGACGATGATGGCTACAGGGGGACGAAGATTAAAGCGGTAGAGGACGTTGTCAGCGCCAACCACACACTTCGCCTTCGCCATAGGTCAGGAAGACCAGATTGGAACCGCCGTTGGCCGCTTTCTCCAATGCAAGCCAGAAAACACCGCCTAACTTAGCGTTAAGTGACAGTGGCTTATGCGCGGAAACTACCGCACTATATACCCTCACGCACCTTCAGTAGGTGTCAAAGACAGGCTCAATAAGGCCTAGACAGATAGAGCTACACCTACTAGCAATGAAGCTACGCGCTAGCAGTACTAGTACTAACCCTGATGCTACGATTTGTCACAAGTGACGCTGATTAAGGCCAACGCTTTGGCTCACACACAAACTCCCAATACCGGGACATCAAAAGCAATCCATAAGCGTCAATGACTGAAATTATCCACATAAATGACGTTAACAATTCGTCAGATATAGGCCAGATCTAACTGCTTTCAAATCGGCGCTGGCGTCGTGCACTGCTGACCTTGTTGTAGTTCACATAAACAAAGAGGGTCAAAACTCGGTTCATAATGGACAAAGTAAGCCAACCGACGTATACATGAGGAAATTTACATACGATTGGAGAGAGGAACAAAGTGCCGACTCAATTTGAAAAGCCCGCGGCCTCTGGCATCTATTGCACTCCTACATCGCTAAGAACGGGGCAGCACCTTCTTGCTATGGAGGAAGCTGTTCCATCGTGAGCGTACCAGGCGCGTGAGTCTCCCGCGTAAATGGACAAATCAGCTTTGTCAGCCGCATGCAACCTTTCTTGCCTTGGTCTTCTTGACTTGGTCGTGAAACCTGACCTGTGTGGGTGAGGGATGGGGGAGTGCGGTGGCTGTTGTGTATGTTTTCTATGGTAATAAACTGATCCCTGCCGACATTTCTGTTCCTGCATCAACTATGTTCTGGGATACGCGGTCGATGTTGTTGTTGTTGTTACGGCTGTGATCATGCCTGATCTAGCCGGCCTCAATGATGTCACGAACGGTACCTCTCCATGCGTGGCGATTGGCGGCAGCGGATCTCGAAAGCTCCACCCAGTCCCTTCTCCAGCGACGGAGGCCGAAGATAGAAGGTCCAAGAACTGCTTCCATGGCTTGACGGACGGTGTCTAGCCAGGTCTTCAGTTGCCATCCTCTTCGACGTTTCCAGGTGGGCTGCGGTGCCGGGTTGAGGGCAGCATAGGTAAGCTCGTGGGACGGACGAGGGAGAACGTGTCCAAACCACCTCAGCCGCCCTTCTTGAATGGCCTGAGATATCCTCGTGATACGATCGCAGCGGATGCGGACTGTCTCATTTGAGATGAAGTCGCTATACTTAACTCGCAGGATCGTCCTCAGGCACCGGTGGTCAAAGGCCTCCAGTCTTCGCTCATCTTCAGCGTGCACAGCCCAGCATTCACATCCATAGAGGAGGACTGACCGGATGGATGCACGATATACACGAATCTTCGTGGCGATGGAGATGTCACGTCGGATCCATAGGCGCTTTCGAAGGGTTGAGAAAACCCAACGAGCAGCATCGATACGGGAGACAATGTCGTCCTTGCTCTGCCCATTCGGTAGTAGCCTCGCCCCTAGGTATTTAAAGCTGTCTACTTCTTCAAGTTGATGGCCATTAATCCTCAGGGGTGCCTTTTCCTGGTCAGGGATGCAGCTTGAGAACAACTTCGTCTTTCCGGAATTTATGGACATGCCTACCGACATAGCGATCGCATTTAACCGCGACTCTACTGACTGTAGACCAGCAAAGTTTGAGGCAAACAGCGCAATATCATCGGCGTAGTCAAGATCAGTAAGTCGGCGTCCGGGTGCAAGTTCAACACCGTCCTCTTCATGTAGGGCTTTGCCGAGAATTCAGTCAATGATGTAGTTAAACAGAATGGGCGAAAGGACGCAGCCCTGTACGCGGTCGATATTGTTGGTACGCAGGATCCAATTGTTACTACGCTACCTTTTCTGGCACAACCTATTCACCTGCCGAGGTGTTAGGGAAAGAGCTGCGGGAATAAATTTGCTTCCGAATATTCGTAAGTCAAAAGGATGAAGCAAAATTCTTAAATAAAGAGGACTCTTCCAGGAAAAGCGATAATAAAATATTTGATTTTGTTTGTATATATTACGTACGAAATCTTTTTTCATCACACCGAATTTGCTTAATTGCTGCTTTATTAACAAAAATGAATATTTCATAAAATTATTTTATGAACGGGTCACTTCCCATGCAAAAATTTATTAAGGCCCAGATGTGCCCAAGAGAAGACATTAATCTTAATGGGAACGTTGATCAAAAAACTGCACCAACTTGAAACTTAACTTTACTCTTGACATACTACAGGCCAAACAGAATGTGAGTAAGCGTGCTGTTTGCAAAAAAAGTTCCTTCCTTGAAAATTCTAGTTTGAAAATCTGGTTCATACTATGCTCTAAAAATATAGAGATTACTTTCGTTGAGAAATGTTAACTGATCGCCAACCGAACTCACTGGTTCCGCTTTGCCTTGTGGTTCATTCTAGAGCCCCGCTACCAGCCGCTGCGCGGCTGGTAGTCTGGGCAGATGGCAATGAACTCGTTGCCCGATGGTTAGAGCGTTAGACTTCTGACCAAAAGGTCGCCATTTCGCGGCTCGGGTGATGCCCCGCTTGGATTTGGGTAGGACTGGTTAATGACGGCGAATTAACCAGAAATGGCCATTCCATCCGCCCTTGTGTGATTACTTCAACAGGCAATCTCCTGTCACACTACACCGCTAACTGTGAAACGCACAGACTTATTCTAAAACCCATGGTAAAAGGTACATTCATCCAAATGACCAGTTCGGTTTTTGAACACATGGTCAGATGCCTTTTGTGCAGCTAACTTTGCATATATAGCCCGTTGGAACTCCTCTCAATATGTTCGATTCATGTAGCCGCTCAATGCCGTATTTATATTTAGAGAATTTTAGCTGATGAGATACAACAACGTAGGACACGAGTCAAGGTATCCTCGCATTGTTGGAAGTGTTATCCTATTTTTTAAGGAAAATAGGAGTCAGAGTAAGGGCTTAGGTTACATTTAGAATTGAGGGTAGGAGTAAAGTTCAGTTATGGTTAAGGGTCAGAGTTAGAGTTACGGCTTAGGGAACATAGGAATCGGCACCAGACCCGGAAGTTAGCGTGAGGCCGACAGTGCGCTTGTCGCTCCCGACTATGTCCACAGTGAGCTTCAGTATGCAGACGACAACCGCGGTGACTATGGCTGGATTAAAGTTAAAGTAGACTCGTCGGATTAACCCTTCTCCCACTACTCCAACATTTGTCAAGCCAAGTGTCGAGAAGGCCGTAGATAGGAGAGGGCGCAGGTAACTGGAGCGGCTAACCCTCCAGTGCGCGTACCAACAGCACACCTTGTTGGGTAGGCTTCCATGTGCGCGGGAGCGCCATAAATACTGCATTAAGAGGGAGCCATTGCACCCTGACTCTCAGCCCGCCAGTCAGCCACTCCACACAACAAGACACGCACTGGGCCGACTGCAGTGTCCAAGTTGTCCCGTCAGTTGGTGACCCTCCAAGCCGCAGCATTTAGCGTACCGTTATAACATTGAGCGCAAAAGATTTGTTGTAGCGGTGACAAACTGTGGTGTCACGGTCTAATTTCACTCTTTGGAATCCCCAAAGAGTTACACAAGAAGAAGGACGTGAAAGTGGAAGCCACCCGGAGGAGCGTTTAGTGTGTATACAACCTGGAGCTGCTATTTCGGGTGGCAGTTTTGCCGCTGGCGTTGTCCCGGGCTGAATGCCCCGCCGCGGAGCGAAGCGAAGCCTGAGGTGGACTGGCTGTATTTAGTCTGTGTTGTAGATCACTCTCTGAGATGTGACACTTGCTTGTAAGTGCTTGTCAAGAGTGTTCGCTCGTGGCCTGATTGGATGCGTTGGAATAACGTCAGCTGCCATGTGGCGTACCCAAGTGGCCTTTGAGGAACTGCGACTAGTTGGGCACGCGCGTGAGCTCGCGTGCCTGTGCGCAAACCTGTGTGCATGCGGTCCAGCGGTTTAAGGTCACTGTATGGGACAGTCATAGCGAAGACAAAAGACCTTGCGGCCGCTCCCCTTGAACCATGAATCACTGTTGGCAGTCCGTCACAGGCACAACGCCTCAGGATAGCCTGCAAGGCTATGCTAGCATTTGATTAGGCTGGGCTCCTAACAAGCTTGTTTATAGTTCCGAAGAAGAAGCTGCGATCACTGGAACAAGGACTTTATTTTCCTGACGTTTCGGATTCCGTCGGGATTCCTTAGTCAAAGGTAATCGTAAACAGGTCTGAGACATGCGCATGCGAATGCAAAAAAGACAAGCCATCAATATGGTCATTTTTGAAACACATTATCCTTCTGTCTGTTCCGTTTCTAACTAACGCATGAACGAAACGTATATTCACAAAAAAGTATATTTCTACATGACTTATATTCAATAAGCTCTTCTTTACATTACCTTCGCGGTAACATATGCGGACACTTTGCTTTTACACCAAGGTGAGCCGTGTGGTAAAAAAAATCAACGAAAACGCTTTGTTACTGCATTTTGTGCAAAAAACTCACAGGTTAGTTGATCATAATTTTTTAAACTTAAATTGCTGCTTGTTTCTGAAAATAAATTTGATTCTTTAAACTTGGTTTTACTTCCACTTGAGCAGCTTTGGACAAATTTTCCAGTTCGAAAAGGGATAATTTTTCCACTTAATTTTACTTATTCTGGAATTTTTTCATAGCACAATGCATATTACTAAAAAATTGATTTTGTCGTACTTTATTGCATAGGAAATATCTTCAATATAAACTTACTCATGATTTAGCCAAAATAAGTGCCTATTTTGATCCATAACTTTAACTAAAAGGACAGTTTTCCAGAGTGAAGCCTTTCTTATTATTAAATTCACCCAGTTGAGCAAAATAACCTTCAAAATACATGCTAAACTTGCAAGTGAAATTTCGTCATGGAATTTGAATGCAGGACTTGCAATACTGTATATACCTCGTAATCACATATAGGGTACCTGCTTGAGACCTTAATAAAAAATTTTTTAGGACGACATTAAAATACCAAATGAAGCTATGTTTGAGTTTAATACAAGCAAACAGTGCCACAAATAGCCATGCTTATAGTGGTGCTGTAGTGTTCGTTTCTGCCCGAAGCCCACCTAATCCTTGACGTCACAGACAAGGTGACTCAGAGCATTGGACCTTGCGCGAATGTACTTTTCGGCCAGACACAAACTGGCGCGCGAGGCACGGACCACCCACGCCAGTGTCTACCTTCATGCAGTCCAAACAATCATCATCAAGGCCGCAAGAGAGAGGGGATTCGGTGGCCACTCTAGATGACTGACGCTAGATCCACTTGAAATTCTGCCCCCGCGCGGGGTGGATGCAACGCCGCTGCTCTCTCACACGACTCTCATGGTAAAGGTACGCCAGACCGAGTCAACTTTCCTATTAACTATTTACCAACTCATTCTGTAAACAATATATTGCTCTTACTACTCTTGCTTTCCAAGACTTCTCTTATCTCCTAAGGAACCGGGCCTGGAAGGTCGCAGCTGTTAGGGTTAAACCTTAGTAGTCTTAGCACATTGCGATAATGGTAAACTTCTGCCAGGGCTCCCAAATATCTTCCTGCAAAATACTCAGCAATTTGACTTAGCTGGCAATTCAACTTGAAACTAGGTGCACAAAAATTCCGGCCTCTGCTTTTCTCAGAAGGCTTGCTGATCTTATTTGTGGTTCTGCTTTATAATGCTAAATGCACTCCTCAACTAGTTAGGGTTAAGTCTTGTCAACACTGGCATAGGCAACTAAGCAGAAAGCCACTGCAGATCACTTCCCATTAGCAGACATTTCCTAAAGGAGATCCATCAGAACTTAGCCAGAAATGGTAGCACGGTGGGGGATTAAATCAGCTAATGCGAGAGTGTGGGAAAACAAATCTCTGCCTGGTGATGTGAATGGATGCAGCTTTGGGAAGACTATCGGGCTGGCTTTTGGATTTACCAGGACATCGGTGACGGTCTGCCAGTACATCTTATTAGTGCTGATTAGTGCAATCCACCATTCGTCAGATGGACGGCGGACGATTTTCGACAAGATGTTATCTGAGGCTCCGAACATGATTGTAGGTGAGGATAGGAGTACAAGCGATAATACTGGAACGACAATGCATCTGCACTGACCGACCGGACATCGAAGGCAGGATTTGAAATGCAAGCACTGCCAGGCGCATTTAACAAATAAAACACGTTTTAAGCAGTTCAGAGAATTGTTTGACAAAAGTGGTGCCTGGATATTCGATAATAACTGATTAGATGAAAGGTTAGTTCGCAGTATCAAAATGCAACGAACCAGGACGGTTACTGACCACTGTTCGACCAGAGAAAAAAACTATGCCTTATTCTACATGTGTATACGTAAAAAAGCGAGGCACACCTACAAGTTATCCAGAACCTGCTAGCTACCCTTGACAGGCGGCATGATAAGAATTTGCACAACCAAAATCGTCTCATTCAAAGAATGAATTGTTTTTCTTGGAACTTTTAAGATACAATGCCGAGAAGAAGAAGGTGCGATCGCGAGGAAAAACTAGAGAAGCTGGAAGACGGAAATTTAGTTTGCGTAGTGCACCTCATATACTCCAAGTCCCAACTTGTTTCCTACGGAAACGGTGTTTATAGTGTTTTTGAGGGTGGGAAAATAGGATAGGCAGGAATAAAAATTTTTAAAAGAAAGTGCAAACTGAAAAAAATGTAGCCAAATTTGTTTCCCACGGCTACTGAAAGTGAGTTGTTCCGCATGGAAGTTGAAGGTGGTTGCGGCGCTTCGCGCCGCTCACTATACTAATTTAACTCCGGAACGGTAACTCTGACCTCAGGTATGTTGAGGTAGACGATTTCCTTACCACCATTTCTATTTTTCAGGAACTTCAAGAAACCTGCAATTTAATAATCGGGTTTTTCTGCAATACTTTAAACTGTAATACGGAGTAGGAAGATCTACAGCTATAAATAAACAGGATTTCTAAATACAATAAAATAAAATGTATCTAGTAGTTATTAGAGTATATTCCACTGCCTCTCCTCATTCATTGCCCCCAAAAACCCTCTAATCACCTTTGTCGTAGGACAAACTGCTGGGACTAGGGATTAATTAGGTGTACTATCGAAACTTCTGTTGCCCTAGAATAGTTTTCACAACGCGAATTGCCGAACACATGGCAAGAGTGCGGAGAAATGACGCTGATTTTCAATTTGCGGCTCATTTGAAAAGACCTTGTCACACATTGAAATTTGATGACGCCGAAATTCTCGCGAGAGGTGACAGTCGTGTGAGCCGCGAATTAATTTAGCCATGATTAACCGGCTCTCAGTCTATAAACAAGTAGAACGACCTGTCAACTCCATATCCGGTGCTGAGGCTCAGTTTGACCAAAGCAAGTCGCCACTTTGGGGAACACATAAACGAGCACGTCGTCTAATGCTTGCGCCAGAGAACAAGATGGTCCGATTCCACCACGTGTGATAAACGTTCAGCAGATCACGGCCTGTACACCGGTTATCAACCAAGTAGGGCACAAGCCGATAATTATCCTCGATAGGGGAATCGTTAACTGTCATAAGTGTACCGTAGCATAGAGACTGTATCCTAAGAATATGGGCAACTCCCTGTGCATGAATTATCCATTTTTGTGGCTGTTTATGCTAATATCTCCGATGAAGAATCCGCGACGTTAAGCGAATAAAGGTCTTGTCCAGGCGATCGCATCTTCTTCTCAATTACTTCTGAGGACACGTCTGTTCGTTTGTATTGACAAAATACAGAGATTATTGGACTGTTTTACAGTTGCAAAAATTCCGAGCAGAGGATTCAGAAGAGTATTTGGCGAGTATACCTATCCAACGGAAGCTTAACCTAGTCCGCTGCTTAATGCAAAGAGCCAGAATAATCCGCTCGACAGACACTATTTAAAAAGAGCTCCAGAAAATCCAGAACCTGCTTCGGGAGAATGGATATCCGGACAGATCCATCATAAACAATATGATGGCGAAAGAAGAAAAGCCCACAGTACCCACTGTGGAAAATAAGACCCTATTCCTCTAAGTCCCATTTCAAGGCGATGTGGCAAGCGAACTCCTTAGCAGACGCCCCAATCAAGCCGTTTCACGAACCTTCCCAGCAGCCAGAGTTCGGTTATTATTCTCAACCAAACCAATCTTACATGGGGAAAGTGAGGATAGGTTACCAGCTAACACCACTTCCATTTGCATCTACTCATGTACTTGCTCCTGTGGTGCAGGTTATATTGGTCGCACGAGCCGGTGCCTATACAAAAGAATAAAGGGACACCTCCCGCCATGGCTAAGAACAGGAAAAGTTAGGAGCATAACCAGCTCTATTCCGGTGCACATGGTTGATTCCGGATATCAGGTGGACCCCAACAAAGCTTTCCGAGTGATCTGCAAGGTCCCACCAAATTATCCAAAGTACCTGGGTCAGGACCTCCTAGCAACAGCAGAAGCGATCGCTATCAGGATGATGAAACCGGCCTTGTGTGCACAAAAGAACTTCGTGCAAACTCCACATCTGGCGTGGCCCGCAGTCACTTAGCGGCATGCACTAATCCGTGCCCTGGTTGGATCCCACTTGTGAGAAAAAACGAACATAATCGATCGCTTGCTTAAATTTAACCCTCCCATATAAATGTATTGGCCTGAGGAGAATTTATCGAGAGTACATGTACACTCACCAAATACGCTTCTGAAAATGCAAAGATTAACTTCATAAACTGGGTTATTTAATGTAAGGTAAAGCCAACGTAAAAGAAAATGACGATGCTATTACAAAGCCCACAAATATGCGTTGGCCAATAGCCTGCAAACAATGCCAACATGCTGCCTTGAAGGGTACCTTATTAAAATCGTAAACAATCTGAGTATAAAATTTGCAGCGAGGACGTTGGAAAGCTGACCCGCAGTTCTCTTGGGATTCAAAATTGAAACCCACTTGTACATCATTTATTCCAAGCACAACGATGATGTAACGCCAGTCTTCTTAAAGGGAAATCTCTTCAAGTATAAAAATGAGCTTTTCTCTACCTAGTAAAGGCAGCTTTATACATTGCCACTTTTCATCGTTAGTTTGCATCAGAATAGGAGGAGTTTGGATGATAATATTACAGCCGATGACCTGAGGAAAAAGCTCCAGCGTTTGAAATCCTTTGCAGGGGTGCCATTCTTTAAAAAAATTTAACTTGACCTTTTTCATAAAATTATCAAAAATAAGACCCTCTGCGTCCAAGGCGACATCTTATTTTAGAGCACTGCAGTTTTCATATTCCGAATGTTCGACCGTACGCCTTCCTCACAGTAGTGATATCCTTTACTCGAGGTTCATTATAAGCACAAACTATTTTTATAACATAAACAACTGTTAATGCCTTTTTCGTAGTTCTTAATTGGCAGTGCGTTGCGGCTGCTATTTTACACTGAATAACAGGCTTTCGAGACGAATTTGCCATTTCTTTCTTTCTTTCTCTGCCCATTTATTCACAGATGGCGGATACTCGGTCAGCCGGAACTGTACTTGCTTCTTTGTTTATTGCTGTCAATCAATAGGGTCGACTCCTGACTTCACTCGTGCGTGCTTGAACAAAAATTTGTTTTCACAGCAACTATTTAGCTCAGTGATAACGAAAGCTGAAGTCCTCACTTGTGTTGATGTAGAATAAGTGGTATTTTTCTTCGTAACTTTTCTCTACTGCATAGTGGTAGTTTTCCCATGATTATGATGTCGACATAGAATAGCTGACCTTACTTATTAACTGCGAGGGCCAAAATTTGAGGCAGTGGTTTAACACGCATTGGAGATTGTTTATTTTATTCGTTGAAGAGACTTCAGTCGCAAATGCTGTTTACTAGGAAATAGTTCAATATATTGACGGAAAAAGTTGGCCAACGCTGGCTAAATGCAACGTGTCTTGATATCCAAGGAATTATTTATACTATTAAACACTGTGAACCAAAAATTCTCCCTTTTGCGTGTTGTTCTACAAAAGAACATTAATAAAGACCAGAAACGTTTTAATTATATCTATTCAGAGAACAGATAAAATTGTTTTGCGTTCCTGCACTTGAGGGAAGTGCCAGTACAAGATAACGCATTATTTTTGAGAAAAAGAAGAGTGGATTCAGTTTAAAAATTTCGCTTTTACCAATCTGCTGCGCTTTGTGCCATAAAATTAAGTAATTAAGTTTTGCAGGTGTAGCTTGTTTTACTACACCAAAAATAAAGACCGTAAACAAGCATATATATGAGCACCCGCGAAATACCGTCACTTTTCTCTATCAAGCCGTGGGTGAGGATGTTTGTGGCACGCGTAAGTGCAGACTCAAGAACCAGCCAGCTGCGGTCATTATGACTTTCCCACTCCGTGGGCTCTGAGCCTAGCGTGATAACGGCTCTGTCTACCCACGCTCAATCCCGCCTCCGGTCTCTCGGGCTCTGTCTTGACTATAAGCATAGGCGGGTTGGAGGTGCGGTAGCTGCAGCACAAGTCACTTATCACTTGAAACTGATTCACGCGCAGGGCATCATCCCTGCACCGCCGTGGTGTGAAGTACATGCCTGACCTAGTCGGAATCGACGATCGGGTTGTTGTAGGAGTTACTAGTTCTGTGTGCGGGCGGGCGGTGTGCGGACGGTGGCGCGGGTGCGCGCTGTGCGCGGGTACTCCCACTGATGAGGGTATTCTAGCACAGATAAACTGCCGGCTATTTTACGCAGGAAATTGTGGCATAGAAAATACCATCTGGCCTGTGTGCAAGTCAACGCATGAACATGATGTTAGCAAGCTCTTATAAGAAATAAATTAAGGACCCTCGCCGAAATACCTCGATGAGTCCTGTCGATACTTTAATACTATCCTTATCTTGGTACCTAGCTTTCACCTGTGCCGCCAAGACGCCGTGTTCGTCGAGGTGGTCACACCACCACAACCGTCCCTGACCGCCGGTCTAAATCACATGAGGCTGTCTGGCGTGGGTTTTCTCCACACCCGGTAGCCCCGCCCCCAAGCTAATCAACAGAGAAAACAATCCAATGGATATGGCCTTCAATACTAAGCTAAACCAGGTGGTGTACAGCGTGTGGGGCTGTCTCTCGGCGCCCACTTGTACCGCAACTAATGTCCAAGCTCACTTCCCACCCTCCAATGAAAAGGAGCCAGCGAAGGAGTTGACATACAATCTCGTAGGTGGTCCAGGATAATTCGGATCATATTCCCAACAAGAGACTGCGTGAACGCAACGTGGATTACGCCATTTTTATGAACTAACAAACGATCTCTTACCAAACCTACGCAAGGAGAGCAGTAGGAAAAACCACTAGGTGGATAAAGTTTATATTCAAAATTTCCAACAACCTGACTATCGAGCAAACAAGTGCGGAGGGAGGAGTTGACATTCAGTGTTGTGTTCGTCGCGTTTAAACAAACAGCACAGGAAAGAAAGCATGCCAAGGTTTTCAAAGGTCAAATAGTCTGGTATCTTGGCACAAGCCAGAGTGAAATTCCAAAGCAGCCATGAATGACTCAGCAGCCGTCGTCAAGGGTAGGGCTGCTTAGGCCCTCGTGGGAGACGGAGTCAGAAAATTGTTGGAGAAACACGCCACACACACACACATTGGGCGCAAAAATACAGTCGAAACAATACAAAAAACAACAAATACCCTAGCTCTCAGCCCTTTGGCTCCTCACATATTGGCATGGTAGCACTGTTCACTTTAACAGCCTGGCAATTTCCTTCCCCTTTAAACTGTCTGGTTTGGCACAGGACTATGGACCCCCCCCTCCCAGTAATATGGTTAAAGTCAGAGTTTTGGATAGTTTTAGGCCTAGCATTAACGTTAGGTTTAAATTTAGGACACGCGAATATGTGCTGCCCCCGGGGATTGAGCGTACAGCTGCCTGTATTCCTGGGGCAGGGATTCATAACTGCCCATGTCCCATTGCGAACCAGTCTGAAAAGAAGAAATAACCATCCGTCAGGGAAGTGGCCACACACACAGAGTGGGCAGCGCAGAGCCCCATGGGACTTGCTGCTCAACCAACCATCAGGAACTAAATATCAGCACTGTTTTCTCATGACTCTGCGCATACCTATCCGAATGAAAAATTTCGCCACCATCGTCAGAACCTACACACTCCCCCGCTTCATCAGCTTTGATGACGTAAGAAACAAGCTTTGTGGAAAACTGCAGGCCCTTCTATCAACTGTCCGAGACTGTACACTAGTCGGTGTTGGGGGTTTAATGAGAATCCGCTTCAGCACTGGAACATGTGCATTTTATTCACGTCACACCACACGCCTCTCTCCTGCAGCAAGCATATGATTCACTTTTTCCATGGCATACAAATCTTATGGACATGGGAGGCATACCCCTTGATGTATTCTGGCCCATTTAGTGAACATCAAGTCGTGTATGACACACGTAGGCCGCATAGTTAACGCCATCAGCTAATGCATTTGATTCCAGCACCACTTTTTCACAGACCTGAGCAGTCAGATGGTGAGTGCTATAGGGTGTAGTGACCCAGTGCACTTGCAGGCAAAGCAACTACGTCGGAGAAACTAGAGGACTGCTTCGGACGTGAATTGCTGAACACACAGCAGCAGCAGTGTGGAGAAATAACATGAATTCTCAAGTTGCGGCTCATTCGATAAGATTCCATCTTACATTCAAGCTCAATGAGAGGCGACAGTTGCGTGAGGCACGAGTTGCTTGAGTCATGTATTGTGGGTCCCAGTCCTTTACCAACTACAATGACCCCCCACAACCCATATTTGATGCTGGGAACTGGTTTGGCCAGAACAATCAACTACTCGGGGAGCGCGCAAGCAAACACAGTGAGCCAAGTGACCGAGCAATCATCAAGCCGACCTCTAATACAAATGAGGTGCTAGCGGATAACGATCCATATGACAGCCATCCAGCAAGTAGCACACAACCATCCTCGATGAGGATGGATCCGTCAATTAGTATAGGTGTGCAGTAGCATAACGATTGCATACAAACGGGAAACTCAAAGTAAGTGCCCCCCAAGTAAATTGGATACTGTTTTGCTGAACATGCTTGCTAACCACCTACATTATTGTACTTTATCATGCCGTCATACTGTACTGAGTATGAGTACTAGTAGTGTAGTTGCCGGCTATTAAACTCACCTTGGGCCCAGACCAAGTTGGGCTTAATAAGTGGAGAGTCCTAGTTCTTGATTAGCAGACGCAAGATAGGCACTTTACATTACATACGTACTGTATTATGTGTAGAGCTTGGTTATGTACAAGAAAAGAATGGTGTTTGTCTGTATTTTACGTAATAACAAATACAAAAAAATTATTTGCGACACGTTTAAAAAAACGGTCGAGTGTCAGTTTTTTTGGAGGAAACTTCACTCGCAACTGCTCTTTGATGTCCTGCTCCAGGCACCAGAAATCGTCGAATTTTGTGAAATCTGATGCCTGTAGACCACGTTGCTGAGTATAGAGTGCAGCTCGCACGCATAGAGATGAGAATCTTACTCTATCCTGTTGGCAAACTGGGCTTTGTAGCCAGTGACTGAGCTTATTAGCCGGCAGATTTTGCTATGTAAAATTCCCTCCCAAGCTGATTTGTGTTTAATAAGCGGCTGGGCCTTTTAACCGAGCGCTTAATAACCGGCGACCTATGTACTAGCATCAGTCGTATTTTAATATTATTACTATGAACAGCAACTTAGTACTGAATCTTAGACAACATCAGTCTTGCTAGTTGATACCTGTTGTCGTTTGTAGTACTATTGCTTCTCTTGCCATCTGTGTCACTAGTATTATTACCTTCAGTCATAATTACAAAAGTCACACCTTCAGCATAGGTAAGCTGTGTTCTCGTTCCCGTTTAGTTCTCCCGCTTGCTTCCGCTCTCGTTTTTTCTTCTGCTTTTCTCTCTCTTCTTTTTTTCGATTTCGTGCTCTTTATTGTTTCGATCTCATCTTCCTTTTCTTACTTTCTCGCTCTCTTATTTTCATTTTCTTTTTCCCTGACACAACCCACTCTAGAATGCTCACCTCCGGCTTGTTTTCATTTTTGGCACTGCACCCATTGCACCTTAGGTGACCGGTCAGATAGGCCAGAGGTTGGAAACCTTTTTGACTCAGAGAGCCAAGAAAGCAAATATTTGGAAATATACTTCATTTAGAGCCATTTAATATATTTTAAGATAAACTTTAATTCAATGAGAATATAATAAGCCTCTGGATTCATTCTTTTCAATAATTTTTTTATAATACTCACCGTCTCTAGTTCAAATTTTATCCGAGAGAACCAGATGCAATCAACAAAAGAGCTACACCTGGCTCGCGAGCCATACGTCCCCGACCACTAAACTAGGCGGTAGCCTGTTGCTAGCGGTGGGGAGAGAGTGATATCGATCCTCAGCGCATTTTTCCCCATTAAAAACAACCTGATGCGCTTTAAACTATGGCGGTGCGCTAAAAGCCGTGGTTTGAAGAGTTGCCAACTGACGGGATAAATTGGACACCGCAGCCGGTCCAGTGTGCAGCTTGTTGTGTGGAGTGGAATACTGCAAATTGAGGGTCAGGCTCAATGGATCCTTCGCACTGTGGCTGTTATGGCACTCCTACGCACGCGGGAGCCTACCCAGCAAGGTTGTATTGTTGTGGCACCTGTTGGAGTGTAATTCGGGCATACCACCTGCGCCCTCCGGTCTTCTCGTTTTTTGTCTTGACATCGGGTTCGGTGTAGGAGTGGTTAGAGAGTGGGGTAGATTCTCCGCGAGTCTACTTTTACCATAATCCCGCGGGAGTAACCGCATCCACCTTCAGCTTGCTGAGGCTCGTGATGAACATTTTTGAGAGCGACGGTCGAACTTTCATGTGATTTTGTCTGTGAAGAGGGGTTCAAGCGTGAGTCCGAAAAGTCAGGCGAATAAAAGCAGTTATTTCTTCTTGATTTAGTGTTATACAGCCACAGCAAATCAGCATACTTTTGACTAAAATAAATTGGACGCACATGAATCGAGAAGAATAGCTCGCTTGGACCGGCGTGCTGGTCGTGTCCTGCTAAACTTTTCTCCCCCGTGCTGGATTGGGGCGTGATGATCGTTTGGCCACCTGACTCCTTGGCGCTGACGCATGACGACGTGTTCGCATGTGCGCTTCCCGAGTGGCGAATTACTTTGGCCAAGCAGGTCATTGTGCTTGTTAATAGGCTGAGGACCAGTAAACTATCATTCAAGCAGCTCGCGGCTCACACCAGCGTCACCTGTCGCTTCACCTCATCAAATGTGAATGTTTGGCCAGGTCTCGTCATGTGAGCTGGGAGATTGGCGTATCGAAGCTAAGTTTAACGACGAGTCACCGATGGTTTCAAGCCGACCGCAAACCTTTGTTTCAATATTCTCGTCATTGACGGCGAAAATTCTGCAAAATAACTTATTTTTAAGTTAACTAAGATCATACTCGCGTTTGAGAAAACTAGCAGCCAGAGCGAAAGTTATGGACCAATCAACGGCATCGCACGGACGATGCTGACACCAAAGATTAATGCAACGTTGTCTTTTGTTTATTTCGTAGATGATAAGTGATATATGGCGAAGCCAAAAAATGCATGCATCCCAACGAGGCAACAGTAGCTTGTGTAGGCCCACTCATTTATCCCTATTCCTGCATGTTTTCCTACGAAAACGGTGGTTATATGGTTTTGTGGGTGGGAAATCAGGACACGCAGTGGAATATAATTTAATAAATGCTAGATTTATTTTTATTTTACTCTATTTAGAAGTGTTGTTGATTTATATATGTAGATTTTCCTAAGCTGTATTATCGTTTAACTTATTGCGGAAAAACTTAATTATCAAATCGCAGGTTTCTTGAATTTCCCGAAAAATTGAAATAGTGGTTAGGAGGTCGTCTACTTCAACATATCTGAGGTTCAACTTACCGTTCTGGAGTTGGATTAACATAGTCCGCGGTGCGAAGCGCCGCGCACACCTTCAATTTACATGCGGAACAACTTACTTCCAGCGGCCGCGGGAGTCAACTTCGACTACATTTTTTCACTTTACACCTCTAAAATGTCCTTCTCTTTTCATCCCATTTCCTCACTCCCCAAAACTCTATAACCACCGTTTTTGCAGGACAAAATGCTGGGACTAGGGTTATATGAGTGGGCCTACAGAAGCTACTTTTGCAGATTCCAGTTCACATCAGTATACGTATCGTGAGAAAAAGTAGGCCGTGGAAAGCCAACTCCAGCGCTTCGTGATATTCAAGGAATTTCCTACGATAGTATACACTGGGGAAGAAGACGTATTGCTTATGCATGTCGCACTATAAAAGGACATTAATATAAGCTGGAAAAGTTTGAGCTTTTTAGTTGTACTCATTCTAGACAACGAAAAATTTAGTTTTGCCTTCATAAAATGAGGTAAGTCCAATTATGAGCAATCGCACTATTTTTTCAAAAAACAAGAGGGGATTCGATTTAGAAAATTATGTTTTGCAAATCCGGTGTGCAGGTGTAGCTTGCTTAACTAAACCGAAAATAAGGACAGTGAACAAGCATATAATTATGAGCACCCGCGACATGCCATCATTTTTTTCTATCACATCATAAACGAAAGAGGTCCAAACATTTTATATCTACACTGGAGTCTAAATGATTACAGAAACTTGAAACGGAACGGGCAGAGGAGTATCAGTTTTCGTAAAATATTTGCCTAGATTCTGCTGCTCTGTTGTACATTTGCAATTTTAGAACGGAGCCTAGAAGTAAACAAATATAACGACATCTGCTCCAGTATACACAGAAAAGTGAGTTCCTTCATTCTAATCAAAGGATTAATTCCTGATTCTTAGGATAGTCAAAACAGGTTACCATTTCTCGATTTGATCTTGACATAATCTTCAAAAAAGGTAATTTACCCAGGTATCTGACGCTGAAATATCTAATTTAGGCGCTTTTGCAAGAGGTACCTTGCTCTAAAAAGTTTTTGAATCAATCCTGGGCATATTCATTTGTGAAATTGGTTATGGACGTTCATTTTTAGCGCCAATGAGTTGACAGAAGTCACTTAATTAAGAAAAGAAGGATTTCATCGTTAAGCTCCCTATTTAAAATCTAAAAATCGCAAAAACGTTTGAAATGTTTGAGTGATCTTAAAACTATGACCGAAGCTGATAGCTGCAAAAGAAAGAATATCCCAACAATCACTGGCTAGATAAATACATTTACGAAATATCTTATTTTGAAGGTTTTTTGAAGCACTTGGAACAGAATCCTTATTTATGGACAATCGACTGAAACACTGAAAATCGTAGTGTTTCCCATTATTTCAAGAACAATCTGAACCTTATCGTAATCGAACTACCAAAATAATTATAAATCAATGTGACGGAAGGAAATTCCGCAATGGTACGGTTGCGATGGCACCTGATAAATCCATTTAAATGTATAAGTCTCTGGCCGACATGCCCACATGTGATCTAATGAGATAGATTAATTTTGTGACGTCCCAATCGGTGTAATAAAGCGAGAACCTGCTTGCCTTAGTCCAAACTACCTCAAACAACTTACGCAGCGAAGAAAGAATGGTCGGTTCTTGTTGGATTACCTAGTTGAACTTCGGGCTATTTGGTAGCATTGCACGCAATATGGAAGCATATGCATACGAAAATTTCACGAAATGATTATTTATTTGTTTATTATTTATTTATTTTTCTGTTTGTAATGCTTTTTCCACTCGCTTTTTGCATGAACAGACATTATCTTTATTTAAAAATTAGGTGTTCTCAGTAACCACAATTTTTAACTTTTTCAGAATTGTCCGCCTTTCAAAAATCGCTAGGATTTATAAACAGCATAATATTACTTTATGAACCGCCATGTCTTCTTTTTTAATAAGAATGGTTCTTTTACTACCGTAACACTTTGTGGGGATGCAGCTTGGGTCGCGTTTGTATAGCAAAGATTTTCTTGTAAAAATCCTTGGATTTAATGAGCTAGGGCAACTACTGCATACATCGCATGCTTATCTATTTCCTCCCTCCAAGACTCATACACACATCCTCTCACAAAAGCCTAATCGTATAAGCTGGAGATCCGGATGGTACGCTCAGGTTCCGCAGCAAACATCGTGGATTACTTCTCGAATAGCTGAAAAAATGCTAAATTATGCTAGGTGAAAAGACGCCATCATTTGAAGCCTCTTGCATCTTTATATTGACACTAATCTTTAACGATCAAAACGATAAGTGCTTTGTGCCGAAATAATTAGTAAAATGCTAAGACTGCGTCTGCAATCGCTACTACCGCACCCATGGTTCTAGGCTATGCGGCCTTCTCCTGATCTTCCTCTTATCGACCTAAAAACTGACTGCCGACGATGTGGTGGGTTCCTCTGTTCTTGTCACAGCAAGGGCGTATCATGGTTGCATTTCCAGATCTTGGGGATGTTCTCGTGACTCTGAGATCTCCTCCTCGTGTGGCCCTTCGGATACAGATATTACTCGTCATGGACCCCTGGCTACTGCCAACATTCACAGCAGCATGCCGGTCCTATCTTTCACACACGTTCTCCCACGAGTGATAGTTTTTCTCCTAAAAAAACACAAATGACTTTTCATTTTGAATTGTAAGCCATGCCTTAGGAGTTTTTTCCCTGTCCGCTTTTTATGCGCAGTTACACCTGTTGGCTCGTGTTAACTGACATCATCAGATGTGAGTGTATTACTTTGAACAAGCGAGTAGTCGCCTAAAATTATGTAAATGACTTCTTTCAAATGTTCGGCTGTACCGATGCATTTCTTAACTACTGTGTACCAATAGGGAGTTCAAAGGCGTTTGCCTATACTTCCTTAATAAGTTTGACTTGACTTAAATGTAAACTAAACTAAAGTGATTAAACTAAAAACATTAACTAATGAAACTAAAAGTAGTTCTTACGGTGCTAAGAGAATCGTACAGTTGAGTATGTCATCAAAGGTTTGACGACTGTGAGATAACTCAGCAAGTTAACTTGTCCAGCATGACTGCTGCAGTGGTCTTCCAAACTTTCCTACAGCAAGTAATCGAAAAGCTGAGACCTACCGTTTATACTGATGCCACCTTTGCCATCTTTGATGAAGATGCAAATGAATTAAATCATCGCTTTTGCAACCATATAATGGTCAGCTTGTGGTGTCTGTCTGCACTGTCTCGTGAATCGCAATTTTCCAAAACCATCATGCATTAAGGTGAAAAAGTATTAGCACGAGTGGTTTTTCAGGAACCTGGCCTCCTTGACCTCATACTTTAATGCAAGGTGACGCCCATCGTCAAAGATCTCGTTATGAAAACCCAGAAATCTTTATTTGCCAAGATGGTTGCATACCCTTATTTGCGTGAAGATTTGAGGTCCAGCTAGCTTATCGTTTTCACCACCCCCCAAAGAAGATGAAGGAGAAGGTACGAGGACATGGACCGAATTACATTGAGACCAACGTTTTGGACACTCGCTCGCTTGCCGGGACTGTTTCAGCCTCGCCACATGCCTGGTAGTATATCCGTGCTCGATGCATGAACTTTGACCTGCCTGTTCGCTGCTGAATGACCGTGAGTTTGACCGCTTGTGAGCATGTGGGACCTTTGTCCCCTTTGCGGCTATCGTAAGTCAGCGTACTGACTGGCCTGCTCCTCGTTAACCGATGGACTAATCAGTTTTTGCTGACCGCGTGAGTTAATGTCAATCTCGTGGGTGCGGCGGTAACGTAGTTTTCCACGCTGGTCACTTGCTTCCTGGTTGGCTCCTCTCCTATCTCTTTCTGACCCCAGTTGTGGTCCATTTATTTAAGCGTGATTTTGTTAAGTACGACAGCTGGCGTGTTGACTAAGTTCGAATGTGCACTGTCATTATCAGTCGTAAGTGACCCTGTCAATGGGTCAGAGTCGGACAAGTCAATCAAACAAATCATGAAGCAATCCCTATTTAAAAAGGTCGCTCTGAGTCTCCAAAATCCCAGCCAAGCACTTTGATCGGTCCGCAAGCCCATTTCTGCTTGGGAGGCTCAGGTGAGTAGGTAGAAGATTAGGTCCCGCGCCCCACTGAACTGCAGAGCCTTTCGCTTGCGATGCCATTTGCTCTAAAAACTACCTTAGGTGATACACTCGTCGTCAGAGTTGGCAAAAATGGATAAATAAACTTCAGTTCGACAGTGAGAGAAGGATGTTTTCAATTAACTTTGTCACTTGGTAGTGAAAAATCGGCTTCGAAATGATAATTTGGGATCTAGTCAGTGGTCATAGTGCTTGAAACCCGGGAAGTCGGGTTACCAGGAAGGCGGGTTACCCAGGAAGGCGGGTTTCCCAGGAAGGCGGGTTTCCCGGGAAAGGAGGGTTACCCGTTAGCCAAGCTGCAGGCTACCTGGCGCGTCCAAGGGTGGCGGAAAGTGGCGCGGCCTTCAGTGAAGGTTAGCTGCGAAATAAGCAGGCCCCCGGGTCTGGCGAATAAGCAGTCGCGGAACAGTAGCGACAGTGTTACCAGGGCGCACCGACTGCCTTATAAAATGCCGCAAGGCCCAATGACGACACTGTGACATGGCGAGCGTGAACCGCCATTAAATAGGTTTGCTTGCCACCAACACTACTGCCTTGTGGTTAGGTTCTTGAGCCAAAGTGCTAGAGGAGACAACCTCGAAAAAAGAATCCGAGCGGCCTTTGGGGGCCCGCCTGCATTCAAAATTCCCAAGAAACCTTATGAGGTCTCCTTACCTTACTACGACCACTACTACGGCGTCTGCGGGAACCGACGCGCTCCGCAACCCTTGTCCGGTAGTGCGGGCAAATAATGTGCAAGCTGGACTGCTAAACAAAAAATGGACTCTTGGTTTTGAATGCTGGAACGTGCGAACATTTCTGGAATCTGGTACTCAAAGTCTGACGGCGCACAGTCTCCATGAATATCACGTGAATGTTGCTTGTCAGAAGTCCGACTCCCCTTCTCAGGCGCCCGAAGAATCAAAATGCTGGGGGTCGATTCTCATTTCACCTTGTATCACAGCGGTCCGTGTGACTCATCTGGTAGACACGGTGTGGCTATTGCCCTCTCGGAAGAAGCTAACCGTGCACTACTAGCATGGGAACCAGTCAACGACCGAATGGCCTATGTTCGACTAAAAGGCCATTTTACGAACATCTCGGTCGCATCTGTGTATGCGCCTACGCCGGCGGCTGAACAGCAAGAGAAAGATAATTTCTACTCGCAGCTGCAGGAGCTAGCCGAACGACTCCCTCGCCGAGATCAGCTAATTGTTGCCGGGGACTGGAATGGCCTGAGTGGACCCGGTGACCCGACAAACAGCCACCTTCTTGGTCGTTTTGGGGTTGGCTCTCGAACGGACAATGGTGAGAGGATGCTGCAGTTTGCCGAACAGAACCGACTGTTTGTTACCAACACATGCTTTCAGCATCGTCACAAATATCTACTGACTTGGTATTTGAACGATGGCCGTACCGCCAGTCAGATCGATTACATTCTAGTTGGTTCATGGTTTCGCAGCTGGATCCACGATAGCAGGTCGATGCGAGGTGCCGAAACTGGTAACGTCCACGGGTCTGATCATGCTCTCGTTCGCACGCGCCTAAAGGTTCACCTCTCATCTGTGCCCAAACTGCCACGTGCGAGACGCCTTGGTGTCGCAAAGCTCCGGCAAACCAACACTACCGAGGCTCTAAGCACAGGAATCCAGTCCCGTCTTATGACCCAGGCTGACAACGAGGGCAGTAGCAAGTGGCCATCACTGAAGACATCCATCTATGGGGCAGCTGAGAAGATTCTCGGATTTACTCAGCGGCGCCGCAGTGACTGGATGAGTGGAAGAACCCTGCAGCTATCGGCCGAGACGACCCCAGCCAGGTCCCGGAACGATGCCTTCTTCCGCCAACTTCGAAAGCTGACAGCAAAGTCGGCTAGAGATGACCGGCAGAAGTATTTGTCCGAAACGGCGATTTCTATGGAGCAGGCTTCAAATGCTGGTGACACTCAAAAATTGTACCAAATCATCCACCAAGTTAGTTGTAAGCCCTCGACACTCTGTGATTGTGTTCGCGATGTGAATGGATGTTGGATTGCTGACAACTTGCTGACACAGCGGAGTTTCAACCCTTCCCTGCCTACGCAGTGTCGTGTGACCTCCCTTCCGAAGACGAAGTTACCGATGCAATGCAGAGGCTACGCAACAACAAGGCATGTGGAGAGGACAATATTCTTGCAGAAATCTGCAAGTCTTGTATCGACACTCTGGCTCCTCGGCTCTATGAGGTGATTGTACAGGCGTGGCGAGAAGAGACCGTTCCCGATGACTGGGGCCCAGGTATCCTTGTACCTGTCCACAAGAAGGGAGATAAGACAAGATGCGAGAACTACCGTTACTGCACACGGGTCTGAACTTTTGCACTGTACCTATGTTGTTAGTATGGTAAATAATTGCATAGTTGTATATTAAAGAGTGCCTGTTGGTATTCAAGAAGTCAAGATAAGCGAACGAACGTTTTCGATTAATTAATCATCAGGCGTGTACAATTATATAAAGGGGGTAGAGTTAGCGATAGTTTAAGCAACCAATCAGCGGTATGTGAGGGGGGAGGGGGAATGTTTAAGAGATCAAAGGGTAATGTGTCTCATAATTAGTTCATGTCAACTGTTCGCGGCATTTTGAAACCAGTTGTTATTGTCTGCTCATTATCTACCGGTATGCTAGAAGGTGTGCTGATGCATGGTGAGTTTGAGCTTGTTCTCGGCCACGGGAGCCGTAGGGCCACGACGAAGGCCTTCTGTGCACATAAGATCGGGTTTGTGAGTCGTATCGCTACGGCTTTTGCCGCCGCAAGTATCCGTTGACCCAGGAACTTGGAGTGTTTCGTTGGTACTTTATACAAGACACGAACTGCTTGGTTTACGTCTACCCAGTGACCACTGTCAACCAAGTGAGCCAAAATCACACTAGATATTGACTTGACCTCGCCTTTGTTTAGCCAGGCAGGATGGTGTTCCCGTATGCATTTGGATAGCCGCCTAGTTGTTCGACCAATGTAACTTGCCCCACAGGAGCATGTAAAGTTGTAGATGCACATTGATGAGGTCTGAAACGGGAGTCTATCCTTGCCTTCAAGGCGAAGAAGTGGGGTGCTTGAAAATACTAATCTTAACTTAGCTGCTGGATATGTACACGCTATTGCAGCGTTCAGGCGAAGCTTTAGAAGTTCGCTTGCTGGATCACCTTGAAATGGCAGTGTAAGAAATAAGGTTTTCTTTTCAGCCGTTGGTACTTCCGATTTTGGTGGACGTTCTTCCATAAACTTATTGATAAACTTCTCAAGAAATCCATTTTCTTGTAGGGTGTTTTTGATGAGTATGAGTTCTTTCTCCAGTGTCTCTGGGGAACCGATTCTCCTGGCTCGGTTCGCGAGACAGTAGACTAGGCCTCGTTCATGAGTTAGTGGTACAAAACTGTAGAAGTTAGTGCAGTGCCCTGTCCAGGTTTTCTTGCGACATACATCTCTACTTATTGTTCCATCCGGTCTTCTACTAAGAAGGACGGCCGGAATGGGGAGGCACTGTCTGTCTTATTTTTCTTGGGTGAAGGTTCATGCTGGGTGTACCTGATTCACTTTAGCTAAGAAACTGTCCAACTCAATACTTCCATCTGATAGTACAAATATATCGTCTACATATCTAGCATAGGAATGACGATCCTTTATAATTGGGGAAAAATCGTTACTCTCCAGTTTGCCCATGAAGGCATCAGATAAAAGAGGTCCTAGTGGTGATCCCATCGCTACACCATCGATTTGGCGGTAAAATTGTCCATTGAAGCTGAATTGCACGTTTAATGTACAGCGGAAGAGTAGTTCTTTTAGGTCTACGATCGGCATGCCGATCGGAAAATCCTGCTTAACAATCTCTTCACAAAAATATTCTATGGTTTCCGAGAGAGGAATGTTGGTGAACAGAGACGCGAACTCTAAGGATAACATAGTCTTCCCTTGATATTTGTGTTGCTTATGGACTCGACGAATTTAAACGTGTCCCGAAGTCCGTACGGTGCTATTTGGTGCCGAATCGGTTTCAGCTTTTCTGCCAGCCACTTTGCAATTGCATGATGTGGCGAATGGCACAAATAAATTATTGGCCGTATTGGAACATCTGGTTTGTGAATCTTAGGCAAACCATATAGCCTTGGGGGGACTGTACCTGAGGGTTTGAGCGCTTCTAACTCTTGTTCACTAAGGAAACCTTGGTATTTGAGTTTCCGAAGAGAAGGTGTGAGTTGAGATTCTATGCTCTCGGTTTGGTCCTTATTCTGTCTTTCCTTTTTGAACTTTGTGTCGTCAGCCAGGACTGATTCGATCTTGGAGACGTGAACACTGTTATTCATAAGAACGAGACCAGAGCCTTTGTCCGGTTTAGTGCTGAAATTTTTTTGCGACGGCAGAAGCCGTAGCGATACGACTCACAAACCCGATCTAATGTGCGCAGAGGGCCTTTGTCGTGGCCCTAGGGTTCCCGTGGCCGAGAACAAGCTCAAACCTACCATTCGTCAGCACACCTAGCATACCGGTAGATGATGAGCAGACAATAACAACTGGTGTCAAAATGTCTGTTGGTAGTTTGTAAATATGATGCAGTTATACCGCAGTAACTGGTGGCTGAGAGAAAACATTGTTTTGCATAAATTTCTGAAAGAAAATGAGAAAAAATCAAACCAACAAGACGAATCGGCGTCAAATACTATTATAATGCTAAATTGCTGCATTGTTTCGAAAGACGAATGTGGATGGACATGGCCTAGATATACAGGGTGCCCCAGAAGTAACTGACTCTTTTAATGTGCCAATAAAACGAAAACCATTAACGTTAGGAAATTGAAATTTGTTTTATTCGAAGGAAAAACCTTTTTATGCTTTAGTGGAACTAGGTTTTGAATATTGTGACTTTTAAATGATGGCAATGGTTGTTTTCAGATCTAAAGTTCGTTTCTTTGTCGTTTCCTTAACGCTCCTTAGTGTATCAGGCGAAAATTATCTTATTTCAGAACAAATGTGGTTTTTATGTTCTTGCAGATTTGTTGGATTTGTTACATAAACCCTTGACTGCAGGTTGCTCCATAAGAAGAAATCGCATGGGGTCAAATCTGGAGATCGAGGGGGCCAAGGAATGTTACCAAATCGTGAAATCAAATGATTTGGAAAGCACTCATTTAACAATGTCATCGTTTCTCTTGCTGTATGGGCCGTGGCTCCATCGTGTTGAAACCAAGTATTGCGTAGGCCGTGTTTCTCAATTTCAGGAATTAGAAATTCGCTAATCATAGTTCGGTATCTTTCACCATTAACTGTTACTGTTGCACCATCATTAATTTCAAAAAAGTATGGGCCAATCACATTGAAAGTAGTTATTCCGCACCACACCGTCACACGAAGAAAATGCAGCGGCCTTTCTTGAATTTCTATTTGATTTTCATCGCACCAAATGCTAGAAATATGTCTTTCGAAGCAAAAAAGGTACAATATCCCAGCGTTAATGGTTTTCGTTTTATTTGCAAATCAAAAGGGTCAGCTACTTCTTTACCCTTCATGAATGGAGTATCTGTAACCATCTCTCCGCAACTAAGTCGCTTTGGCATCTCCGTTGCCCACAAGCCCGCAACCTCACTGCGCGCAAGCTTATGTCGAGTAAAGGACGCTCGACCCGTGGGACAACTTTGTAACGTCGTTTACCGTATACCGTGTGCTGGTTGCTCTTGCATTTATATTGGTCAAACAGGCCGACGCCTTGAGACTCGCATCAACGAACACAAGTCAGTCGTTCGCCTACGGAACCATTTATCACTCGTATTTGCACACTCCATTGAGTGTGATCACCGCTTCAATTGGGATACCACCGACGTGATCACAATGGCTAATACGCGACAAGCGAGAGAATTCCTTGGAGCTTGGCACTTGAATCCGGCTAGTATAAACAGGCACGTAGAGCTTGACTCACACTATACCGGGTTTCGTGCATGTTCTTCTAATCTGGACACAGCCTGAAACAACAACTGGCTCTCTGTGCCCGGTCAAGTGGAATTTCTCTGACTCTTAACCACCCCCCTCCCCCGAACACGCGGCCCATAGTCCAAACACTAACATCCCTCCCGCCCCTCACTAGCACAACCTATCACCATAACCCTTCCACCCAATCCCCCCTTCCCTCCCCCGTCCGTTGTAACCTCTGCCTCCAAAACCTCTTGTGCGACATTCCCAGCCCTCACTTTTTACTTAGTCTAACGACGAACACGTGATACTTGTTCGAAAATTCACGACTACAACTCGATTTTCCGAAGATCTTCTTTCTTTTCATCATATCATCACCGAATGCAACTTACTTCACTTATCCAACATAAAATATAGTTCTTGATTTTGACTACTAAGTAATCTTAAGTAACCAAAATAGTTTGCGTATATAGCTTTCGTTTGGTAACGTGCTCTCAAACACGAGTCCTTTACCGACTGTAACGAAGACATTAAACCACTGAAATCGACAAATTTCCCTCATTATATTGGTAAATCAAACATATTATTCAAATGAGAAGCCCAATGTGGGATACTGCACGCACCCGAGCATGTCCTTTTTTGGTGGGCAACCATAATAGCTGCACATGGCGATGGGGATTAAAATTAGGTTATAAAGGAGGTAATAATCATTCATTGCGTCTTTTTCGATGCTCACATAGCTTTTATTAGTTTTTTACTTAAAAATCATGCCATTGGCATTGGAGGCGCTGTCACAGATCAAAACAGTCCCGCCCAAATGTTGCTGGGCGTTTCGCATACCGTGAGGATTGCTGAGACGTAGGCTAACGATTTTGTTAAGAAAAATTGATATGCAAAGATAAAACCTTCAAAGTCACTGTTCATTGCTATTAGAACATGCTGAAATATATGGCAAAAATGCCAGTTGCAAGGCAGAAGTGAAACTCTATGAAATGTCACAATATGCCGGGAAGACAAGGCATCTGTCGCATGTGGGTTCCGAAAAGATGTAGATATTTTATAACGCAGTGACTGGGGCAGAGGCCAAAAGAAACCTTAGAATTACTTTTTTAAGTTGAAAAAACGCAAATTGTTATCATAAAAGTTTAATATTCATTAGATTTTATAGGAAAATGAGTGAATATGTACACGATTTGTTTGAGTTCGCCCGGGACGAGATCCAAGAATCAAACGGACAACCCGACCGAATGAATGCTAGTTTGAGATGTGTACAGGGGATGCTCCATGCGGATGGGCAATGCCATTTCGTGGTAAGCGGCAAAATTTCTTCATCGAGCATCCTGATTCTTAGCTTTGCGTCAATTTTTACAAAAGGTTATCACATGCTTTGATCCCTAGTAGAATCGTTCATCGTCCATGAGCCGGTCATACATTCTCTAAAATCATTTGATGGGTCGTTTCCGCGATATCTCACTTCCCACTAATCAACCACAGACACAGTCAGTCCTTGTCATCTCCAAGCAAGAAAGGGTGTCCGTCTATTCAGGCTATGCCTCTTATTGCAAAATTCAATCATTATCGTCTATGCTTGGTTAATTTCAACATTGTCTTCCCGTCAAAAATATTTGACTCTAGTTCTCACATTGAACAACCCACAATAATCACAGTTGGTCACTGCGCGATCGCGATACGGATGGCTGCATGTGCATCCAGGATAGACGATGCAGTGAACGTCGCAAACTAGTAATCAACTAGGAATGCCCTGGCTTAGGTGATAATTCAGCCGTTACTACAATCAATATCTTGCATATGCGCGTGTAGCAGCGTGCGTTCAGTGCCACTACAAGCGTATGGTGTGATGGGAATTTATTAGACTAACAGCGTATTGGCGGCTGATTCGAAGGAATGTGTGCCGAGGTGCTACTTATCGACCTTTAACGTCCTCGCTCCCCTTTTCTTAACCGCCCCTTTTGTTTAAATCTCCTGGACACAACACTGAAGCTTGATCCCCGCGTGGCACGTACTGTTGTTCATCAGGTTGTAATATTCTTTTTATTGACTTTACATACCTACCGGCTTTTGTTTTTCTGTTCATTGTCATACTGTTGGATCCTAGTATGGTGCAATTGACGATATACAAGTCGTAAGTAGTGACCGAAATGCCTCACGACAGATGCAGTAATGCACTCACATAAAGAGGCGCTCTTTAGGGACGAGCTACCAGCTCAGAATAAAAAGCTTGAAGATTGTTTGGTCACTTGTGAGAATGCAGACTAAAAAAGGTTAAATCATCCGCCGATAAATTTTATTGACAAGTTTGCCAGGCAAATTAATAATTGCCAATCGAGCATCGTGATAATAAGTTAGGTATGTAGCATGCATAATTGTGCTCCGGTGGGGGAGAGGGCCAATGAGATACAAGTCGAAAGGTCGAAAAACCCTCTAGCCCATACTCAACATGATGGGACAATGAGGGCTCTGAGAGGGAGGAAATGAACTCTCGTCCTCTAATTTGCTCAGCAAAGTGAGAGGCGGAGGATGTATAATTGGTTCGGAAGAAAGGATGCTGTAGATACGAATGGGCGGGTCCGCAGGATATGAAACCTTGAAGAACTGCGTTTTTGGCTAACTAGAAAACACCGGTTTCCCTGAAAAGGGAGGAAGGATCACCCAGAGTGTGCACGAGTGGGGTTTCTGTGATTGTGTAGGTGTGTGTACATGTGAATCGGGCAAAGCAACAGTCGAATTTGAAATTCAAGACTGTCAGGCACGGGGTGTAGTAGGTAAAATACATAAGTGAAAGTTAACTGGCGTTGTCTTGATACATGCGCTCGCCCTTGAGTATTCGTTGGTAACCTTCTGTGGAGATGGTGTCAAAATCTGAAGTTTCAAGATTCTCCAGGTAAATGAGCTTGGCAACATCTACAATTAAAAGCAGAAGGACATCTTAAACAGTTGAGGGCGAGAAGGAACGTAAAATTGGGGCTAAATGTGGTATTTCACAATTGGAACGCAGTTAAATCCGCTTTGGTACAACGAAACGTGCACGAGGTGGAACTATCAAGAGGCTAAACCTATGAAGACTTTGACAAACATCTTTCACCGATTATGGTTCTGAATAGCCGTTAACCTATGTAGGGTTCCTTTGAACATCTAAACTGAAAAAACCTGAAATTGGTGACTAATACGACTTCGATTACGAAGAAGTGTCGGACGACGACGATAATGCTAACAATCATCACGATGATAATGATGATGGTGGTGACAGACGTAAGATAGCACTCACTGGGACTATTTGTGGGTTTCTTTTTTTGTTTGAAAAGTTTCATCAGTCCACTAGGGGAGGCATCTGTCCTTCTGTGCTGAGGTTGAGCCGAATAAGTGCCTAGGCTCTCTGTAGAAGGAAAAAACAGGATAAATCGAAATGGGATAATGTTCAACAAATGTCAACCTCTGATGGAAGAAAAGAAGTAGTCTCCTATACAGAGTCCTAAGACGATTTCAAGAACAACCATCGAAATAAAACATATTTGTAAATTTAGAACATAAAATCAAAAACCAAACTGTAATAAGTTTGTCCAAGCTCTCTGCTATTTAAATGGATTTTTATCAACACTTCATGGAACTGTCATCTCGCTTTTTTAAGTGCAATTATTGCCCTACCAGTTATAAATGGTTTACTGCATGTTGACTTTAGGGACCTTTTTAAGTGGACCCCGCTTTTAACTAAGGTTAGCATCTCAGTTCCTTGGAAATGGAGGGCCTTCAAGTACTGCGTTCTAGATTTCTGTCAATCCAGAAAATGAAGTAGCGCTTTTGAAGGAGTTTGAGTGCAAGTGCCAATAGCCAAGCAAGCAGTTTCTACATTGAAGCACCACCAATTCAACTTCGACCGTGCACAAGTAGTCGGTCGAGGCGTAAGCGAAATGGCGAGGAAGAAAATCGAAGCCTGCCAATTCGATTAACAGAAGGATCGACCTGCTAGTTCTATACGAGGCCGTCAGGCACCTATTGGTCAAAGTAACGGGACCAATAAATAAATGGACCAGAAAAGCTTATTTAAATTACGTATGTACCTTTTTTGTCTACCCCCGATTATGTGTTCAAGTACGAATGTGAAAAGTTAGATGAGTAAACCATCCTCCCAAAAGATGGCCTTAACTTCTCATTCCACAAATGAATATGCATGCGTCTCTGCATCACGGTTTAAATTGCGCAGGCGAAGGCTACTGAGAGCACCACACTTGAAATTGTGTTTTTGGTGGATGTTTTTTAACAGTCATAAACGCAGCAAGGCATGGGAAAATGAACCCCATTTCTATCCTGGGGTATTGCGATAACTCCCAGGTAGATCAGGGTGAGTGCTAAGGTAAAGTTTAGAGCAAGAGTTTGAGTCCAGGTTGGCGTTAAGGCCAATGTCCTGGTTAGGGTTACAGTTGGGATAAGGAGTTAGTTTAGACCTAGAGTCAATATTGGGGTTAGGGTTAGAGCTCAATAATTAGCTTTCCTGGAATTTTCCGCAGAGCTGCCTGTGTTATCCGGAGTGGCGTGTTCTAATTCCTGTGCCTTACCAATAACACAGACCACTCCGATTGATATGCACATAACAGAGGTTTAAAAGTTTTGCGGACTGCCTGTAGAATCCGATAGTTCACAAAAGGTATTGTAGATAATATAAAGTCAGAACAGGGTTGGTCAAGATCAGGCACAATCACCGCCTTGCCTGCTATGTTAGCTGCGGGTGCCGTGTAGCGAACAACCGGTTGTTGCTGCTCGCCAGACGAGAGCATTCGGTTTCCCAGCGTCTGGTCGCCCCCGCTGGCAGGGCCTCCAGTCTCCGCCGTGAATTCAGGGTCAAATAAACTGTCATCGGCAGCCGCCGCCGCGGACGCAGTAATAGTCGAGTTCCCACGCCCCCATCTCTGTGTCCCGTCTGTGGTTGGACCGCGCACAGGATGGTCCCCTGTGCCGCCGCCGCTACCAGCGTGCAGCCCACCCGTCGCAGCCGCCACCGCGACCGCGGAGGCCACGGCGGCTGCCGTAGAGGGATCCACAGCTGTTTCGACGTCAGCAGAGGCCGCGGTCAGACTAGCGACCATTCCCGCGAGTTGGGAGCTCGGACCTAGGAGGCCCATACCGTTTGGCTTGCCACCGACCGCGCTAGCCGACCTTCGAGAGGTCGTGAGACTTAGTCGGGGGGACATAAAGGAACGGGGCTGTTGACGAGTGCGACTGAGGACGGAGGCAGCAACTGGGCCGGGTTCACGCAGGTTCTCAAAAGCGGGCTCGAAGAGGCGAGAGCCCCGGACGGAGGTTGATCGACTGAGGGTGTTGTTGGGGTTGCCGTCTTGGTTGGTTCCTTCGTTGGCGGTGGCATCGCCAGTATCTGTGTTAGAAGAGCAGGCTATATTGGTCTGAGGTTTAGGCATGTACAGCGAACGAGTGTTATTTGAAATTGCGAGATCAATATACTCTTCGTAAGCAATGATCAACGCAGCTTGTTTCGACAATACAGAAACCTAGGTCAAAATATTCTGATTATCAGATAAAGCAGTACTTAAGCCTGGCCTGTATAGAAAATCATCTAGTATAAACCTACACATATACTGGTTTATGGACTCCTCGTTGAGAAGTTGCCCAGTCAATCAGGGCAAACACAGTCTGAAATAAACAGGTATAAACACATCTTAAACATTTCCTTCAACTACTGGTACGAGAGGCACCGTTTTGCCATTTACCGAATGCCACATGTTACATTTCCCAAGTTTATTTAAGGCTACTGATAAGACATTCTACGTTAACAATGAGGCTGACGTGCGGGTAGCCCATCCTAAAACCAGATAAGGGGCAGGGGATAGGGATGGAAAATAAAACCCATACCAAGGCGCCCTTCTGCATTGTGTCAAAATTGATGCATCCAAAATTATTACGGCACAATGCATGCATTAGCTTGAAAGAGAGCAGTCCCGATTGGCTTCTGCCAGGAGGGCCAGACCGCACTGGCTTCTTCCTGTGACCTCACTCCAGAAAAATCGGGGTCGGTGTGCGGCCAGCTTCACACTGGCGAAGTGTCAGTCAACTCAGCCTCCCCACCCCCCTTAACACATAGTTCACTTCAGATAAACAATCTAAAACGGGCGGGCGTATCGGGATGCGCTAACAGTAGTGACTCGAAAGGTCCCACTTGACAGAGTAACTCGGTCATTCTACGAAATTTGGATCAAACTACTGTGATTCCTTCCTAGTATCTAGCCTTTAAAGCACAAATTTATATGAAATGCGGAATCCCCTAGCTACAGTCTGGTTCATGTGAACTTGAGGCTCAGTGGTAGGAGGGTCTAACACGCGAGTCATAAGTCGGGCTGTCCTGAGGGTACTAGAACAAAGGAATCGGACAGGCCACCTATGCATGCAGAGTGGGCAAAGAGAGCGACCTTGAAAGGCCAACACGCGAGCACGAAAGAACAATCACGGGCCGGGGTCTGCCATCTGTGAGGTCATGGCTGGCCACGGGCAAAGCGCGCGCGCGCCAAGCGTCACCTGAGGGCGCGACGGCTGCCTGTAGAGGCCACTCGTGGAGGGCCAATAGGGAACGATTACTACTGGCCCTTTATTAGCAAGGCTGCGAACAAAAGAGCATTCTGCTGCCGGGAGACACGGGACTCTATTGCCCGAGACCCGAGATTCTGCTGCTAGGGACAAGACCTGCTGTTGGCCGAAACGAACTACCGACGACAGAGGACACGCTGTTGACGGGCACACCGAAGACAACGCTGATGTACAAGCAAAACTAGTAACAGTAAAGTACTATCTGCTATCCTGTTCTGCCTTCTCTTCCTACCACGTAACTGGGGGACATAACCGGTGTTGATCCAGAAACACACAACGTTATAACACTCCGCATATGTGTGGCTCGTGTAAGCGTGACTACATGACTACTGAGTCTACGTCGGTAGTGGGACACCTACCAATCGCATTAAGGGACAGTCTCGTTCCGTTATGCATTGGGGCTCCCACTCGAGCCCCACCAGCAGTCACACAGCGGCTAGTATCATAGGCAAGATAACTTTACTGACGAAGACAGGGCAGGATGAAATGGCTTTTTCTGGTTTATCAGCCGGCATCAGCCAGGCATAACTAACCCCTGAATGGACCCCAAGACGCAACGCGACGACTGTGCCCCGTACCGCGATCGGTGAAATTACCACTACCACTGTTAGTAAACCTGATCACAACCAATAAGACAAGGAGCCCATGGCTCAGCCGTCAGTGTTGCACTTCTTACCAATAGGTCGTGGTTTCGGGCCTCGTGGGTCGCACCCCCGAGGTTGCGTATGGCTGACTGATGGTACCTAATACGCTGGAAATCCTCCTTCCATACCCCGCCCCTTGCCTCTCTAAGTAATGTTATTCTGACTGTGTAATAACTTTGTCTTGCCGCCAGAAACTGATTTTTGTGCGGGAAGGGTGAAGTAGATGAGTTAAAAGTCCACTTTGCTACTTATGAATTCATATGCAAGCCGCGGGTGCGCACACCTTGTGAAATCATGGTAGGCTTCTTTATTTACGACGGTTAAACTATCGGTGGATTAAAATTAATAACGTACCCTGGAACTCGGAGGTTTGAAAAACACCAAATTCAGCTAGCTCAAGTAAGTGAAATGCCTAGCATAGTTCTCTTCCAAGTGCGCAAAATAAGGTCATGCCCGCCCCTTATAAGCCATCTTCACTATAAATGAATTTCACATATCACAGGAAGGTTGGCAGCTGTCAGGATAATTTGTTCACTGGGGCTGAACGCCTGCTCCCTTTTCATGATACCTCTTAGGTATGTTGGTATCTAAGGCCTTAGTTTGGTTCAGCTGGGGAGAAATGAACACATGCGTGACATTCGCGAACGGAAGCCATGGGTTCGGGCATCTGACACGTCTCGCCTCTTCTACAATGGTCTTGACTGATTTTTACCACCAAATAGGTCTAGTTTTTGGAAGTAAGCCGATATTGCGAAAACCCTCCTTACCAAATCCCTGTCCCTGTCACTAGGTGTATTATCATCGAGGACGATGAATTAACTACCAGCGGTGCTTGCGATGCGACCGAAACCATCAAGCGAATGACACTACGTGACAGGAATTCGCCAACGGTTCCCATCGTGACGGTCAGTTCCACCTAAACTTGGCAACCGTGACCTTACGCACTAGGGCCTGTGCGCAAGCATTGGCGGAGGGAGGGGTAGGGGAGTGGACGGATTGACGGAAGGAAGGGAAGCCCGAATGCCGAAAGAAGGGCTGACACACGTGGGGCGGGGAAAAGTAAACATATCGGACAGCGCACGCTAGCCGCCCATGACGCATGAGGGGTGACGAGGATACGGCGCAGAGACCCAGCAGGGACACCTGTACTCTCCAACACGAGGTCGACGTCCGCGGACGCAGCCGCGCGCCCAACGCCTGTCGATATTAGCACAGGCAGCCACGTGCCACAAGGGACAGGCTCCCTGATGAGGGAGAGTAGCGTGCATGCGCGCGCGCGCATCCCACGACACACACGCACACGCACACAAATCAATGCTGCACGCAGTGCACGCGCGGTGTAGCCTGTCGGTGCAAGGGAGAAACGCGGACGTGCGCGCTGTGATTGGTTGGTTTGACCAGGGGCGGTGGGATGCGGTACGTGTGTGTGTGCGCGCGCGCGTGTGTGCAAGTGCAGGTATCTATTCGGCAGACGTCTCGCTGTGCGCTGTCCCTGTTGCTGTAACAGAAAGCGCCCAGAAACCCCTCAGAGACCGAGTGCAGCCAAACGGACTGAAAAGTGCAGCAGCAGGAGGCGGCATGTTGACAAGAAATGGAGCCTTAGGGAAAAGATTGGGCTGCCTGGGGCGTGTTTCAAATGTTTGTATGTAAAAGAAGGAGACAGAGGAAAGAAGGAAGTAGAAGTGTCCACAGGAGGACGTCGACACAGGTGTGCCAGTGGGACACGCGTTGACCGGTTTCCGTTCGCTCTGCAATTAGAGGAGCGGCGACCACGGAAGCAACAAGAGGACCAGTGCTGGTGGTGTAGATTTGCAAAGGAAATTCAAGACACCAAGAAGTGGCACACTAAGGTAGAAAGAACCTCGCGATTGTCTTGGCTGAAGGAAAAGAATATTTCGTTGAAAGACCTAAGATAGAACTGTAGCAGTTGGTCTAATGGCTATCTAGTCGGCTTCCGTACCAAATGCATTTGCAGGCAGGGTAATTTGCTCGCCAAAGGTATTTTACGCAAACGATCACTGAGTCGATGGTATGCGTGCATCCACACATGCTGAGCAGAGAAGACAGTATTGAGTACAAGGAGTGGGGAAATGCCAAAATGTGCAGTCACCTGAGATATACCCTGTGGCAGCTTAAGACGGCATTTGAACTAAATTCAGCGATGTCAGTGTTGAACAACGCATCCTGCTCCTGGTACTATCATTGGTAACGAACGTAGAATTGCTGCGACATGCCCCCATTTTGAGGCAAGCAATGAAATACCAATGACTCAGTCCGAAGATGGGACTAAAAGATAGGCCTCTAGTCTGTTACTTTTTGTAGGTAAGGGCAGACTCACGCCGCACCAGGCACCTGCGCCTGATTCCTGTCCGGTCAGGGCACAACCGCCGATAACACTGTGTGTATGCATCACACGCGCCCGATCCCGTTTCCGATCTTCTTGGCTCTGCCTTCACACCGGTAAACAGGAGGGTGAGGGAAGAGAGCGAGAGAGAGAGTGCGGTGGCTGCAACGCAAATTGCTTGATGGCCGGCCTGATCATTATTCGGCCACGTCCAAGTCTACCACGTTTGATAAAACTTCAGCAGATCACGGCCCGCACGCCGGCCATCAAGCAATTAGTGCACAAGCAGGCAATTATCCTCAATAGGGGGAGGGAGACGTTAACTGTCATAAGTAGCATAGTGACTGTGTCCTATGAATACTGTAACTCCCTATGTACCAATTACCCATTTCCGTGATGGTTTTCGAAACGTCCGGTGAATAAAAATCTTGTTCTAGCGAGCATATCTGCTCCTTCCAACGTACTTCCCGGGACTCGCATGTTGGGTTTTATTGGCAATAAATGAGAGGGTGTTAATGGCCAGACTAACAAGCTCTCTGGTCCTCCGTTTGTAAAAGGGTGGAATTACCCTATCGATTGGTGACCTTTTAAGTCACGACAGTCAGCAGATCATGATACTTCCAATCGTCTTAGCGTTAGTGTCAATATCAATTGTTGGATGCCATGCTCATCTGGAGGCGAAATTGGCCGAACATTCTGATGACAAAGATGATGTTTGAAACAGAACGTGAACTAAGGACTCTCTTCATTTCTCGAGGATGAAGCTACACTTCCAACAGCCGTCGGGGCTTCATCTCTGTAAAACGAAACCATACTGAACTGAGACTGTACAGTCTATCGTATTTGACAAAAAGAAGAATTGGTGACGCAGGTGAGTCTATACGTAGTGTCTGACAAGTCTGAAGACACGTCTACACGAACCACGCACTTGCTGGCCTCCAGGTTTACATGAAACACGCTGTAGCGAGGGGATCTCGGACCTCAGATAGATGAGGCGGCCGAAAGGATCAGACCAAAAGGGATCATAGCAGTCTGAACATCAGTTCATAGGAGATTGGAACTACTGTGTCGAATGGGGACCTTTTAAAGCATTACCGTCGGGAGATCACGACAATTTCATTCATCTTAGGTTTTTATATAATGGTAACTAAGCGTTCAATTGGAACCGGCTGGACTCAATGCCCTTAATCGCCTCAAACACCAGTGGTCTGTCCGGGTTATAGCAACTGGGGATAGGAGTTGGCGCGGTGAATGACATTACGCAGTCTCCGTCTAACAAGCGCCAAATAATGCGCCGGATCGCACGAGGAGTGAGAGAGACCCTCTAAACTCATATAGGGGACAATCGGTTTGACCCTTAATCGAAAGGAGGATCAGGCTGGCTGTTTTTCATGCTAATAGGGCTTCGTAATATCTTCAATTGCATCGGGTTTAGTACAGTGGAGGGGACACTGAAGTGTCACGAGAGGGGCCATGTTAGGATGGGTATCATTTTCTCCGTCCTCTCCCATACACCAGTGTCTTACCACCATCCAGCGGCTGATTAGTGACTAGACGAGCAAGTGATTACATGGCATAAGCCTGCACCTACTTATGCGCCCACGCTAATTTGCCAGCTTTCGGCAAGATGTGCAGAGAAAAAGGGTAATTAGTGCATGCCTAGATAGAGCTTTTTGTCAACCCTAACAAGAATGCTGTGGCAATTAATGAGCAATCACCGCACCAATTAAAACCTTAAGCGGTGGCTACAGGAACTGACAATTATAGTACGCATGCGAGTGACCACTGTGAACTATAAATACCGTGCGATCTGTGCATGTATCACCCCTTATCTGCGCATGACTCAGACTTGTTCAAAATTACCTATGACTAAGGATATCCGACGGAATCTGAAACGTTAGGATAATAAAACTCCAGTGATTGCTTCTTCTTCGGAATTTTTTTATCATTGTTTTTGTATGATCAATGGGTACTGTTTTGTTCGCAGTTGCGATGTTTAAGTTTATGACCGAATATTGTCATGCTGGGCCCACGTGCGTTAATGCGTGTGTGTGAGGAGAGAAAGCTGGTATAATGGCGAGCAGGATTAATCGACTTTACTGAATGCCTTGATGTATGCGCATATGCTTGAATAGTCCCTGCGCGATGTGGTTGAGGGGTTTTGATCGAGGCCCTAGTCACTGGCTCTTCGGTCGCAGCACGACAGATCAGTAAGTGAGCGACCAGACTGATGGTGGTTTGACCTCTGCGACTGCAGTATAGACAAGCCGGTACCTTGTCTAGACTGCTGGAAGTGGTCTCTGTGTTTTTGGATGTTCTTTGTGGCTTGGTGGCGTCTCCCCCGAGTGCTATATGTACGAAGACGATCGACTAAAGACAAATTAGACTTGGTGCGAAATGTTATAGAGAAGATGGGGGGGGGGGTCAGGTGTACTCAATGACTGTGCGAATTGTGAGCCTGCTTGAGTTAGTAGAACTGCCATGGTCAGCATCCACATGGGCGCCCAATAAAACAACTATTACTGTCTCACATCCAAAGGTGTTTACAAAAGGCCAGTCCGAATCTTGAACAGACCGTCGCGCAGGGGATAAGAGAGATCGAGTAAAGATTCCGACTATGTACAGCATTTCCCCACAGGATTGTGGGAGCTGGAACTGTGAGTTGCACGTGAAGTAGTTTATTGTGATGGTAGAAAATGGCACAGCATCTACCGCACTCTCCCCCTTCTCCCGTCTGGACTCGATTTCAAAAGGGACTCAGGTGACTGGCGCAACGGGAGCTTGCACACCTGGACATACCACGATACCCCTGGTTTACACACAAAGTAACAAAAAAATTCACATGATAAAAAATACGCCGGATCCCAATGGAATGGATATGTCATAAGAGCCGAATTAAAACGGAGTCATTGCAGGCTAACTCTGCGTCCTGCGATGAGAGCTAAGTTATCCTGTCAGTTGGCAGCCTCCTAAGCCACGACTTTTCGTGTTTCGAGCGCATCAAATTTTTCAAATTGTGCGGAATTTTTGCATACAGTCGGCTTCAATGTCTCTTCCTTCTCTTGGACACCAGTCCACTGTTCGCACCGGTTAGTCCTCTGACGCGGGGACTGGGTCCCGTTGCTGCCAGGGGTATGAAGCTCGTCTGCGCGTGCCACATATAGGACTTGCTCACTCACTCACTCACTCCCTCCCCCCCCCCTCCACACACACACGACAGTTCCCCCGTCGATTTCGACGATGGGCACCACGCGCTCCAACAAGCCGCAGCAAGCGCTGAAGCAAACCGCAACTGACACAAAGACGAGCTGGGCAAGCAATACGCAAGCGACAGCTAGCAGGAGCAACGCAGAGAACTGGCTTGAGGGAAAACAGGAGTTTAGGCAGACTTGCGCAGAATCTACCCACTCGCTCGCCACTCCCACCTCCGTTTCCGCGCACACTTGCATCAGCCATCTCGCTAGGTATGCTCCCGACTGCGCGGGAGCGCCAGAAGGCCACATTAAGAGGGAGCCATTGCAGCCTGACTCTCAGTCCTCCCTCTCCTCCCGTACGCACACACAGACACACGCGTACAGAAGGAGCAGCTACGTGGGGGCCCAAGTTTTCCCGTCAGTTGGCAGACCCTCCAAGCCACGGCTTTTAGCGCACCGTGATAGATTCAGACGCATTCAGATTTATTAAAGTGAGGGAAGAATCGCGCCGAGGTCGACCTCACTCTCTCCCCCACCGCATAGTGACCGCCTAGCTTTTCGGGTACCCGCAGTGGAGACACACACACGCACACAAACACACACGGGACACACTAGATTCTACAGAAAGGGGAAGCCGACTCAGGTCTCACATGTGTGACATTGTCATAGTGTGGGAGAATGCCGACGGTGGTATAGCGCGTTGGTGGCCTTGGTTGACAATATCCCTACCTGTCGTGCTTTCCGACCCACCTCATCCTCATCCTCCTCCTGCTCCTGCTCCTCCTCCTCCTCCATTCATTTGCCTTCGGAGAGATAAGCGTTCCAGTTTTGATGGCTGTTCGAAATGCCTACTGGCCCCTGTACAAATCAACCTTCCAGGTCCACACATCATGCCCTCCCCTCCCCCTACAGAGGGTAGGGCACACCTGCACAGGCGCTTCGGCTCAGCTCTCTCTCACGCTGCCTTTGCGGGCTGCAAATTGCGCAGCTTGTATATAATAAATCTTTCAGCTAATGTCATCCGTGACGCCTAATGTCCTGTGGGTGCGAGTTAATTGCAAGCAGTTGCAGGTGATCGCCCGCTTTCAACTGCTATCCTTTAACACACCCCAGGGTTGAAACGCTGTAGAATAACTCTGATTACATCCAACCCCACCCAACCCAAATCACATGCAAGAACCGAATCGAGCTTGTTGAACACTGCCTTCATCAAGCCGAAAAGCAAATGGAGAAACATTAACAACTCACTCCTTTGCATCTTTTCACGCGGTGAAAGCCCGTTTCGGGCTCAGATTGTCCTGACTGGTCAGCCTTCTATATGCCTGTCAAGTACTCACAAAAACGTCCAGTCAACACAGTCGGAACGCTTGACATGTAGGGTGTAAGCGAATGCAACACACATAACTGAATGTTATAACGGGTGGATGATATTTTATTGCTTAACTTTACTATGTATGGGATTGTAAAATTGAACACTGTTAATAGAACGTTCGAGTAAGCAGCCGAGGAAGCCTGGAGCCACACTTGCTGTCGCCCACTTCCACTTACTTGTTATTGCTGTTGACCAAACGTGCGCTCCCAGATACGTTTAACCACCTTGAAGTCCACTCGATCTCAATCACTGACAATAATCATTTTGTCTCTGACTGCAGCAACGCCCTTACCGTCGAGGTACGCTAAGCGTCAGATTCGACGTCATCGAATGACTGAAAGTGTTAAATGATGACGATGATTTAGCTAATTCCACCTCGTCTAAAACGCGAATGAAGTTGTATAGCCCCTCACCGATTGATTACGAGACGCACTCGTCTCCTTCTGTCTGGAGCTTTACTCTCGAGCCCCGCTAGCGGCTGCACAGTGGCTAGGCAGACGAAAATCACTGACAAAGACAGGGAAGACTGGAATGGCCATTTCTGGCTTATTAGCAGTCATTGGCCAGCCGCAACCAAACCCCAGGTTTTGCACCACCCCAGCGCCGAAGTTGTAATCATCCGGTCACGGAGGTGAAACTCGGGTAGCGCAACACCTGGAGTTGGATACGACTGAGTGATGAGGCTGACCACTGCAGTTGAAGGTCGGTGAATTATCGTTATATTTTGCGAGATGAAAGGAAATATAACTGGTGCCGCGCCAGGTTTACCTTTTTCTCGAGAACCCGTGGAGGCTTTGGCACTGCCGGTGCTGCCACTGGAACTGGGCCCACCAAGCTCGTAGCTCTGTGGAAAAGATCTAACCTCAGCGGAGGACTGGTCGAGGGCTGCTGCCAAGCTGCTACGTCTTCTACGCGCAGCTGTCGGTGAGCTCAGGGATGCACGTCCCTTGCACACACTGAAGGGATCCTCCAAAATTCGTTCCATAAAGTGAAACTGCGTAGTTGGTGAATAAGAACAGAATTACGTTGAGAAAGCGAGAGCGAGAGGGAGAGAGAAAAGGTAGATCAAATGTCTTTTTGAAATTCCTATGCAAATATGCCTGATTTTCTGGAGGTTGCATCCAGGTAAACTGAAGCTGAAGAAAAATAGCACATTGGAGGCGTATTTAGGTTACCAGGGTGTCTTTTATGGAACTGTAGCGACCTCTTTTTCTAAGCCATGCGTTGCTCACATGCCTGTGGGGCATGATCCGCATGTCTGGCTCTCGTGTCCCCCATCCTGTGCGAACCAGACGTCAAACCTTCAATCAAGGTCAGGAACGTGTCTGGCCTCACGCACCAACCACTTCCCAGGGCCAGTCCACAAAGGAACTTAGTGCGGGGATTGTTTAAGGGCAGACACTCCCAGAACGGCCCGCTCATGTCTGGACGGAACTCGGCTGGGAGTCAATTATCTATTGGTTTTGTTTTGCTCTTTCTCCCCTTAACTAAATCATCCATAACACTCTGGCCTTCCACGCCTTATATTATTTACTAGCTCATAACCGTTGGGATACGTTCATTCATCTATTATCTGTCCGGACTACTTCGTATCCCACAGAACTATTAAGCCCATTTGGCTTCGGAAAGTGAACCCAAAAGTTTTCAAGGCACAATATCTACCATTTTGGGCTTTTTAATTCAATGACGTTCTACCTGGTTTAAAAGTATTGTATCTTTTACTTTTTGAATAAAGTCTTTGAATGTCACAGGCGATCGAAGACTTAGGCTACCTTACCTCTGCAGTGATTGAAGGCTTGCAGATCGTCAACGAGGCGAGGCTTGATATCGGGCTTTGTGCATGTTCCCACTTTCCGCCGGCTGAAGAGGTCTGATGTTTCACCTCCAAGGGGATACATCGCATAAGCTCGGTGCCCCCAAGTGCACCCGAGGCGCTACTCAGTAGGTCTGATAAGTGGATTTCAGCATAGCCCCTCGAGGTAGACTCTATAAAGTGATATAAACTGACGTTCAGTGGAAGCGTGCGATATGGAGATGCAAAAGACAACAGTGGAGACGAAAACGAACTATAAAACGTATAAAGGTATTCGAAGGTATATTTCGTCAAGTCTTCCAAGGTTCCCTTTGGTTAAAGTGCGCCTCTGACCTTCTCCTGGAGTTTTTCAGTGATCCGAACATCAGGTGTCATCAAAATCACTAACTACGCTGCAAGATTAGTATGAAAATAAGCGTTAGCAGCCTCCAAATGTACGCTTATCCACCTCAAAAGGGCTCCCTATTTCCAAAGATTGCCTAGCAAGGAACTTTTCGATCTTAGCTCGAGCCATGCTCTCTGCTCAGTATTCCCATCCAGCATAAGTAGGGAAAGTAGCTCATATAATGCTAACCGAAATGCTGAAACGGGGTTTCGATTAAAAATACTTACTGAAATGACTTTATAGTAATGATTATCATGCCACATAATCCCAAGATCCTTCGACCACGGCAAAATTCCGGCTTTTTAATGTGTGCCATGCTAGTCGCCTGGTCACCTGATACAATGTCACTTTTTAAGAAGTACGCATTTTTCCATTGGCAATGTCCTTATAAATGTACACTCCTTTTATGAAAAGTATGCACAAAATATATTTTCTCGTATTCGTCGATAGAAAAGTACACCTTCTTCGCATTCTATTCGCGAACCAAGCGTAACTTTTTGTTTTGATAAAATGAGCATTTATGAGATTCTTCAAGTCCGTGAAACATCCAGTCAAATACCGTCGTAATTGTCCGTTTATTAGTACTCATTAAGACGTATTCAACGTGATATATTTCATTGTGAAATTTATGAGCGCTTTATTAATATTACAGAGGAAATAATGAGTTCCCTTAAACTGAAAGCGTTCAGCTTAGAAACACAAATGCAACGGCAAATTGGGCTCCAAATTGTTCAGGAAATAGAATTTTTGTCTAACTCGAGAAATGACCTATCTTCGAGATTAAAAGTTAAAGAAACCACAATTTGTTACGAAATGGATACGGCGAAAAATATTTTCAATCACATCAGCATCAAAAATAAATAGGAAAAAATATACCATTTATTTACTTTCTTTTTATTTAGAGTTTGTGGTGAGCAGTAGGAAAGAAGGGCATTTAAAAGCGGCATTCTAGTGTGACTGAAATGTCTTGGATTTACCTTACATGCTAATCAATATAACAGCCACTGCTTGGTAATTCTTTCGAATCTAAAACACGTTTAAGAGTTTTTGGTAACTCTCTCTTTCCGATACATCACTTAACGTGATCTCGAGTAGTTTATGCAGCGTGATAGCTGAATCAATGCTAACTCATTCATCTTTAGTTCAAGGTCAATTACAAAATAGATTCCGTTTTTGTACGCTCAGCGAAGCATTTTTATTTGACAATCGCGATATCCGCTCTAATGAGATTGCAAAAGTATCCACTGTAGAAAAAATATGAAAGAAAGTAGGGTTCTTATCATCGATTTGTTAAAGCCATGCGGCCGAAATGAACAGCTACATTTCCTGGGTGTAAAAGATTTGAATGCTGTCTTACACCATGACATCCACTTCAGCGGAGCAACGTCGAATTCGAGCATCCTCCATTACCTCCCAAAGCTAAAAACAGCCTTGTGGTGAATTTCGCGCCCCTCCTTGCGACCATCTAGACAGGTTGCTGACCCTCTGCTCGAGCGGGCAAAGCTGCTGGACAAATATCCTAAGCGTATTCCGGCAGAAATACGCACTCGCTTTTACGTTCTATACTTACATGCACCCCGTCGGGATCCATACTACTGCTGGTACTAACAATCATAATACGCACGATGAACGAGGAGAAGAACACAATCTTCCTTGTATGGCGATATACTAGCCCATCTCGACAGTCCAAAATGCGTGCATGGTTGCCAATACAGGCGAACATACAAATCCCAGGAAGTAATTGAGAAGCAGCAGATTCGATTGCTGGGACAACACTTTTATTCGCCTGATGTTTCGAAATCCGTCAAAATTTGGCCAAGGCAAGTCGCCACTTGGGAAACGCACAGGCTACCACTTCGTCTTACGCCAACACGGGGGAACCAGATGGCCGAGCAATCATCACGTCCAATTTCATCACGTGTGATGAAAGTTCAGCAGGTCAGAGACCGTATACCGGTCATCAAACAATCAACACACAAGAGGGCAATTGTCGTTATTTTTCATGCGTGTGCAGGGTCCTATAAATGCTGCAACATCCTGTGCATGTGTTACCCGCTTCTGCTACTGTTTTCTGCTCATGTCTCTGATGAAGAATCCACAACGGAGGTCGAAACTTCAGGCGAATAAAAGTTTTTTTCCCAGCGGTAAAATCTTTTTCTCACTAAGTGCATGGTATCAAAGATGAATGAGACAGATAGTGTTTTAGACACGGACAAAAAACGTCAGAAGATACAGAAGAATCGCCAACTCTGTCGGGGAGGAAACTGAAGCAGCTGTTTCATACACCGTGATCATGTCGCATAGTTGCTTACACAGACTGCACGAGATACTGCGTGCCTAGTTCATATTGGCATTTTTACGTGTCCGGTGGAAAAACAACAGTATCTCGGAGAAGTAACTTCGCGGCGCCGCACCCCGCCAGGACTTCCCAGGGCCCAGTGGAACGATACACAGCTGCCAAGGAAATTGCATGAAAACACAAACGGCTATCCATTCAGGCTAGATATGTGATGGGCTTCGTCTGGTATTTATTGACAGGGGGGACAAACGGGGAAAAAGGGGGTTAATTGTGCAGGAAGCTGAACATGATTTTTGCTCGGAACAAATTATTCAGCGACAGCCCGAAAGTTAACCGGAATTTCCCAAACTTTAGACCCGACTATTTGACTAGCAGCACACGATTTGTCATTAGTTCCCCAGTTCTGCTGCAAAAATGTCCCTGCGCAAATCCTCCTCAAGGAATGCGAGTAGCGAGCCTCACCGTTGGTCCCACTAACCCCTTGCGCGTTACCCCATGTTTAGACAAATATTTTCTGACTTATCAAGAGAAAACCCATGTATCCACAGACAAAGGCAGGGGACATCATACATTGCGTGAAGGAAAAACAGCATCCGTGCAAACAGGTACCCGGCACCTATGTACTAAACTCATGGGTTTAGCTGTTGTGTCCGCTTCCACTGCTTAGAATCTCGATCCCCCTTTGTCTGCTGATTATCTCTTGCCGAACTAACTGGACTGGTCTCTCGAGATACTGATGGACGTTTTAGTGAGACGGGAATCAAAGAAAAGCACATTTAAGTCATGAGTCAAAAGGAATGAGAATGAAAACCAGACGTCTTTAATCATGACGGTCTGTCTGCCTGAACCCGACAGCCCAGCCGTTGCTCTCGGCGATGTCCACCGCGAGCTTCAGCAGGTTGAGGCGATGCGGAGAATCTACCATACTCTTTCACTACCCCCACATTTGAACCCGATGTCAAGAAAAAGTCGAGAAGACCGGAAATAGGGGAGGTCGCAGGCGGCTGGCGCGATCAACGCTCAACACGCGTATTGACAGCACATCTCGCTAGGTTGACTTCCGCTTGGGAGCACCATAAAGGCTGCATTAAAAAGGAGCCGTTGAGCCTGATTTCCAGTCCGCAGTAAGCAATTCCACACAATAAGACACACACCAGACTGACTGCGGCGTTCAAGGTATCCCGCCAGCGCATCGCGATAGCTTGAAGCGCATCAGATGATTTTTAGAGAGGAACTAAATAAGCTGAGGGTCGACCTCATCACTCCTCCACCGCCAGAGAGTGCAGACTGACATTAATATTTGCTGTGTGCTACGCCCGAGTTGTACCACTGGTTACTATTTATGAGCTGGGGTGCATCCTCCAATGAGTTTCCATGCGGTGTCTGTCTGCACTAAATTTGCATTACACCTCCATCGGAAAGTAAAGCACATAATTTTTAAATGAACGCTACTAAACTAGTATTTGAAAGGTAACTAGCGAGCATCCGTCGTGCAAAATGAATCAAAATAAACCTGCCTTACGAGTTCGCCAAGACTTAGTTTGAAAAGAGGATCACCTACAAGTACAAGGGGTACCATTTCCTGACTCAAATATGGTTATCGGTTAACTCCGGTTGGGCACTTAAGGTCTGGAGCTGAGTCTGTTGATACTCAGTAATTATTAAGCTAACCGCACTAAGGATAGGGCTACCTGACCTACGGACTCAAACCGCTTCGGTTGCGACCGAAAGAGTCACGGTTTCCAATTCATACTGATTGCAGGACGGAAATTGACATTTCAGTTGGGTTTGGAGACTCTAGGTCTAGAGTCCACTGGAAGCAAACGAATAGTTTCGATAGAGACGGCACGGTAAACTTAATCGAGTTCCATGAATTGACTGCTTACTTTGCTTATAAACCGGGCATAATCATTTATTTTAACTAGTGTCGTACAACCCTCGTGAAATTTCTATACATTTACAAAAAACATGCAAGCCTTTCATATTGTAATCATGGTAATTCGCGTCGGAACTGTTTTTTATGCTCCTTATCCCCAGCCCGCCCGACAGGACACGGACATAGGAAAGCCCCTTTTTCTGTAATAAAGGTGGCTTTGGGCTAACTTCCAGGAACGGCAAATAGTTCTGTATTCTAACTCTAGCATTAACCCCCCCCCCCCCCCCAAACCTTTCCCCGATTCCTAATTGTAACCATAATTCTATCCGGAACCCTACTTGAACTTGCTTGTTACGGCTGTGATCATGACTGATCTAGCTGGCCTCGATTATGTCCCGGACGGTACTTCTCCATGCGTGAAGATGTGTGAAAGCAGACCTAGACAGCTCAATCCAATCTCTTTGCCAACGCCGGAGGCCGAATACAGAAGGTCCAAGAACCACTTTGATGTCCTAACGGACTAAGTCGAGTCAGGGTTTAAGCTGACACCCCTTTGACGTCTCCAGCTGAGTAACGGTTTCGGGTTGAGCGCAGTAACACTGAGCTAGTGAGGTTGACAACCAAGAACCTGTCTAAACCACTTCCGTAACCTTCCTTGAATTGCCTGGGACATCCTTGCAATTTTTTCGTAGCGAGTGCGACTGTCTTATTTGAGGCGAAGTCAGTATAATTCACTCGTAGTAGTGGTTAGATACCTCCAGTTTTTTAATCTACCACGCACAAAGCCAATCCTTCAGAGCCGTAGAGAAGGACAGACTATAAGCCTAACCTTAACTCTAAGTTTATTCTAACCCCCAACTTAATCTTAAACGTAAGTTCACTGGACTATAACGTAAAGCCACCGGTATAACGCTCAGCTCCTCTCCTGAAGTTGAATTTATCGTCATGTTTTACTATGTGTTGGATAATAGAGGCAGGCAAATGAACATACCTTGATTATTTTGTGCAGCTTGTAAACGATAGGTGAACGCATTTTGGCGCAAAACTTACTTCCGGGTTGCCTATTTTACGAAAAGTCTCTTTCAAAAACAGTTTTGTCAAGACTGGTAGAGAAAAGCACTCTGCAAATAACAATGTGAATGAAAATGTGAACAAGGTAAGCAAGTGGCCTTGGCCGCTCTCTGGAAAAGCCCAAACGCATTTTAACAGCATGCTCAGAGGCTCACCCTGAATTTATAGTAAGGGGTTGTTAATGTGCGAAAAAACAGCGGTTGATTCTGCCTCTGGATCCGAAAATGTTGACTTACTTTTCCGTTTAGACAGCTCAAACACCTCGAAGGCGACACGTTTAGAATTGCTGTTCAGTCCGCTGAAACATAAGGACAACTAATAATTTGAAAGTGGAACCTAGTACTGAGTATGAGAGTAAAGTAGAAGATTTGGCTGTTGTTAGAGGTAATTTGCACTTACAAAGACTGATACTAACCATGTAATGTGTAACTTCGGAGTGGAATCATTTTCACCATCATATTTTGGTGCTCGCATGATCCTTCAATAGCTCACATACTGAGTTTTTCTTTCCGATTTAACTGTTATTTCTATGCCAATAAATTATTAAACCCCTTTTAATAACAAACGTCCTCCTTTTTACGTCGGCATATTTTGAATTTGTCTCTTCATCTATCAAGTTTCTTTTGTGAATTTGTTATGATTCCACCCGAGCCGAAGCAGCTACTGTACATCTAGTTTTCTTTCAAAAAAAGCACCGAGTAAAGTCCTTCTTGGTGTTGCAAATTTTTGGTCGACGTTGATAGCATATTAAAATTACTGAAACCAACGCAACATGCTCACTTATCCTCTAATGAATTCCCGCGAATAACGATATGACTTAGCTTCTTGCATACATTTCCTTGATGTAAACTAAGCTATGCGCAAGTCCAATTAATCTTACCATCATATGCGTGGGCAGTGTCCTGGAACGATGGTTCACAAGACCGTACTTCATCAGTGGCTGAAAGCATTATCATTGTACTAGACTTCAGTAGATAATTTTATTAACAGTAAGGAATGTTATTGGGGAGGGAAAGGTATTTACAATTAGCCTGACAGAAAGTGCTGATGTTCAATTTAACATAGGAGTATTGGTCAAGCGAATTGAGAAAGAGCAAATTGTTTATAGTAATCTTGTTGGAATTAGGTACTTTGAAATTTCAACAAAATTATCGAACAGGTCAATTCTTGGCAGGCGCACAGTGACTATTTGCCTGAGATATTTCGGTAACAACACTAATAACACAATAAAACGGACATTTAATTTATGCTGAAATTAACCTCTATGGCGGGTACCATCTAGCGTACATGTTTCTTTAGAATGAGCAGCAGCATCGTTTTGAGCAGGTTCTCCTCAAAAAAAGATTAAAATACGCTGCTTTCGCAAAAAAGGGGCGTTACCAACGGATCCGGTCGGCTATTTATTGGGCAACCCTACAAGCATTACGGGCTCTGCGGTTTTCAGCCTGTGAGACTGCCATACGAAGTGGCTGAAATTCGCTCTGAAAATCTACATCCACTGATTTCCCCTGATGGAGCGAAGCAATGGCGTTTAGTCATCTACATCCGTCGGGACAGTTACATCAGTAGTCGTAGTAGTAGTGTCGAAATGGATGCGACGCAGTTAGTTTCCGACTCATTAGCCGTCTTCCGTCACTCAGACCTAACCCCAGATGGTCCATCTCCCGAGGCTCGAACTCTCGACCTTTTGACCAGAAGTCTTACGTTCTAACTATCGAGCCACGACCTCATTGTCTTGTTGGTTTAAATCGGAAGATATTGCCACTAGTTGATGATGATTCACCGACCACTAACGGAACTCACTCGTCTCGCTCTGCCTTCGGGGCTCATCCTCTAGCCCTACTAGCAGCCGCACAGCGGCCAGTAGACTATGCAGATAGTACTGGCGGCAAAGGCAAGGGAGACTGGCATGGCCATTTCTGACTCATTAGCCGTCATCAGCTAGTCACTACCCAGACCCCAAGTGGTGCACCACCCGGGGCTGCTGGACACCCAGAAGCCTTGTTAATTGCCACGTTAGAATAACCTCTGCACTGTTTCCCAGAACGACCATTGTTTATTGAGATGTTCATGGAAACTGGAAGACATAACCAGAATCCCCAATTGAGCATAAGACGGTTCACATTGCAGTATCCCCTGATGTTAGCAGAAATGAAAAAGTTTTCATTGCTATTAGCCAGTACCCACCATCACCTAACAGGCGCTTTCCTTCTCTCGGGTCTGTTCTCCAAGGCAGGATCAAAAAATAAATATCTTTTTAATGAAGGCACCTCTTAAGTAAACAAACGCTACGAACCGAAACACAGTAAAATAAGCCTTTAAAAGTATACGATATGTTTGATAACCCCATCCAAGAAGGTTACTACATCGTTTCAACCTGGGTCGATTATGAGTCTGGCTTTACCATTAAACACACGTATTCAGCCAGCTATCCGCACTTACGTATAGCAGGTAATGCTTGCTTAGCGTATCGAAGTGGAGCTGGACAACAACTCATAGATGGTACCAGCGGGGGGATCAAAATCGATCTATTCCGGCATGGAGGAGAGGGGAGAATTGGCAGTTCTCTATGCGGAACTTTGGCAAAAAAATTTTTCACCTAGCCCATGAAACGTCATCGTATCCAGTGCAAAACAGAACGATGCAGAGCGTGACTCAAGTTCCCTTCCACGGTCGTGGATCTGGCCCCAAGAAGGGCAGCTGCGCCTGGGTGTTCGTCCAGCTCTCGCAGATTTTTCGTCCATACAAGTGAACTATGTGTGTGGGCGGGTGGTCTGTCGCAAGTGGTGCCCAGAGGACCCAACTCGACCACTGGGAGGCACACAGTTGTTTTCGTGCTGTTGGATAGTGCATGTCGTGGAATATCATGCGACGCTTCTCGAGGAACAAACTACCCAAAGGCCATCAGTTAAAAATGTGATAGATAAGAGTCATTTCTGTCTCCATAAAAGTACATCTGAATGGCAACTGTTTCCAAGCTAAAACCATTTGCATATGTTTTCACCAATTTTGGACGAATTTCCTTCGTTAGACGGGAGTCGAACTCCAAATTTAAGCAAAGTAAAAATCAAGAGTTAAACAAAATTGCATGAATCGAAACATTCTTATATCAGTGAATAGCAAAGTCACTAAGAGGAAATTTTAATAACGCCTACAAAAGCACTTAAATATATTGAATTTCTCTAGGTTGCCTCACATACTAAATGAAGTATTCGGTTTAAGTATTTCAGTATTCGCTACATTTGACCGATTCCAACTATAAATTTAAAATTAATAGCTTAGGTCTTGGGGTGTCTACGTAAACAGGGTTTTCAGAACTTTAGTATGAACCGGAAAAGAGAGTTCGAATTGGAGACCCGAAGTTTCCAAAATGCTCAGAAAGTTTGCGACTGAATAAATTGGAACTGGCATTCTACTGGAGATTTTTCGGGCAAATTCGCAGTTGACAGGCATACAGCATCATGGGATGGATGGTGGAAACACCTTACACTGTCATGAGCAATATGCTTGTGGGGGCTGCAGAATTTAAGTATTTGCCATGAATAAGTATAATAAAACAAAAATATCAAATTTTGTTTGAACGATACGGGAGAGCATGCCCTTCTTTTCAAATAATGCCTTTGCCGGTCGTTGTGGCATGGGATAATACCCTTCCGCCTTTGGGGTGCTAATAGAACTGGCCGTCATTAGGGACTACTGACCGAAAAACAAAGGCGGTTAAAAAGTAAATTATTTAAATGTAGTGCAAGAAAGTTTGGCAAACCTACAAGAGAAGATGTTGGTCCCAGAATAGTTGTTCTGAGGGCGGTACCACGTGAGTTGCATGCCTTTGATAAGGTTCGTCTAACTCCACGACACAGTAGACGTCCGAAGTACCTACAACCCCAGGACGGTAGGCTTTATGAACATCAAATGTTAGGCCGAAAAAAAACGTTTTGAACCAAGCTTTAAGCGAGAATTTGCTTTAAAGGCAAAAACGTCTGCTTAGGTACTTCATTATGATAATTCTCCTAAACATGGAGGGATTCTCAAAAGGGCGCTACAACAGGACAGGTATTTGGACTTCCGACAGGAGCAGTATACGTGTTAGACAACATACACTGGAGTCTCGGGTGACGAACGAGCATTTCAGGTAAGTGTGACTGAACATGTGCACTTACTTGTACGAGTAGTTTTAGTTAATAAAAACACCTTATTTTCGTAGGACATTTTTCAAATGTGATTGATCTCGGTAGCCAGAAAGCTGCTCGTTTTTCCGTTAATGTTTTCTATAAACCAAGAAAGTAGACACTTAGATGCTTATTTCTAATCCAGTGCTTTCGAACACTTATTCGCTTAGAATCTAGAACCTTTAAAGAGGAAGATCTTGCAGTGGGGATACTTTATAAACGCGAAACCTAACCTGAAATACATTTAAAGAGAAAGGTATCTAACCCTCTACCGATGAATACTAGCTGAGATATATATTCTCAAAGATTGCAACAAGGAAATAAAAGTATCGGCCCTTGCAGACGTTAAGCTCGTTGCATACAGTTCTTTTTAAGATGGCAACTCAAGGTGGCAAACCGGATCGGCTACAAGCAGCCCCTTTCCAAGACATCATTTTCCTTCCATCCAATGTCGTCGTTGTTTTTATCTGAATGTCTGAAGTAGTACTTTATTCAGGCTTTTGCGCACTATAGCAAACACCATAAAGTTGATCGGGCAAAATAAGCTTATGTAGGCCCAATCATATACCCCTAGTCCCAGCATTTTTCCCTGCAAAAGCGGTGTTTATAGAGTTTCGGGGGTGGGGAAATAGGATAGGCTGAAAAGAAAATTTTTAGAAGTAAGTGTTAAGTGAAAAAAAATGTAGTCGAAGTTGCTTCCCGCAGCCACTGTGAGTAAATTATTCCGCATGTAAATTGAAGGTGTGCGCGGCGCTTTGCGCCGCGGACTATACTAATCTAACTCCAGAACGGTAAGTTGGACCTCAGGTAAGTTGAAGTAGACGACCTCCTAACCACCATTTAAATTTTTCGGGAAATTTAAGAAACCTGCGATTTGATAATCGGGTTTTTCCGCAATAAGTTAAACGATAATAAAAATTAGGAAAATCTACAGACGTAAATCAACAACACTTCTAAATGCAGCAAAATAGAAATGCATTTAGAATTTATTAAAGTATGTTCCACTGTGTGTCCTGATTCCCCACCCATAAAACCCTAGAACCACCGTTTTCGTAGGAAAACATGCAGGGAGTAGGGACAAATTAGTGAGCCTACATAAGCTACTGTTGCCGTTGACCATTCATGTATCTTGCCATAGGTTGTCAGAAAAGGTAATATAAAGCACCTCTTAGATCAATAAAGTCCGCCTTGACCACTTTGACGAGAAGGTTTTTGGAGGAGAGTGTGGTGGAACGCTCATGATGTGGCAAAAGGTCGGTTCGATGCCGCCGTTGGCTGGAGTTGGCTGAACGATTCACAACAGGTCCCGTAGCTGTTTCGGCTGACTCTTCCATTTCGGAGCTGGGTGGATGGACAATAGGATCCAGTGGTACAGGCTCGGCTTCGCCGATTCGCTCGGTTAAATTGTGCGGATCAACCCTCATCTCCTCTGATGCTGCTGGTGCGCTGGCCTCCTTCTCATAATCTGAGGCTGACCGTTGAAATGGTGGACGAACATGAGTAGAGGCGAGCTTGTGCTTAAGTCCGGGGTTGTGTGCAAGCACGACCATCCCACCAGTACCACCTTCGATCGACTCAGTAGTTTCAGTTGTACTTGATCCATCCCCATTTTGAGTGGTCATGTCTTCTGTCTGTGGGGCAGGTGAGGGACTCCTGCTAGACGGTGGATTGTCTCGTGAGTGCTGATGTTGGCCCGAGACTAATGGTGTGGTTGCCTCGTCTATGGATTCGCGAGCGGAAAGAAAATTGCTAGGTAGTTCTTCCGTGGCAATTTTATTGCTCAATATGGTATTTGGTTGGATTCTCGAGGAAAATTCCTTGTCAACCAAGTAGTCTTCGTCATCAATGGCGTCTCCATCAAAATTCTGAAATCCATAATAGGAGTTTTCGATTAGTAGGCAATATGATTTATACATGCGTCAAAATTCCTATAGAGCTAGTAAAGGGCGACTTTTCTAGTACTCCTTTAAAATTTTTAGGAAAAGATGTACAGCGAGCACTGTGGTATTATGGATAATAATAACTGACATAAATATTCATATTTCAAGTTAACATAATATTTAGTTGGTACATTTTACAAAAGGCCACCTTTATAACAGTGCAATCCTTCCAAGATCTTGACTAAAACCAATCATGCAGTGAGTGCTGATACCGCGTACAGAGCGGACGTTGTATTAACAAGGCTCGGCAAGTGCATCTGATCGGCGTCGAGCAAGGCATAGGGGGCAGCAAATAGACTGGGCACAAAGATATGGTAGAGAGGAAAACCGCAAATACAGTGTGAATCATACCTAAACAAGCATGTCTTACCGAGATAGAAAATATTTAAATCTTACTATAAAAACGCCCAAATAGTTAGGATATTCTCGGTTACTAAATAAGGAGCTCTGACATTTCCGCTAACAATATGCAAGTTATTTTTGGCAGTGGATCCATAACATCATGTTGGATAACCGGGTTTCCATATTTTAGGTCGAAAGATAACAGTGGTGTTCAGTGAATGCTCAGTTTCCAGTTTGCTTGTCTGCCTATTGCATAATTAAACGTCTAGGATTACCTCTCAATCGTTGGCGTTCCAGGCAGACATAAACCATGTTAATGGAAAAATAAAATCCTCCATGTACTCCTGTTTATCAGATTGCAAATACACACAGGATCAAACATTTACTGAATAAGCATGCAGATTTGTTTCAAGCGATCATAAGGTGTACACTTAGTGCCAATTCTCGTAAATAAAGAAGGGTCTATGAAGGGATTTTTTGACCGTACAGGTTCAGAAGCATTTCTCGGTATCATACTTGCACATGAATCGTGATAAAAGTTCCCCTGCATATATTGAGCCACTGCCTATAATTATATGGCCACATGCGCATCAAAAAGCGGAATTTAATGCAATACCAATGAGCCAAGCCCATTCTGCACATCTGACAACCCTCCATCCAAAATACTATGAATATTTTCAAAAAGGGCGGCGAATGCCATCAACATTACTACCGCAATCCAATCCTAAACTCTCAATGTATCCTGCCCATATTGTCAGGGTACATAAAAGGCACGCATCGAAATGGTAGGTCACTGTTTAATCCCCGCATAAAGACTGCCTAGTAAGTATCAGGGGAAGCAACAGACATTCATTGTAATTGCGTTGTCCGACTGCACTACAGCCACACATTTAGTTACTCTATGAGCCCATTAATTTACATGGGCTTCCATAAAAACCTGTGATAAAACGTCGTTGGTTTAACCCCAATATCACGCATTCCCTCACAAGCACAAAAAACACACAAAAAACGAACATGTTTCAAATCACACTCCACAAGCACGAAGTCGGCATCCCTTATGCATGTGGAAGGCGTGTTTATTGCCTACTTCTCCGTATAACACTGTGAAAAATCTGAGTTCCGAACAGCCCACGTCACTCGTTTGGAAACTCTATGTATTGTACAGGTCTGTGTTGCGCACGCACATGAAAGCCCAGGTTTTTTAAAATTTACTGCGCTTGACTTCACCATCATTTTGTAGACGGATTCTGGCAGTATAGCGCTGCATATCAGCGGGAGAAGTTGGTATGGTTGAGCCTCAGCGCCTATTCCGCTCTTCAGACGATCTGATGCTTTTGGAGAGGGCATGGTGCGCTGAAAGCCGTGCCACAATAAGCTGTAAAGTGAGAGAACATCTAGGTCCTTTCCTCAGAACGGAAGTTCACAATGCAATGACTCTTTCTTAATGAATCTTTTAGGACACGCCCGTCCAGTTAGAATCAGAACCGTCTCCTCTTTGATGTTTAATAAATCCTAGTCTATTGAACGCAGATCAGGCATGTGTGGTACGCGTAGTCAAGCTGTTTATTTCTGCTAGCCTTGACGTCCAATACCACATCGGGTCTTTCTGACTGTAGCCCATAAGGGTAAGGGGGAGAGAGTGTGGTAGATGCTACAGATGTGGGCTTTCACTCTCAATAATCCACCGTTTACATGCCTACTATGCTTAAAGCACACGGTGGAGAGAGTTGGAGGCGACAATGAATCCGATTCAAGACAAATGGCACTCCCATATCCTTGTTTCAAAAAAGTAGGGTTTTGACGTTTTTGGCTCACACGACCTTAAAGTTATATGAGCACCTATAAACGGTTTCGTTGTGGAGTATGACTACCTAATTTCCTACTTTATATCTTCAGTTGAATAATATCCGTGGCAGAACGCTTGCAGTGATCACAAAAGCACCCTCCAATAAGAGAATTAGATTATGTGAGACGTGCCTATCTGAACCTTCTCTATTTTCACCCTAATCTATGTAGCTACTTCGGATCACTCTCAGTCGGAAATAAAAGTAGGTTTTCGCCCAAATACGGCTGGCAAAGGAATGAACCACCTAAGTTCTGAGTTTAAACTAAGGTCCGACATAACAGCATTGTTTAAACTTCTCACAAAAAGAAAGTCGGTTACGAAAAGAATCCATGAAATATTATGTTAAGCAAAAACTCGAAAGAAAATGCCAAATAAATTTTATTGCAAAAATAAAATTACCGTTTGAATTTCCCTGGTTAAGTTAGCGATCTTCTTTTGGTAAAGCAGCTTGAAATGGGGATATCCTTCCATTAGGGCCTGTGCATTAGGCCAAATTTGATATGCATTCCGAATAACATCTTCAGTAAGTTTACAGAAATCATTTTTAGAAATCTCAATCTTTTCTATTAAACGAAAACGACAGGCTTACCATTTTGTCTGAGTCAATAAACAGAGAAAAAGAAGGTTTTGATGGAATGGCGGACACTCCTAACAACTCCGAATTTTTGAAAGACATTATCAGATTGACCTAATAATAAAAACTATAACGCGAAACTTGCTTCAATAGTAAATTCTCCAAGGGTTAGATTCAGGGGAACTGGGCCGCCAGAGATCGCTATTGCCGAAAATGAAAGACGACGAGAATACACGCGAACAAATACACTCTTTCCGTTAGAATAAAATATAACCTACCACAGAATTTGCGTTAAACATAGGACTCTGTGAAAGTTCAAAGGACAAGGACGAAGAAAGCTCGGGGTTATAGAATATATCCTGAACATTTTTGGGGAGCTTAAACTTGAATAAACCTCAAAACCGTTTACCATTGCTGAACCCGGTGGTCCACTGACAAAAGCCATGCATATTTCGATAAGTTTATCAAGAACCCAGTAATTCTGTGTCCGCCAACGGTCAAGTAAGTTGTAGACTTCCAGAAAATTATTCTCTTTATTATCCTTTAACAGTGATTCTCGGGCAGTGTTGCGAAAAAACAGGTAAATCGGCGGGCATATCACTAACAGAAGCAGCAATGTCCACAGCACAAGCTTAGGTGCTGACTGACTGAACAGATTATCAAAAATGTCTGTGAATGTCAGGTATTTGTAAGTCAAAAGCTTGGCTAGTGTAGATGCCATCTTTTGGGCCGATATAACCACTACATTTCAGCACGATAACACATTGTCCGAAAGATAAGCTGACCTTAAAACACTGCGACTCTTTAGAAATCATTTAAACAAAAATATGTCTGTTACATTTTTTGTCAAATTTTCTAGACATTTTACTAAAAAATTCTTCAAATACTATTTTTAAAGAAGTTTTAAATTTGCGCTGGTTTAAATATGTGAAACCTGACCCTCTAGTTGTTTGTCCATCACCGCGATGCCTACCGTTCAGGTTGTTGTTGGTGCCCAGTGGGGCGATGAAGGTAAAGGGAAGCTTGTGGACATGTTGTCTGGCGATTGCGACGTTGTGTGTCGTTGTCAAGGTGGCAATAATGCAGGTTTGTTTTAAATTTTTAAAAATATTTTTCGTAGGACACACCGTCGTTGTGGATGGCCGCTCCTTCTTTTTTCACCTTGTTCCTAGTGGGATTCTTCGAGATGATGTCATGTGTGTTATTGGAAATGGTGTTGTCCTGAACCTCGCCGACCTCTTCAAGGTGCGTGTTATTTAAGAAGTGGCTTATCTTCAGGAAATCGACGAACTGACAGCAATGGGCATTAAAGACATCGAAAGCAGGATGCGGATTTCCGAGCGAAGTCACATAGTCTTCGACTTCTACCGCGAAATCGACGAACTCGAGGTATGGCCCTATCGTTTCCTTTTCCATCTTTTAGGAAAAAGCACGTGGCCATCGGCACCTTGGCACCACAAAGCGTGGCATTGGTCCTGCGTACGCTTCTAAAGTCTCTAGAAGAGGACTTCGTTTAGGAGACCTCATCGGTGATTGGGATCTATTTTCCGAGAAATATAAAATGCTCGTAGAGTTCTACAAACAACAGTTTCCTGAATTAAATGTTGATATAGATAAGTCACTAGAAGTGAGTCCCTTATGGCCATAGCCATAATTGTCACCGTTTTTTATGTTTTTATTCTTTTGGCTTTTTCAAGTTTCCTGAATTGTTTATCTTTACCGCTCCTTACCATAGCAAACTGATTGTTTTCATAGGAGTTATATGCATCTCGTGAACGTGTCAGACCAATGGTGCGTGATACAGTTTACTTAATCAATAAACTCGCACATGGTTACAACCACAAGATCCTTATCGAGTGTGCTCAGTCAACAATGCTTGATATCGACTTTGGAACCTTCCCACACGTCACTTCTTCCAATTGTTCTGTCGGTGGCGTGTGTACGGGTCTTGGTCTTGCTCCTTCGCGTGTTGGTGATGTCTACGGCGTTGTCAAAGGTAAGTTTCCCAATCGGTTAAACTATGCTGCTGTGTACAATTTAAACCGGAATTATAACACATCTTTTTTTCGATTTCAGCATACACTACGAGAGTTGGCTCGGGAGCCTTTCCTACCGAGCTCTTTGGTGATATAGCAGAGCACCTCCAAACCATTGGTAACGAATTCGGCGTCACAACCGGCCGAAAGCGACGTGTTGGCTGGCTGGATGCGGTTGTCGTTAGATACGCTCATACAATCAATAATTTTACCGCTTTGGCTCTTACCAAGCTCGACATCCTTGACGATTTTGATGAGGTACGTCTAGTCTTCTGGCTTTCACTACTGTCAGATTTGGAGTATATACCGCTTTTTTTCGAGTTGCTTCATCTTCAATTTAGCTTAACTGAGTTTGTGCTTTGAAAAGACTAGCAAGTCTTTCTGTGAAGCTTACTTCGCAGTAGGCCGAAGGCGACACTTCCCTTGGTGTATGGCAGGGTTTCCGGCAGTTTATTTCTGAACGTTTCAGTTACAAGAGCACCGTGTTTAGTCATACCTATTCCCCATACTGTTTTTATCGACTTCCTCAAACGAACCCCCTCGTTCTTCGTAGCTAACCGTCCGATGGGTTCACCCTTCATCCGTATAGACGTTGCTCTCTATGCTTGGCTATAAATTCCTTCGAACTAACGGAGGATAAGCTTGATTTGGCGTACAAGATCTGTAATCTAGGAGCAGTCTGTGCCTTTTTGTTTCTGGTATGCACAGCGTACGCACCGTTTTGGTTTGTATGACTTGCTTTCATATATGTCTGAAATGCTCACCAGCAGCCTGTCTGTGCATTTACGAGTCTAGTCTAAGCATACGCAATGTGTGCGCAGATGCTAGTGATCGTGCTATAAACATTGGTTCCCCAGTCCTGCGTGGGGTTTGATCCATCTAGCTCAGCCGCGGACCTGAGTCCCACCAGTTTTGTTTCAGATTTCCTTTATTTCATAGGCTTTCCCAACCCCCTGTTACCTCATGTTTTTGTCTTCTCAGATTAAAATCGGCAAGGCCTACGTGGATCCTGAAACTGGCGCAACCTATCCTTCCCTGCCATCCTGCCCAGAGGCGCTTTCGAAAGTCCAGGTTATATACGAGACCTTCCCGGGCTGGAAGACCAATATAACTCAAATACGAGAGTACAAAGATCTTCCGTCTGAAGTTATAACGTACGTCGAAGCTGTTGAACGGTTGTGTGGCGTGAAAGTTCGATGGATCGGTGTCGGTCAGGGACGAAACAACATCATCAGCAAAAGTTCCTAACCGCTTTTTATAGTGTCCCCACTTTTGTAAGTGTTGACGTGCTTAGCACATCCTTAGCTTCTTCAACTGCTCTGCACAATCATTATCCCAGTTACCTGGTGCCCTTTCTACTATCCTCTCTATTATTGCTCTGTTAAATGCTGCCAGTCTTTCAGACTCACTGCACACCGGATCGATTTCTTGGTTTGTTATAATTGCAGACATTTAATTAACATTTGGTCATTGTCTTCCTTTCTGATCCATTAAAGAATCTGGGGGACCTGCTGAACATCTAGTTTGTCTTCCGATCTGACCACGTTTTGAGTAGCCCCAAGGTGGGTGAGTGGTGGCTTCTTTGTCCTCTCGGTCTGATATGTCTGTAGAACTACAGCCTGGCAAGCCGTATATCTACGTATTACGCGGTGGTATACACTGCGTCCTACCTGTCTAATGACTTGAACCCTTGGGACCTCGACAGTTCATCTTTGGAAAATGCCACACTTCCCGATGTTTTTGTCTGCCTGGCTAGTAGCCCTTGTTGGATCTGGAGCCCCGCCGGGTGAGCCTCAATCCCGGCGGCGAGTTGGAGCATGACTTGTTGCCAATGATTTAGTCTAATTTTACAGCTTTCACTATAAATTTGCCGACTTGAGCAGTTAAATGCTTCGAACTAAAAGAATTTTGGGTGGTCCACGATATTGGACATCTGCCGATAGATTTAGCAGTTGGCCACATGGAGTATAGTTACGTTCGGTGATTTCTGCTCTACAACGCCGTGGATGAGTCCCATTAAACACCGTAAGGGCGCTGATGGTCGTGAACAAGAGTAAAATTTGGGATGTGCCAGAGGACGGAGAGGTATGCAGACTTGCTTTCCAAATTCTGGCGAGTGGTTTTCGTCCAAACGGCAGACTACTATAGTAGACCCGTCAATTTGGTACTTGGAGGAAGTGGTATAGAAAATAAAGCAACAGATACGGTAATTTGTGTTTGGTGGGATCGCGTGGGTAAGAATTAGTTCGGATGAGTCCGGTCAGAAAGTGATGTGTGCCCTGTCGACGTGTGGAGGCGGGGCATTTGCCGAAGTGTTCGGGAGTTAAAAAAATGCTCCCATACAAATATTTATTCCTATCAAGTCAGGAGCTAGACATAGCTCATGTTAAAAGGTCTACTACACAATCGTCTCGGACGTGATTGGGGAAGAAAGTTATCCTAGTAGTCACTTCACCCATCGAGGATCTCACAGGGCTTTGGTACCTCCACCCGCCTCATTTCCGTCAAAATTTCAACGCTGGACCGTCAGATTAAAAAGATCGGTGAGGTTCCTAATGGTGGAGGATAGGTCTGCCACTACACGCACCGCAACCTTCTAGGATTGGTTAGTATTAGTGTTCTGCCTTATCCATCCCTGTGCGAAAATATGGAACGGTTGCGAAGGTGCGACTGTTAGACCGTCGGTTAGGACAAAATCTACCGTGTGCTTCGCCGCAGACTGGAAACTAGTGCGATTACTTTCAAGTTCATTAGATTATAGTGGCAGTAGGCTTTCGCTGCAGCTACCGCGCTCCCTACCTTGGCCCTGTGCCGTGCCTAGGTCAAGGAGATCGAAGGCGGGGGAGCGGAGGTGGCCGGAGTTGCCCTTAAGCGTGCCGTCACACCTGGTTCGGACCCCCATGAAGTGATCATGTCACAGACCACAGTAGGTGCTACCGCAGACTGAATTTCAGCTGACCGTGCTGCCCGAGTCATCCCATCAATTGGAAACTTAAAGCCACGGGGTTTTAGCACACCCTCAAGTTCGTCAGATTGTTTGTAGTAAGGAAAGGTCACTGAGCCGTCAACCTTCCTCTCAAGCGAAGATACAAGAGCCTTCATTCCTAACTAATTAGCTGCCCGCATTGCAGTGCGATTATTTTCGCTGGAAATCTGCTGTTCATGGGCAATCATTGTTGTCCGCCCGATATTAGTTTTCGCCAACCTGAAAAATAAGCGTCCCTCACCGTTTACAGAGCCCTTCTGCGTCATTTTGAATGATCAGAATAGCTTGGCCCTCATCCGCAAAACAAATTTAAAGGCAAGTTGCAGCTCACCAGCAGTAACATACGTTGTCGTTCTGTCGGTTGCGACGGGGTGTATTAAAAAATGGTGTTGATAGTTCGACGATGTTTACCGCGAGCTCAGCAAGCTTAAGGCATACGCGGTGACTCAAGCTGGATTATAGCGAAAGAAGACTCGCGTAGAACCTACCACACTCTCCCCCCACTCCCCTACCTGTACCCAGTGTCAAGACAAAAGTCAAGAAGACTGGAGATGGTATAAGGGTGCAGGTGGCTGGCGCAGCCGAGGTCCCCCTATGCGTACCACCACACTGAAACAGGGAAACGCACCCAGTATTGGTGTTCGCATACACGGGCACACACATACTGGTTGGACCGGCAACAACTACAGCCCCGACATATACGCACACAAAGGGCTGTCGCCGCCAGTTTACCGCTCCGCATTCCTTCAGGACTGCGGGAACACATACACACACGCGCGCGAAATCGGCCACGCTTTTGATGTGCGTCGCAACAACAGCTGGCTAGACTCCCGCTTACGTGGTAGTGCCATAAAGGCCACATAAATGAAGGGCCATTGCGATCTGACTTTTAGTCAGCCAGCCAGCCACTCCTCACAACAAAACGCACGCTGGACTGCCTGTGCGGTCCGGGTTATGCCATCAGTTTGTAACCCTCTTAGTCGCGGTTTTTAACCCACCATAATATCTTCAAGCGCGTCAGGTTGTTTATAATGAGGAAAGAAATGCGCTTAGTATCGATCTAACTCTATCCCCAACCGCCAACATTAAGACACCACCTAGCCAATCGGGCGCCCGATGTGGGATGGGCGCAGTAGCTAAGAGGCCGGCGAACCCGTCTGCGTGCGAAATAGCATGACCTGCCCCCTTGGCACACACCAGTGCTTACACAGTCAAGGGGTTAGAAGGAACCGGCGCCCCCCGATCCCCAGTCCACTCATCAGCCACTTCACATACAACACACACTGGGTTGATGGTGTATCCGGTAAATGCGTCAGTTGGTGGGACTACCAAACAAACAAACTGGAGGTGAGCGTTGTAAAGCGGGTTGTGTAAGAGGGACCGGGAACACAGCTTACGTTTCGGTGAGATTAGAAATTATAGACGAGCGCTCGCCAATCTTGTTAAGGGAAGATATTCGTCCCGTTGTGCCTTGGGGCTTTATCTCGAGCCGCGCCAGCAGCCCCACAACGTCTAGAAAGATAGACAGAGTACCATTACCCACAAATGTAAGGGAATCTGGAATGGTCATTTCAGACTTTGTAAACGTCATCAGTCAGCCGCACCCAACCCTTAGGGCTCGAATGGCGCGAGTGCGTCCCGTAAAGTGATTGATGTGCGATATGCTAACGTCAGCCACAAACGAAAGGACTACGAGTCCGTGGCTGAAGGATTCGCGCGTTGAACTTCTGACCGATAGTTTGCAGGTTCGATCCTCAGGAGTCGCAAAACCAGAAGTTGGGTATGACCGTCTGATGCAAGCTCACAAGCCAGAGTTATCTATTGGAGTCTCTCTTGCCTTTCTCGGTGATGTTATTCTGTCTATGCGCATGCATATATGAGGGCCAATTGATGTGTTCTTCTCTACTCCACCTCCACAAACATAGCCTAACAAGATGAACGGATGCTATTCAGTAATCCAAACCTGTTAACTTCGAGCCTTTTGTAAAAAATTATATTTTCAGGCACAAATCGACCCTATGAACTGCTACGTAGATGTCAGAGCTTGTTTTTTCATAGCTAGTTCGCCCATCCTACATGTGACAACTCTCCTGCTTACACTCTTCGTGAACTCTTAGCATGCCACCACACGCCAGTATTGTTTACGTTGCAGTAGATGCGGAGCCGGGGTAAGTAGTCTTCCAGAAAGGCAACACTATTTGGATGGCTAAAGAACGGCACCACCCGCCTGGATTTTGGAGGTGTTGGTTCCACTCTGACTCCACATGATGTCTAGCGTTCGTATCTCGCTCGGAGATGCGTTGACTGCAATGACCACACCCTGGTAAATGTCCTAGTCGTCGGATCAAACCGGAAATCGTCAGTCCCTCAAAAGCCAGCGGATCTGAACGTGAAGCCTAGTTTGGTCATGGATGTGAGGTCCAGTTATTTCGTGGGCTGCGGTTGTAATCCAAGTCAGTATCGACACCCCAGTTTACTCCTAGTCGATTTGACCTACCTTTGTCCCTTGATCCCTATCACACTGACGAGAGAATCCGAGTTCCATAGTGCGCAAGTCATCACCAGTAAATTCTAATTCGCGCGTGGTTTACCTGGCACACTGATCCATCTTCAAAAATAGCAACGTCAGTGTCTGGCGGTGGCAGGGAATCTCAGGCTAATTGTAGTAGTCTTTGCACTGTAAGTTTACAAGTATCGATGCAGCCGGACAGCCCCTAAGAGCGGAACACTCTCATATAAAGGAATTGTGCTTACTACGTTGGGAGGGGAGGTCTGCAAAGCTGTCTTACACCCCCCAATTGACCAGTCTCAAATTATCCAAGGCCTACGGAAACTGGAACATCCAATCTTGCAGAGGGTTATGGCTATTCTTTGTAATTTTCCAATGCATTTCACTAAGAAACAGGTGCATTTACACATTCTTAGGCTCCTCTGCTGATGACAGTTCTGTTCAGCCCTTTGTGATGCAACCGAAAGAATGGACAAGCTGGCACTTGCCTGCTAATCTTTTTCGACCTTCTAGTCGTGGTTATCGATGTTCTGGTCATTGTATGAACAAAATACTATGAACAATAAACTTCTTTACACCGTCCCTCAGAGTGATTTCATCTTCCCTAACTCTCTGGACTATCCGTGCTTCTCTAGCCTACCGAATAGCCATCCGGCCTGAAAAGGGAGCTCCCCCCGTGAACACGCTGAATAAACCGTGGGTATCATCACCCTCAGAGGGGCCCTGTTCATTGAAGGAGGATGACTGAAAGTAGTCAAAAAAACTAGGCTTTCCCTTTGAGCCGAGGATTCTAGCTAAACATCAATAAAAACGTCCCACAAAGAGGCCCTCACCTGACTGAAGGTATTATTGGACAGCATTAGCACCTACGTTTCCACGCTGACACGCTCCAACAGCACGTTCCGTGTAACTCGGCGTAACCTCCCGCAATCGTTGGGCCTGACGGTTCGGATTCCTTCTCGAACCCATCATCAACGACAGTAGTGGAAACGGGCAGTGCGTCAAGAGGGAGTTGCAGCGTTTATAGGATGCCGTCACTATGCTGATGCGTTCCCATAACAATAAACGGCTCACCCCTTATTGAAGATAGTTGCTCGCTCGTGCACTAAATGCTCGATGGCCGGCGTGTAGATTGTGACCTGCTAAGGTTTCATCACTTGTGCTGGATTTGAGCGTCTGTGCGCTCAGGACAGAATATGGATTGGGGAGACCTCTGCACTTGTTTATAGACTGGAGGCCGTGAACCATCACGGAAACAATTTGCGATTCATGCGAATGTCATCTCTCGCGAGAATTTCGTTTTCACCGAATCAGGTCTCATCGAATGAGCCATGACTTGAGAATTGGCGTCATCTCTCCTCACTGCTGCAACTGGTTCGGAAATTTTTGTCCAGAGCAGCCTTCCAGTTTCTCCGACGCAGTTGCTTTGTTATAGGTATGCAGAAGCATAGTGAAGGCATCTTATATACACTGCGAAACTTCACCAGATTGAATCATCTGGCCTCAATGTCAGTTGTCGAATCCATACGAAACACTTAAAAAATCCAAGAATATGGGCCCCCTAAAATTCCCCAAAGGCAAGATGCGTAACCTTCGGTAGGCGTTTTACTTCGCACTAAGCTCTATCAGAAAATGTTGCGGATTTTAGACTCTGAATACAACAGGTTATGAATATGGTGGAAATAATAATAACGGCGTCTATTAGCGAAGTTCCTGGTGCAATATTTATCAGCGATAGCCAATGCTCCATCTTTGCCGAATAGTTTTCTTATTTAGATGTGAAGTTTCCGGAAACATCACATCCAACAATTAAACTACATCTTGTATCTCCAAAGCCAGAGAGGGCTCTGTAAGAGCCATTACTTTAGACGGAACCTCTGCATGATGCTTCTCGTCAAATTTTAAAGGTGCTCTGAGCCCATATCGCATGAGGCTAAGTTAGTAGGTATAACCCTAGCAACTGCAGGTTTCAGGCCCTGATTCCGTAGGAGAAGGGGAAGACGTGAAAAGTCAGGGGGAAGGACTACTTATAGGAATTCAGTCTAAGACGGTTAACCCTAACACCTACAATGTCAGTTGTCGAATCCATATGAAACACTTAAAAAATCCAAGAATATGGGCCCCCTAAAATTACCCAAAGGTAAGATGCGTAACCTTCGGTAGAATTTGGTGAAGCTTCAAATAACAATAATTGATAAATTCGTCCCCTTTCTTTCTAATCTAACGGACTGGCAACAATCTATTCCGCACCTCCTTACCAGCACATTCTGTCCATCGACTCTTTTGTCCCTGAACATCACTGGTCCATCGCACTTGTGGCAAGACATTTTAACAGACCCTGTCGGAAGCGATATCGTGACGCCGTCGCTTCTTCACTGTGTTCCACTGCAGTATAGGACTCTTGTCACCATATTTAAATGTGCATGCTGAAATAGGAACAAAAATGAAGGTAAAAATCGCTCTATAGTCGCACCGCTTGTTGTTTGTTTACGCGCTTACATACAACCCCCTCACCCTCGCCTTTTGCAATGTCATTAATCTGTTGCGCCGCTTAGTAAATCTAACAGCTGTGGGTGTAAACATGGATGTCTAAACATCCGGGTGACTGCTGAATTGACCAACGCACCACGTTCGGTTTAGCAACGAAAATAGCTTGCACCAGTCCGGTGCGCGTACGTTACTGGATTTTTCCTCTCTCCTGCAGAACGCTTTAGAGTAGAAAGGTAAGCTGTAGACGGATGGGCGATGGAGATGATCTGTGTGTAAATCGGGAATCCGTAGACTACAGTGACCGCCTCCTCCTAAACACACCAGAACACAGTGGCGAGACTGCGTCATCACGACCGGGTATGAAATTGGGCGTAATTGCTTAACTGACATCACCCCTGCCCCCCCTTGAAGGTGTAAAGGCACTATTAAGTTTTCCTTACTGGTGCAAGTAGGCGTCACGTGCGACCTTTTCGAGCAAAGAGGGCGAGAGAGGCGCCGGATGCGCCCCTGCGATTTAGCTTGTCGATTAAAGTGGTGACTCGGCACGTGACCGCTTCGCCGAACGCAGTCATATTTGGCCTGGGCACTTTACCCCGCAAGGGAATTCCGTTATATTTTGCCGGAGAGGAAGGGGGGTTAGTATATGAGCTGCATAGCCAAAATTTTGGTCGATTTTTAAACAGCAATATTTGCCCCCATCTTCAATTAGATGCAACTTTGCACAACACTTTTTCTCGAAAAAAACAATTCGATTCCACTAGCAAGGCGTTGACCAAATGGTTTACGTCAACTACTTGTAGTGACACTAAAAAGCTTTTTGTTTTATGCAGTTAAAAATGCTTTATAATTTTGAATAAGATTCACAATAAGCACGTTGGTTTTTGCTGCCAATGTTTGCCTGCGCAAACCAGCGTTAGCCACAGCAAAGGCACTGGCAATCCGGTTAGCAAAAACCACTCTATGCTGTCAAAAGGCGCTGGTACAAGCAATCTGCCTCCCTTGGCCGACTGTACACGTAAATCCTACGCCTCCTGAAGCCACGCCGTCCGAAAACACAAAGAGAACGCACAGCGAATAGTCAAGCGCACGCTGTGCGGCTGACATACAGACCTCAACCTGCTGACCGTGAGATCATCCCCCCTGTCTTCTTTGCGCATCGCAATCAAAGTCCTACAGGCACTGGCGCTCGCATTCAGGAGAAGGTAAGGTTGGTTGTCCTAAGATATTAGGGTTGAGCTTAGGCGTAAGGACAGCGTTGGGGTCAGGATTAGGGTTACAGTTAAGGCTTGGGTTTTGGTGTTAGGTTCTGGAGGTGGAAATATTTACGCTTCCTGGATTTTAGCGCAATACCACCCCCATTATTATGGGCATTCCTATCCTTGTTCGCTTTCCGGGGAGGGCTCTTTTTTCAATGTAGAGTCCTAGCTCATAGTTGCATTATGGCCAGTAGAAATACAGGAAAGAAAATGGACAAAGATAAGGAAGACTGAAACGACTATCTCAGGTTTATTAGCTGCCATCGGCCGGTCATATCCAGTCGCAAATCTCCATGTCAGAGCTCTGGATTTATAACGCTCAGTGACCAAGGGACTCGGACAGGCATCTCAGGTCCTGCAAACCAGAGTTTTGTATGGTATACTGAGGATGGTTGGTAAACTAGGAGCTGAAAATCCAGCTCTTCTTGTCTTTGGTGGTATTCCACTTTGTGTGATAACTGCGAGTCCTGCAAACAGCTTTTATGACGAAATTTAACTGGGTAGTTTAGCATATATCTGGACAGGTTTTTTTGATCAACTGAGTGGATTTCAGAAGATAAATTGGCGAACATACGTTTTTTTGGATAAATTCTCGTCAGGCCTTTACATTTATATGGTGATGAAATGAATAAACTATGATGGTTGGTGGACAGATGAAGTGTTCTCGTTGTCACGATGGGGAGGGGGTGAGGAAGGGGGGTGGGGGGGGAGTTGGGGAAGTTGAGGTCAGAATGTCAATGTCTACACGGCCCGGCGTTCAAGACCGCTGGATTTGGGACTGGTCCTCTCTGAGAGGACCCGTTTCCGAGGCCTGTGATCCGCTGTGGCTGGCCATGTTACCTAGTTTTGCCCATGACAACTGGGGCGCCGCGACGAAATTCTTTTGGGCGCATAGCAGCGGTCTGCGTAGCCTGATGGCGGCCGCCTTTGCCGTCGCCAACAGACGCTTGAAGGTATCTTGTAAATCACTCGGAAGGCCTCTTTGGCATCCACACGATAGTTTGAGTCTACCAGGTGCGCTAAGATTGAAATGTTTCCACCTTTAAGTTGGCCCTTCCATAACCATGCGGGTATGTGTTCCCTTACTCTTTTAGACAAGCGCCGGCTCGTGCGACCAATATATCCTGCCCCACGGGAACAGGTAAATGAATACATGCACATTGAGGTGGTCTGGGCTGGCAGTTTATCCTTAATCTCTCCGTATAGGATGCGAGTAGTCGAGAACCATACATGGGCTTTGGCTGCTGGGAAGGTAATTGCTACGGCTTAACTCAGGCGGCTCATTAGTAGTTCGCTTGGTCCGTCCCCTTGAAATGGGAATCTGATGAAGATTCGTTTCTTATTTATTGTTAATACTGAGGGCTTTGGCAGCCTTTCAGCCATGCTTTTGGCGATAAATCGACTAGGATACCCATTTTGTCGAAACACAACTTCAACAATCTTGAGCTCCTCTTCAATGCTATCAGTCGAGCAAATCCTCTTCACCCTTTGCGTCAAACACCGTACTAAATTGCGTTTGAAGTTCAACGGTACGAAACTAGCAAAATTTATTGATTGCCCAGACCACGTCTTCTTGCGATATACCCTACGTTGAATGCTCCTATCGGCTCTTTTACTCAATAGCACATCAAGGAATAGAAGCGATCTAGATTGTTTTTCTTCCAGGGTAAATTTTATCGATTTGTGCGCCCGATTTACTGTATGCATTAGCGTTGATAAGTTGGTTTAATCTGATGCAACTGCAAATATGTCATCTACGTACCGTTTACAGTACGTTAGATTATTTATCTGGCGTCTAAGTTGCGTAGCTTCTAGTTTGCCCGTGAATATATTTGCTAGAAGCGGGCCCAGGGGCGAGCCCATAGCTACTCCGTCCAATTGCCTGTACAGGTTTTTGTCAAATAGGAACTGTACATTCAAGGTGCATTTTAGCAATAATTCCTTCAGTGCAGTTACTAGCATTCCTATGTCCTGCTGAGTCAAGGTAATGAATTCGCAGATGTAGTCTACAGTTTCTGTGACCGGCACGTTCGTGAACAAGGACCCCTAGACCGCAATGGCTTACGCAGGCCTTAAAAATAGAAATGAACAAAAAGCAGAAGCTGTGGAAAAAAATGCTAGCAGACAGGACTCCTGCATCGGTCAGTGCTTACAAAACTCACAGAAACCGGGTCAAGGGTCCTTTTCTCAAAACACGACGTGCTTTTGAAGCAGACTTGCTAAACCGGGCCACAGTGAACCCCAAACTGTTTTACAGTTACCTCAGGCAGAGTACCAAAAACAAGGATCCGATACCCCTGCTGAGGACCGCTGAAGGAAGAGACTTGATGGATGATGAAGCAAAGGCTGATCATCTTTCAAAAGTTTTCCGGTCAGTCTTCAAAAAGGAAACGGCATACGATCACCCCACCGACGACACCGAAGCGGATACAATAGTTGAGACTGTCCAATTTCCCGAGGCTGTTGTTCTTAAGGAACTCTTAAAGTTAAATAATCTAAGTCACCAGGTTCCGACGACGTACCAGCCAAGATTTTGAAGGAGCTCGCCAATGAGTTGGCCAAACCACTCTCGATGCTCTTCCAAACCTCCTTCGAAACCGGATGCCTACCAGTAGATTGGAAATCCGCGAGGATTACGCCGCTATACAAGGGGGGAAGCCGGGTCTCAGTGAATAACTACCGACCGGTCAGCCTTTCTGCAATCTGTTGCAAAATCATGGAAAAAATTATCAAACAATAACTTATGCAGTTCCTGGAACAAAACCATCTGCTATCGGATGCTCAGCATGGTTTTCGTGGAGGTAGGTCCTGCGTTACAAACTTGCTCTACTGTTTAGAATGGTGGACTGAGGCAGTCAATAGTGGAAACTCAGTGCATGCTGTCTATATTGACTTCAAAAAGGCTTTAGATAGCGTGCCGCACCACCGCCTCCCTTATAAACTCAGCCGCATAGGAGTAAGGGGTAGGCTTCTTGCGTGGATAAAAAGCTTCCTAATCGGTCGCTCGCAAACTGTCCACATCAGCGACAAACAGTCAGCCAAGGTTTAGGTTGAGAGTGGTGTTCCCCAAGGCTCCGTTCTCGGCCCTATGTTATTTGTTATCTGCATCAACGACTGTGTCCGCGAACTGGATTGTGGTATCGTCATGTTTGCTGATGATATAAAACTTTGGAGCGTAATTCGAATTGCGGCTGAGTAAGTGCACTTGCAGGATATTTAAATAGACTTCAAAAATGGTCGGCTGACTGGCTCTTACCGTTCAATGAGAGCAAGTGCACCACCATTCGAGTCGGCAAATCCGGTTCTTCAAATGGCACGGCTTACCGACTGAATGACATACCACTGAAGGTAGCGAATGCCCAGAAAGACTTGGGAGTCTGGATCACGCCCTCATTTAAACCCTCCCTGCATTGCACAAAGGTAACCAAGTCAGCGATGTCGATCCTATACCTCGTCAAACGAGCTTTTTCTACCTTCAATGAAGAGTGCTTCAAAAATTCGTTGGAACTTTTGTGCAACCTGCTCCTAGAATCCGCTATCCAAGCTTGGAGACCCTGGGCCAGGAAAGACATCAACATCCTGGAAAAGGTACAACGGTGCGCAACCAAACTTGTTATGGGGCAGGGCTCGCAGCCTTATGAAACACGGCTGTCGAATCTCAACCTCTTCCCATTGCGCTACAGGCAGCTTTGGGGGGACCTGATACTAGCATTCTGCGTATTTTGTCTTCCAGACTGCTGTTTTTATATCAGGGGATTTCTTCGAATTAGCAATGACCACGAATCTGAGGGGTCATCCTCTTAAATTAAAGGCGACAGGGGCCAGGCTGGACGCTCGGAAACACTTCTTCTCAAAAAGAGAGGTTGGAGCGTGGAATGCGCTTCCTCAGGACGCCGTTATGTCGGAATCGCTAGAGGGTTTTAAGCGAAAACTGGATCGATATAGCAGTGCATGATGGACCTGAACTGACAATTTACAATAATACTACTACTTTCAATTTTTCAGTAGTATTAATTTTTATATCCATTCACGTTTGCTATTGATAACGCCCTCCTACGCATAGCCTCATGCGAAGGTCTCCGCGGTCTACCCTACTTAGCTATCGGCGTACCGTGATTACCCCGCTAGCGATCTTCTCAGCCAGACCTGACGGCCTAAACATTTACCCTTGGTTCGACCCAAAGCGGACTAGCGACGATCTGGACGGATGCCTCTGTTTTTCCAGTTCCGTTGGCGGACTCTGCAATCAGCACGGTGATGATCCTGGGAACCTTTGCAATGGCCCCCTTTGGAACCCCTTTTTTTCTCCTTAATCCCACGCATTACCCCCACAAGAACGACCGTTTTTCTCCTAAAAATTCCTGAGGAGTTTTTCACTGTCTGCTCCTATTTTCAGCCTATGACACAGGACAACTGGCCTCGCCAACAGTCTAAGAAACAAATTTTCTGCTTCCGCTGCACATATGTGCAAAAAGGGCACTCAAAGGAATTTTTCCTAAGTATCCCTCAATATACTGATACTGATACTGAAGGACGAGACATCCAGTGAGAACATCATCATCCCGTTCAGGTCAAGGTCTTTCATGCCATCCATGAATCCGAAGGTGTCTCGGAGGCTGTGAGGTGCTATTTGACCCTGCATGGGTTTCAGCTTGTCTGCTAGCCATGTTGCTGTCGCGTGGTATGGTGAGTTTCTCATATCTAGGATGAGACGAACGGGCACGCCATCTTTGTGAATCTTAGGCAGCCCGTATCGTCGAGGTATGTGCGTTACAACGGGATGAAGACGCTCTAAGTCATATTCGCTCATGACGCAATCCTTTTGAAGTCTTTTCAGACAATCAGTCAGCTGGTTTTCAACCGCATCTGTGCGATCTTTATCCTTTACTGTCTTGCTAAAATTTTGTTCCTCTGACAAAATGGATTGCATTTTCGCACTGTAGCCTGTTCTGTCCATTAGAACAACGCCCGTTCCCTTATCTGGCCTCGTTATTAGGATCTCCTTGTTCTGCCGTAGCTGTCTTAATTTCTCCATGTGGGCTTTCGTCAGCAGACCCCGATGTTTTTGGCCACTGTTTAAGTACGGATATGAACAGTTAACTAGTGTAGACTTAAAGTGCTGCATACTCTGAATTTAATAATAAGAAGGGTTTTGGTTTGGAAAACTGCCCTCTTAGCTCAAGTTATTGGCGGAAATAGGCACTCATTTAGGCTTAATCATGAGTAAGTTTATATTTAAGAAATTCCCTATGCTATAAGGAACTACAGAACCAAACTTTATTCTAATATACATTGTGCTGTGGAAGAATTCCATAATTAGTGAAAAAGGTAGAATAAAAATCCCTTCCAGAACTGGAAAATCTTGTGCGAAGGTGATCAAATGGAACTAAAGCGAAGTTTAAGGAATCGCATTTCTTTTCAGAAACACGCAGCAATATAAGTCTAAAAAATTATATTGAGCTATTCTGTGAAGTTTTTTTTGCGAAAAATGCAGTAACAAAAGTTTTTGGTTGAACATTTTATTTTACCGCACAGCTGGCCGAGCGCGTAAACAAAGTTTCCATATTTTACCGCGAAGACAACCTATAGAAGGCCTTATTGAATGTAAGTCATGTAGAAATATAGTTTTTTGTAAACTATACGTTCCGATCAAGCGTTATTGAGAAACGGAACAGACAGAAGAGTAATGAATATGTCAAAATGGTCATGCATTTGGCCCGTTATTTTGCATTCGCACGCTTATTACGGATCATGGAATTAATCCCCTCGAGCAGAAAATAATCCGTTATGAAGAGAAGGGTGTGTTCTTTCATCGCTAGTCAAATTTAATCATTTTTTCAGGTAACTGAAAGAAATTATCAAAAGTCTCCAATTTCACTGTGACCTTAACCTGAAAAAAGTGAATATTCACAGAAGTTCGTCATCTAAATATCCAATAAAAGCACCTTTTAAAGAGGTTATCCATTATGGAAGGTTTTTTAATAATCTTAGGACTAACAATGTGCGTGGTATCGAGCAGACATGCTGTATGCTTGAAAATTTGGTTTGCTGTTTTGAAGCATTTCCACATTTGACCTACATGGCCACCTGCATAGGTAATAATATCCAAAAGCTCGTTTTTTCGGTAAATGCTGTTTATTTATATATTATTTTAAAGGTTTTAATGTAGACGTCGAACAGAAACACAATTTATCAACTTATCAAGGAAGACACAGAAAACGAGCGAAATGAAGAGAGACTTTTTTTCACGATATTCAATAACTAGTCGTCCACTCGTTACCATATGTACAAAATATTTTGACTAAAGGCAATTTCTTTTTATATGAAGAAAGTGTTTGCTTTAAGTTTTATACTTAACAAAATATTTAAATTTATTGTTCTAATTTACAGCTATTTTTGACGTCTACACAACCTGGGAATTATCGAGAAAATTCTATTGTTCTTACCAAACACTTAGTAATTCTTATAGTTCTTTTACGTACTTTATATGCCTAATGCTGCGCATTATTATTTCTAAGTTTTCGTAAATGCGTTCTCGATGGTATCAGAGAAATTATCAAACATTTACAAACGTAGGCAAGTTGCTTGCAGGACTCGCAATACTGTAACTATGCTATTGCTGTTAAGGGCTCCCGATTTGGTAAGAATGGCTTATATGACTGCTTAAGCAGGACATGGGAAGAGGAACTGCCCGCAATGCATGTGACTGCACCAATTTCCGAGGAAATTCTGTTAAAGATTACAGCGAGGGTGATTAAAGGTTAGCGTGAGGATTATGTGAGGGGTCAAGGTTTGGATTCGTGCAAACTGGAGAATTTAGGTTCAGTGTCGAGCTAGGGTTAAGATTAAAGTTACAATACAAGTTAACATGCGAGTCCCAGGAAGAAATTACGAAGAAGACGACTGGATCGCTAGGGCAACACTTTTATTCGCCTGACGTTTCGAGACCCGTCGCGGATTCACTATCTGAGACATAAGCAATAAAAGATACAGTTAACACATGCACAAGACTTTGCAGTATTTATAGGCTGCAGTCATTACTGCAAACATATAACGACAATTAACGGCAATCGCCTTTTTTCGCGTTCACAGTTTGTCGACAGGCATGCAGGCTCTGACTGGCCGAACTTTCAGCACGTGTGGCGGGCTCGGGCGTGATGATTGCTCGGCTACCTGACTCTCTGGTGTTGGTTACAGTTTAATTTTTTGTCAGGGTTAAGACACGGGAAAATTTATCCTTCCTGAACTTTATGCCACCCGTTTAAATTGGACGGGGCGTTCCTATTGCCGTATCCTAGTAAGGCGATCATACGCGTCATCCTTATCCCAGATTTTACCCCAGTGTACAACGGGTCGAGTTTGCCCCCATATAATTCTTCAGCAAATGCCTAAATAACCGAAAACTGCCCAAAGTATCGAAAACCGGCTTAAATGCGCGGAACACTTGAGCGTCCTTAGAGTGAGTCTTGAACTTACAGTTTGCAACAGCCCATCAACACCAATTTCCTCAGTTTTTTCGGGCGTCCTTTATCAAGAAGCAGTTTGCACATGTCCCTCAAACATGCCCAAAGACGAGATGCGACCACTGTAGCGGACAGGGAATGGAGGACAAAAGCGGCGTGTATGCACGCCGGCGTGGCCGGGAAGTCGTCGGATGAGTCAGCGTGGCGCGGACTCTTCGGCGCAGCGCTGCTATCCGTCGGACCGCGCGTTTTATTTTAAAAGAAATGAAAATGGCGGCTTCCATTGTGTGCGCGTGCAGTAAACTGGTCGTAAAAATAGTTTTAGAGATCTCAAGGTTTGAAAGAATGAAATGCAAACTAACTATCTAATCTTTGAACATGGAAAATATTATGAGACTAGCAGAATTTATTGACGTCGTCTAATTTCGCGACCTCTGAATCAACTGTAAACGGTCATTGGCTATTAATAAGATAAATTAATCGTCCAATGAAGCATCCGCTCAGAAGGTTAAAACTTGATAGGTAGATAAAGTAGGAGCTGAAAAGAAGACGACTCGATCGCTGGGACACTAATTTTATTCGCCTGACGTTTCGAGATCCATCGCGGATTCGTCATCAGAGATATAGTCAGCGTAGTAGCAGGTAGGGTAACGTATGCACAAGAGTTTGCACCAATAACACTCAAGAAGGCAATTCCGGTTAATTATCGCTGTATGCTTGCAGTAATTACTGTATGCTATATATACTGCAAACTCTTGTGTATACGTTACCCTACCTGCTACTACGCTGACTATATCTCTGATGACGAATCCGCGACGGATCTCGAAACGTCAGGCGAATAAAAGTATTGTCCCAGCGATCGAGTCCTCTTCTTGTCAATTTCTTCCCAGGACTCGCATGTTCTCTTATATTGGCACAGTAGGAGCTATAAGTCTTTTATGGGGTGCATGGTGAAGGGGTAGAGGAGAGGGAGATAGTTATGACTGCAAGACAGTTCATGTTACAGTGAAAGCCTGTCAACCGTGATTAACGAAGGGCAGGACAAAGGGCAGGACAGTGGTCGGGCAAAAAGGGGAGGGAAGGGAGATGGGGATGGGTTTATCGATCGTTACCACGGCAATGTGAGGTTGATTACATGATCCAGCTACATACAGAATTCTAGTTTCCTTCTCCGTATTGAAGCAGCCTCTGTTGATTGCAAGAGACGCCCGATCTTCGCCCGAAGTACGACCTTAAATGCAGTCCTTGGTTCGACCGTATGGCCAGCGTCCACCATGTGCTCTGTGATTGAACTCTTAGGTATCTTTTTTTCCGCCCTAAGCAGTCACTTCGGCACATGTTAAGCTGACCACGTTACCAACTGCCTTTGCGTGCGCCCAATGTATTTGCATCCGCATCAGCTCATAAATAAAGTTTGCTGTAGCGTGCATAGACACGCATATATTTGACCTCATTTAAGGTGAGCGAAGGGGAATTTTCAGTAAGTAGGACAGGACATTAGCACAGGAGCCGCCCGCGATGCATGTGGCTCTGGGCCAAACTACAAGGAAACGAGATTTAAGATTAAGGTGATACGTAGGATTAAGTTTGGATTTAGGCTTATCGGAAGGGTTAAGGTCATGACTAGGATCAGGGTCAGGATCATGATTAGGGCTAAGATGTGGATTCATGTTAACTATAGGGTTTGGATTTGAGTTTGGGGTAGGGTAAGGTTAAGGTGAAGATTAAGGCAACTCTTTTGTTTTATGCTATAGAAATATTTGCTTTGCGTGGAATTTATCGCAAGGCCACCTTTATTAAGTTCCTATTCTCGGATCATGTTTAGCGGGCTATCCAAGTTATCCTTACCTAATATGGTCAGTATTTGTTGTGGAGGATGCCTTTTTTACTAAGTACATTGATAAAAACCATTAACCCAGTTTTCCATACTCTAGATACTTAGGCGCCAGACAATCAGGCGTTCGGCTGACGAATAACCGCGAACGTATGCGAGCAGGACAGTAATATTTAGGGAGATATGCTGGACTTCAGTTTGGCTAAGGAGAGAGAGAGAGAGTAAGCCAGTCGGAGAGACCGCTCATCAGTTGCTCACGAGGACAAACGATGACGGCTGAGCGAGGTAGGATGTCCGAAAGAGTGCCCAGTCAACCCTCACTTCCAGTGACCGCGGTCTGATGAACTCTATGTAGGACCTGAACAAAACCAAACCGCACGGGGAAGATAAACAAACTTCACGACCGTCTGGATGCAGCAGACAGGGGGTCACCCCGACGACAGCTAGCCAAAACAACGAGCTCAACCCCGACCCATACAGGCTAACTTTGCAGGAGGTACGTCGCAACGCGATTAAAACGTCAAGTTGACACATGACTATTGTTATCTTCGGCTGAACAACTTTGAAATTCTCCACGTCCATCTCCGGTGATAAGCTGTCTGACCTACACGTGACTGTTCCAAAAGCTGTCTCCATCCCTTGTTCCGCCCCCTCCCCTTACGCTGAATCCCTTACCCCAAGAATGCTGGCCGCCTTCCCCGCTTTGTTCAAGGCTCCCTGTCTCAACGTCAAGCGACTGCGCGCAGACAGCTGTCTGCGCCTGGCTGAGCTCTTGACCTATCTCCGTTCGAACACACATGCGTGTCCAAAACAATCGCGGCTGCAAAAGTGCCGCCACTCTTCCCCTCTCGGCCAACACAGAAGCGCTGCCTCAATAAGCAGTCGTTTGCGGCTTACTGACATGAGAACCATTCACTTAATTGACCCCCTCCCTCCCCTCCGCCGGACGGCGCAAGATAGCCGTGGCTGCGCCGAGAGCTACTTTAACATCCCCTTGCTGAAACATTATGGTACAGTGGAGTCCGGTTAATGTGGACATGGTTAATGTGGACAACCGCTTAATGTGGACAGTTGGCCAGGAACGGAATTTCTCCATAGTAAAATCCTCCGGTTAATCTGGACAGCCACCGCTTAATGTGGACAGCACCAAGCTGTCAACCGGTCGGTTGACCCACAGATTTCGTCAAAAATCAAGTCCAAATCGCTCGCGGCGGGGAATTCCCGCATCCTGTCCTGAAAGTTTTGCTTCAGATGAACAGTACACAAAGCTTTTCTGTTGGTTTGCCTGTGGTTGTGTACGTGTGGAGGCTGATCACGAGAAAGTGAAGTGCTTTTGACTGTCGTTCTTCGACTTCTGCAATCTTTCTTTCCCTTTTTTCCCAGATGGGAAAGTGAAAGGATCGAACACCAACAGAGAAACTGGATGTTTTGGACAAGTTACATGACCTTAAGAAGCAGTCACCCCAAATTGGTCTTCGAGAGGCAGCCGACCAGCTTGGAGTTTCCAAGTCGATGTTGGGAAAATTGGTGAAAAAAGAGGAGGAACTTCGTCATGAGGCTTCAGAAGAAGTCAAAGAAGTCGGCAAAGGGATTCAAAACGGCGAAGGACAGAATCACCGCTCTGGTTACGTACAGTCTAGAAGGAGAAAAACTGCCGCTTCTTGTGATCGGGAAATCAAAGCAGCCAAGGTGCTTAAAAGGAAAGAACATTCCATCGGGAGTGCATTACACATTCGGGAAGAACGCATGGATGACGTCTGGGCTGTGGGAAAATTTCTTACGAGAACTTGACCTCGAAATGGGGCGCCAGAAGCGCAAGATCCTTCTCTTGGCAGATAACTGCAGTGCCCACACTCGAGTCGAAGGACTGAGAAACATCACACTTCGATTTTTGCCACCCAAAAGTTTCCACCCAAAGCAATCAAAACTGAGCATGTTCTCTCAATAAAACTTCATTCAGAAGCAAAATTCTGTTTTTTATATGTAGAAACGACTGGTTTGGGGTCAGTTCGCTTAATGTGGACAACCGGTTAATATGGACAGTTGGCCTGGAACGGAGGTGTCCACATTAATTGGACTCCACTGTATCTGTATACGACAACCCCTCGGGCAATGCAACTCACCAATGGTACAGCACACAAACTCGCTCCAAAGTCACATAGAAGCAGCGGTCATCCCCTCTCGCAACACACACACTCTGCCAGGCCTGGCGTCGCCCTGCACACGTGTGGCGTTTGTCGGACTTGCATCGTTCTTTTGTCGAGAATCAGACGATATTTAGCCGACGCCTTTGTTCTTGACTACGTGTATCCACTGTTAATGTTTGTACCTCATTTATCCTTCATTATTTGTTCACTAGTCCCGTACTTCACCGATTGTTGTCATCGCTTGGATTTGACGTAGGTGTTACTACTGGATACAGAGTCTGAGGATGCAAGATGCTCCAAACGACTATCAAGGTTTTAACGACAGGTGTCGAGTTTGTTACTTTAAATCTTCAGATTAATAACAGTTCTCGTCTAACGAGTCCACAACAGTCCCCTTTCTCCAAATGCCGTCAGACGGTGAAAAATGTTTACGTGGTGGAGGTCGATTAAGAAGACGACCGTGTGTATTTTGTGTACGAGAAGACAAACGCAACCATGACAGTTTTCGACGTAAACAACGCGAGATCGTTTGGGTAGTCCGGCATCCGGTGAACTTTTTAGCCTTGAGATGCGTCTCTAATAGCCGCGGGTGAGGACCCTGTCTCCGGGCCTGAAAGTCACGAGCATCTGCGTTGCGCGTGATAATTGTGTCAAATACAAGCTGGTCCACTTTTTCAAAGACATCTCTGCATACTATTTTTTTACCATTTTTTGAAAAACAGCTGGCTCGGACGTGAATAAAACGGTGGAATCCTACTTTGAGTCCTAGAAACTGTTTAAATAATCTGATGTTTTTGCAGAGGAAATTGCGTGCCATAAATGAACACGGAAATTTTCTTCCATTTATTACTTACTTATAGTTTATTGGCTATGACGAATTTGAACATTTTTAACTGACACTTTACCGTTTATAGGGTTCGTCGATATTCCTGAAAAAATGTTGGTTAGGAGGTCGTCTACTTTAACATACCTTGAGGTCCAACTTTCCGTTCTAGAGTTTGCGGCGTGAAGCACCGCGCCCACCTTAAATTTACATGTTCAACAACTTTAAGTTAAGTTATTTTATTTGGTTCATGTAACTTATATTAAAGTTCAGTTTTCAGTCTAGTTTTCAGTTCATTATTATGCTTACTATCTTCATCTTAGTTTTCAATTATTTTTAGTTAAGTGAGTTTAGCTTACTTTAGTTTACGTTCTTAGTTAGTTGATTTGAGTTTTAGTTATTTCCCAATATTTGTATAATCGCACATTTTAATTGTTGACACACATTAGATTATTTGAATAATTATTCCCAGTTTTTTCTACTTTTTTAAACTTTTTTATTTTTATTTCCTTTCCTGTGTATTTTCCAGGTTGTATACTCTTTATTAGACCCGGTCCTATATTACAGAAGGGTGAGGCTTTCGCGTGTTGCTCTGGGACCCAAGGTAGGATTCTATTGATAAAACAATGATGCAAGTAATTGCGTAGGTAAGTGAAAGTTGAAAAGCTCATTTTGGCTTGCCGCTGCGATACTGGAAGTTAGATAGGGCCTGCATCATTGTCTCAGTCAACCAGTCATATCTAAAGGCCAGCTAGGAAGAGCAAAGGTTTCCTATCGGATTTCGAAAGACCAGTCGTTCAAATTGGCAGTTTGGCAGTCGTTTTCGATGTCAACAATGTTCATTGTGTGCGGCCTTTACCAAGCGCTCTCGTCCTTCAACCACCTGTGCCCGGTGTCAAGACGCAGTCAGGATGACCAGAGGCAGGGTCGGGCACAGGTGGCTGGCATCTAGTCGTGTCACCACCCTGCCCCCCCCCCCCTCATGTGTGCTGTAGTCTACAAACTCTTGTGTTATGATTGTCCTTGCAGTTATGCAGGTCGGACTGGGTGACGACTTAGCTTGCGAATAATGAGGCAGAAATGGGGTGACTAACTGTTTCAATTTACTGCCCACACATTAGCGGAAGACAACGAATTCAGCTCATCTGCGAATAATGGAGGAGAAATGGGCAGTTCAGAGAGGCGAACCACTGTTTCAAGTCGCCTTGGAGAAAGGCCACGAATTCGGTTTCGTGCACATGCTGATGATGGCGAGGGCCAGCAATAAGGTGGGACGGGCACTGCTGAAGGCCAGGTCATCTGACGCTATCAACAGGCACGTTGAGATATCCCCTGCTAGCACGCGCTTCATTCACACTGCCACCACCTCCACAGACGGCTGAGACTCAGTCTTATCGTGCACACAAAACAGTGCCCCCCCCCTCCTCATTTGAATACAAAGATGGCTCAGTTGTTGTTGTTGTTGTTGTTGTTGTTGTTGTTGTTGCACTCTCACAAATTCTGATAATGGCCTCCTGCAGGAGACCGAAGACTCAGGCTGATAAACATATTGTTCCACTGATTGCGCGTTCATCTTCTTTGAAACTTATTGGGTGCAAATTCCCATTAACACCTGCCGCTCGCTGATTTGGCCCCGTATTGGTCCAGGGCATCAGCCACATGATTAGTTTTAGGGGGAAAGTCTGTCCAATACTCGCGAGTTGACCCACAATAATACACCCTGTTGCCTGCGATCAGAGGTAATCGCTGTTCTGGGAGTAGGTTGAACTCTTAATGCTTCAGCTTAGAGAGGCCCAGCAACAGTAGTTTAAGCAGCGGGCCACATATCCCCCTAGCCCAGCATTCTGCTCACAGGACCGGTAGTAATAGGACTTTCATCTGTGGGAAATTAGGGTAGACAGTGAAGGAAAGTTATATAAGTAATTTTATAGTGGTAAACCACATTTTAGTTTGTGGTTATTTTCTAATTTAATCGTAGGTATTTTTAGAGGTGGAAATGTCTAGCCGGAACTAGTACTTAGCCTGTCAATGTTAGAGCGCACCGGAAAGACCTACCAACACGCCCTACGTGTCATCAACAAAACAAACAACAACAACATATAGTAATGCCGGCAAAGACGAGGGAAGCTGGAATGGTCATTTGTGGCTTATTAGCCGTCGTCAGCCAATCATACCCGGACCCCCAAGCGGTGCACCACCTGAGTCTCGAAATCACGACTTTTTGATCAGAGTCGAACGCCCTAACCACTACTAACTGTATATACTACTAGCTATTCCACCCGCTGTCAGGGCACGAGGAACGAAGCCCAAGACAAAGGCGGAGTGGGACAAGTGAGATCCGATAGCGATCGGTGAACGTTCATCAACGAGTTACAAGAACGGCAGCTGGTCCATTTCTAGACATCTGCCTGCACACAGCCCCGCGATTACTGCATCCAATACCAATGTTTCCCGAGCGTACGTACCCCCTGCTCATTTCTATGCCTCATGATGATCCTGCATTTGTGACCTGTCTACTACTCATCAGCTAGAGGGCGGATCTAACGGCCAGTTGTTTTTATCAACGAGAAGATTGGCAAGTTTTACTGTATTTTTCACAGTTTCCTCTGGCGTTTTGATGTGAGCTCAGTTTCTACTACTATTGACACGTCCGACCGTCGATTTCGACGATGTCCACCGTATGCTCTACAACAGGATGGTGCAGGGACGGTGAATTGTGCGTGAATTAGTTTTAAGTAATCCTAGACTTGTGCTGCATCTACCGCACTCCCTATTCCCTCACCCCCTATGTCCGATGTCAAAACAGTCCAGAAGACCGGAGGTGGAATCAAGCAGCGGTGGCTGGCGCGGCCGAGATCGCTCCTACGTGCGCTACAAAGCCCCCCGTGCTCGGCACAGAACTCGAGTAATGCCTGCCTTACCCTGATATGCCTCTCCCCCTTGCTGGTCTAGCGCATCTGTGATCACCCCTTGGCGGGCTTGTATCTATTTACAACTTTGTCGTCCTTTCATTTATAGAAAAATTCCTAGACTAATTCTAGTTGTTACGCATTTCTGTACTTTGTATTTGTCACCTCATATTTAAGTTGGTGTACACATGTTACTCGCTACACTTCAACTGGTTTGAATTAAGATTATCAGTAGCGAACATCTTGCTCCTATTGTTGTTCTTCACTAGACGGGGTACGGAGTCGATTTCGTCATAGTCAGGATTCGGCTTATCGTGACGTGTTCTTAGCGTGGGATCGCAGCATCGATTGCCCTCTCAACAGCTAAACGTCTATGGCGCGGCCCGTTAAAGGGGCAGCGTGTCCCCTAGCCATGGCCTAAGCCCTGTAGTACTCAAGTACTTTTATGGTCCACAGCCCAGGCGGTGCCGACTGTTGTCCTGATGGAATGAGCAAACCCAAAGAAAGTAAAAAATAGATATCCAGCAGAAGTGTTTCTGTTGGTGCTTACGCCATGAAAACCGCATCTACAGAATTGCACTTTTATGTACCTTTAACACGAAATTGCATTTTTATGATCATTCCGAGACGGCTATGCTGAAAGACTAGCCTTGCCTGACTTCATTCTGATTTTCATAGAGAGCGCACTTCGTAAGTGTAGTATCCAGTTCTTAACAGTTCATGCGACTTCTGCTGAGTAAACTGTGCAACGCGTGACGCATTCAATATCTAAAAGAGGTAAGATAAGAGCAAGGGGACCGGCCAAGTGGCCTCCCTGTGAAGTTGATGTGGAGTTGATCTGGGTTGCATAGTGCGCAGTGTTGTTCTTCTTCAAATTTCGACAGCCCTTTAATAATATGGGAGGGTGACTGTAAAAGTGAGCTTTTAATCTACTTGTGACAAATATGTATAGGCGGCACTTGGAAGATCTGAATTATCCTCTTGATCCAATTGTAAAAAATTAGAGGCCTCGGCGGGCTTCGAACCCTCGCTAGCAAGGGGAGGCTTGAGTGCAACTAACGCTCTAGCCAACTGAGCTATCGAGGCCCCATCGAGAGCCGTGAATTTAAAAACACTTGGGTTGATTTACCCGCCCAGCCTACTCCTGGGATAGTCAGCTTACTGTATCAGTATTGGTGGATTCCATATATTGCAGTAGGCTGGACGGGTAAATCGGCCCGAGTGTATTGAAATTCATGGCTCCCGGTGGGGCCTCGATAGCTCAGTTGGCTAGAGCGTTAGTTGCACTCAAACCTCCCCTTGCAGGCGTGCGTTCAAATTCCATCGCGGACACCGAATTTTTCACAGTGGTGATAATTGAAATATATAAAGCTTCGCATATTCTAGACCGCCACGTTGACTTGGACGACGAATATGGTGGCTTAGGGTCAAGACCTACCGTCTCCTGTCCTAATCACACGTCAGCGACCAAGCCACCCTGGCACAAACCAACCGACCCACTATCTGTCCTCTCCCTCCGCACACAGAGCTCCCAATCTGTTCAGCCCCTACGCCACGCCACGCCACCCACAAGCAAGCATGACTCACCGCCTCACACGCCATTGGTTTAGCTGTCCATGTCGCTTGTACTGTAACTTTCTTACGTCCTCACTCACATTTATTTTGTCTGAGGACGGGCTAATGTCACCAGCTCGAAATTTCACACTTACATCTTGATTTTTCCGAAGAAACGCTTCCTTTCTTCATAGGCTAAACCGTTTGCACCTTCCACTTCCACCCCAGTATAACAACACAATGACCTATTTGAGGGTGTATAGGCGTAAACTGAAAGTGGATATGAATATTTGGGCCGACTTTCCTCAAGCAGAGCCGGGTAACCGTGTAATATTAATTAAATTTGTTTATTTATATTCCCAGCGACCTTCAGTCTTCGCCTATAAACCTACAAATAAACCGATTTACTCCAAGTTAACTATTAATTTCTGAGAATATTAGAAAAACTGCGATCTGCAGAGACTCTTGGTAGTTGGAAAACTCAATGCTAGTCTGTGAACACGTTTGCAAATTAGGGGGAGAGGTGTTGAGGGATAAAAGAGGTTAGTTTCTAGTCATAATAAGGAACCAGAGAGGGGAAAGAGGGGAAAGGGGCCTGACAAGTAGTTCAGGTCGCCTCGTGCTTTTCTCGCATTTTGTTGGGAGGCGCGAAGCTAGCCAAGCACATGCGAGAACAATATATTGCTTGGCTAAACAGAGCCGAGGTTAAGTCAATATGTAGCGCGATTTTGGTTCAATTCGTTGACAGCGGTCATCGGATAGACTTAATCCAAGCGTTTCGAGTCGTTTATGAAGTGCCGGCAAAACCCTCCAAGTTCCTGCGTCAGCGGATACTTGCGAGGACAGAGGCAGTCGCCATACGTCTCACTAACCCGATCTTATGCGCGCTAAAGGCTTTTGTACAGGAACGAAAGTTCCCGTGGCCGAATGCCAACTCAACCTCCATCCAAACGCTTCCTACCACACCGAGGGACGGTGGGGAAACAGCGACAGCAGGTGGCCCCACGCCACGAAACCGCAACGGCACAGTGACAGCAAGCCTTCTCAGGCTGCCCACGCCGTCAAGAGACAATAACACCTTACGTACTCACGCCTCCCAACAGAACACGAGACAAGCCCGACGAGGCGACCTGAACTACTCGTCGGACTCCCCCCTTCCCCCCCTCTGGTCCCTAATTATGACTAGAATCCGGTCCCTTTCATCCCTCAACGCCTTCCTCCCTTTCCCCTTAATTACTATTGATTGTTTAAGTTCAGCGATGATACCCATGTAAGCATTAAGGAAGTCAAGTTTAGCGAACGAACGTTTTCGATTAATTCATCATCAGGCAATACAGTAATATAAGGGAGGGTAAAGTTAACGAGTTTTAGGCAAACCAATCAGTAGTAACAAGGGGGAGAGAGGGGGGGAGGTGGAAAAGGATCAAGGGGGGATCAAGGGGATCAGATTCTAGTCTTAATTGGGGACAGAGAAATGGGGGTGGGGGTAGAGGAGAAGGGGAAAAAGTCAGACAATTAGTTAATGTCATCCAGTGGTCTTCGTCTCGGGTTTTGTTGGGTTGTGTGAGGACGCAAGGTGTCAACGTCTTGAGACTGTGTCGGTAGCCTTTGAATGCTTGATGCCGCTGTATCATCATTGTTTCGCGGCGTAGTAAGAGGCGTGAGGCAGATTTTGAAAAGGCTTTTGGCCACGGGAGCCTTAGGGCCGCTACAAATGCTTTCTGCACACATAAAATTGGGTTTGTGAGGCGAATGGCGACTGCTTCTGCCGTCGCAAGTATCCGCTGACGCAGGAACTTAGAATGTTTAGCCGGAACTTTGTAGACGACTAAATGCTTGGTTGACGTCTACCCGATGACCGCTGTCTACCAAGGGAGCCAGAATTGCGCTTGATATCGACTTAGTTTCGCCTCTGTTTAGCCACGCAGGGTGATGCTCTCTCATGCGCTTGGATAGACGTCTAATCGTTCGACCAATGTAACTTGCCCCACAGGAGCATGTAAAGTTGTAGATACACATTGATGTGGTCTGGAACGGCAGTCTATCCTTGCCTTCAAGGCGAAGAAGTGGGGTGCTTGAAAATACTAATCTTAACTTAGCTGCTGGATATGTACACGCTATTGCGGCGTTCAGGCGAAGCTTTAGAAGTTCGCTTGCTGGATCACCTTGAAATGGCAGTGTAAGAAATGCGGTTTTCTTCTCAGCCGTCAGTACCTCCGCTCTTGGTGGACGTTCCTCCATAAACTTATCGATGAACTTATCGGGGAACCCGTTTTCTTGTAAGGTATTTTTAAGCAGTGCGAGTTCGTCCTCCAGTGTCTCTGGAGAAAATATTCTCCTAGCTCGGTTCGTGAGGCAGCGGACTAGGCCTCATTTCTGAGTTAGTGGTACAAAACTGTAGAAGTTAGTGTATCGCCCTGTCCAGGTCTTCTTACGAAATACACTTCTAATTATTGATCCATCAGATCCTCTACTAAGGAGGACGTCCAGAAAGGGGAGGCACTGTCTGTCCTCTTTTTCCAAAGTGAAGGTTAACGCAGAGTGCACCTGATTCACTTTATCTAAGAATGTGTCAAGCTCAAGTCTTCTGTCTGCTATTATAAATATATCATCCACATAGCGAGCATAGGCTGGAAGGTCTTTTATAATAGGAGAAAGTTTGTTGCTCTTCATTTTGCCCATGAAAGTATCCGCTAAAAGAGGTCCAAGCGGTGATCCCATCGCTACCCCATCTATTTGGCGGTAAAATTGGCCATTAAAGCTGAATTGCACGTTTAAAGTGCAGCTTAAGAGTAATTGCTTCATGTCTCCGATCGGAATGCCGATTGGGAACTCTTTTTTAACAATCTCGTCACACAAAAATTCTATGGTTTCTGTGAGGGGAATGTTGGTGAACAGTGAGGCAACATCTAGGGATAACATCGTTTTACTGTTTATATTAGTGTTTCTTATGGATTCGACGAATTCAAACGTGTCCCGTAGGCTATGCGGTGCTATTTGGTGCCGAATCGGTTTCAACTTTTCTGCCAGCCACTTTGCAATTGCATGATATGGTGAGTTGCACATATCCATTATTGGCCGTATTGGAACGTCTGGTTTGTAAATCTTTGGCAAACCATAAAGCCTTGGGGGAGCTGTGCCTGTGGGTTTCAGCGCTTCTAACTCTTGCTCACTAAGAAAACCTCGGCCTTTCAGTTTCCGAAGACAAGTAGTGAGTTGAGTTTCTATGTTCTCCGTTTGATCCTTATTCTGTCTTTCCCCTTTGAACTTAGTTTCGTCAGCAAGGATTGATTCAATCTTTGAGACGTAAATGCTTTTACTCATAAGAACGAGACCAGAACCTTTGTCCGGATTTGTTATGAATATATCAGTATTTTGGCGCAAAACTTTGAGCTTCGCCAAATGCTCTTTCGTGATGTGTCCAATACTTAACGGTTTAGTTCTAAGATATTGATAGCAGCAATTAACGAGTGTAGATTTGAAATACTCTGCCTCCTCTGGCGTTGTAGGTACTAAGTCATGTGTCTGACTCAAAAGATTTTCGAATTGCACTTCTGCCCCTAATCTGTTCGGCCTTCTATTAGGAAAACAAAATTTGCGGCCTAGGGATACTTTTCCACCTCTCTCCCCTCTCTCCCTCTTGTTACTACTGATTGGTTTGCCTAAAACTTTCGTTAACTTTACCCTCCCTTATAATACTGTATTGCCTAATGGTGAATTAGTCGAAAACGTTCGTTCGCTTAACTTGACTTCCTTAATACTATTGATTGGTTGATTAAACTTTTGTTAAGTCTACCCCCCCCCCACCTTATATTTTTTTGCATTTGAGTGATGATTGATTAATCGAAAACCTTCGTTCGACTAACTTGACTTCCTGAATGCCTACATGGGTATAATCGCTGGACATTTGTAGATGCAAGAAAACAATTATTTATGACTGTGACAATGTCGATTACCGGACAATACGACGTAAATTAAGGACAGCCGCCTGATTGTCGTTTTGGGTGTGTGCATAAACTGGTCTGTGAAATCGCACGTTTTACGCTGGGCCCCCCGTTTAACTTTATATTAACCATGAAGATTTCTACGCTCGACTGCGATAATGACTGAGCGGAGAGAGGAGGGGGGGGTGGTGGTCGGTTTACGCAAAACTCGTAAATCTACCTGGATTTTGGCAGCAACAAGGTCATGCAGCGCAAAGTGAATACTACTCATAACATGAAGTTATTCTGCAATGACGGTGTCGTAGTTAGGCAAAACGCCCTATAGTCGAAGGTTAACCACTTCCAGTAGTTGTGGATACGAATATGTTATATTGAGCTCTGTTTTGATACATTTTTGTTAGAAGAATGGAAAAATACTAACAGGGTGCGGAAACAGGAAGAAGAATAAATTTAAAAAATGCAGTCGAGACATCTCAATGCTGAGACTGAAGCTTCTGCTAGAAAAAAAGTGCTGTCACTTATGACTTGCTTTCTCCAGGGGAGGCTGCGGAATTCCAAGTATAGTTTTGAGAAATTACACGTCCGTTTTAGGATTGTATGTCAGAGGAAACCAGTCTAAAGGTTCTAATGTTTTCTCTTGGATAGGTTTTAGTTTTACTCACATATGTGATGAGAGTCCGACAACGGATGCTATAAAAAGGTGCATGCAATGTTTTAACCCTTACGCTCACTTATCGTATGCGTAGGTCAAAAGGAATAAAATGATATCGTGATAAACATTTTGGAGGTTTTGAAAAAGATATGACAATGCAGCAAGCAATGTGCCCAGGTGCTCATCAATCGATGTTGGGGCTCACCCGTGCCGTTCGGCCTTGGGGCTCGCTCTCGAGGTCCGTCAATGATCGATGAGAACTTAGGCACCATTGAGAATACCCTTGATCTAAATCGAGAAGACGCCGGGCCGGTGACTCAATGGTTAGATCGTTGGACTTCTCGTGAACAGGTCGTATGTTCGAGCCTCAAGTTGCGCAAAACTTGGAATTGGGTATGGCTGGCAGATGACGGCTAATGAGCCTGAACGGGCCACTCAAGTCTCCCTAGTTTTTGCTGTAAGCAATGTGCCAGCCTACAATATCACCTTGCTAGCCGGTCCGTTGCTCAGGAACTGATTTATAGGATACTGCGGGATACCTCAACATATGCAAGAAAAGCATTTTTCATATATGATAAATAATAAAAATAATAATAATAAAAACAGAATAAATAAACATTTAAGACGATCATAGCCAAAGAGTACAACTAGAATACGGTTATAGAGTGAGATTGCAGCGGTATCCGTGTTGGATGGACTATACGTAACGGAACATATATGGGCAGCTTCCTTAAGCTCTCTAAAGATACAGTAGCAAGCATAGGTTTACTTTTGACAAATTCTCTTCAGGCCTGCACATTTTTGGAGTAATTAACAAAATAATAGATGCAGATTGGTAGAAAAAAGTAGTGCGGTACCGTAACCCAGAGGCACCCGTCAATAAACTTTACACTAGAAGAAGAACAGTCTGGAGCGCTTCCATTTCTCGATGGATTAAATGATCTGACGGGAGTATTCAAGTATTCAAAGTAGGTTCTATCGTAAGAAGACGTGGTCCGGGCAATATATAAATTTTAGCTAGTTTCTTACGGTTAGACTTCAGACGTAATTCAGTACGATGTTTGACGCAAAGGGCGAAAGGATCTGCTCAAACGATAGCATCGAAAAGAGCTTTACATTGTAAGAGGCATTTTTCGAGAAAATGGGTATCCTAAATGATTTATTGCTAAGAACACGACTGAAAGACCGTTAAAACCTCGGTGCTAAAAATGGGAGAGCAAAAAATTTTCATCAGGGTCTCATTTTAAGAGAACGCGCCAAGCGAACTTCTAAGAAGGCGCCTGACTCAAGCTGTATCGAATACCTTTCCAGCAGTTAACGCCCACGTATTTTTCTCGACTACTCCCATCCTCTATGGAGAGGTAAAGGATAAACTGCCAGCCCAGGCTATCTCTATTTATATCTATTAATTCATCTGCTCCTGTGGGGCATACTATATTGATCGCACGAGACGACTTTATCCCAAAAGAGTAAGAGAAAATCTTCCAGCCTATTTAAGGAAGGACCAATTTCATTCTATCGCACATGGTGGACTCAAACCACTGCGTAGATGCTAGAAACTTTCCGAGTGATCTATAAGGGGCCCTCGAGCTATTAAACATTCCTTGGGAAGCGTCTCTTGGCTATAGCAGAAGCGGTTGCCATCAGGCTACGTAGACCGGTCCTGTGCGCTCAAAGGAACTCCGTAATGACGCCGCAGTTAGCATGGCCGAAAGTCGCTAATCCAACCGCCCACAGCTCATCAGTTGTCTCGGCTGCTGGTCCCCCTAACGCTGAAACGCTAACCTCAACCTCCCCTAACTGAATATGAAAACCGCAAAACCCTTTTTTTACCAACCCGCATAGGATTGTTATTTAAATAGCATATAAATGTGTAGGCCTAAAGCGAATTTATCGAAAGCAAACGTAGACGCGCTTATTTCTATTTTGAGCCTTTTAAGGGGAAATTTCGCAAATTTATAACCTCTCGAACGTTATATTTTTTATCATATTTATAAAGCAGAATAATTATTCCTGTGTCCACATTGTACTACCTTGATAACTGTACTAATAGGGGTTGAACCGACAAGTTTAGGCCACGTCGTGAAGTGCCCTAGTACTTTAAGGTTGTAGTCTACGCTGAGCTTGCCACGACTGGAGATAGTGTAACAGTATCTCGTCGGTCAATGAGGTTTGTTATGTTTAAAATACCGACTTCAATGTCCTAACAGCACTTCGCCACCTTACACACAAACGGAATTCCAGATTGCCGTATTATTGCGCAGAATACCGTTAAATCAATGATGGCGCGGACTGAAACGTGATAGGATATTCGTCCGACAAAGGTAGCGTTAAACACGCGATGTAATAACTACGGTTGATCAAGGTTTGGACGATGAAGAAAGGCTTTTTAGAGGGGATGTTGGATGTCTAAAAGCACACAGCAATTTTTTGCCATATTATTTGACTCCCAATATGATATCCGTATAAGCAACAAAGCTATACACACTTCGTATCATGTGCTCAATTACAAGATATGCGTGCGTATTCTCTGTAATACAAGCGAAAACAAAACGGAAACGGTAGGGCTTTCTTGTGAGGTCACCTGAAAATAAATTCCCCCGCCCAAATGTTTTACGGAATTCCTGATTACAGGTTTAATGTTTGATAAATGAACAGGTACTAGGTGTTTAGTGCACGGTGAGTGCACAGTAGAAAATAAATAAAAGCCGTTTGTAATTGTTTTACCTAACTCAAATAGTAGGTGAAAAGGAAGCCTGCAGACCAAAGAGACTATTGGAGTCACCTTATTGGTTAATAAAAGAAGCATCAAGACTAGTAGAGCAACCCCTTTGAACACCAGGCGGCCTATTGGTTAATAAAGGAAGACGATTACCATAAGGCGGTCTCACAAGAAAACCTTACCATGGAAGTAAACACCGGAGGAAGTAGAATACACGATCGCGGAAACAAGAAGTTTATTTGGCCTGACGGTTCGGATTCCGACTTTAAACCATTATCAGAGATAACCCCGTTTCCTGCCGTTATTTCCGATGACAAGCTCAAGCCAGACGCTGAAACGTCAGGCCGAGAAATAGCACATCTTCTTCTTCTGAACTGCTTCCTAGAACTCGCCTGTTCGTTTCTATTAGCGAATACCAGAAGCTTTGCCATCATACAGTAATAGCACCAAATAAGTTCGAACAAAAGCTTTCAATGATGTATGTCAAAACACGTCTTTTTGCTGTTTGCCTGAGTACTCTTCTTCTATATTGGGAGTAGGGACCACCCTTTTGGTGTCAAGAAGCTGAGCGCTAAACCAAAAAACAATTTTATACACTTCATTTGTTTTCTAGCGATACGTAAAAATTTTCATTGTTTACGGTTCCTGCTTAAGTGCAGCAAGATGTAAAGTTTTTAGAGAACGCCCTCAACGGAATCATTTTGAAATATATTGTCATCTGCAGTTTTTTAACTTATTTCATTGAACTGTCTGATGTTTAAAGGACACGCCTCTGCGTTAAGCAATTAAATGAAATTTTAGCAGTTCTCAAAAATTCAAAAAATTAATTTATTCTTATGATTTTAAGTCCATTTATTCATTCTCGAAGGAAATGGTCAAAATTTTCCGTTGATAAAATAAACGCATACCTGCTTACGCTCTCGCGTTGGAGTTCAACTTGGTAGAGGGAGTTTTCTCCATTTAAGTGTAGTTTCATGTGTTTTGGCCCCGCCAAACCTCCCGGAGCCCTAGAATTTCAAAAAAGCCTATTGTTAGAGCGATCCACCACAAGGGACGTGCAGATCGAATTTTTGTAAAGGCTGCACAGATAGGTACGTTTATATCCCATTATTTCTTCACTCTGGAAATAAAGTTATAACTGTACCTCACGTATTGCTATCTTCTCTTTGGTCTGATGAACGCCTCTGACCGCAGTTACAGTGAAAATATTCCGAGGTTTTTTTTTTATTTCACGACTATTTTGTCTGGATGGTAAAAAAAGGATTATCGAGCACCGGATCAATTCGTTTATTATCCTGTGATTACTAACTCTTACAGGAGTCCATCGTCAAATATAGGAAACAGCAACAAAAAAGGCTAATTGCAGTGGGTTTACACCAATAAACTGTCAGGGGTCGTCGACCAACCTCTCCAATTTTGCTCCCTCTTTGATCTTTTTTCGAACTGGCTTGCTTTCAAGACTTGAATAACGGACTGCAAATTATAAGTAATTTATAGCTGCATTGCCTGTATAGTTGTCGCTAGTTACTGCTCCTGTATAGGGAAATTGGATGGAGTTTGAGAAAATTGCCCCTCCATACCTCATTTATATATAATCGTCAGCTCATAAATAAAACACACAATATCACTCATGTGATCTTAGTTCCTAATTTTATGGAACACTCGTTGCCAATAAAATCGACCATTCAAGTTTCAGAAGATCATTGAGAAGAGAGAGATGTGATCGCTGGGACAATAATTTTATTCACCTGACGTTTTGAAATCCTTTACGGATCCATCCTCGGAGACAGCAGCAAAAACGGGTAATTAATACACAGAGAGTTGCAGTATTTATAGGATACAGTAAATATGATACTGCACATTTATGATAATTAACAAGTCCCCTATCGAGGATAATTGCCCGATGTTCGCTAATTGCTTGATGGCTGGCGTGCAGGCCTTGACCTGCTGACCTTTTATCACAAGCGGTGGAATTGGGCGTGATGATTGCTTGACCATCGGGTTCTCCAGTATTGGCGTAAAACAACGCGGTAGCCTGTGCGTTCCCCAAGTGGTGACTTGCTTTGGACAAACTGAGCCGCAGCACCGAATATAAGTTGGGCAGGTCATTGCACCTGTTTATCGATTGGGGGCCCGTGAACTATGACCCAGGTAACTTGTGACTCACAAGAGAATTTCAGCCTCGCAACCGCACCAGATCCTATAGACGACTCCGGCTGTTTCTTTGTCGTGGCAGTGGGTCTTTTCATTTCATTATTTGACGCTCTATGGTTACCTCCCGCCTGTGTGCGACTCCAACTCCAAGTGATGCGAGAAGGCGGCCGACGGCCTCCACGACGTTCTTGACGTACAGGATCGCTTGTCAATATCTAGGGTCGGTGCGATTTTGTTGCCCACCTCGTTTGCGCATGCACCGGTTTACAAAGTTGCGTGGATAACCATTTTTTCCGAAGACCCATCTAAGATATTTTATTTCGACCACCTTGTCTTCGGAATCACTGCAGTACGTCTCAATACGCCAATAAGGCGTCCGTACGCAATTGTGTTTGTGGCTAATGGGGTGGTTGCTGTTGAAGTTCAGTACTTGCATAGTATTTATCGTCTTCCTGATGACTTTGGTCTTTAGGCCACCATAATCTTTGCAGCAGATGAGAACATAAAGGAAAGCCAGCTGGTCATTTTCTACCTCCTCCATCTTAAATTGTATGCCCGAAAAGACATTGTTTCGACCTCTTTGACAGTGAGCACCTGATCCCGTTCGATGATGTCGAAAGTGTCATCCACATACCGCGCCCAGATTTTCGTCTGTGGTGTTGGAAGACAAGCAACTCCAGCCGTTGTAGGACCACCTCGACTATGAGTCCCGAAATCAGTGAACCTATCGGTGTCCCCTCCACATGCTCGTAGATTTTTATGGCAAACGTGAAGTACGTCATGAGACAGAACTTCAGGAGCTGTAGGGTTTGGGTGTTTCCGAGAGGATTTTCTGTTTCAGTGTATTTTCTTCGTAGGAGAAGTTCAACGGTTTCGACTGCCAGATCCTGGAAATAGAAGTAAGGACGGAATTGACTTCAAAGGATACTTCACGCCAAAGGAGACTTACTCCTTTAGTTTCCCCAAGAATTGTGTTGATGAATGGACCGTGTTGTCCGAATCGGTGGTCAGAAGCCACGACAATACGGAGTTGGGGACCAGAAGCACATAAGTAGTTGAAAGGTGCAATGGAATTCGCAACACATTGGTCACGAGCCCACAAGAATAAACCCCTACCTCTTATTCCGTCTTCCTCTCATTAGGTCTAGCCAACTGCCTCTGTTATCGTTTCATGCTTTTCGTACATTACTACTAACCGCATGCTTGCATGCGAACAGAAGACACTTTTACAGCATTCACAGCCAATTTCCACTGGCCCACAAATGAATTTATGTGAGAACGCTCGCCAAACGGATCTAGACGCAGTATAGCAGTCATTCGACCCAGCGCGATGGCCGATGTCCGCATGCGAGGCGTAACCTTTGCCCTCGGGCGACTGGGGCGCACGCGCGCACCACAGAATGGTCGGACCAATCAGTATCCTGAAGCTGGCTCACAGATTGCCCACTCTGGGCCCCTGTAAATATTCCCGCACTTCGGATCACGCTGCTCCATCGGAAGGATGTGCTCTCCGTAGTCAATCTTTTTCCTCCTTATTCTTTGTTCCTCTGTGTGCACAATAAACTATTTCTACTATTCTGGCCTCCACCGAATTCTCTTTTCCTAAGGAACCATGGTCTGCAGATCGCAGTTGCTAGGGTTTAACCCTCTTTACCCCTGCGATAAGACCATGAATTAAGTCAGGATGTTTTGGTGTATCGCGAGCTCCGGACAGATATTGAACATCCACATTATGTTTGTGAAAATTGCGCATTGTTCAGCCCTAGTTCTGCTTTCGAATGAATAGGCCATTCACTTCGTAATTCTGCCCAGCCCAGGCTTCCAGAGCACTCGTTGGTGAACAATCACTGACCGTTAACGGAACTCACTTGTCCGGTCCCGTCTTTGCCTTCGGCCTCATTTCTTGGGCCCTGACAGCAGCAACTGTAGCAGCCGGCAGTATAGGCAGATAATGGTGCCGGCAAAAACAAGGGATACTTGAATGCCCCGTTTGGGCTTATAAGCCTTCGTCAGCTAGTCAAGTTGTGCATCCCTCGAGGCTCTAATTCGCGACCTTTTGATCAGAGTCTGACGCCCTAACCATTGAGCCAGGAGGTCATTCTAGAAGAACACTTGACTTGCCACCATAGTCAAAGCCCGGAACGCAGTTGTATGCTTGAGCATGTGATTATTTGCTGCACTGGGTACCTTCCAAATAGACCAGTCTGAAAGCCTACTGGTTTGCTTGTTTGTGGCTATTTCTTTTATGAGATTGGGGCAAACGTTCTCCAGCACAGGCCCATGCGCCTGTCATCCATTGTCAATGCTGCCGATCCAAACCGAGCCTGTGGCTTAATGGGCTGAAGCGTTGGACTTCCAATCAACCCATTTTCGGTTCGGGCCCTGGGTGGTGCACCGTCTGTGGTTAGGTATGACTGGTTAATAAACCGAAAATTGTCATTCTATTCTCCCTTGTCTGTGTCTGCAATGTTCTTCAGAAGCGATCACGGCTTCACAGAGACAGCGTGCCCTTACTTTTAAGTATCCAGTGTTTTCATTTCAACGTATTCAAACCATATGAGCTAAAGCCGGGGACAAAAATGAAACTATTAATGATCTCGAATGCGAAACAGTTTCCGTTATAACTTTATTCTCCTCAGGGAATTTAGGGTATAGTTTATAGACAGCGCCATTACTTAGTATGAATAAACCATGAGGTCAACTCAGTTTCTGCCAGCCAATCAAAGAGCTTCTTGAGCCAAAGCAGAAGACTGGCCAGATTGGAATGGAGAGGGAAGTCATCGCAACAAATTCAGTCACAGGCTGGACTTTTCCGTTTGCAGACCTAACTAGGTGCAGTCGCGTATTTCCGAAAGTCTTTTCTTGCCTCCGTAAAACGTGAATATGTGGAGCCTTTTGGGGTCGGTGGTTAGCGCGCGCGCGCCTACCGGTAATAAAATTATCCAGCTCGATTTGCTATCAGATCCGTTACCGAACCAAATTTGGGCCATAGGCAAGCGCAGAAACTGTGTTGGGGTAGCATGCTGGTGGACCAGTTATCAGAAACTCGTAAATAACAGGTTTGACTCCTTAAGGTCCAAAGGGCAATTTCTTGACCGTCGGACAGGACGCAGACCTTCTGGTAACGGGTGTAACAAACGCAGCATGCAATGAGAAAAAAAGACACACAGACGACCAATATGTCCATTATAATGCCCCTTGATATAAAACCGACGCGGATCGGGACTATGGTTTGCCCCTCCCGCCCCAAATGCAAGAAAGTTATTAGTTATGAGTCAGTGTTTCGACTGAGAGGATTTAGAAGTCGATAAAGTAATGAGTCGATGGTTTGACTATACAAGACGATGGAGGTTTAATACATGATTGGGTGGCAACTAGGAACTTAGAAAAGAACAGTTATCTTTTCCTTGAAAAAAAATTGGTAGCGATTACTTGTATTGTAACTAACCATACTAACAGCGTAGGTACTAGATAAAGGTGGTTGACGGGTTTCAACCCAAATATACACTTACAATATCAGTCTATGTCCGTAGACCTTAATTATACTGATTTATACCGCCAACAGAGATTAACTTCTCAGGAAATCAAAAAGCGGATGACTTGTCGTCCGTCTAAGCAGGACATTGGAATGGGGACGCTCCATATATCTAAACATGGTGGCCTTGCGATAAATGTCGGGAAGGGTAAATATTCCAGTGCCTTACTTCCAACACTAACTCTAAGCTGCAGCTAAACTGTAACCCTCATCGTTAGGCTAGCCCTACCCTAAACCTAAACCCTACAGTAAACACGAGCCTAAACCTTAACTCTTACCATAATCCTGACCTCAACCCCAACTCCGACCTTAGACCTAGTCATAAACTTAACATTCATCCTTCCTTTAATCCTAGACCTAATTCTAATGGAATTTGGCGCAAAACCACCAGCACTGCGGGCGATTCCTATCCCCCTGTTCTATTTAGGTGGCCATAGAAGTTATCCTTAGCATAAATTTTATGAGTTTTGCCTGAAGGAGGTACTGAAGTTGCACTTACTTCAGATATTTCCACGCCTGCGAGGATCGATGTTCCAGGGGGACAATGCACCGCTCAATATTTCGAAACTGTCCTTAGAGTAACCATCTTCCCGGCCGGCTAAGTTTTCTGACCCCAATCTAATGAAGCATGTAATTGGATTACATTGAATGAATACTTCCAGAACACTAGCATCTTAAACGCTTTCCTAAGTCAGGCCTTGCCTTGCTAATATGGTTAAAAAGTAGCCAATTGCATGCGTGTTAGCTTACGCACTAGGACAGGGGTCGGCAACCTTTTTAACTCAGAGGGCCAAAAAAGCAAATATTTGGAAATATATTTCAGAAAGAGCCATATAGTATATTTTAAAATGAAATTATATTAAATGCTAGTATAATAAGCCTCTGAATTTATTCTTTTAAATAGTATTATTATAATATTCACTAGCGAAAAAGCCCAGCTTCGCCTTAAGGCCTCCCTGCCCAACCCCCCTCCCCAAGGGCAGCAGGCGGTAAAACAGCTGCCTTCTGCCAAGAAGTGAGTTAACAGTAATGCGTCTACTCGCCCCACCTTTTAGGCGTTTCCCTGCATAATCCAGGTTGGCACAATTACATTCGCGTTCAATCCCTAGCTGCCTGTTGTTTTAATTTCTGTCCACATGTGCTTGTTTTTCAAATCCGCTTTATGTCGTGCGACACTTTCCAAATCGTCATTGAGTGACTTGAACTTATTCACCAACATATCTGAGGCCTTAAAGTCAGCCAATTCTTCTTCGAAATCGCTAACGGAGAGACCAGGAATATAACGTAGGTCGGCTGTTTTCAGTGAACACTCGGTTGGATGGGTGATGAATTTAAAAAGACGAGTGTGCTCCCAAAATTCTCCAAAGTGTGCTTTGAACGACTGTAGGAGACTGGATCTGATGCCATCTAGCTGGTGGACATCAAAGTTTTGAGTGGACTCACTTACTGTGTATGCATCTTTATATTGTCTTAAATTTTCAAAATTTAGTAATCGATCTGTTTCAAGATCCACGATAAAGAGTTCAAGCTTGTTTTCAAAAGCAAACATGGATTGTTGTAGGGATAACACTGTATTTCCATTGCCTTGCAATTTAGCGTTAAGTTGGTCTACCTCTTCGGTCATATCCACGAGATAATAAAACATGAGGAGCCACTCAGTTTTGGCTAGCTCAGGATGCTCAATGCCCTTCATTTCAAGGAACGTCTGGATTTCGTTCAGGCAAGCTGCAAAACGTCTAAGCACCTTCCCTTTTGATAACCAACGTACCTTGCTGTGCAAAATCAGACCATGATAGTTATTTCCAACTTCATCCAGCAGTGTTTTAAACTGCCGATCATTTGAGGCTCGAGCAACAATGAAGTTAATCACACGGATGACCAGCAAAATCACTTCGCCAAGCTGCCCGTCGCATATCTGAGCACAGAGAGCTTCCTGTTGTAGAATGCAATGGAAACGTAGGATGTGTCTATTTTCATATTCACAGAGAAGCGCCACAAATCCTTTGTTTTCCCCCACCATACAAGGAGCACCATCAGTACACACTGAGATAAGTTTATTCATAGGTACTTTTTTGTCTTGAGCGAAATCCATGAAAGACTTGAATAAATCCTCACTTCTTGTGGATCCTTTTATTGGCAGAACCGCAAGACTTTCTTCATGCAGTGTATCACCAGTAGCATATCGTGCAATCATACTGAACTGCGCCAAATGGCTTACGTCTGCTGACTCATCCAAAGCCAGGGAAAAAACGGCGCTGCAATTATTTCTTTCACTTGCGTTTCCTCCATGTGGGTTGCCATCATGATGGTACGCTCATGAACAGTTTTTGCCGCCAAAGGCAAGTCTTGTATCCGTTTAATTATCTTGTCTTTGTTGGGAAGATCATCAAAAAGTTTATCGGTGACATCCAGCATGAACGTTTTAGCAAACTCATTATCTGTGAATGGTTTTCCGTTCCCAACTATTGATAAAGATCCAGCAAAGCTCGCGGAGTTATAGTCACCTTGCTGGGTCTATACATGGAGTTGCTTCTGGCTGGTTTGCATCCTGCTCATCAGCTCTTGGCATGCTTTCTTTCAGCTATCTCTCGCGGGGTATTTTGATGCAAACGCATCATGGCTTGTGTTGAAGTGGCGCTTTACATTCGACCGTTCCATCGATGTAATCTTGTCATTGAAAATTCGACACACCGTATAATCTGCTCTCTGCATAAGGCGAATTCTTCAGCCCATTCATGCTGAAATGTACGATACTCCTCATCTCTTTTTCGTTTCGCCATACTCTTTGTTGCAGAGGTTAACTTTGGACAACTAAGAGAGACTGTAGCGTTCAAAGATGTGCAATCCATCTGATGAAAGAAAGCAGTCAGATGTTAGGACCGATTTATAAGTCCACAAGGCTAGTGTTCGCGAATGGACTGCTTGCTCCGTCTGGGGGACATAAACACGAGGTACTATGTGTAAAAAAGCCGGCTGGCCTATGCGCGTAAGATAGCCTTGTCTGCCAGCGTGACCTTGACCAAGCTGAGGTCAAGTCTACGGGCTGTCGTACTTTAGTAAAGCCTCTGTTATTGAGCGAGCTTGTGGCGGCAAGTCATTGGAGGTGAATGGCTACAATGCATGCCCTCCCCCTTCGTTCTCCAAGACCCGCTGTCCCAAAGTCATGTGTTGCCACAACCAACTGTTCAATGCTCACTTGCACTGACACCCCCGTCCCCGAGGCTTGACCTCGCAGCTGCGTCTGGGAAGCTGGTAACAGCTGCGCGAGCGTCCCCTTTCCCTCGGTTTTCTCGCGGCCCCGAGACCGCCGCCCTGGCGACCGTAGTTTATTCAGTCACGCACACACACCCGAGCATACACGGGCGTCCAAATACCTAAGGGCCATTTAAATATTCCACCACTCGGCCTCTGTAGGCGACATCCCCTCGGGCAATTGCAAGACACCAATAACAGAACACTTGAACCTGCTCTGCAATCCTACTTAAGCAGCTGTCACCACTGTCTCAAGCTATCGCAAGTCTGGCTGGGCGCAATCAACACTAGCCCTGGCTTCGCCAGTGGCCACTGCCACCTGGGACTGCAATTGGGAATTCTGTACATAATAAATCACTCCTTCTGATGACTTGTGTCTTTTGACTTCCGACCTGGGATTTGGCCTGATGATTGTAGCGATCCAAGTAGAACCCACTTCTTAGACCCCTAATGAGTAACCAAAATCATAAAATCCGAAGTTTCTGAAAGAGCCATACGTGATCATCAACAGAGCCATATATGGCTCGCGAGCCGTGGGTTGCAGACCGCTGCACTAGGAGCTTTGTTGACCTGTGTTGACGTATATTAGTTAACATCAGGGAGGGTTTAAGCGGTCTGGATCACGTCTGTTTTTCAATGGCTTAGATCGTTGCTCCCAGACCAGTAGGGGGGTACATGAGGCGTTATTGGGACCGTTCAGTTGGGGCATGATCACGGTCGTCGATGTGAGCTCAACCGCTCAAAGCGTTTTATTTGTGGATGACCTCTCTTCTGGACATCGAATCGGCACCCCGCTCATGTCGTGGAAGACGGGTGAATGAACCGTCACGTTCCCCGCCAACTCACCTTTTGAGGTGGTCTACAGTCAGCACTAGCACTGACAGCGTGCACGTGACAGACACAGTGGCCCTCCACTGCAGTCTGTCTGTCTCGGGATGAAACCGGAGCAGACGCGACAAGACATTGTCTCGCACCATGCCTCTTCTACGTCTAGAGCTTACTTGTACGTCTGACACAATGTCCGTTACCTATCCTGTATTTGGGGGAGGACGCGATCGACATAACATGTTAGCCTGTGAAAGTGTATGTGATTCCCTCTCGTGTTTAGTATTCTCGACTGTTAAGTCAAATCCTGGAGAGAGAGAGAGAGAGAGAATGAAAAAAAGAGGGATTTATGCGCCTGTGTGGCTCAGCAAAGCGGTGCCCACTTAAAAGGTATCCATTATTTTTCAAGGTCTGTATGTCTTCACCATACACGTACGCTTACAACTATGGTCACAGTAAGAAACCACCAGCAAAGATCGTTCATGAACTAGCTACTCTCGCCCCCTGGTATTCCAAGGTATGCCTACCCCCCCCCCCCCCCCCCGAGTCCTCCACGAGTTGTCCACTAGACAGTTGCTAAAAATGAATTATAATCTTTGATGCAAGCTCGGACTCGAGTTCACCGGTTCCACTTACCAGGGAACTAAACACCTTGCTTATTGAAACTTCAGCAGCTAATAATGCCGGCAAAGACACGGGAGACTAAAAGGAACATTTCTGGCTTATTAGCCATCGTCAGCTAGTCATACCCAGACCCAAGTGGTGCGCCACCCGAGCCTCGAACTCACGACCTTTCGATCAAAGTCTGGTGCCCTAACCATTGAGCCATGAGCTCGTTGTCTTGCCGGTTTGGGCTGGAGATATTGACACCCGTTGATAAACGCCGTCTATAGTAGCTGCCACAGCTGCTGCCAGAGCATGAGAAATGAGGTCGTGAGTTCGAAGCTCGGGTAGTGCACCACTTGGGTCTGGGTATGACTGGCTGACGACGGCCAATAAGCCAGAAATGGCCATTTCAGAGACTTCGTCAGTTGTTTGTCAACAGCAGCTTCCACTCACAATATCCTTTGGTTTGACATTGAGCAGTTACCAGCCTACTGCTACCGCCTCTCTTATCTTCCAACATTGGCAGTCCTGATAATTCTTAACCAATATTCATGCCAAAGGGTTAGGCATAAATCGTTCGAAAGTGCAATCTTTTGACAGTTTTGGGTTCAGAGTACAGCAGCGGGGACCACACTAACCAGCTGCTCTTCGGATGTCGTGAGCGAACAGGAGTCAGAGGGCCTGAGGCAAGCTGTGAAAAACCGCTACTCACGGTGCCCTACCGACGCTGTTATTGATGCAAGATCCTCAAAACCACTAATTTGTTGAGGACATGGTATAGCATATATATTTTAATGTTTGCAGTGTTACAAAAAGTGGGGGTAAAAGTCACTGCACCAGCAAAGTGTTCTGTGCGGCTTATACTGTTCGACAGTTAAACGCTAGCTGACATAACATTTCGCGTACTCCAAAACAACGAGTCGTCATTAACTGTTATTTCAAATTCGGACAATAATTGTTTTACAATTTACTTTTTACAAATCGGCTGCTGTAATGTTGGGGTGCCTTCTACCGGTTGGATAACCAATAGGCTCTGGAGAGCATTGCAAACGCGAACGCATATGGCGAGGACTGACACACACACACCTCACATTGTCTTATGTAAAGTAGACATTTAGGGTCAATTCCAACTCTACTGATGTTGTGTTCTTCGCAATTTTAACTCGTCTAGATACTCTTGTGCTGATAGATTTTTTGTATTGATCAACGACAGCAGCGGTAGTGGCTGGCGTGTGAATTTTGTTTCAATGAGACAGAATTTCTTGGCCTCCGTTCCATTTTTTTAAAAACATTTTCCAATAGAGAGACTCCCTTAATGCGACTGGCGATAAATTATTATACGATGCATGACTCGGTAGGTCTCCCCCCTCCCCCCATCGCAGGCCGATTAATCGACTGGAAAGAACGAAATTTATCCGAACGGCCCAATCGATGGAGAAGGCACTTTATTTGTTGGTCTGAGGCCAGGATATCGCCTGCTATGGGAACCGATGCACTTTTGCTATTGCGCCTGCTCGTAGCATTCCTTTATCTGCAAACTGCCTTAGCTAACATTCCAGTTCTCCGCACGTGATATTGAACGCATCAGCTGACAGGAACTATCGATCCACGATGGGCTTGGCCACGAGGTTAGTCAGCTGAGCCGCTGCTCCATCAGGAAGGGAAGAGGGCGCATGTAAAATGCGAGCTGTGCAGCTGGGCTTAAAACTTCAGACTGCCTGCCTTTTGGTCGCATTGTGCAATTGTCAGACACTTGACCGATCGATCCCGTCATGCTTTGGGGTGAGAGCTGCTACCGAAAAGACAACCATGGTTCCCATCTTCTCCCGGTCCGCCTACCGCTTCTCTACGCCTACAGAGGGTGTCAGGCTAACAGGAGGGGATATACTGGAAAACGCTTATGGTTGCTCATTCGTATTTGCTCTACCTTACGATCCGCAGTTTGCTTTCCTTACGATCTTCATCGAGAGGGCAGAGGTGTTCTTGACGGCACCTGAGAGCAGCTCAGTTCGCTTGCTTTTTCTGACCGATATGAATCCAACCATCTTACTAGCGTCGATAAGACTGAAGGGTAATAACAGCGCTATCCACGGAAACTATGTGAACACTAACCTTTGGGCAAAAAATATACACTTTATTCATTTGAGGCTTGAACATGAGCTAGACGGTGCGGCAACCTTTCACTTACGGCTGGTAATCACGCCAACTTACATCTGTTACCTTCCCCGCGTGTACGCACGCGGATCTTATGTAAGCCATACAAACTCCGAGAAGATGCTGTGGAAGAATTTCCGCGAGCTACTTGATCCGGGATGGCTACTGTGCACGGACTCGTGGGCGTCCGTGAACGTTCAGGACGGCGGAAGTATCCAGCACCGTGCCTACTGCATCGACTACCGTTTAACCTGTGACAAACGCTATAATTGTCCTGTTGATATGGCAATGGCAATTGTAACGGGTTTGTTTACCCTGAAACCCCATCGTCCTGCTTTGGATGAGAGAACGAATGAGATCGTGTGCTATTCCCCCTCTGTGAACTGGTTATTCTGGGCTATCATAGTTTTTACGGTGCTTAATTCCATCCTACTTCTGATGATTGTCTACCTTGGAATCCTCCGAAGATATGCGCCAAGACGCTTCTTCCGTCTGCAAGCCCTCTTCCTTCGTTTTTGTTGTTGTTGCCTGCCGCGACATTTGCGTGCAAGCCTGGCTGGGAATGCAAGCTTCTTCCGACCACCAAATCGTCGGCCATCAATAAGCAGCAGTGACTCCGATATCCCCTGCAGTCCGCCCACCTATGACAGCGTCGTGAACGCCGAGGAAGCACCGCGTCAGGCCAAATCCTGGGCTTTTTGGCGCCGCAAAGAGGAACGGCGCGGGTTTGCGGAGTCTGCACACCAACTGCCCCCCACGTATGCTGAGGCCTCAGAGGAGATTGGAGTCTACCCCGAGCGAGTACTTGAAAAGTTACGGAGTTTTCGTACTGCACCAGCGTCGGAAAGACGACGGACCAGGCGACGTTCGCCCGGCATTAAGCGCACATGGCCGCGACAACCGCAGTCGGCCTACACTATCAGCCTCCGCGGAGAACTGCGCGCGCTCATTCGACGTGGGTTCTCGAGGGCGCGCGCTCTGATTAATTCCGGTTTTCAGGTGTCCTGGGGTCTGCCACACAGGCAGCGGAATCGCAGGGTAGTCAGGCCGGAGCAGCCAACACCTCCAGCATCTTCCGCGCTGCCAAGTTATCGTGAATTCCTGAGTGGAGACTTACCAGGTCAGTTTCCGCCCCCGCAGCCAGGAAATTCACGGAACCCTACCGACGAGGAATAACAGATGGTAATGGAACGATGGTCCAGCCAAAGATGTGCAGCATTTGTAGCAATCCGAGTTAATTGAAGAGTTCGATAGACAGTGTGTGCGTACCGAGTTTGCGCGCCCATGGACGCACATTCTTTATGAACGTTCGTAGCCATAGACTGAAAACAAATTCGGGATTTGCTTTTTTTATTTGACAGTGGTGACTGGTCTCGCCGCCTGTACATGGATGTCCCGAACTAGTGGCTACTGGGCTGCAAAAGCCGAGATCAGCGGTTTCAGGCACTTCGCCAATGAGCCGTGAGCGGTTTCCACTTTCTTCTTACTTTACTGTCATTTTATTTTGACGACAATGCAGTAAATTCGTAGTATTTTGTTCTGAAACCCCACACCCTTCATTCTGGAAAGGCTTGGACTTCCCTTTAAGTAGGGGTAGTAAGTTAGTGGATGACAGTCGCTGTAGATATTTACAAGAACAAGACTCCAATGGGATAGGACCTGAATTAAGGCCTGTCGTTTCAGCACGACCTTGTGGGTTTGCGTAAAAGTTAAAAGTAACGGCTGTTGACATTATTCGGAGGACAGAATCAGGACCCTCCAAATTTATGTGAAATTATATTTGTTCTTATTGTTCCTCATCAACCTCAGGGTTCTCATTTTCCCTCCCCTTCGTCTTGCTCACAACCGTCGTCACCAACGCCGTCATCATTCTCTTCCTGATCATAAAAATCGCCAACATTGTCATCGACATAAACTACATTATCCTCCTGCTCCTGCTCCTCCTCCTCCTGCTCTATTTTCCACTCATATCATCAAGATCATAGTAATCGTCTCCAGAGCGGCATCTGACCAAGGACAAGAGTGTATTGCATCAGGCCGTGAAAAACTAAGCGCATGAGTCTGTGTGGTGTTCGCGTCTGCTAAAAACTGCCGTATGTAAAACCTTATAAGATGTTGACGCCAATAAATTCAACCAACTTCTGACAGATTGGTGGGATGAATGGCAATAGGAGATTATCAAATTCGGAAGTGTTCGCCTTGGTACGGCCAGAATTCCACTTCCGTAGAGTACCGAGTGACTGAAATTGTGAATCCTGCAAAAAAACAACTAAAGTCCGCAATATGGAGTTCAATCTGCTGGAATCAGGCTATATTGAGAGTCAAAGTACTTCCTCCAAAAGGTTTCCGACTTCAATTATAGGACAGGTATGGCGCTCATGCCATCTGTCTCAGCGGAAGTGTGCGGAATCATTATAGATTTTGAACAGACAGAATGCCTACAACATTTGCACATAGCCAGTGCTCCTGTCGGTATCCAGCGTTAAATCGTTCGTTTATGAGTTCATCCTTATAAACCGCGTGATTAATTTTTGATACACGTGTTCTGCTGTCAAGTATAGCAAATAACTGATCGACAGTGCCAAAGATTCGGTCCGCTATGCCTCGGCGCTCAATCTCGAGCCCAACCAACAGCCACCCATCGGCTTATAGTGTAGGCAGGCGCTCTTTGTGGTTTTGTGGCTGGTCTATATAGTAGACCTCACGTGCGAATCATCACTTAGTATGGACTCAACTGTGAAGAAGAAGAAGAAGAAGAAGACTCGATCGCTGGGACAATATGTTTATTCGCCTGACGTTTCGATATCCGTCGCGGATTCGTCATCAGATACTCTGGGACTCAACTGTGCCGTCCATAGGAGATATTACTGAGGACATAGCTGTTGTCTTGAGTTACTCTGTCTTAATAACCTACCTCTCTTAGAGATGCTCCTCTGACAGACGTTCATCATGCATTATCAGCAGAACCTACTCAGTAAGAAGCAGCTTGCTGCCTGCATGCTGGATTGTCGAAGAAGCGCCTATAAGACAGTTCGATTTTTGGTTTCGACGATGTCTACTAAGCGCTTCACAGTAGGCTGGAAGGAAGTGTAGTGGCCCGCTAACGCCACTTGGGAACCTGTGATCAGCCGCACTGCGCTGACTCATCGTGCCTTCGCTTGCGATGCCTTGCGCGCCCACGCGATCACCCTTCTGTCCGCCGATGACGCGAGTCTTGGCCATTAGCCTAACGAGGGCTCGCCAATCAGCGTGCACTGTTTCCTGGTTGGTTGCATGAACAAAGCATGTTCTGGACTTCTTGGAATCTCGCGTGCTCACTTTACTTCAGATGTGGCACTCTGGCCGGTGGTTGCTCACTCGTCTGACGGCCAATTTCCTCCTGCCTAGTCTCCACTTCCTTCTATAAGTAATAAACAGTTCCTACTACTTTGGCCTCCTAGTTCTTCTTTTCACTCAGGGAACCGAGCCTTAAGATGTAGTGGCCCTAGCAGCCAATTGAAACCCAAGATCAGCCGCTGACGCATGGCGCCTTTGGCCTGCAAGGCTTGTGCACCCACACCAGCTTTAGCCCATCTCAAGGTCGCGCCACAACCGCTAGTCTAGATAATAGTCGCGTGATTGACTGCCGTAACAAAGCATGCGCCGGCATTCTGGCGATTCCCGACGTTCTCGTCACTCCGGAATTGACACCTTCACAGCCGGACTGCAGTCATCCGAGAGTCAAAACTCTTTCCATCTATTCTCCTATCTTTCTGTGCAGAATACACTATTCCTAACACTCTAGCCTTCCCAAGACTTCTCACTTTTCGCCTAAGGAACCAAGAAGATCGCAGTTGCTAGGGTTTTTTTCCGTTAACTTTTCTGCCCGAGATACAAGCTTGGTGACTTGCGTCTGACTCATATCACAATTAGGCTAGAATAGTACTGCATCTACCGTAGTCTCTCCTCCCTCACTTGGGTCCGATGTCATGACCAAGTCACGAAGGTTGGGGGTGAGAGATGGTGCAGGGCGCTGACGCTGCTGGAGCAGGCCCCAAGCGTGCCACCATACCTGGCTTGAATCCCAAGAGCCATTGCAGCCTGACTCTCAGTCCGCCAGTCCATCACTCCACAAAAACACACACTGAGCTGGCTGTGCTGAGAGAGATTTACCCATCAAAGGACGTGCATTTTTCTGCAGAACACAGAAATACGAACATTCCTTGACTCATGTGGCCCCGTGTTAACTTGCAGGGAGATTAGAGCTAGGCTTTAGGTTAAGACTAACTTCGAGTTAAGTTTGGAACTAGTGGTAGGGTTGTGTCAATGTGCGCGTCAAGTTTAGGATTAAATTTAAGACTAGGTTTAAAGATGAGTTGAGATATCGCATTAGGGTTTATCTTAGGGTTTTCGAACACGTGATTTGCACAAACAAAATATCGGTAGATTTAAAAAACATAAGTTTCAGACGGAAATATTTTTCACCATCCTCAATTCGATGCGAAAGTTCACCAATGGTTTTGTAGAAAAAAAAATTTTATCATGAGAAGGGCGTTTACATATTAGGTTACTTGGTAGGCTTACTCTGTTGATGCTATAGCTTGCTATTATGGCATCTAAGAAACGACATAGGAACAGGAACCACCTGTGATACGGGGATTAATGCTGGATTTAGGGCACAATAAGGCTGAGGTAGGTCTGGAGTCAAAACTAGGGTTATGGTTAGGGTTTTGCTTATGGTTACTGTTAGAGTTAAGACACGGAAACAGACATCCTCTCTGGAATTTTGAGCAAAGGCGCCTGCATTTTTTTCAAGGTTTTACTCGATGCCCGTAAAAATACAATAGGTCCTACTCAACTTATGCCCAGACATTTTTTCTTAAACTCCTGTAGATATTTACGTTTTGCAATGGTGAATCAGAATAAATGGAGGTATTTTGGTATTGATAATGTTTACTGATGACTGTCTGTACTGAAAAATGACCTGGATTTATATTTATGCTTACATTTTCTAGCTTAATTAAGATGTTCTTCATCCAAAATAATTGCCCATAACTCTGATGGTCCTCTTTTAAAGAGCTGCCTCTAATCTCGTCTAATAATGCGACAAACCAGGATTGTACCGCATACTCCATGAACCACCTTATTATAACTGAGCATGGGGAGGCCTATGTAAGTAATCGTACAAGCACTACAAAAATAAGGTAATCTAAAATCTTCTCATAAATCCGAAGATTTTCTTCCTTAAGGTAACAAACCTTAGGATGAAATTGGGCAAAGGTGCAATATGCGATCCCACTCAGGAACTCAGGTAAATGTCCGCGTGTACTACGCGACTGTACTATATACCAACTCAACATCAACTCTATCCACTGCGTTCGTAAGTTTTAGAATTCTGTTCCGGGTTGATAGGGTCGCATAATTGTTTGTCGGCCGTTAAGTGTCCGATTTATTGGATCAACTTGCAAATTTCCAAGTGGCGACTATTATGATGCTGCTGCAGTTTCAAAATGCACTACTTTTTCTGTGGTAATGAACGATAGCGCAGAGCCGGCCTCATTCTTGCTCCGCCGAGGGTCCGTAAAAAAGTGGGGTCAGGTCAAATAAAAATGACACTGTGGGATACGGTGTAGTCCGGCCAGATAAAAGACGATAGAACGTATCGCAACGGTTATGAACTAGTAAATAGGATAAGGCGTGAAGGCCAGAGTATTATGGATACTTTAGTGAAGTGTTGAATGAGTAGAATATAAGTAATGAGTAAGTGACTCCCAGACGAGTGCACTCCAGAGGGTGGGCCGGAGTCCAGAGTCGCATTCCCTTTTTTGTTTGAGTGGGGCCGCATACTGCGTCATTGTCGGAAATGTTTCCATACTGGACGTTAAAATGAATTTTTCTGCATCATTCTTGCAAAATATCTTTTAAATGATGTAGGTTTCGGAAATCAGTAGAGAAATGCGCAGTGCTTAGGTGGGGATTTTTGCTCCAGCGCAATTAGTGCATGTAACTGCCCATGTGTTCACTCAAAATTCAGCGTGCCGCCTTGTAGGGTGGAATTTAACCGATGGCCCCGACAGACCGGCTTTAAAATATTTCCTAGGCAATATTTTACACCCAACAGCATATCAAAAAGTGTTGGCCACGAATTTAACAAGCGTCAGCACACACTATAAATAACTGCGAACGTCCAGTCAGATGGTATTGCCGGCAAGGACAAGGGGGACTGAAATGACCATTTCTGGCTCATTAGCCGTCGTCAGCTTGACATACCCAGACTCAAGTGGTGTCCCACCCGAGACTCGAACTGGCAACATTTTTGATCAGAGCCAAACGTCCTAACCACTGGGACACGAGCTCGTTGTCTCGCCGGTTTAGGTTAGGGGATATTGACACTCACTGATGAACGTTCACTTGATCGCTAACGGAACTCACCTGTCCCGCTCTGCCTTGGGTCTCGACAGAGGCCCTGACGGCCATAACAGCTGGACGTAGGGAGATAGTATTGCCGGCAAAAATAAGGGAGACTGGAACGGCCATTAGCCGTTTTCAGTCGGTCATACCCAGACTCAAGTGTTGTCCCATCCGAGCCTAGAACCCGCTGATGATTTACTGTTTCATCTGTGCCTCTCACTTGCGCCTGGCCCCGCCTCCACTCTTCTTGACTCTGATTTGACATTGGGTTCGAATGGCTGAGGGAAGAGAGAGTGTGGTAGATGCAACACAAGTTTACTATCCCTTAAAACGAGTCTACGCGTAAGGTATCGTCCCTGCACCAGCATGCGGTGGAGCACATGGTGGACGTCAGAAGAGCCGATGGTCAAACCGTTACAGTTTCTGAGAAGCCTCTGACATCTAAATCGACCACAATGTGGCCAGCAGGTCTATAATGGTGGCTTAACTTAAAAGGGAAGACCCCTGCCGCTGCGATCTTCAGGTCCAATTCCGCGTGAGAAGAGAATAAGTGGAAAACCAGGCGGGAAAATAGTTTATTCTGTACACAGCTAGTAGAAGATAGTTTAGAGAACGTTGGCAGCTGGACGAGCCTGCAAGTCATCACAGCACCCCGAGTGAGGTCATGTGTGAGTCAGCACAGACCGGATTGGGGACTGCAGACCTGGTGCCTACGTGCTAACGAGAGGTTGAGCGTTGCACGCGGAGTTGGGTCACTACAGGTCAATTAAGCTGCCGTGGTGTTCTCGTGCACAAAACGTCTTTTGCAGAAATAGGACGAGGATGTATCCTGGAACTTACTTTTGAAGCCGAATTCTACCGCTGTGTCAGAAAAAAATGTTCAGAGGGGCTTTCGATATTGCCATTGCTCAGAGCAAAGGGCATGAGTAAATGGTTCCTTTGCCGCAGTTGCGTCTCCTCTATCCCTTACTTCCATATCCCATCCACTTAGTCTCACGCAGTGCCCAGGTGGCCAAGCTTCCCCCCTCGCACACGCGTTTCCCTCTTACAGGGACGAGAAGGGTTTAGCCAACTAGAGACTGGCTGCAGACGTTTGCATACTTCCCCAACGCAAAGCCTGCGTTTCACATCGACCGGATAAGAAACTTGTCAGCACGCGCTACTTTGGCGGGAAAAGGTGGGTTATTTAAAAATCGCATCTCAGTAACCCTCAGCTTACGTCTCCCACACCGTGCACCATGCTTGCATTCCCCTCACAGAACGATAACAACTGTCCGCGCCTTGCCATTCGGACTTTCCAAAGGTGGATCTGTAGAGGAGTAGGGGTTGGGATGCTCTGATAGAGGTTCTTGACTGATGTTACTGAATAATTTAAAGCCCATCAGAAGCTTTCTGGATAGGCATACGCTATTATTGTCTGAATATACCAGACCCTAAAAGGGTCGCTGTGCCTGGAGGAGTGTATTTTTGACAGAATCAGCAAAAACCATTCCCTTAATTACCCTCACATCTGACAGTTCGACCGCCGAATTCGACTATGTCCGCCGTATGCTCCATCATAGGGTGGTGTAGGAACGGTCACTTGTGTTGGATTGTAGTGAAATTAGGCTTGCCATGCATATACCTCGCTCTCTCCCCACTCACCTACCTGGGCCCGATGACAAGACAAAGTCAAAAAGAACGGATGTAGGAGGGTGCGCAGGCCACACTACGCAAGAGCTATTTCAGCCTGACTCTCGGTACGTCAATCAGTCACTCCACACAATAAAACACACACTGGGCTGACCGGATGGCAACCTTCCAAGCCATGGCTTTTAGCACACTGTCATAGCTCCAAGTGCGTCAGATTATTTATAATGAGAAACATTCTCTGAACCGTCGACCGCACTCTCTCTCCCCACCACCAACATCAGGCCACTGTCCTAGCCGGTCAGTTGTCTGATGTGGGGTGGGGTGGATTCCGTGGCTGACTGGCCCGGCGAACCCGCCTATGCGCACCATAGTGCGACCTGGTCCCCTTGACACACACACACACACAGCAGGATTCACATACCCAGGGAATTAGAGGGAATGGTCACCTTCTGACTCCCAATCCACTCATTAGCCAAAAAACCTAACAGACTAAGCTGATGGTGTGTCTTTTGAGTGGGTCGGCTGGCAGCCTTCAAAGCCGCGGTAAACTTTGATAGTCCCAGGCACGCCCTAACCATGTAGCATAGGAGCTACATGCGGAACTAACTGAGAAGCAAACTTATAGACTTAGCTTACTCATCTTACACATGTACTTGCATACTGACAGACATGCTCAAAGTCGAATGTGAAAACGCCTTTGATCTATACTCTCACAAGCACTTAGAACGCTGAGTTAAGTAAACATTAAGCTTCCGGGGAATCGGCGCCGCCCCTTGCTTATCACACGTTCGAGTACCCGACCTCACATCTATTGCAGGGATTTATTTTAATAAATCAAACCGTAGCAGCTACGATATTCAGGCCCAGTTCCTTAAGCGAAGAGAAGCGCTGGGAGGCCAGAGTGGTGGGACCAATTTAATCTGTACAGAAGGAAATGGAGAATAGGTGGGAGGAAGTTGACTATCAGACCGCACGTCTAGTCGCGAGGGGGGCATGGTCCGAGGTGGTGAGAACGTAAGCAGTAATCGCAGTGGAGTCCTTTGTGAGTCGGCCCTAAAGTGATTGGCCAGACGGACTGGGTCAGGCTATGAGTGCGCGCGTGTTACCGGCCGCCGCAAGATGCAAGCGTTCACGGCACCTGAGGTTGGCTGTCTCAGAGGCAAGTCGAGAGTTGCGATCCCGTGACCCCATGCCTGGCGTGTCGCCGGCAGTGGAGCCACTACACATCTGCTTACTAAGGGAAACGCTCAAATCAGGAGGAGCGCCACGGAACACCGACTCCCCGTTACAACAAGCAAATAAACTTTTATCAAGACGGTCGGCATTGATTATACTACCAAAGTCGGGGCCAAGTATTCCTATGGCCAAAAACCTGACAGTGAAGATAATTTCTTTCAACATTTCACATAGGCCAATTTTCAGCAGCTGAAGGCAACCGGCCCCCTTGTTCCAGGGAAGCAGAAATGAATTCGGTAGGGCTTCGATGAAAATGGTATCGCTCACGGTCACGTGTGCAAAAGATATTGTCAATTACGTGTCAACCGTTGAAAAACGCTTTACTGAGCACGTTTTCGGAGGTCATTGCTCATGCCTTGCCGGTTCAAAGCACGCACTTTAATAAGCGCGGTAGAAAATTTATTATGACTGCCCCTGAAAGCCTGTCTGCCGAATTTTCCGCACGTTGCTCGACTTACGGTTTTTTGCGACGAACAACGACTAAACTTTGCAAATACTTTAATTCAGTTGACCCAATTGTGAAAATTTCAGGGCCTCGGTGGGTTTCGAACCCACACAGCAGGGAAGGTTTTGCGCAGCCAACGCTCTACCATTGAGCTACAGGGCTTACCCTGTGCGGTGAATTCAATCATCCTTAGGTCGATTTACCCACCCAAGCTTTTGCTCGTATGGAATCTACCATTACGGATACAGTAAGCTGACTGCCCAGGCAGGATTTCCTAAACAATCATCTAGAATCCGCCAGAATGACTACTAGGCTCACTTGATAATTAAGAGGGTTTGGCAGATTTTAATAACTCAGTTGAGCCAATTTTGAAAATTTCGTGGCCTCAGTGGGAGACACGAAACTGATGAGACAACGGAGATATAGTCGGAAGGGCCGTGTTTAAGAGGACAATTGACCTTCAAACGATTTCTCCCAGATTATTCATTTGTGTTCTAGTGTCAGATTCTCCCAGCCTCGTGCACTTAGTAAAGCTATTTAACGATGGTTAACTTTCATATATTGATACCCGGTAATAGACAGTCTGGCGATGTGGGGTTATAGCGTATTCTCCCAAATGCAAGGCAATCCATATCTGCTTGGCAAAAACAGTATGTCTCTCCTTTCAATGAAAGATAAGGTACAGTCAAATGTTTATTTCCGCATGACTGACTTAGTCTCAACAAAGGCAAAGGCAGCTGGAGCCACCAGATTGGTCTAAACCATACATTACAATTAGCCGGTGATTTCTGCTCGCAGTTATCGCACCATCGTCGTGGAAAGGTTCTTTTAAGTAGAAAAATGCCTTTATACAGCACTATAATAGATAATCAAAATCATGTCTAAGTTAGCCATACGCAATGCCGAATCGTTGTGATCTCAACGCCCTCTCTTCTCTTGACCTTACTTTGCATAGTTGACTAGTATAGTTCTAAAGCCCATGGTGCACAAGGTGGTTTTAGTCGTGTCCAGCTCAACTACATATGTCGTGCTAACTCATGGACTTTTACCCAAAATTCTAAAATTTGTTTTCCGTTACAGGAGACTGCTTAAATACGGCTACACTATTAATTCTCCTTCAATTTAATTCCGAAATATTTCAGTCTCTTCAGGTTCCCGACGTTTGGACGAGCTTCCTTCCAGTTGTCTGGGAAAACTACCCTCAGTAAAATGATTGCTTAAGCAGTATGCTATTTGTCAATTTACTTTAGATGTCCTTATACGTTTAAAAAAGTTTGCAGACGAAGTTTATAAAATATGTTCCTTATTGTATCGCTTGGTAGACAAGTACGTCTTCTTCATATTCTATATTGGAAGAAAGAATGTTTTTCGTATGTAAAAAACCTTCCAAATTCCTGAATGATTCCAAAATCGATTTGCCCTCACACTTGCCTTCAGGATTTCCAAACTAAAAACCAAATAAATTATGCCTGGTTACCCTATTGTGAAGATGACGTGTAGTGCATGTCGACTTACGCAATCGATGGGGACTATGTCATGTACTTTACAAGCAGCGTGGATAAATCGAGAGATACGAATCTTCATGGTTGGATATTCCAAAAACTTTAAAAAGTAACAATTTTAAACTTCCTAAAACCAACATCTACCCCTCATTCGAATATAAATTGAAACAAGACGTTATTTTCTACTTACTACTTACAAAAACAGGCGTTTTTGCGCGCATTGTATAAAATATACATACTTCCATTTAAAAGGAAATCGTAGATCAAAGAGTAAATGCATAGTAATGATCTAGTAAAATTCTACAGAAGATATTTTTTACTGGCAGTTTGAAAAGACCCGTTCAGATGGCTATATCCTGACTTGATCGAAATATCGTGGAATTATGCTGTACGATAATTAATCTTATAACTCTATTCAAGCAGTCACTTCTAGTTGAAAAAAAGAACTGTAAAACTTCGGTTGCTATTTCTCGAGAAGGCACTTATACTGTGCCCTTGAAAGATACAGATGATCAGATAGCATAATCGAATTTTAGCCACTGAGCGGCTGGAAAGGACTAACACATACCGGCTGAATGAGAAAAGTCAATTTTTGCATATATAAGGCAAACGATTCTACAGTTACATTCCAGCAGGAGGTAGTAGATAATAAAGACAAGGTTCCAAAAAAACACCGAACCGTTTGCTCAGATGTTTCTGTAATGCCCAGGAATCCTGAAAACCTGCACTAGGCATGTGGGTCAGCTGAAAAGCCCGGAGTATCAATTGTAATTTATACACGGAGACTTATGACTGAATACCATCTGCTTCACAGGGGACCCACGCTGGTGTCGACAAAACTCTTTCTTACCACTCAAAACTCAGTATACGCATCACCACAGTAACCGAAAACCCCACGTTTGTGAAATCCGGAACTGGGAGAACTAGAGGTTTTATGGGTGGGGCACAGAGGAGGAAAGAAAACGTAAGTTTAAAAATTACAGCCTGTAAAAGTAGATAATAATAGCAACAATTATTTATCTAACTTATTTTTAGCAACAAAAAGCGCGCAATAATGAAAAGGAGAGATGCAGCCAATAGGTAAAAATAACTTCGCGAATTGCGAAACTGCGCGAAGAACAGCGAATCTTCGGGATTAAAGTAAAACCATGAAAGATAGGCTCTTTCTCCTTTTTAAGCCAAAAAGCTGCCGCATGTCGTTGACAAAAATAGAACAAAACTAACCAGACTAAGCGAAACTGAAGAAACTAAACTAAAAAACAGATCTAAACTGGACTAAAACTAAAATGCAAATAAGAAAAGCAAATAATAAACTGAAAACTAAACTGAAGTAAACTAAAACTAAAACCAAACTATCTAAACTAAGATAAACTAAACTATATCAACCTAACTAAACTGAATCAAATAAACTGGATTATAAACTAAAAACTATACTAAGACCAATGATTCTGCTAAAATTCCCATTTTACGATTGAAAAGTCATATTGGCAAACAGTTGTTTTCAATCAAACATCATCTGGCCAATACAGTGACATGGGAATAAAAACGGTCAGTTAATTGCAGTTTTCATATGATCATCAGATTAGGGGGGGGTTAGTAGGTGAAAGTAAGTAGCTGGCTTTTCTCTCGTCTCCTGAATGCGGGCGCCAGCGCGTTTCTGACGATCGTTGCGATGCGCAGAGAAGACATGGTCAGTGGGTTTAGGTCTGTACGTCAGTTGCGTAGCGTGCGCTTGACTATTCTCTGTGTCTCCGTTTGGTGTGTTTGTAGCGGTTCTACAGCCCACCTCCTTCAAACGCGAGACGCCACTGACGTGGTCTCGCAGGGTAATTCTTTGTTGCTCAGTCGCACCCTTCCCAGCACGATGGGTCATGTCCACACCAACGCGCGACCTTTGCCCTCGCACGTCCGGGGCGCACACACGCACCCCAGACTAGTCTGGCCTATCAGCGACTTGAAGCTGACTAACAAGAAGCCCGCTCTGTGGCCCTTGTGAAAATTTTCGCACTGACGACACTGGGGATTGCGCACCCCAGGGTGCGGACGTAGGCAGCGTCACTGGCCGCGGTAACGACCTAAGGCTATGCGAGACCCAGTGGCAATTCTTTCCTAACTCTTGTGTACACAAGTCATTGTTCTTTCTTCTCTGGCTTTCCTACTATCTTCTCTGCTCACCTAAAGGAACCATGGGCCTGGAAGATCGTAGCTGCTAGGGTTAATCTTCTCAGCCTTGACTTCTGTCGATATTTTTCGGACGGCGTGGCTTCAGGAGGCGTGGGATTTCCGCGTGCAGTCGGCCAAGGGAGGCTAATTGCTCGTACCATCACATTTGGCAGAACAGCGTGGGTTTCGTTAAACGGATTGCCTCTGCCTTGGCTGTGGCTTGCACCCGTTTGCGCAGCCCTTTGGAGCAGTGTATTGGCGTGCGGTATATGACCCGAAACTCCTCTCTGGCATCCAATTGGTGGTTCGTATCAATCAAGTGTGCGAGGATTTAACTCGAGATCGATCGATCTTCTCGTTTGCTGAGCCAGGCTGGTACGTGCTCGCGTATTCTCTTCTCCAGACGTCACGTTGCTCGGCCAATATATCCCACTTCACAGGAGCAGGTGAAAGATAGATCCACAGATAGATCCGTACGAAACGTCGAGCACCGACGGGAGGATACTGATGATCGTGTTCATTAAGACTGAAGGACGAACAAACACTACTGTATAAAGATCACTGCTTACACATATTTGCACATCTTGAACTCGCGAATTTTTTCGTTGTCTCCGTTGGTGCGAGCTATTCTTTGATTTTAGGCGAAGGACTATTTTAAATGATTTGTCATCAGGTCAGTGTATGTGCATACAGTCGGCGACCAATCTCATGAGATGTTAGCCGAAATGCTGAAGTGCACATTTGATCAGGAAGTATTGCCAAATTAGGATTATAGTATTGATCATTCTGCAGCACACTCCCATGACATTTCAGTCAGTTTGAGGTTCTGGCTTTTAAATGAACTTCCTTCACCGTCTGTAGGAAATTTATATAAAAAATAAGCACTACGTAAGCAGTATGTATGTTTCAGCCGATTTTCGATTCATCTTAAATTTGAATATACTTTATGGAAAGAAGGCGCAAAAATAATCTTCCCCTTGCTCATTTGGTAGCAAACCAAGGCTTTCTCAAACCTTTTACTTGACGAAGGGGCATCTTTACGTTCTTATAAAAGTGCTAAGATTGGAGTTTTTAAGACCGTTAAATATCCATTCAAGGCGCATACGAAATAATCCACACTCGTTGGGAAATAGCAGGGTAGTATTTTGGATTTTTATGACATGGAAAGTCTACAGTTTGTAGACTGAAAACCCGATAAGCAAAGCCAACGGCAAATCGGACTAAAAATGTTTCAACAAGAGAATGATTATCTCCGCTGCTGCCATCAAAACGTAGTATTTTAGGGCTTGGGCGTTAATTTGGTATCAGACAGATATCACATCAAAGGTTTGTCGGCGTCCACTCGGTAACCAGTGCTGAGTAGATGCACCACGTTGGGGGGTAGGAGAGAGTTTTTTCGGTTTTTGTCAGCACAGCCAGAAAGTAGTTATTATTGGAAGAAGGCAAAGATCACGAGACTGGCAGAGTCTATTAACGTCATACAATTACGCTGATGTAAACGGCCATTGCCTATTAATAAGATAAATTAAGTGTCCAATTAAGTATCGACCTAGAAGGGTGAAACCTGATAGGTAAATAGAGTAGGGGCTATAAGTCTTAGATGTGCGCGCATGGTAAAGGGGTAGAGGAGGGGGGAGTAGTTATGACGGGAAGGCAGTCCATGTTACGGTGAAATCTTGTCAAGAGTGATTAACGAGCGAGGGGCAAAGGACAGGACAGCGGTCGGTCGTAAGGGGAGGGGGGGTAGGAGGCGTGAGGGGGGATGGGCCTATCGATCGTTACCACGGCAATGCGAGGTTGATCACATGATCCAGCTGCTTACAGAGTTCTGGTTGTCTTCTCTGTATTGAAACAGCCTCCGCTAATCATAGGAGACGCCTGATCTTCGCCCGAAGTACGACCTTAAATGCAGTCCTTGGTTCGACCGTATGGCCAGCGTCCACCATGTGCTCTGTGATTGAACTCTTAGGTATCGTATTTTCCGTCCTAAGCAGTCACTTCGGCACATGTTAAGCTGACCACGTTACCAACTGCCTTTGCGTGCGCCCAATGTATTCGCACCCGTATCAGCTCATTGCAGCGGCCTCCGCAAATCGTAGGAGAAGCCCAGTTTTGCGGAGGCCGCTGCAATTCGAAGAAAACCAGAACTCTGTAAGCAGCTGAATCATGTGATAAATCTCACATTGCCCTGTCCTTTGTCTCCACTCGTTACAGGCTTTCCCTGTAACATGAACGGCCTTGCTGTGACAACGACCCCTTTCCCTCCTCCACCCCCCCCACCATGCACCCACATCTAAGACTAATAGTCCCTACTCGATTTATCTATCAAGTTTCATCCTTCTAGGTAGATATTTAACTAGACAGTTAATTTATCTTATTGATAGGCAATGATCGTTTGCAGTTGAATAAGAGTTCGCGAAATTGTATGACATCAATAACTTCTCCTAGTCTAGTGATATTTGCCTTTCTCAAATTTCTTCCGGGAAAACAGTTTCAGTAGATATTATTGCTGGCAAAGACAAGGGAGGCTGGAATGGCCAGTTCTGCCTCATTATCCATCGTCAGCCAGTCATAACCCACCCCAAAAGGGCACCATCCGTGGCTTAAACTTGCGAACCTTTAATCAGAAGTATAGCGCTATAAGCATTGAGCCACGAGCTCATAGTCCTGCCGGTTTGGATCAGGAGATATTGACACTCTTTGATGAAAGGGCAACTATGATGTTTAGGGCCCACTAGATATCTATTACCTCGACCCAACTGCTTAAAGTATTTAGTGGTCAATCATTTAATTCTTGGCTAGTGAGCATAAATTAATGCGTAATTGTAGCGGAATCCATCGAATAATATTAAATTAAGTAAGATTATGCCTGTTTTAATATGCTAAATAGAATAAGATTCAATCAACATAAACCTCTTTTGCGTAGAATGCGAAAGCTAATCGAGAGAAATTTGACATTATGTAGACGGAATTCAACGAAAATGGAAATTCGTCCTCTTATTGGTGGAATTTAACGAATAAAATTAAAGTCAGGCTACCGAACATTTGCAAGTTGTTTTTTATTATAATTCGACGGGATTTTTCGGCCTCTATAATCATTCTTGCCAACGAAAGTTCACCGATCGATAGTGGGACTCACTTTTCTTGCTTTGCCTTGGAGCTCGTTTTTCAGCCCCGTCAGAAGGTGCACTGCGACTGGTAGTCCAACCAGATAGTATTGCCGGCAAAGACAAGGGAGACTGTCAAGGCTATCGATCGGTAAACGTTCATCAACGAGTGTCAATATCTCCCGATATAAACCGACAATACAACGGTCTCGTGGCTCAAAGTTTAGAGCGTTAGACTCTGTTCAAAATGGTCACGATTTCGAGCTTTGGTGGTGCACCACTTGGCGTTGGATACGACTGGCTGACGACGGCTAATGAACCAGAAATGGAAATTTCAGTCTCCGTTTTCTTCGCTGTCAATACCATCTGCCTAAACTACTAACTGCTATGGCTGCTCTCAGGACCCAACGTTGGGACTCAAGACACACCGGAAAAAGTGATTTTCACTAGTGATCGGTGAACTTTCATCAACAAAGCCAGAAAACTTTCGTTGGTTTTTTGAAGGCACTGGACTGTCAGATCGATGCATTTTACTTCACAGAAGTCCACAACCCCTTAAAGATGGGTGTAAGCATAATAGAATAAAACTCCAGAGGTCATGGCGAACTCCTTGCTTATCGGCAACCATTTCGCGGGCAACGCGAATGAATCGCCAGTTTCGAAACTGCTTGTACCTGTTATTTATTTATCCAGGGAACATAGGTAAGTATGCTATCAACGCACGTTGGTCATCCACTTTACCAAATCTTTTATGGAGATTTATTAATCGGTGACTAGCGCTTCTGGGCTCGGAATATCGACACCCGGACACCAAGGTCAGTGTGATGCATGGAAGGGGTAGGGATGATTAGAGGAAACTGCTCCGTTTACTTACTGTAACTCGCTGACCACGAAACTCCAGCCTGTGAGCGAATAAATATTTGGCGTAAACTTTACAATTGTGGGTTTTTTAATTTCCTCACAAATTAATTTCTCACTTGGAGGAAATGAGTATTGCAAAGGTTCTATAGGCGCGGATTGAAATTTGATATGAATATTTTGGTCGAAGTCCATCAGTCACTGCATTTTAACAGAGTACTATGCATAACCTGCCGACAGACAGTCGGTAATACAACTTACGGCAATTATTTACCATACTGACAGTACGGGTGCTAGCTGGAAGCCTAGACGCTCGTGCTTCGCCGTTATTCTGCCACTGCATGGCACAGCTGCTGGAGGGAGTCGCCAGCATTCTCTGTGTTGTTTTATGGTAGGTACTTTAGTTTTCTTTAATTGCAGCGTTTTTATTTCCCCAGAAATAAATCTCTAACTTGGATTAATTCAGCATATGCTATGTAGTCATAGCCCACAGTCAGCCGCTCAAATCCAGAAAGCTGACTGAGAACACCAACAGTTGTGGTTCCTCCTCCTCAAAATATTCCCTCCCAGGCTTCCATTAGTCCCCATCCTGCACTCTCGTCCTTACTTTGCACAAAGTTCTGCGAACTGCCTAAACTTGACTATTTCGTCCACTGATCTGTCCACCTGTCTACAATCTGTGCATTTGTATTGACCGATAACAGCTTGTCGAAAAGTTGTGCTCATTTTTTTTAAAAAACGTTATGATAGGACTTGACGGACTGTCAGCGTTTACACTAGGACTATTTTTAAATTACATGAGGGTAAACTTAAAGGGGTTCTGATTGCGCTATCGAAATGCAAAGCGTCGATTAGCCTTGTTTTATGGCGCCCGAAGTTGCTTGCGACCATCATTTACATCCTACAGCTGAAACGGTAGGGACTATTTATGTCCTCCTATCTATGCCCAACAGGACATGGAAACAAGAACCACTCGTCATTCAGATGGCTTGGTGTTGGATAATTACGTAATCTTAGCGCTAAAGGTAGATATACATGGTGTCCCAAGAAATGCATGCACATTTCACATACTTGTAAAATTGGTATTTATCATAATTTTATTATTTCAAAAATGCAAAAATATCAAAAGTTTCAGTTTTATTGGTATTTTTCACTGAATGCTCTAAAACTGACGTCCATTATGATCATGACACTGCTGACCACGCTTAGCAATGGAATGGCACACACTATAAAACAATTCTCTTGGTATTTGGGTGCATTCATTTTCAATGATTTCTCTCAATTCAGCCACTGTTGCAATAGTCAAAATACAGTGTAAAACAATAAAATGATATTCATAAATATTTATTCATTTTTGAAATAATAAAATAATAATAAACACCAAGTTTACAATTGTTTAAAATGTGTACACATTTTTTGAGACACCGTTTTTTGAGCTGCGTTTCCCAAAGTCTTACAGTAGAAAAATAAACATCCTGATAAAAAAGAAGACATATTCTAGTTTATCAAGTAATATTATATCGTACAGTAAAGATATTTTTTCAGAAAACCAGAAAATTTCGGAAAAAGAAAAATCTGAGCTAATAAGGAAACGTTAGTTTTAAATGTAGAGGTAGACTGCTCATGCAACAACCGCAGTGAATAAAGCAGCACAGATAGAATTACATTTAAAAGAAGCGCGTTGATGAAATGTTTGGATAAGTATATTTCCACATTGCGTGCCATGAAAAGTATCGTATATTGCGCAGTCAGAACAGTATTGGAACGCAGAGAACACATGGCACACAAAAATGTTCAGTTATTTCTTTTTTTTTATCCACCTGACCAAATTTTAACTTGATTGTGCCGATTGGGACGTCACGGGAGTAAGTTAGGTCGTAAGCTCACATTTGCACATGGCAGTCAGTGACTAATAAGTTTAGAGTAATTTTTAAGGCACCATCGTAAACATACCATATTGCGTAAACTGAAAAAACTTTCTTTCCATCAGATTTCTTTGTAATCATTTTGAGGATATGATAACGACGAGATTCCAATCGTTCTTGAAATTCTGCTTACGACTTCAGGATTTTCAGTGTTTTTATTCGATCGTCCATAAATGCGGATTTTGTTCTACGCGTTTACCCAAAACCGCCTTTGCGCAACAGCGTAGCCGGACGCAAAATTTTCCCGCGCGTTGCAATTTTAATCCCACTTGACAGGTTTGTCGCTGTAATCTGAACCGGCTTGCTTAGACAACTACCCTCCCCTCTCACGATACGCACCTGCATATCAGATCAACAGATCATGCTCTATTTACCTGTCACCTTTCATCCTTCTCTGTCTACACTGCCTTATTAAAAGGCCGTAGGCAGTTGAATGACAAGTCGCGACATTCTATAAACATCAATAAATTCTGCGTGCTTCGTCGGCTTTGTCGCGTGCAATAGCTGTAATCCACTGCTTACGTTTGTTTTCTTCGGCCTCCGATCGTGGTTCGTCTTTGTAAGATTGACTTCAATCCTATAAAGCAATTGAACTAGGTATAAACGCACGAGGTGTTATGCTTGTTTGAATAAGTCTATTCCATCCAAAGTAGCATTTCGCAAAGTGTCTGTGGCTTGCAGCACATGCATTGAAACAAAATGTTATCGCAGCGTACTACGCACAATGTAAAAATCCCCCACTGCTCCCTCCCCCCCCCCCGGCCCCCCCCCCTAAAACGCCCCCCCCCCGCTGCTATCCGAGTGGAGACAACCGCCCTGATTCAGGTGGCTGTAATCACGCACGCACGCACTAGCCAACCAATCAGCGCCAGGCGTCCACGCTCGAGCCCGGCGGCCAACTCTGACGTACGTCCCATCACTCGTGATCTTCTTTTAGGCGTTTTTTTCTGTTGACGAGTGAAGCGCTGGTTAAGTTTCGCAGCGCAGTGTGCGAAACATGGTGAGCGAGGGGGTGGGTGGAGGGGCAAATGAAAAAGCGCTATGGCGAAAAGGTGCAGTACGTGCAGCCTCTGCAACTGACAGCTTTAGGAGGAGGAGCTTGAGGTGCCAAATATATATATTAACATATATATATGGAACAAAAGTGCTCATCCAATCTATCTGGAAAGGGCACATACTTGTCCCGGAAGTGCCTTGAGGCTCGTACTTGACCGATATCAAACTTGTCGCTTAGCGACCTCAGAATATGATGGAGTGCATCCGACAAAGACAAGGGCGACCGAAATGGCCATTTCTGGCTTGTTAGCCATCATCAGCCAGTCATACCCAATCTCAGGGGTCGGAACCCCCGAGATTCGAACCCGGGACAAGTATGTGCCCTTACCAGATAGATCGGATGAGCACCTTTGTTCCATCATATCACCGATCACAACCGACAAAGCAACGAGCCTGTGGTGCCCAGGTAAGGTGGTAAACCCAATGACCAAAGGTCCTGTTTTCGAATCTCGGGGGTTCCGACCCCTGAGATTGGGTATGACTTGCTGATGACGGCTAAAAAGCCAGAAATGGCCATTCCGGCCTCCCTTGTCTTTGTCGGATCCACTCCATATATATATATCGGCCTCTTAGGCTGGCATATTCGCAGGTTGAAAGAGGCAATTTGCGAAAGACAAAAGAACAGGAAAGCAAAGGAGGAGGAGGAGGAGGAGGAGGAGGAGTAATAAAGGCCAAATTGGCAAGAATGATAACAGACGCTGAAAAATCTCGTCACCTTATAATAAAAAACTACTTTCAAATGTTCGGTAGCCTGAATTTAATTTTTTTCATTAAATTTCACCAATAGGAGGACGAATTTAAATTTCCATTAAATTCCGCCTACACAAGGTCAAATTTTCCTCGATTAGCTTTCATATTCTACGCAATAAATATTTGTGTTGATTGAATTTAATTCTATTTAGCATACTAAAACAAGCATAATCTTATTTTTTTTAATATGTCTTGATCAATACCGCCATGATTACATATTAATTTACGCTCACTAGCCAAGAATTTAATGTTTGATCACAAAATACTTTAAGCAGTTGGGCGGGGAAAATAGATATCTAGTGGGCCCTACAAATCATTTTTGCCGCCAAATCTTGTGGACTTCGGTAGAAAGTGCGAACGACAGGATCCGCTATGGTGCTAGGACAGGAAGTCGTGGCACTTGTACCGCGGTCTGTACTTTTGGTGTGCCCGCACCCAACAACAGCACGTACATACACCTTAAAACTTTAGCTGAAGCTGAACTTGACCTGAGTATTTGGTCACTTTTAAGACCAAACAATAAGTGGAGTAAACACTGGGTGACTAGGGTCGCATGGTCGAAAAACTCTACAGACTGAGCGGCAAATGATGTTTACTAACCTACAAGTTTGTTGAGCGAAAACAGTCTGGTTACTGCAGAATAAAGAAATATAAAACCCACGTGGTCAGTAGGGGCTTATTATAGGAGGGAAGAGGACCACCAGCCCTCAATTTCGCCTCGGGTACTCTGTTTGCTGAGCTACCGGCTTTCAGCTTTTGAATTTCCTCAGAAATTAATCGCATCTTTTCCATAGTGTGAGTTTGAAAATTGCATAAATAACAGAATTTAATAGATCCATTAATTTTGAAAGTACTCATCAGCTGCTTTCTCTCGCTGTATAACGTGAGTAACGTATGAGAAAATAGAAAGTTGAATTCGTATATATTGAAATATTGGCATTCCAAGCGATATATTTAATGAGCGATAACGTCCTTTGGGAAAGAGAAATGCTTATCAGGTGAATTTTGGAAACAGCTCGTCTTCAGACTTGTGACATATGTACAAAAACAGTTAACTTGAGACGATGACTAACACAGGGTTATATAGTCTGTAAGTGTGTGAGTAGATATTAATCATCCACATTCGGTTATGCAGGCAATGGGAATAATTGTCACTTGTATGTGATTATGTGGGCCGGGGGATAGTTGTCATCCGTATTTGATCATGTGGTAGGCGTTGGCTGTCTTTGCTTCCATCTGATTGTCAGTGATTTGTAATTCACAGCAAGATCGATATGCCTGTTAATGCATGCGTCATCTGAGTGCATTGCCTCCAGGAATTTTCGACCCTTCTTAGATGGGCAGGTCTCACCGATTTGGGTTTGCTCCCATGCAAACTTGTGTTCTGTGTCCAGTGTGCGCATGGCAACCTATGAATGACGACCTTGTCTCCCCACCGCTAACTGGTGTTTATGGATGCGGGTGGATAGAGCTTACCTGGTTAGGCCACAATATACTGCATCACAACTGGAACACGGAATTTGTAGCCAACTTCCTTTCGGTTGAAATGGGTAACCCTGTCCTTAGGGTGTACGAGTTGGGTGCGCAATGTTCTTGCTAGCTTTTGCGCAATCTCTGTTTTGTGTTTTGTAGCTGTCTTTCGATGAGCTCGGATATATTCCTCACATATGGGAGCGCTTGCCAATTCGTTGGTTTTGGCGCTTTAGTCGTTGCAGTTCCGGATTGGCGGTTGTCTTTGAACTGTTGTTGTCGTATGCATCGATGAACAAAGTCTGGAGGATACACATTTTCGGAAAATAGTTTCCGAAGGTACTTTATTTCTGTTCACTCTGCTTCTTCATCCGAACGGTATGTTGTTGCTCGGCTGAGCAAGCTGTTGATAGAACTGCGTTTGTAGGATATTGGATGATTACTCCCATAATGTAAAATGACCTCGGAATATGTGTCTTTACGGTACACTGATGTGTGGAGTGTTCCATCGGTGTTCCTGTGTTCTCCTGTTGAATTCGTAGAGAAAAGGTCAGTAAGGTAATATAACGTGGTCGCGAAGGCTAATCAGTAACGTAAGTATTTTAAAATAAAAGGAAAACAGAACTTCTCGTTCATCCATTACTTAACACTTGCTTAATAAGTGTCATTCTTTGTACCCAAAAACTTCTTTCCACGTACTTGTTCGGGCACGAAGAACTGGCACATTGCGTTACCTGCAGGTGGCCTTTATACGGTGGTCAAAACCCGACCTATGTTAACAATTTGATCATGTTGTTAACTTAATTTTGCCCTGGTAAAATCCGGCTCCCTGATTTACACATTTTTCTGCCCACCTTTTAGATTTAACGTTTTTTTCCTCACTTTTACTTTCCACAATGTTTTAACATACTTACGTTACTGATTAGCCTTCGTAACAAGGTCCTATGAGTTGACCCGATTGGGCAGTCAGCTTGCTGTTCCATGTTGGTGGATTCCACACGAGCGGTAAAGTTGGGTGGGTAATATCGACCCAAGTGTGATTAAATTCATGGCGCGAGGTGGGGCGTTTGTAGCTTAGCGGTTAGAGCGTTGGCTTCCTGTAAAGGCCTTCTCTAATACGCGGGTTCAAATCCCGTCGAACGCCTCGAATTTGTTTCAAAATTGGGTCAACTCAAATTAAGCAAATCTGCCAAACCTCCTAATAGGTTCTATGACCTAACTGACCTTCTCTGTACGAACTCAATTTTGAATTTTCTCATACTTTATTCACCTTATGCGCCAAGAGGTAGCAGCTGATGAGCACTCTCGACATTTATGGATCAATTAAATTCTACTGTTTATGCAACTTTCAAATTCCTTGCGAAATTAATTTTTTTACTCGAAATCAATCAGCATATGCAAGGGTCTACAGATGTACACCAAAACTTGATATGAATATTTGGGCTGAAGTCCATCCGCCACTGAGGAATAACCACGTTATGTTCATAGGCTGCCTCTAGGCAGGCAGTCTTCTAACCTAAATAATCATTGACCATAATAACTGCCCGGATACTAGCTAAAAGTCCAGGCCGGTGTTCCATCGCTATTTTGCCACTGCTCGACAGAACTGCGAAAGGTCCAACTCATCAGTAGATCCGTCTGCAAACCTTGTTCGCTTTTTGGTAGATATGCCCGTTTTTAAGTTTCAGCTTTTTAACTTCCTCAAAAATTAATTTCTAACATGAGTCTACAGGTGAAGACCGTAACTGCAAACTGTGTTGAAAATATGTTAGGTCTAACAATTTAACAAATGGTCAATACAGAAGCAAATACCAACTGACTGGAAATATCTAACCGAAAGAATGGCGTAAAGCGTACGAGAAATCCTACAATTGACAGCTTTGCGGTACTTCGGAAATGAGACCACCAGTCAAAGTTAAGGCCTCCATATTTCAATTTTGGTACAGATTAAACTGGTAAATTCACAATCACTTGAACTATTGAGACCATAATAGTGCAACTAGTGTTACTAGAGAGAGGATGCTTTATTTCGAAGGTAATATCCGAAATTGGCTCCATTCACGGAGAGCAAGTGATGAGGCAAGGTAAAGGGTCATGATAAAGGGTCATAGAATACTCTAAGTTAAAGGTTTATACGATATCCACACCTGTTATGGAGACGTTTATTCACACGTGAGGTAGCGTGCTATGAATGGGAGTTCAGAGTGCTGAAATACCGATGTTCGGCCATACTTATGATGGAAGCTTCGGCGCTTAGTACGGAAAGACTTCGCAGCCATTAGTTCAGAATGGAGAGGGTGAGTGACCTCACTAAGGATGTGATCAAAAAATTGTTTGACCGTTTTAAAGTGTCCCTGTATTATAATGTCAGCTAATAGATGGAAAAAACCGGCAACTGAAGAAAGCATTCTGGGGATACCTTTAAAAATGGCCAGGTCTTTTTTTAAATAAAGCTGGAAAAATAACTGGAGAGCAGTAAATGATGAGGGGGAGAATGTAGGCATTTATAAATCGCCGGATTAGGGTTTGCGGTACGCGAAATGAACGCGAACAGTGAAATGAGATGACGTGTTTGCTCGGCTAGTGTCTTTCATCTTCCATGTGGTTGCTAAAATAATGAAAGCAAGGGCACTGCAATTTTGCCGCATGCGCAGACTCCTTAGATATTAGGTGGAAAAAATTGAATTCTTATCATGAAACAATTCTTCCTTACCGAACGTTTACTCACCTCTTGAGCTGACCTCCACCATTTTATTATTCATAAATGGTAACTCAGATGTGCTATTGTACAACCGTCTTTACGAGTATTCGTGGTGTCCGGTGATCTTTTTCAAACTCTATTAAAGGTCCGCTCAAGTTATTGTGCTGAAAATTATAACCTTGAAAAGAAGGATGTTTTACTTAGGTCCTCCGGTAGGTTTTGGGTGCCTGAGTAACCTTTTCATTCAAAAGTTCCACATAACGCTGCAGTAAAAAATACTAAGTTGACAAAATGTAGCTTAGGTCAGGCCAGTCTCTTAACTTATTGTGCAGAGGCACAAATTAGTCAAGAGACTCAATTGTACATTAACGCAAGCATGACCTGTGTTGGCCAGATATTTGCTAATTTATTACTTCACACCGATGTTGGACCATAGACACACCATGGAACATATTTTTGGCCGAAAAAATGTACCTAGGCGCATCGGTAGCACGCATAAGCACTTGGATTTGGCATGGTCGGTCGCAGTCGGCTGGCACGTTGCGACTTTAACTCCGCTAAGCCCACAGCTAATTAAAAGTAGAGGTAAATTAAGGGAGTCACAAACAAAAGCTGAGCACTAATAAGCTGTACAGGCCCCAGGAGATCAAAAGCGCCGTGTTCAACTACAGTATTTAGATTTAGTGTTAACCTTGTCAACCGAACTTCATGTTGTTAGGGAAAACTACTAAAGTTCGGGTGCAGAGAAAAAATTGAAAAGTGAAGAAAGTTTCCATCATAGGAATATGCTATTGCCAATCCATTCAAGCTAAACTTTCAGTAATACGAAGTATTATGCTCTGTAATTAAACTAATAGAAGTACATGTTGAAACAACTAGGACGAGGTTGATCAACAGAGTTAAATAATAGTTGCCGAGTTTTACTACTGGAAGGCTGAATTGAGTTTTTTCACTTTGCAGTCAGCCGTTAAAAAGGTGGGAGGATATTAATTTTGGAGAGATATGACTATTCCTAGTTTAAAGTATATTCTAGATTTTATACTTCCCAGATTGCTTCTAGGGGGTATTGACCTCCAGTCCAGAATAAGTGGCACTTATGTTTAGCATATGAATTCCGCTGTGGATTAATGAAGTAAAAGATTCGTAATCATGTGAATCGTAGGCTATTCATTCCCTTTGTAATTAATGTTAATATGTTTGCTACTTAATTAATATGAGTAGTTCTAATTATTGCAATTGACTGTCTGATTTAATTCCCGGTAAAAACGGTAAGCATGGGATAAGTTAGGGTCCATAGTTCACGGGGTGGGCGATAAAGTACCCTCGGCACAGACTTTTCTGGGGCAAGTAGCTGTTTAACCTGAGAATATTCATCTACCTTTTCATCCATATTTAACCGGATGCTTATGATTTTCTATCTATCTTACAATTGTATCCCGCGAAGCTACGTGCACTGTGGGGTCTCAGTTGGAAAATCAATGTATTCGGTCTATTGAAAAAGCTATACTGGAATTGCCTCCTCCCCCTTATATTGGGATTTTTTATGATGACGGTTGGGAAGTTTGGTTCGATGTAAGCCGGTAATTTCTTTTAGATGCTCAATAATAGTGCGATTTACTTAAGTTACTTTAGGCATTCCATTTGATATGCTGTGTATGTCTCCTGTTTACAGCATAGACAGTAGCCTGACTATGGGTTGCTGGAACACGATTTGGGCACTTAGTAACAATCGGCCTGGAATCCTACCAATAAGCGACTCCAAGGAAAGACAAACTCTCCAACCCTGAACCATCGGCACCGTCCGCTAAGGTTTGTGAAAAATATTATATCCCATGTGCAAAGTATTCTAACTTCAAATCAAAATCTCTCTCGCTCTCTCAGTTGCACAGTTAGTTCTCACTTAGTACGTTTGATTGAGATCTCTGTCAACATGAAGGCTTTCATTGTCACCTAGATGTTCACATTTTTTCCCTTTACCTTGTTATAAAACGAACTGTTCTGACACTGCGCGCGCTAAGACTATCCAAATGGGAAGCAAGCCACTTCTCATTGAGGTATTATAATACTGAGAGTTTGACTGTCACGAGTCACAGTGTCCATTATGTGTCCACAGCATGGCGGGTGTAGGATCGCCGATTTGTGCGTAAATTAGTTTAAAGTGATCGTAGACTTGCGCAGCATCTACCGCATTCTCTTCTCCCTCCGTCACCTGGACTCGACGTCAAGACGTAGAGAAGAAGATCGAAGGCAGGATCAAGAGCCGTAGCTGAGAATGGTAAACAAATCGTCTACCCGTGCCACACACGCCTGGTCCGCGCCAAATGGATCAGGATCTAACCAAACAAGCACCTGCCAATCCCTCGGACAGAAGGCCCAAAATATGCTCACGGCATCCGCTTAACTGCCCACACTGTCCACGCATATTTACTCACCACACTTGCCTATTCGGTCACATAAGTCTCCATGTAAACCTGTGGTAGAACACTACTGACTATACAAATTCAACACCTATCTCCTCACAAGATTACACCCTACATGAAGACATCCAAAATTATACGACAGTTTGACCATCGATTTCGATTATATACACTACGAGTTTCAACAAGTTGAAGCATGCAGTGAATGTGGCTAAGTATAATGAAGGCATATACGCCGGGTCTAACGCACTCTCTGACCACCACCGCATCGGGAACCGGCGTCAAGACAGAGTAAAGAAGGCCGGAAATGCGAGAGGGCGCAAACGGCTAGCGCGACAAAAATTCAACACACGTACCAAGCAGCATGTCTTGCTAGATGGGCTCCCGACTGGGAACGCCATATAGGTCACACTACGAAGGAGCCATTGAATCTGACTCTCACCCCGCAGACGGCTACATCACAGAACAAGACATACTGGACCGACTGCGGTGTCCGAGTTAACCCGCCAGCTGGCAACCCTCCAAACCACGGCTTTTAGCGCGCCGCGATAGTTTCAAACGCATCAGATTCATTATAGTGAGGAAGGAAACGCGCCGAGAGTCAACATCAATCACTCCCCCAACGCCAGCAACAGGCAACCGCCTAGCTGTCGGCCACCTGAGGTGGGATGGGCGCAACGCTGAAAAGGAAAACAGATCGGAGATGAGCATGGCAGAGCTTTTGTGCGAGAAAAGAGGAATAGAGAGAGGGGGAGGATAGAAGAACGAGGTAGACGGAGAAGAGGAGCGAAGGCAATAACGAGGAAAGGAAGGAAAGAAGGAGGGAGGGTGAACGAGAAAAGCAAAGAACAAGAAGACGAAAGAGAAAACAAGGAGAGCAAAAGAAAGAACAAGAACTCAGCTTTCCTTGCAGCAGAGAAATACACGCATGCCACAAACATGAAGTCGGTGCCCATCAAGTAAGCGTGTACTTCAGCCCCTTCTTCGTATGGATCCTCTGCTATATGCGTTATCTGAGCATTTAGTCCCCTTTGTGTGAAATACTAGCGTGTTTTGTGAGAGCTGTGTCAGCCACGTCTTTCAAACTAGGAAAGGGCAAAGTGGGTGGGTAGGATCTCGGCGCACATTTCTCCTTATAGACAGTCTGATATACCCATCATCGTGCACTAAACGTCGTAGCTTGGAAGCTTGTCAGTTAAAGATTCCACATTGACCTTGCAATCAGCCCAGTATGCGTGTCTGGTTGGACTGAGAGTTAGATTGAAGATAGCCCCTATATTGGGATTTGAACTGGTGTAGTGGCTAGCATAGGAGCAGTATCGGCCATCTGCGTTGCTTACTGCCTCCGGTTCTGACACTGAAGACGTGTTTGAGAGACGGAGTGGGTGCGGTAGATGCAGTGTAAGTCTACTATCCTATAAACTAAATCACGCAAAGTCAACGTCAGAACCGAGGCTCGAACTCTTGTATACGCATTTGTGTGCGTGTGCATATTAAGAAAGCAACCGAGGCGATGACCTAAAAATGCTGACTATGTCGTTGGCGTCTGAATGCTAAACATATCCACAGCGTAAGTGTCTGCTACTAAACTTCATTTGCCTACGGAAGAACAATTAGCAAATATCAAGTTTTGACAGGTCATTCCTGAAAGAAAGACAATCAAGGTATGATGATTGGGATAGAGGAGAAGCGACGTATCGTTCCTATGAGAGCAACGAAAAGAAAACAGACAAAACGACAAATCTCTGAGGTCACTAACATAAACTGAACACAAACTGCGCCAACCTTGAATTACGAACCAAATCCTTTTCTTATCGAGTGCTTGAAGAATGGGGCAAGCAATCTTCTATGGTTGTGCTTGATGACAGCTTTGAGGCATTTAAAATTAGACTTGATGAAATTTTACTCGATGGTCATAGATCTGGTAGACATTAATGATTGATAAAATGTTCCAATATTGATAGTCAGTCTATTTACGTTTTGCTAGCGTCTATCTGTAAGTAGGTTTTTCAAAGGTTCTACCTATCTCTCTGATACCTACTGAATTATACTACACACTTCCTTTTAAGTATGCAAATAAAGTGGACTTTTAAATGCCTTTTCCGACGGTAACTTACAAGGATGAAAAACTTTTGTGACTGGCTCGCGTCGAATTGAACTCGCCTGAGGTCCCGCAGCCTTTGGTCTCGGCGTCTGGGAACAGCCAATCACAGTTGCCGCATAGATGCCTTCTGCGCCGGCGAAGAATAACAAGCCTGCACGCATGAAAGCTTGCTCTCTGGGCCGCGAGAATTTCCTGTAACTATGCCGCACTTCGGATCACGCTCCTCTAGCGGAAGGTCGTGCTCTCCGTAGTCAATCTCTTTCTTTCTATCCTTCGTTCCTCTGTGTACACAATATACTGTTCCTACTTCTTTGGCCGTCCCAAGACTTATTCTCTACTAACTGACCATGGTCTGAAGGTCGCAGTTGCTAGGGTTTAACTTACTTAACACCCTGCGATAGGAATTCGTGTTATAACCTAAAATGTGTGCACTCGTTTGCTGTTACTCACGGGTACGTAATACTCTATTTTACAATTTCTAAACTAGAACCGAAAAGCTCTTATTTAGACGCCATAAAACCTCGATTGTACATTGGCAGACGGTTGCCGTTACAATGTCACTCATGTTCACATGTCCGCATGTTATTTGAATGCAGGCTAGAAGTTGTTTATGCATGTATCTGAGATTATTCTAGTTCAAACAGCGTAGCTTATTTTTAGGGTCAAACGTCGAGCGTATGTTAAGCGTTCAGAAATTCGCATTTGTGCCGTTAACAAAGAATCACATAGAACTTCCATCGAAATTGGAAGGTAATGGTACTTACCTGTGAATCCCCAGAAGTGTGTAATCTGCCAAGAAAATAATCAGCTCTACTATGAAAATGTCCTGTGGTAAGTAGTCATATGTGAGGTGTTTAGTAACCTGCCGTTGGACAGTTCCGGGACGCGCTGAAACTTTGACAGTTTGCCTTATTTCGTGCCATTATGAGACAGTTCGTATACGATACAACAAAAATCTTAAGACCAACCTAGAAGAGTTCCACAGTTTCCGCTCTACAGCCAGCCCTTTCCGAAATATTGTTGGCACGAAAGTGCTAGGGACAATTTCCGGATTAGCCTCGATCCATGAAAGCACTTAGCCAAGGTCATGCGACGGTGGCATTCATTAATCTATCTCGGTCTCAGCACGACAACGAACATTCATATTTTTCCTTGGATTTCCGGGCGCGGAATCCTTATACGTGGTCACGTTACAACCACCAATCAGGTATTGGAAAGTGTTGCCGATGAGGACACAGGAGACCGGAATGACCGTTGTTTATTTATTTTGAGTTGCAAAACATCCATACCCTTAACCTAGACGGTGACCTTAGGTTTGAACTTGAGACAACAGTCTATTGAGCAGTTTAAGGTGCGGGTACGGTTTCAAGTCCTGTTAGTTGCGCTCAGGAATATTCAAATTTGCATGGGATATTTAAATGCAAATGGCAAAGCAGACTAACTCAAGACCACCTGACTCAACTTCCACTAAACTCTGACGATCGAAGCGAGAAGGTTTTCGAAACGTCAGTTCAAATATAATTTGGAGCATGAACCCGCCCCCTTTTCTTTTTCCTTACTTTTGGGAGATGATTAACGCGATTAAATGAAAATATATTTTATAGAAAACATACATAAACTAGTGCTTCTTGTACTCTTTTGCTAGCGAATTACGTCTTATCTATCGATTTTAAAAGATCCTAATTATGAGATATTTTAAGATATTGAAATAATCATTCATAGTACATTTTATCCGTCAATGCATATGTGTCGTCTACGAAGTATATAACATGATCCAGAATTTTAGGAAAACAATGTTGCCTCTTCCTCATATCGTAGAAAAATGTGTAATTTTCCTTAGACAAAATTTATTCAGATTACCGTCTCGAAACCTTGAATTAAAGTGTGACAACCGGTAGGATTCAAAATTATTAAGCAATTTAGAATCCCTTTCAAGCTAGAAAATACCCTTTTTTCAAGCATAAAAGCCCAGAGCCTGACATGACTGAAATATCTTACGAGTAGGCTGCATGATCATCAATTTAAGACCTTATCCGTCGCAGATATCGAAACGTCAGGCGAATAAACATATTGTCCCAGCGATCGAGTCTTCTTCTTCTCAGTAATTGTCTTCTTGCGTGGTGATAGCTTGTCGAACAACATGCCGGCTCTGACCTGCTGAACTTTCATCACGCGTGGTGGACTCGGGCGTGATGATTGTTCGGCCACCTGGCCCTCCGGTGTTGACGTACGATGAGGCGGGGGTCTGTTCGCTCCCCAAGTGGCGACTCGCTTTGGCCAAATTGAGTTTCAGCAACGAATATGAATTGGGCAGGTTGTTGCACTTGTTTAGGGATTGGGGGCCCATGAACCATGACTCAAGTACTTATCACCTCACTCGACTGTCACCTCTTGCGAGAATTTCGGCCTCATTGAATTTGAATCTGTGGCCAGATTTCGTCGAATGAACCGCAACTTGAGAATTGGCATCATTTCGCTGCATTGCTGCCCTGTGTTCGCCTATTCGCGTCTTGAGAAGTCTGCCATTTTCTCTGACATAGTTGCTTTTCCCGAAACTGCACCAGATCCTGTAGACGACTTCAGATGTTTCTTGTCGTGACAGTGGATCTTTCGGTTTCATTATCTGACGTCTTATGGTTGCCTCCGGCCTAAGTGCGACTCCAACTCCATGTGGTGCGAGAAGGTGGTCGACAGCCTCCGAGATCGGTCGTCAAATTTTGGGTTCAGTGCGAATTTATTGGCCATCTCGTTTGCGAAAGCACCGGTTGACGAAGTTGCGCGGGTACCCATTTTCTCTGAACACCGGTCGAAGGTATTGTACCTCGGCAACTTTATTTTCTGGTTCGCCGTAGCGCGTGTCGACAAACCGATAGAGCGTCCTAACGCAACTGCGTTTGTGGCTGACTGGATGGTTGGTGTTGTAATTCAGTACTTGCGTCGTGTTTGTTGCTTTCCTGAATACTGTAGCCTTTAGGCCACCACAAGCCTTCAGAACTATTTTGCATATGTTATCCGTATCTGCTACTGCTCTCTGCTGATGTCTCCGATGATGAATCCGCAACGGATGTCGAAACGTCAGGCGAATAAAAGCGTTGTCCCAGCGATCGAGTCATCTTCTTCTCAATTACTTCCTGGGACTCGCATGTTCGCTTTTATTGGTGATTGTTTTTTGTTAGATTACCCCCTGGGTGAACTTCCGATCTGAGGCAGCACATCCGTCCGTAACTGACCATTCCTATCCTGCAGTCAGTCCCGATTTCGGCTGCCAGGAGAAAAGCCTTCCCTGCAAGTAATAGAAAGGCAGGCTCAAGCGCTTGTCAGCCATCTAAACTCACTCTCACACCTGAAGTCATTAGGTGTTGAGATATTGTTCCCTGCTTTGGACAAAGAAGACATGAGCAGGAGTTGTTTCTCTTCATCTCTGTTGGCATCCAATTTGAAATCTTGTCTTTTTTAATTTCGGCAGAACAGCTGGATGAACAGTGCTCACAACGTTTTTTGAAAGATATGTAAATTTACAATAAGTGGCGTAGTTGAAATGGGCGAAAGGTCATTTTGGCTAAAAAGAATTAAGATGCAGCATAATCCCAAGATAATTCGGCCATGGCAGAATGCCGGCTTTTTAATGCGCTCCTTACCGATGGTCTGCAAAAATCACATTCACTACAAACAGGTTACTCAATTAATATAAGGGTTTTTCATTGATTTCAATGCTGCTGTAAAGTCAGCTATATCTTATAGAACATATGCACAAAATATATTTTTGTTGTACTCGTTCGGTAGCAAATCGCGTTTGCTTTAACCTTCATACTTGAGGGGAGGATAGATTTCAGTTTTAAAAGTGGGCAAGTATACGATATAAATGTACAGATCTAACTATATATTATAGTTAGATCTGAAAATTTATATCGTGATTTACTAAATAACTATGCGAACAAGTAGACAAATAGTGCGATCGTCGGGGCAGATGGGGGTAGGGATCGGCGTCAAAAATTTTATCAGCTTTAAGGGAACTGGTAACCGAGGGAATTAATAAGCTGCGGGCTGTTAAAATAGTGATGCTTATGGTATAAATGTACAGGCCTATCGAGAGTTTATCGAAAGCAAATCTATCGTCGCCAATTTATCTTCTAAAATTTTAAATGGGAATTTCCGCAAATATTATGAACTTTCAAAGGACCTTTAAATTTTTTATTGAAATAAAATCGTCCCTGTCTGCTTAGTAATGCTCGTTCCATAGCCATTAGGAACTGTGTTGAGCACCATATGACATCTTTTTAATGGAATAGGAGAACGTGCGTTGGCTGTCCGGCACAAGGACACTGAAGTATCTGCATTCCCTGAAGCTATTACTATGATGGGCAAAAATAGCTTATGTAGCCCCACTCATATACCCCTACTCTCAGACTCTTTTCCTGCAAAAATGGTGGTTATAAAGATACGTGGGGTGAAGAAATAGGATAGGCAGAGAAGGAAAATTCTAGAAGTAAGGGTTAAGTGAAAAAATGTAGTCGAAGTTGCTTCCCGTGACCGCTGGGATTCGCGCCGCAGACTACACTAATCTAACTCCAGAATGGTAAATTGGACCACAGGTAAGTTGAAGTAGACGACCTCCTAACCATCATTTCAATTATTCGGGAAATTCAAGAAACCTACAGCTTAATAATCGGGTTTTCCGCAATAAGTTAAATGATAATACAGATAAGGAAAATCTGCAGATACAAATCAGCAACTTTTCTAAATACAGTAAAATAAAAATGCATTTAGCATTTATTTAAGTATATTCCACTGCGTGTCCTAATTTCCCGCCCTTAGCCACCATTTTTGTAGGGAAACATGCAGGTTATAGGAATTAATTAGTGGGGCTACGTAAGCTACGGTTTCCCTAGGATGTTCCTTATCCCGTTTCTTGCCGACGGATTTGCTACCATTGATGTTAGGACACTGGGCTGCGGTTTCTCGCTTAGCGACCGGCTCAGATTTAAATAAGAGTATTTTATGCCTATGACAGAGGCGCCATCGAGCAACCGGAAGAAACTTACCATTCAGACTTCTCTACTTTCGCAATAGCACATTGCTGTCTGATTGTCAAACAATGATTATAATAATAAACTATGGAAGCAAGCCAAAAAGCATCACACACTCTGAGAAAACTCAAATTGCTCGAAATGTTAACATTGGCTTACAAACCGACAACACTGGAAATCCATTATTCGACTTGCTTTTAAACTGGATCTGTTCACGGTCAACCCAAGGACTTTAGGCAGGTTTGTTTATGGCTTACCGCGGTATCGCGATGAACTACCTATCGCAGAATGCGGTACTGTGTGGCACCGTGCTGTTCGCTTATTGGCTACTCCTTCCAGAAGTCTCTCCTTATTTTTTACGTTTTTATTGTACTATTGTAGATTGGTTTTTAAACTTATTTTTACTTACCTATGTTTAATGTTTAGCTTATAATTTAGTTTATAGTTTTATTTTCCATTTATTTGATAGTTTAAAGTTCAGTTCTTAGTTTAATTTATAATTTGGCTTACAGGTTAGTTTATTACTTTACTTTAAAGTTATGTTTTGCCCGCATATAAAATTGGCTGGATATCAGGTTTTGTAATGGGAGTTTCGGTTGCATTTAAAAAAAAAATAAAGCACAACAATCAATCTACGATTATATAATACAGTAGTCGCCGGTTATTAAGCCCACGGTTAATAGGCCCAGCCGCGTATTAAGCCCAAATCAGCTTGGGAAGGAATTTTACATAGCAAAATTCGCCGGCTTATAAGCCCAGTCACCGGCTACAAAGCCCTGTTTGCCAACAGGATAGAGTGAGATTCTCATCTCTCTGCGTGCTCTACACATAATACAGTACATATGTAATGTATAATGCCTATCCTGCGTTTGCTAATCAAGAACTAGGACTCTTCGATTAGTGCGCCCGCCGCTTATTAAGCCCAATTCGGTCTGGGCCCGAGGTGGGCTTAATACCCGGCGAATACTGCAATAACAATTAGCCAAGACGAGATAGTCAATGAGTGAACAGTATGGTGCCGCACAGTGCTGCATTCTGCGATAGGTAGTGCACTCCGCCGTATCAAACGAAGCTACTTATCGATGCGACACTCGTTAGTCCTCAGAAGCAGTCGATAAGCCGTGTCCTGTACGCTTACACCTAAACCGGAAGAGCTGGTACTGGTGATTCGGATGTGTATGCGAGCACAAACAAACACTGGCTTACACCAGTTCGGAGGGGGGAGCGGGGGCGTAGGCGTGAAAGGTCACCCGCTCAGTTGGTGTGTTAACTGAAACACACAGTGGTATTGTTAACAGGCTGGTCGACACCATCACAGGACTCCGCCAGCACAGACGTGTCGCCAGTGCGTGCAAAAATCGAACAAGGCCAAATTGTAGGGTTCACCTGAACGAGGGGCACAGCCTCACGCATACACACACAGACATGCCAATAGTGGCTAACAAGAACTGAGGAGTCGGGCACCTAACCAGCATTGAAAGCGACCACAAAAATAGTCACACAGGCAGCCCCATCAGAGGGTGCCTTCTTACTGAGGCCTCCTGAAATTCATGTAAACGGCAGGACCCAGAAATAGGAAACCCTGCCTCCTGTAATACAAGAGACCTTGCTCTAAATTCCAGGGAAGTCAGAGTTAACAACTTGAGAGGCGATAGGGTTAGGGTTAGGTTTAATGTTGGGTTTGAGGTTGCCTTTACAATAAGGTTTACGTTTTGATTGTTGTTGGTGTAAGGACACGGAGATATGACTAAGGATGACTTGTTTGGCCGCCTAAGCAGGACGTGGGAACAGTAAGCACCGACAGTACATATGACTTTCCGCCAAAGCATTTGCTGTGTCACCACCAGTCGCTTACATAGGCTGATCTCTGGTGAAGGGTATGCAAAATCCACCTACCGGCCCAGCACCTACACAATTTCACTCAAAAATTGGCCCAGTGGACACAACATCACGGTCCCCAGGAAATCAGTAGGCTCCCCAAAACGACCGTTCGACCGTAACTTCCGACACGGTTTGTGGTAGCCTGAACTCAGCACCGCTGCGCTGGCTAATCCTGTCTTCGCTTGCCAAGCTTTTGGTACTTTCGCGCAATCTGAAAACTTTCCCGCGCGTAGTTAATTGCTGCTAGATGTCCGCGATGGCCTGTCCGTCTTACGGTTCCCGTCGACTCACTGATTGAGGCGCACATAAGCTCGAAGCCAATCGATGCGCGCCGTTTCACCTGGCTGGCTGTGCAGATGAGAAAGCATAAATCGTGCAGACAAAACTTCACAGCGGCACACGCTTTCACGGACAAACCTGGCATGTGGAAACAACTGGCAGCTGACTCACGACACAGCCTTTCTACAACCCATTTTTTTGCAATAAAATCTCTTCCAACCAATTATGTCTTCGCTGACTTTTGATTTTTGAAACCTTCGTCGTACTGAAACAACTACCTTCGACATGTTCCCCGTGTGCTACACAGGAGTAAGGTGTATGAACGCTGACTTGCGCATGGATTCGTTTTCAGTGATAGTAGCCCTGCGCTCTAGCTACTGCACGGTCTCCTCTCCCCCCTGTGTATTAGGTTTCAAGACAGAGCCAATAAGATCGGGGGCGGGGTCGCGTTCAAGTGCTATACACGCAGTATTATAGCCTGTCGTGCTCTGATCGGGCAAAAATGAGGCAGAGGTTGCTGGCGCAGCGGGAACCCCCACCTAGGCGTGCTACCATGTCCCCCCTCTATGTCCAGCATGTTTTACAGGAGCGCAATCAGAATAACGCCTGTCGTGTCCTGCTCTAACGTCTGTGTTGGCCCAGCGCGTCTACCACATAGCCATTGTCAACACAGGTGAGCCCGAGGAAAATTGAAGCAGGTGAAATCAATTGAACTGGATGAAAAATGAACCATGGGACTATGAGGTTACGTATCCTAGCATTGCTCCATTATTTCTGCTATCCGCTCCAACAAGATTGAAGCCTATCCCATGAAAATGTATCACACTGGGGGCAGGTTTATTGCTTACTAACACTTATATTACTGCAGTTGCGAGGAATAGTGATGTCGACGGCAGTGAGGGTGACAGTGGTGGTTAGGTTTATTAATATCATTCAGAAATTGAGTTATCATTGGTTTGTATCGATGAATAAAGGAAAGTCAAATACATAAAAAAGGTATGGTTGACTGAACATATATAATAAACCAAAAGTGGCTGTCCCAGTCTCCCTTACTCTGTCGGTATTGCTTCCAGTTTAATTCCTGGCGGATACACGACCAGCTACGAAGCCTCCAGATTGAACCACAAGGTACAGCGGAACGAAAGTGTACCATAACCTCATTGGTTGGCGTCCTTACTACCAGAATTAATATTTCCGATTACAACCGACTGGACAGGTGAATTTCGGATAAACCGTGGAATCACTGATGTCACCTTGGCGGTCACTAATAGCGGAATGTCAGAAAGTGCTAATCACCTTTGACATCATTTATGTGATTATCATCACGACCTCTGAGATCGCAAACGTAGACTGTTTCATGTAGCATGAAAAGGGAGGTATCAAGACCGAACAAATTACGCTGATGACCTTGAACCACTATCGAGGGGCTTTGTGATGACAACGGGGTGAAGCAGGGTTGCGTTTCCGCTCCAACCCTCCTCGGTCCCATGTGCTACGCAATACAGTAGTCGCCTGTCATTAAGCCCACGGTTAATAGGCCCAGCCGCTTATTAAGCCCAATTTGGTCAAGGCCCGAGGTGGGCTTAATAACTGGCGACTACTGTACCGATAAACGACTACGGAGAGAATTGGCCAGGCGTCGACGTAAACTAAAAAAATAGACGAACGATTGTTCAGTACCTGTTGTATGCGCACAATAGTGTTTGGGGCGACAAACAGTAGGTGTTTCATCACTGTAATCAAACTCAGCAGCTGCCAACCTATTCTGCCTCTACCGCCACCGCACATGCATGTCGCGGCCCTTGGATCAGCGCCACCATTGCTGATTCACCTTTTTTCTTCGCTGCAGGCCTCGTGATAATTTTGCCTTGCGCCGCTGGTCTGCACGTGCTCACGGCCGACTCCACTTGGTTTCGTTTGACTCACTGGCAATCTACCCCGGATGCTCTTGTTCGATCTGCCATGAATGTCACCCACGACATCCACCAACCTGTGTGACCCATTTCCTGATTGGCTGCAGTACACGTCGCAGGTTGCCTCCAACACCGCGCAGAGACAAAGAACACACCCATCAACTGGCTTGTTTACTGTGAGCAGCTTGTTTCTGCAGAGGCTTTTTTACTTCCTTTTTCTACAGTACACTATCGGACCTAATCAGTCTTACCTGACTTCTGACTTGGGAAACCTTCTGTAGTCGAAGATCACTCCTTTTGTCATGTACATCAGGTATCGACCCGGTCGTTCACATGTGAATCCATCCCATCTAGACTGGTGAACCAGTGCCAAGACCACCACCATACACCCGTCGAAAGGTGGCGAAGACGACAAAAGAGAGTTTCTCAAAGCAGGCATCAGGGCAGACTAGTAAGGTTGGTCGGTGTTTACAGTGGGAAAAAGCTTAAAAAGGGCTCTAAAGATTAGGCTGTTGTTCGCAGTCTCCTCAGGCCGGTTGTTGTTTTGTTGTGTACGCCTGTACGCCTGTACGCTCGGGATTACAGGAACATACGACATGTCCTTTGTTGCCTGCAGCAAATCAGGAAAGTATGCACACCGATTGCCTTCGAGCTCTCGTGTATGGTCAAGACTAGCGCGGATGCGATCTGACCGTGAGGCAGAAGAGAGCGCGCGGGGGTAGATTGTCACGCGCGAGTATGCAAAACTTGACAGACGAAGAAAATATGAGTTAGCGCGTTGCGGCTGATCACTGACAGCCACAGCCCGTAGTGCTCGTCCCCACTGATGACACTACTTACGCGCATTCGGTCACCACATGGGCCAATATGCGCATCCATGAAAACCTGCGGCAAAACACCATCGTTCAAACCAAATCATCAAACCTCTTCGCACCAACACCTTTCACGGTGGGAGCGTGTTTTTTGGCTCCTTCTACTGCAAACATAGGAGATCCAGTTCGCCTACGTTCTTTGGGTGAAAACCTGATGTGCTGTGCTGAGGGCGATGGAGAGAGGAGTGGCGAGAATTTATGTTCATCACGCGCAGGTGGTCTGTTTAGCTCTGTCAGTCACTGCGCCCGATCTCAGCATCAGCTGATTGAGAGGCTCGGAGAGTGCACTGGCGCCTAGGACGGGGAAGAGAGACTGAGGTCGACTCTCAGCGTATATTCCGTACTTTAAGCAATCTGAATCACGATGCGCTAAAAGCCGAGACTTAGTAGGCTGCCAACTAACGGAATAACTCAGAAAGAAGAGTAAGACTGCAATTACTTTTGTTCTTCATGGCACTCCTACTCGATTAGTATCCGAATCACTCCCCTCTTTGTTGATTGGTGAAATCCTGGTCTATTTTGTGTGGACCAAGCGTGTGGGAGCGTGCCGGGGGAAGTGTGTCGGCACGCCTAGATGTAGGCTTACGTCGCGCCAGCCACCTGCGCCCGATCTCGCCTCCGGTCTTCTTAACTCTGTCTTGACATCGAACCCGGGTTAGTGAGGAGATTGGGGTCGATGCGGCGCAAATCTATCGATTCACGCGCATGCCAGCGTTCCCGTATCCGCCATGCTGTGGGGCACACGTTGGAAATTTTTTGAATCACTTGAGTTCGTAGCAAATTTGAATAATCCAATGACTCACCTGTGAAAAAATCGGCGACTTCGGTGGGATTCTAACCCATGACCGCAGGGGGACGGCTTTAGTACAGCCAGCGCTCTGACTTCCTGAACTACGCTCAGCACAATAAACAAATCGATCCAGCGCTCGACTATCTTACTTCTTTACCAATCACATCTCTATTAGTTACGTACGCTTGGCAGTCCTTTGGCAAATTCCAGACTGATTGCTTTTAAAATCCTGCTCAAACAGTTGGCTTGCTGTGTCAGAATTAGTGCATAACATGCGTTACCGTAGGCTGGGGACGTAATTTGACCCAAATATGCTTAAATTCGTGACTGCGGTGAGCCTCGTAACTCAGGTGCTGAGAGCGTTGACTACACTAAAGCCTTTGCTGAGCTGTCGTCAGCCATCGGGTCTTTCACAAGTGGGTCAGATAAATTGTCTGAATCGACGCGCGAATTATTATACGGCCTGACCTTTCGCACCATCAAAATCAATGAGAAAATTGCACGTCAGATTTGCAAATCCAGACAGCCTAAGGCTAGTTGCATTGCTCAGTCTAGAACAGTCATCGCATCACCGTAAAAACAAAACTCAGGATGTACAGCGCGCTCGACCTCACCGCACTCCCATGGACAGTGCACAAAGCTAGGCAAGAAATATAAACGAGTTTCATGTACTGAAGCTGGTGCGGCCGTGATTGCTGGACTAGCGTAGGGATAGGGCTGACTGGGCTAACAGATTTTGAGAAATAAGGCTGACCCACCAGAGCAAATTTATTCGCATGTTGACATTTCAGAGGACTTGGTCGGCTCGCCATTGTCAACGGCAGTTAATCGAACAGAACCGGAAGTGGCGTGCCATGGCCTGTTTGTCGGCCTCGGGTTAGTTTATGTTTTTGCTCGTTGTCTCGGCCATTCGGGGGATGCTTGACTGACAGTCGAGCTACGTGCGTTGCGAGTCACCCCCTCGACGGGGGCAGGGGAGGTGGGGGGGGTGGCGGGTGAGCTTCCGGCGGCTCTTTTGCTTCGTCGGTTGTGTTCGTGCGGCTTTCTCGCATGCTGTGTGGCCGTCGTGCCCCGAGCTTCCTGTAGGAAAAAACGCAAGAGTCTAAGCGGTACAGATGAGTTCCATTAGCGGTCGGGTGAGCGTTCATCCGCGAGTGTCAATAGCCCCGCACTAAAACCGGCAAAACAACGAGCTCTTGGCTCAATGGTTAGGGCGTTTGACTCTGATCAAAGAGGTCGGGAGTTCGAGGCTCCGGTGGGACGCCACTTGGCTCTGTGTATGACTGGCTGACATCGGCTAATAAGCCAGAAATGGACATTCCAGTCTCCCTGTGCTTTGCCGGCAATACTATTTGCCTATATTACCAACTGCTTCGGCTGTTGAGGCCCTAGACAGAGCAAGACTGATGAGTTCCGTCGGGTGCATTTTCATCAACGAATGACAGTTCCGTAAAGATCGAAAGTATGGCCAGTTTCCCCAACGTGCGTTGCGAGCTGAAAGGTTAGTCTCTAAGCTGCCACGTTTTGCTCCTATAGGCGGGTCTGTAATTTCTACCCGATTTTCCCGGCGTAATTGCAGTCGACCTCACCGCGGCTTATTTTGTAGAAAACTGCTGAGGTTTTGGTGAGCGACATGGTGTCCTTGGGTTGCATCAAACGATGACGAACTGTTGATTTGGATTGGTGGGCTATGCCCACTCTGGTGGGTGTTAACTGTCGATTAAACGCCTCAGAGGCTCCTTCGATGTAGGCAGTGGACCTCCAAACTTCAGATTGCTGTTTCCTTGGCCATCGTCTGTTCGCCTGATCCCCATTTTTCGATAAAATGGTAAGGATATCCATTAGCCCTGAAGAGGTCCTGAAGGTATAGTCATTCAGCTCTTTGGTCTACTGGCGTACTGCAATGAGTTTCGATTCTTTTGAATCTAGTGCGGAGATAGCTGCGTTTATGAGACAGAGGGTGAGCGCTGTTAAAGCGTAGTGTTTACTTCGTGTCTGTTGCTTTTCGAAACATTGTGGTTTGCAGCTGGCCAATTGCATACCGGCGCACAAGCACACCGAAGAAGGGGAGTTGATTGTTTGCTTCGCCTTCCATCGTAAATTAGATATTCGGATCAATCGAGGTCAGTTCGGTCAGATATTTTTATGAAGACGGTGTCCTGGACATAACGAGCCCAGAACTGTGGTTGGTACTTGGTGAACACCAAGTGATCGGTCCGCTACAGGGCTACTTCACCAATCAGGTCTGACGGGGGAGCCTAAAGTTTGTTCGCAAATTATGACGCTCACTTTTCGAATACCAACTTCGGTGTCATTGGTAGCGCACCTTGCATACGCTTAACCCCATGCTTGTGTCTTACGCTTAGGGTAAAGGTTAGGTTTGGGGTTATGTTTGACGAAATAAGTGGGTAATTAAGTATAGCAGCGATTAGCGTTTTGCCTACTTCCTGTACCACGCAACCGCGCAGTTACAGGTGCGACACAGGACTGGGCCGAAGCGTAGATAAGGTGCGCTACCAACTGCCCCAACTTCTCACACCTATTCAATGTGCCGTATTTAAGGGTGACGGCAGTGTCTGGTAGGCGTATTCACATTGGTTGACTTCTTAACGTCAGCATGGGCAAAGTCCTCGCGAGTTTCTGGCGTCGGAACATCGAAAACGGTAGAGTTTCTTCCTAACCACTGACTCACGCGTGCGACTGTTCTGTTGCATGCTAAAATACTAAGAATGCAGCATCCAGTTCAGACCGCCGTGATACAAACATCCCAAAGTAAACTTTCGACAAGTGCACGCAAATAAAGGGGGCAAAAGCAACAAGAGAGGAAAACTATGGAGACCCATCCCAAGCACTTTTAACTTAACAAATGAATTTGGGAGAACATTGAGTAGGATTGCCAGCCATTGCGAAGTGCCGTAAGATGGAGGTTCTACACAACGACCTGATCGGTCATTAGCCAATCCATCGCATTGTGACTGCTAAGTCACTGTTAGAGGCGCCGTACCAACACCTGTCAAGCGAGATTCCCCTACACGCACTGTATCTACATATTCAGCCACATCAGGTATCTATTCGGTCACACATCTTAGCACGAAACGATCAGTATCATGCACCCCTCAATATTACACCACCCAGACACACCAAATCAGCACATGGGCACTTGTGATTGCACGTGGAGACCGTCCGTCACTAATTCAAAACTCTACGCTAAAATCGGCTAAGCATCGCCGATGACGGTCGAACCATCATACTCGCAAGTGGCACGTGATGAGTGAGGGCGTTAAACCATTTACAGTAAACTCCCTATTTCATGTACTATCAACTGAAACCGTGAAATGTTCTTTTCGATTCAAACAAACTACGTAAGTAATATTTATTATCAGACAGCTTCATCGCAGAATATTTCCCTCATCTCAGAATGCCGTCTCTTCAACGAACTTCTCTCTGGCCGTCAGCAAAAAGCATGCTACTTAAGTAGTATACATTTTTTTCGATTTATTTTCAACGCACTCAAAAATTCAAATATTTTTTGTAACTAACGTACGCAGAAATATTCCTTGTTGCATTAATTTGTAAATTTTATGAAACAATGAAAATGCCCGTCACCTGCGACGGTCTAACCATTCGTTCAACGTTAAGGCTACTTTAGGAAGCAGACGTAACCCAATGACCGTGACTTTTTGAGAAGGTTGGCTGGGAAATCACAGAGCCTGAAAGCGTTTCCTTAGAAGCCGTAGAGCTGCACAACCTCGTGTCGGCGTTACTGATAAAAATAATCATTCAGAGCTATCGAATGTACGCCAATCAACAGTGCAACTTTGCCCTTAAAAAATAATTTTCCAAAACTCGTGCCCCCTAATAGCCCGCCCTTTCATATTCAACATATCTCATTGATTTCTGATTTTTGCTGGCTGTGTGGCTACCTGTGTATGGTCCTGGGTTGGAGCATGGCGGTTCAATCCTCTGCCACTGTTGGAGAAGTTGAGCCCTCCCTCCAGGTCAGCTGCCAACAATTGCTGCGCGTTTTAAGGCACTATCGTTGAAGGCCATTTAACACATACGATTCCGTCCTGCAATATGGTCATCGCAGCTAATACAAGAGGTACAAACCGGGCCGCCAAAGTGCTATATATAGCTTTGTATTGGATGAACGCATAGGAAGGACAGATGCATAGACTCAACTGAACAGCGAGGGGATAGAGCTGTGGGAGTCAACGAAGGCGAAAATACCCCAAGCGAAATGAGTGGTAAACAAATTTACTGACAATCGCAAGAGCCATACACAACAAGTAGAACATATTATGCTTTTGGAGAGGGAGGGTGTCAAGAAAGTGATAGGAATCACCAAAGGAAGCTAGAGGTCGAATGAGAGGAGGCGAAGCACAACAACATCAAAAGGGAAGAACCACCCCCCCTCCCCCCAGTTGAGGCAGCCGGCAAAATAGATTAGCCGACAGCAAGTTGTAATGGAATCACAGCAAGAAGGCCAACAAGAGAAGAGGATCCCGCGTAAGGGGCCCGGTAGATAAAGGATGGGTAGAATCTAGCGTGCGGTAGCAGCCGTTTCCATGCGTCGAGGATAATAAATATCGAGAATGCGTGCTGGGATTCGTTTTAGAACCTCCTTGGGGAAGATTCGCAGCAGCTCCCAGCCAATATCAAGTGAGTCAAAGACACTGCGATTTTCGTAGGGGCCTAGAATAGAAAGGTAGGGGACAGGGGAGTTCATGAGTGAGCATTTACCAGACTGCCTTAATGGAAACTATACGAGGGTTTTAGTCTCGGCAATTTCACTTCAGCAATCCATGAAATGAAAGCACCCGTATAAATACGCCTCAAAGGGGAGACTATCTTGAAGGAAAAAGCAAGAGAACATAAACCTAAACATCTACGACAGCAGCGCCTGGACAGTCTATTCGACCGTCCGGACGGCGCACATATCTACGAGGACTTATCGTGTTACGTCACTGTATTAACAGGCAAGACATCGAAGCTACCGATCCGAAAATAATTCGTCTGAAATTAAACGAGATATAAAAAGAACAAAACAGGACTAAAGTTGTCAAAGGTAGTCCGAATACCGAGGAGGTTTAAATGGGAATGGTCGAGGTGGCAGAGGAGGGGCTTAAAGGTCAACACAAACTGTACTGGCACAAATAAAGCAAGAAGTTTATTATATCCGTTGGTTTTCAGGTCTACGTGACGGTTAGGCATTTTATAAAATTCGATGTAGGGACAATAAGTACCAAATTGCAAGTAACCCCAAATTTATCAATTTTTCTGTTAAATTTTCCCGCTGAAGATAGTACACATTTCAATTATCAGGTACCTTTTTGTTGACGTAGCACAGGAGAATGCCATGTGTTGACAGTTTATTGAATTCGGCTTTGGACTAGATTGTTAGGATCATTTCGTATACACTTTAATAGCCAACCAGAATGTCACAACAATTAGGCTGTCATATACAGGTGGAGCAGGAAGGACGTACCCGCAAATGGCGGAGCACTGTATCGCAAGTGCGTTATTCGACGAAGCCCAGGAATACAACAAGGCAACCCTCAGTCCACTGCATTCGCTACACGTCGGCACGAAAGCGAAACGAGCCGACCCCCATACTACTAACGGAGTTGCATAAAAGATGGCAGAGATTTGGCAGGCTGCCTACAGTTCACTGAAGAGACTACTCGCTTTTTGAGTGGAAAACAAAACGCCATACGGGTCGCATGTGGGCAGTGAAATTTTGCATGCTGAGACTAAGCATGCAACGTACATGCTGATTATTCATGTACTTCAGTTACATTTTTACTAGGGTATTGGCTGTTCAGATTCTCAGATAACACACACCATTCCCATCTTGGGGATTTTGAATGATGTTGCGAGCGCTACTCAAATTGTCTACGATAATTTTCGACAAAAGGCTCGAGGAAATCAAAATATACGACTTGAGGTGAGGGCACAGACTGTAATAATTATCTGAGGAACTGGTTCCGTCTTTATTTTCGTGCATAAATTGGTTACTGAACCATAATATATGGGTGCTCAAGAAATGCTGAATCGCTACTTGCAATTTTTTCGTGAGCGAAACTGTTGCAAATGCCGGAGCAATAATGCTGCGGTGTAAGGAAAAATTTGAAGGCTAGTTCGGTAGCTATTCGCATTGTATACCCATGCAAGGAAGTTTTTCTAACTTGGAAACTTTCTGATTACTTCTGTCGATTGCTCAAAAACTTTGGTTAAAGGGCTTGAATCGTATTGATGCTGTTGATAAAAATAATAAAGTTGACCAAGTAGGACATGGAAACCTGCTTAGAGGCATGTAATAAGCGCGGTCGAAAGCTACACACGACCTAATACCGACAGTCCACTGAACGTGAAGAGAACCACCATTACCTCGAGGCCATGAGCAGTGGCGACCTTAAGATACAGCCAGAGAAGCTTTCGTTGCATCGATTTAATCCTCGCCCTTCATGGCAAGACGAGGCCGGGGTAGAGCTGGCCAAACTAGCACTGTCTCTTCCCCTCAACAGCTTCTATGTGGAAAATCTATCTAAGGATAAAAACCAGACTTTGTTCACATGGATCGGGGAAGTCAAGGTTCCTTGTGACGAGTTGCCTTGATACTCCGATATTCTAGAACGCCTGAAGCTGCAACATCTATATGGCATCGATGCAGATCAATGAGCGCCACATTTACTGCAGCAAAACTCAAAAAGACCAACTCAAGGCTTGCCTTCCTTTCGCCTTTTATTTCAGCAACAACAATGAGTCTACCTCGCTGGATATGAGCTAGGGGCAGTTGCTGTGCAGGTATTTATCCAGTCCTTCCGGTGTGCAACACGTAAAGCTTTTTTTAGGATTTGTGCAACAAAGTCACCCATTTTGGGGCACAGGGTACCATTCCACACATCCATGTACGAACCTTAAGTATCTACTGTGTGAGAGTGGAGCAGAGACTGGGACTATGTTGAAGGCACAGTTTTAAGTGGGGCCAAAATAGTTTGATCAAGGTAACTAACAAAGCTGTTGAGGAACATGAGAAAAAAGCATACAGATACCTTGAGCAATAAAATTCTTTTCGAATTTCGTCAAGAATTCAAGATAAAGAAGATCCTCGGGGCTGAGGGCCTCCTCGCCAACCACTGCCTTCATGCTTTGGACGTCTTTTCCGATAGCATAGCATGCATACTGTAAGAGAAAGAAGAGCATGAAATGTTAATAATCCACCGTCCGAGATGCAATTCAAAGTTCATAGGCACGAACTGTACAATATAAAGGTCATCAATATGCCGCAGTTTTTGCGCTAAACAAAAACTTCCCCTAGATGGGTGACCGTGACCTTACACATAGACATACCAGTCCCAGTTTCATGGAAAAAATAACCTTGAAAGGACACGATGCTAGGCACAATACTCAGGAGCCCGATAATTTTGATTACCCACCAATCAAATACAGACAGTCTCGAAGATGCAGTCAGCTTCTCGATTAGCATCATCACCATTCGATATAACGCGAATTTGTCTAGAACAATTCACTGAGAGTTCGTTTACCCTTCATGTTAGTAAGAGGAGTAGTTTCAAACTAATCTGGGAGTCATCCAGCTCAAACTATGTGCCCTCACGGGATAGCTTATTAAACTGCATTGATCCAAACAAGAAACCCTAATTTTGTTTACAAGCTATATAAGCATGAATGTTCCTGGAAGCATCTAAAAATCAAGAATAAGAGAAAACTTATGGGCGAACAACGGTTATCCTAATTATGTTTTCGAGCTCTCGTTCCGGAATCGCAAAGTGGCGAATAACTCACAGCAGAAAATTTGTACTGACAAATCTCCAGTGCCCAGTCTATACTATTGTTTTTTTTAAATGGCCAGGCATATGGTTCGCCTAGTTTATATCCCTGTGGGACATCTGCGAGAACTATGGCTTGTCAGTGGGCAACCCAGTGCACCTCAGATAGTTTCTAGTATCTAGAGCATATATTGAAATGATGGAAAAACTCGTCACATTAACAGTACGAGGGTGTTCATCATCTTACAGAACTGAAGTCGAGCGGGTGTCAAAAAAGGATTCGAACATGAAATTTAGTGTTATGGAGACTGTGTCAAGTTTATCAATTAATGTTTGATAAAAAGCATAGATATGCCAGAAGTCACATATAAAATACTATGAAACCGAGCCCCTTCGCGGTTAAGCAGCGTAAGATCTACAACATACGTGCGTGTTGACTGTATGGTGAAACCATTGCGCGAACATATGCTAAACAGTTGTAGTCAAATGGGAAACAATTTTAAGGACTAAGTGAGCCTAGTGTCATTACTTAATCGTGTGCAGGCAGATACAGGTGCAAATACTGCAGAATATCTGTGTTAAGTCCTTCATCTAAACCATAACCGGAGGTAAGTGGTGACTGCATTACAGCTGTCAGACCTGCAGGCCAGCAAACTGATGAGAAGCGAGAGATGAAAGCAGACACTAAACAAAAATAGGACAGGAGAAAGTAATATACTTTAGTCAATTGGCAATTTAGTTAACTGTATTTACCAGCTGGTTCGAGACATCGGCGTGGTCTTCCCGCGTCATATCCGCACCAATTGCTGATTTCATCAACCGCGACAGAGAAGGTAGGACGTTTATTGGTGGATAAATCTACGACGGTAAAAAAAAGGTTGACCAAAATCAACCAGAACCAGGTTAGTTTTCACCAAAATAAGCAAAGCAGTCCTGAATTGTGAGAGCAAGGACACAGACCTGGCGGTTGTGAATTTGACGATCGACGTAAATTTGTCCCTCAGTGATATAGCCCGTTAAATCTGGAATAGGGTGAGTGATGTCGTCGTTTGGCATCGTAAGGATTGGAATTTGAGTAATAGAACCACCTCTGCCCTCGACACGACCAGCTCGCTCGTAGATCGTTGCCAGATCAGTATACATGTAGCCGGGAAAACCACGTCGTCCAGGAACTTCCTCTCTAGCAGCAGAAACCTATCAAAAGAAAGGAATCAAGAGAACATTCGAATTGCAGAATGAAGTAAAACCCAAAACGATTCTTAGAGACAACTAACCTCGCGCAGGGCTTCGGCGTACGAACTCATATCAGTTAAAATAACTAAGACGTGTTTCTCGCATTGGTAGGCAAGATATTCCGCCGTAGTAAGTGCGATACGGGGCGTGATGATGCGTTCTATGGTTGGATCGTTTGCAAGATTCAGGAACAAACACACATTCTCCATCGAACCATGCTCTTTGAAGTCTTGCATGAAGAAACGGGCGGTTTCCATGTTGACACCCATCGCAGCAAACACAATGGCAAAGTTGTCCCGTTCGTCTTCCTTGGCATCGGGGCCACCCCCATGTACAAGGCCAGCCTGGCGACAGATTTGAGCTGCAATTTCATTGTGAGGGAGACCGGACGCAGAGAAAATTGGGATCTTCTGTCCTCTGGCGATGGAATTCATAACGTCAATACTTGATATGCCAGTCTGTATCATTTCTTTCGGATAAATTCGACAATAAGGGTTAATAGGTTGACCCTGAATGTCCAAATAATCCTCGGCGAGAATAGCTGGACCACCGTCCTTCGGCTTTCCAGATCCGTTGAATACTCTCCCAAGCATGTCTTCAGAAACCGCAGTACGTAGAATGTCACCCGTAAATTCACAAGTGGTATGCTTTGCGTCAATACCACTGGTACCTTCAAAGACTTGAACAACCGCCTTCTTTCCGCTCACTTCAAGGACTTGCCCACTTCTTATGCTACCATCTGCTAAAGTAAGTTTGACGATTTCGGCATATTTTGGAAATTTCACATTATCCAGAATAACTAGGGGTCCATTGACACCTGACACGGTCCTGTAGCCTGAAAAAATGGGCTTTACTGAAATTTTGCATACTTATCCTCGGTTGTGCAATATAATCCCGAGTGACTGCTTGTTTGTGTACAAAATCAGCACCACCATCCATTGTCAAAGCCATAATCTGTAACGTCTAATTAGCCGGCTAAAAAGGCAAAAAAGTAAAACAATTAAATGTCCACAACAGGAAGTATTTAACTTTGTCGGAAATCAAAAATTGCTCAGAATTGCCTTCTATACGAAGTACAATCATAACGACGTATAAACGCAGATGAACTGACGTGGTGTCGTCAAGTGCATTAGGGCGTATTATTTGAAGCTTCTTACGGTTCAATCATGTGAGCATAAAGAAGACATATCCTAGTTAAGCCCTGATGGCAATGTTTCGGAACCAAAGGTCAAAGTGGTTCCAGTGAAACCAAAGGTCCCACTTTGGTTCCACTTTGGTCCCACTGCACCGTGATTGCGTATATGGGCGGTATTCCGTGCACTGGCCCGGGTAGCCTACAAGCTGTCGTCGAAATCGATGTTTGAACGGCACATGCAAGCCTCCTGCATTTGCTACTTCCCCCCTCTTCCAATGCGGCGCCTGGATCAATGTCTTGCTCTGAGACCTCTGCTGGCGCATGCCTAGGGCGAAAAACCTGTGTTCAGATCACACAATGCATGCTCAGAATGCACTTGATGCACGTAGTCGTCCCCCTATCCCCTATCCCCTGCCCCTATACCTCCAGACCCCCCTATTTGAATACGTGCGCCCTGAACATGGGTTATTCACCCTAGGCATACGCCGGCAAAAGCTGTTAGAGCAAGACATCGATCCAGGCGCCGCATTGGAAGAGGGAGAAGTAGCAAATGCAGGAGGCTTGCGTGTGCGTAGGGTTTTTCTCAGGGGGACGTGGGAGCTTGTGTGTGGGTGTTCGACCATCGATTTCGATGATAGCTTGTAGACTATCCGGGCCAGTGCACGGAATACCGCCCAATACCAAAGTGGGACATCTGGTTCCGCTGGAGCCACTGGAACCTTTGGTTACGGAACATTGCTTTTAAGGATATAGATGGTTTTTGTTGTAGAACTGGCTAAACAAATACATATTTCTGATAGTCTGCAAAAGTAATCTGGAAAAATAACCGACATGATTTATTAAGCCATTCAACCTATTTTATCACAATGAATCACCAGCGAATGATAAACTCACCCTAGCACATATCTTTCGTTCTTCATTTGAACTAGGAAAACTGCCATCTGAATGGAAAATGGCAAATATTTACCCGATATACAAGGGCGGAGCCCGAACGAAGGTTAACAATTACCGGCCCGTCAGCCTAACTTGCATTTGCTGTAAGGTGATGGAAACGATGATTAAGAAGACGACAATGGAGTTCTTGGAGGAGAAAAATCCACTGTCAAGGCTCCAACACGGCTTCAGAAAGAACCATTCTTGCCTTTCCAGCCTTCTACTCTCCACTGAGCAGTGGACTCGGGCACTAGATGAAGATGGTAAGGTTGACGTCACCTATACGGACTTCAAGAAGGCATTCGACAGCGTCCCACATAAGCGTCTAATGTATAAATTGTCAGAAATTGGCATAAGAGGAAACCTGCTGGCATGGATCACAGATTTTCTCACAGGGTGATCGCAAACTGTGTGCATCGGTGACTCAAAGTCAAGCCCTACATATGTTCTGAGTGGCGTCCCCCAAGGCTCTGTCTTAGGGCCACTGCTCTTCCTTATCTATATCAACGAGTGTGTCAACGACCTGGGTTGCAGTGCTATCATGTTTGCCGACGACGTCAAACCCTGGAGAGCCATCAGGTCTGACGCCGATAGGAAAGCGCTTCAAGAGAGTCTTAATCGACTTAGCTGCTGGTCTGCTCGTTGGCTTTTAAACTTCAACATTAGTAAGTGTGTGGTTTTAAGACTCCGTACTAGAAGGACTGATGAGGAGAACGATTCCTTCCAATACCTCCTCGATGGGCACCCGCTTTCAAATGTGAACGAACAAAAGGATCTCGGTGTTCTGATAAATTCCTCACTCAAACCATCTACTCAGTGTGTAAAGGCAGCTAAACGCGCGACACAGGTGCTGTTTGCGATAAGGTGGGGATTCGTAAACATTGACAAGGAGCTCTTCAGGAAAACATACGGAGCGTTTGTTCGGTCCCACATGGAGTATGCTGTCCAGGCCTGGCGTCCGTGGTTCAAGAAGGATTATCTGCACCTGGAACGAGTGCAGGCGAGGGCTACGAAGATGGTCAAGAATCTTGGTCATCTGCCTTATGAAGACAGACTGACCGAACTTGATCTTTTCCCTCTCAATTATAGGCAACTCCGCGGGGACCTCATACAAACCTACCGAATTGTTAGAGGCCGAGACTGCGCCCTAGAATTTGATGATTTCTTCGAATTGGCTCGTACTGACCAGCTGCGAGGTCATCCTTTTAAACTACAGAGGAAACCGGCCCGTATCGACGTTCGACGAAACGCCTTCTCTCAGAGGGTCATTGGAGCGTGGAACGGACTCCCGGAAGATGTGGTCCTCTCAGATACTGTTGACATTTTTAAACACAAACTTGATTCTCATTTGCTGAAAAACTGTGGCAGATATAATGAACAAAGTGTCAGTAGCAGCACCTTGCAACTGGCTCACACTTATCGCTGATGTTAAGCCTACATTTGTACATTTGTATTATGTAATATTGTTACGGTGGACCTATTATGCGATTTTGGTTATGAATAGGGAGCTCAAGGGCGAAAGCCTTCTTCCCTTAATAAAGTGACTTAAAGTGACTTAGAGTGACTCAAACGAGCTCCTCGGATTATAAGTGTGAGTACCGATGTGTACGCTCTAGCTGAGACGTCCTCATCATTTATGTTTTTGTGTGGATTGATGATTATGACGATTTCCCATCGATAGTTTAAATTCTGCTGAAATTACCAAAGTACGAGTAGATGTTCTCGGGACACAAGTATTTGAAATGCAATTGAGGAAGCTGTTCTTTTATAAATTGCGTTTATTCAATCGAATTCGTGAGAAACAATGTTGGAAATAATAAGCCTGCGCCGAAACGTATATTGCGGATTCGCCAGACAAAGATAGCTTGATGGTACAGCGTATGCATTTGAAAATAGAACATCAGTGTTATCTATCTTGTCCAACCTGGCAGTCATGCAAAAAAAATATTATCCGTTTCTTTTCTGTGGAAAACTAGAATTGCATCACCTACTGAAACTCCAGCCGTTGCTTCTGTCTTTCTAACAAGTGGCTGGTTTTATCACTGTCCGCCTTAACCCAATAGCGGGCAGTAGTTATCGTGTATTATTACTTCTCAAGAGGCATTTCCGTATGAAATGCCCATACTTCTGTACTACAAAAACGAATCGTACCAGTAAACAGTTGAATCAAACACCACACAACAGGACATTTCCAACTAAGCCATTACGCGTATATCACCTTTGGCGCAACCCCTGAGATTATAAGGCGTACTGGCAAAGGAGTGACGTAAAACGTAGCTTCATAGCCATCCTATACTACTAATTGAATATTCTGGGACATTAAAATGACTCGTCTTTTGTTTTGCTTAAACATGTCGGAGTGTTCGCCTATATCAACTCAAGCAAAGAGAGCTCATATGCTTTGACTCAAAACTGGCTTATGAATAGGAATGTTATGGCAGACATTTGAAAGCTGAGCTTCGATGTTGTGCTCTAGACGTTTAAAAAATATAATAACCATGAATAAACGAAGTACTAGATAGCTGTATTCTCGTTGCTAACAAAATGCAATTCCTCAAGCTCAGAAAAAGAGAAACCCCCCCATGAAATTCCAAGCCTGTGTAACAAAAAAAGCACCACCCGTTAAGACTTCTGGATGAGCTTTATGAATACATTTGACCTGCCGCCCCAAATTAATAGGTAACCTCGAAAACGATAGCAGTGCCTCGTGGACAGGTGAACTTGAGGCCAGTAGTGTACAAAATCAACAACACCCAGTAAATCATGTAAACCTAAGTGCGTAAATTGACTCTGCCGGTGGAAGCATGCTTGCATTCTTCACGTCAGGGAAATAGCTCCATGATTCATGCGATCAACTTAGTTAAAAATCGTTGTGCAAAAGAAGCCTGTTCAAATTACGCGAAAACTGCTTTGCTAAGCATATGTATAGTAACGATAAGATACATTGTGCTAAAAGATTTCTCTTCAGTGTTCGACATTTTTTCTTTTCGAAAGGGAGACCGAAGCGGTTTATGTATTTTCCATTGTCATTCAACTCACGCAGTATCAGCAGTGCTCTAGATACCCTGCATTGGTAGCAAGTTTAGGTGGGTGGGGAAAGAGATTGCGCGGTGAGTCCTCTACCACTCAAAACTACATTATGCCTAAATCATCGTCCTTGCATTACCACGCTATTGAGCCCACGAAGGACACTGCCCAGATAGGCAGCTGAATTATCGTATGTGTATATGTTAGGTGTTACAGGATAAAATATAAACGAAGAATATATGGGTAATCAATCGGGAAGCTCGTCACTCTTGTGATCAATGAGCTCAAAATACTGTTATTTTCCGAAGAGAGTGGGGGTTTGAGGCGGCTTGTGGCCTTATGAATTAATTCTGAAAAGTAATCAATGTTACGTATAACATTGACAGGGTGTGGATGAAACGACGGAACCAGATCAAATTCTGTTTTGCAAAGAATGCACTAAACAATTCAGTGCATAATATACAATAAATGAAAGCCACTTGTGATTGCTGTACTGAAATAACCCGTCGGTAAATGTTAAGGAAAGAACAAAGGGACCAAAAAACTATAAGAGCGAATAAAATTAGTAAACAATCAAAACCTATTAAATATCAAAATTATAAGAGCAATTCCTACTACCATTGGATGGCTCCATATTGAATCCCTGCTGATCTATATTTCAACTGTCTCATAGATTTCTTTAGTCTTCTATACAAAGAAAGTAAAGAACAGTTAATTCGGAAACATAGAATTTGAGAATTTTAGTTTGCAAAAAATCTATGAGGTTATTAGAAATGGCCTACATAAAGTCACAAGAACTTACTGTGTCCTTCAGAGGGGAGAAAATGTGCTGGTCCAATGCGTCCACAAATTTTTAACTAGGGTAATATCTGCGAGATTGTAACCATAGGAAATACGAACGGCGCTAGCCTTTTCGAAGTGATAAATGGAATGCAACAACGAACTAAGGCGTTTTCACTTTGGGAGAAGGTCTGCCTCAAACCAACGAGGAGGGGAGGCATGTCTTTTGAAAAAAACAGATCTCAAATAGGATAGACCAATTTAGAAAATAATCGGTACCTAAGAAAAGCTGAAAGGTAGGTGGACAAAAGTTTGCAATACAGTCAGTTTTTAGAAAACTAGTGTCTCTAGCGACTGTTATAATTTCAGAAGTGGACAACAAAGCCAATTAAAAAAAAAATCCACAAAATTTTCTATAATAAATATCGGATGATGATTTAGCTGGATTATATGTGAAACCATGAATAACTTTTTGTCGAGGCGAGAAGATGATGGACACGAACCAATAATTTTAGAGAATAAAGCCATATTTAGCTAACCAGAAGAGCTTGATAGAACCTTTAATGTAGCAAAAACCACAATCATCACATTTATTACGGTGATCTTGAGGGTGGAGATCATACTAGTCTATGAATATGGAAGAGACAGAAATCAGGGATGTTTTCAAGATTCCGTTATACATATATCCTCCGGCTTCAGCTCCAAAGCAATGTGTCGAATTTCAGCCATCTTATTTCTAACAGGCCTAGCATTAGGCAGTATGATATGCGGATTCACTGGGCAATGCTGAATTTAACTGCTGCATTTACTGTAAGTTTACAGGCAAAGACAAAACTGATATACAAAGGAGATTGAGCTCTCAGTAAAAAAACTCCAAAGTGGTATTGTGAAAAATGTCTGCTGCTAAGTGGGCTGCTACCGGAGAAAAACTGCAGCTCGTTGAAAAAAAGCTGTTGGAATAATCGGGTTGGCACAAATGTACAGTATTGGTAATCTCCACTGAATTTAATGGGAAAAGTATTATTTACCAGAGACGTTTGCATCGATGGACGATTCATTGCTGTCGGCGGTTGTAGAGGGCAGAGCCAGCACCGCTGTCCTCAAGATGAAACCAGAAACATGGCCCCGAAACCACGAGCGACATCGGACCAGAAGACTGAGTCCACCGAGGTGTCGTGAATATAGAAAATGGTGGGGCCGGTAACTGGTGATTAGAATTTCTCTTATAGTGTTCTGAGTCCATAGCCTTCTCTTGTGAACCAATATGACCAGTTCGTATAGTTTTCTCGGTCTATATGCCATGAAATGTAGTCAAAAATATCATGTAAATTTATGAGAAAGAGGCAGTGATAAAAGCAGTTAGTTCTCCTTCTATGTCAGAGTGATAAAACAATGTAATACCTTCTTCTATATGGTAGATGTCACCATCAACGAAGACGTAAATGAAAGCTTGATAGATCAAGGTAAACACGACACATAGCAATGAGGGATTTAACTTAAACAATAAGGCTAGCGCCCCATCCTTGCACTTTGATTAGTTTGAAGTGATGGAAGGCATGCGCTACATTAACCACCGTCTCTTTTCTCTCCCTCATTTGTGTTATTTGTAGAGACGAATTCTACAGGACCGCAGGCGGGTTCGGCCGCACGTGAACATATGCGTGCAGCCACGCCCGTATTTTCGGCATTTGTTATGAGAGGACAATCCGCATAGCGTCTCCCATGCACTGATCTTACCCTATGTTTTTTCCAGCGCATTGACCATGGGGCCCATTTCGGGGCAAACATTCGACCTACGTAGCGTTTCAATACACCGCAATAAGTTTTACTTTGAACAGCATCTCGAAATATCTTTCACCTGGAATCCAATCTCAGGCGCTTTATTTTTGTATCAGCGTACCTACAAATAGTTGAAGCAATACATGATGATATTCAGGGCTCTGTAGAATCCCGGATAATGTAACAGCTTAGGCTGTAATTTTGCGAGGTGATGACGTTTATATTTTAATTTCCATTGACCGCGGAATTCAATTTTTGAAGAAGCAGAATCTTCGGAATCTGATTGGTCATTATTCTTCATTCGCGTATAACAGTTGAAACCAATCATCCTTGATTCCTGACAAGATTAAGAAATGATAGCTATTATATTTTCTCGCTTCATCATGTAATTTACTTTTTTTAGATCTTACGCAGCTATTTTTAGAATTTTTTTTGGCGTTCTCCTTCCTGCGTACAAATCCTACAAGGCTTTAAAATATAGGAATGTTAAAGATATGGTTGGTTGCCTCAAATTTTTTGATAATCATGTTTTCAGGTTCGGCTCACTATGCATTGGATCGTGTTTTCAATATTCCTTGCAATTGAGACAGTCACTGATTACGTCCTCGCTTGGTAGATTATAACTTGCCGCACGAACCGTTAGGTTTCCATTCTACTATGAACTGAAGGTGTTCCTGGTGCTATATCTTGCCCTCCCATTCACCCAGGGTTCCAGTATTATCTACAGAAAAGTTATTCATCCACATTTATCCAAAAGGGAGACGGTATTTTATTTTAATAATTCTTTATGAATGCACAGGAAATTGACGAGGCGCTCTTACGCGCAACAGAAACAGGTTACAGTGCATTTATGGAATTCGGGGCCAAAGGTCTTACGTACGCTGCTTCTACGGTCCTGACAACCGCCATGAAGGTAAATTACACAACTGGTGTTGCGTATTCATTTGTCGTGGTTTTATCCCTTTCTGTTTTCTGCGTAGCAAATTGCATCCATAAAATGGCCATTGAAAATTTCCCTCGGAATTTTACCAATCTACACACTTTAGAATGTTAATTCTGTGAGATCCCTCAGAATTGCAAGAGCGCATTATGCCCTGGGTATTTTAGACTTGCCATCGAGCGTCTTCTCTAGTCTTCAATTACGCTGACTACTTTCACCCACCTCGAACCGTATAACGCGTACTAAGCTGATGTATTGAACCATCGCAAGTTTTAGACTTCAGCCATTTAAAATTCAGTCTTCTAATGAATTTTTTTTATTCCAGGGACAGGACCTAATTGTCAACCACATTAATCAGCGCAGCTACAGTATGGATGATCTTTGGCGTGACCGACGACCCCCTGAACCCCTGGCTGCTGGGGATTCTGCCCCTGAACAAAAGAAGTGTAATCTCAAAATTTAATATTTCTTTAAAAAATGTCGGCACTTGTTGCGACCTAGGTATTTTACTGTAACCTTTTTTTGTGAAGTCAGCCAACTTCGAATCCATATAGGTCGTCTGCCTTATTATGTTGAATTTTTTACAAGGGCTGACTATTTTCTGCCCCGTTTCTTCCTTCCCTGCAAACTGCTGAAAGTTTTTCATATAGTCTTATCGTGGTGCGTTCTCTGTTTGTGACACAGCAGTATATATTAAAATGCCGCTTTTGGTGAATTTTTATCTTCATTTTAATTTTAAAGTCTGTAAGAAGAGTCTGGCAAAGAGAGCCATCAACCCAGGATTTATGTTGATCAGATAAAGGTCATGCACCTTGTGAATATTTTAGAATCAGTTCCATGAGTATTCGGCCAGCCGATTTCTTCAGATTGGCTATTCCTTTCCTGCTAACGTTTTCCAGATTTTACGGTAACACTGTTGAAGTCACATACTACATTACCAGTGTAGTTGCTTTCGTCTACGTAGCCTAGAATCTTTTATGAAACAGAGACCTTTATAAAGGCGTCTTTCTGCAGGTAATATATGTACCAGCCCACACTTGACACTGGCCATAACATCATGTGCCATATTGCGTGGGTCCGACTACTAAACTACTTTCCCCTTTTACCGGACTGCTACATGTGCCTCAACCTGAGAATCTGAGTAGTGCCGTAGCGAAAGCACACATGTCCCACACATAATGAAGGCACCTTTCTCAGAAACCCGTCAAAACTAGTGTCGTGCTTATCCTACTCTAAAACTCGTTCACCCCTACCCTCTCACCCTCGTTGATTAACGTTCGTCCCTACCTTCTCACACTCGTTCATTAACGTTCATCCCTGCCTTCTAACGAACGCTTGCTTATTGTCTATATTATTCTAACTACTCTCAATCCCTTTTTAGTTCTTGTACGGTAATTATAAGATGAGAAGAACCCAATTGTAGGGTACTCGATTCTTCATTCTTTTCGACTGTTTAGCTTGTGCCTACTGAATAACACGACTATATTCCAATCACTACAACTAGTTATTAACTGAAAATTGAAAAATAAAATGGCAGTGGATGGGTAGCTTTTAAATGTGGTTTCCATTCATCCACCGTGACCCAACGGCTTATCTCAAAGCTTAATTTTCCGTCATCGTTCATGGTTAAGGCGGTCGCGATTTATGGCTATCAATAAGTAATGGTTTGCGAATTACTTGGTTCAGCTTGAGCCTTCACCCCCACTAGGCTATATATAATCGATTAGAGGAGGAAAAAATATCTGTTAGCCGTTGTGTCGCAACCACCATTAGGCAGCTACCTTATTACTTTGGGCGAATAACCAAGTAATCAACATTTTCTTGTTCATTCCCCAAAATAACCAGCCGATATCTTTGCTGCAGCCGCCTTCCCTTGCCCGGTTACTTCCAGCATTTCTTGAGATTACTTACATCATTTTAACTGATTATGATATGAAATGTGCACCACAAGGATAAATAACGTAACCTACCTACGGCTTATATCATTTTCTAGCGGTTTGATTTTCCCGACACCGACAGAGTTCACTTACCCATTTTTTGGAATCCGAGAGACATGATGATTTAATTTTCCAAAAGGTAGCGGGCCATCTATTGTTGAAACTTGCATTCTCATGAATCCGACCGTTTTATTAGCATGATGTCATCATCGAAACGTTTTTCAATCACTTGCCTTTCGACGTCGCACCCATGGGCAGCGTGCTACGCACTTAAAGATAGATTTGTTTACAGACTCACTAAACTATTGTACTGTTCTGCTACTGTGACATTGCATACCGACTCGAAAGACGAGCCTTTTTAAATAGTTCAAAAACAGAGGAATCTAGTCCTTAAGTAGTCCTTAAGTAAAGAATTGCTGGATTTTCCCCCGTTTGCTGCTTAGCTCTGCGGCCGCTACAGTGTCCTTCACAATAAACATCGTTCCTATCTTGGGTAATAGTTCAGACGATCAGACGTCTAGACCAAAAGTTTGTGAAAAATTGTTCCACAATGACATATACTTATGAAATATAGGGGACTCGAGGTCTGTGATGTTGCTCCTGTCTCATGGGCGCCAAGGTGAACATTTATGCATTTGCTCTGTGGGGCGCATGGGCCAATAACAAGTAAGGCACTCTCCGCCCCGCTAAACACAGTTTCGACAGGGTGTTCGCTGTGTGATCAGTTCAGGTATGAAGGCGTTGTTTTCACCTAAAGGGGTCGTATTTTTCTTTGAAATCGCTACCGCAGTCGAAAGAAAGTATCTGAAAGCTCATGGAAACCGATGCCACAAAGCTCTTAAACTCAATCAAGGCCTCAATCGACTCATACAAACGTGGTTAAGTGCGATAAAAAGATAGGGTATTTTTTTGAAGACGCTGCCGTCTGTCCAGGCCGTGTATTTTTGTCAGTCCTATTTAACTATGCGGTAGATTCGATGCCGTCCATAGCATTCGGCAGTTACATCTTAATTATGCCAACAACGCAGCTATTTTTTGAATTTATTTCGGAAAATAGAATCAGCCCTTGATCGTATAGTCGTCACGGAAGAATCCAAGTACTGCTTGACAAGTTCACACCATGAAACTTTGAGTTTTCTTTCGGGTACCGAAAGGCTCGAGGCGTCTTCCTGGTTCCTGCGAAATTTCGGCGCATCTAACAGTCACAAACAAGTCCCACCTGTTCTGTTGACGGTGGAAGTACCCGTAGTCTCGTGTATCTTTTTAGAATAGAAAGATTATGGGTTTTGTTAATTGTCACTTCCGGGCTTCCAATTGACGGGGCACCCCTGCCACTGGTCCAGCAAAGAGTCTTGGTAAAATGTGTCGACTGCAAACTCCGTCGTTGGAAGGTTCTTTTACTACTCCGCCCTCCGAATTACTTTCTGCTTTGGTTTCCTTACCTTCATGATAGCCTACCAAGAATTCAGACCTGTTGAGTTCCACGATCTTCAGTGTCCGGACTGGAAAGTTAATTGATAAAAAAGGTAACTAAGGTCGGCTTTTGTGATCGCAGGTATGTGGACGGCACCGGTTCTTGACGTTCGTAACTCCGTAACCAATCATGCAACCATTGGCGATTTCTGGTGCGGATGCGGCTTGCCTCCTTGCCCCTTGTTTAAGATAGTGAGTCTTTTCATACAGAATTCGTGGTCAGCAAAGAAGTCCTCCCTACCTAACGTGCAGATTAAATGTGAACTACTTATAATTTCCCAATCTTCCAAGGTGTACTTTATGTCCTTTTTTTAAACTGTACTTGTTACGGTGAAATTCACGTGACGCCAACCCCTCCCCCCTACGCACTTACTTAAGATGCATATTCTGAAGGTATCTTTCTACTGAGTCATTCATGCAATCAATTGTCAACAGTTTCTTGCACTGTCTTCTTGCCTTTACGCACTTCTCCTCCGTACTTTCACTTTTTACCGTAGACGCCCTTTCTATCCAAGGCCCAGCGTCAGCTGGCTTTCACATATTTTCACATTGTCTAGTAGGCCTGCCCTACTAAGCGTCACTTAGACTCAACAAGCCATCACCCTCAAGCCGTCAATGTGATGCTCCCTAATTACATGCGTTAGCGCACGTGGCGGGTGGTTACACCTCGAAGTCATTACTTGCGTGTATGTGATTCTGTTCGTGTATTGTGATTCAGTTCGCGATGTGAATGGAGGATTTATTGCCGACAACTCGGCCAAGGTCGATCGCTGGCATAAACACTTCGAGCACCTATTCAACTTTGACGAACAACCCATCACACCCTCCCTTTCCAGCGGAGTTTCAATCCTTCCCTGCCTACGCAGTGTCGTGTGACCTCCCTTCCGAAGACGAAGTTACCGATGCAATGCAGAGGCTACGCAACAACAAGGCGTGTGGAGAGGATGGTATTCCTGCAGAAATCTACTAGTCCTGTGTCGACACCCTGGCTCCATGAGGTGATTGTACAGGCGTGGCAAGAAGAGACCGTTCCCGATGACTGTGGCTCAGGTATCCTTGTACCTGTCCACAAGAAGGGAGATAAGACAAGATGCGAGAACTACCGTGGCATAAGTCGTATCGATGTTGCTGCAAAGATCTTCCTTGTTATTCTTCTCAGGCGCTTCCAGTCTGTACGCGACTCCAGGACACGACACAACCAAGCCCGATTCCAAGCTGGGCGTGGATGTGCGGATCAAATATTCACACTGAGGTGCACTCTAGAATTCCGCCATAGCTACCAGCAACCGACGGCCGTTTGCTTCCTCGACTTTGCCGCCGCATTCGATTCCATCAATCGTGAGTCCCTGTGGCGAATAATGGAACTGGATGGAGTGCCGACGAAACTCATTGCGATGATTAAGGCCTACTATCGGTCTATACCGTGTATCCATCCGGTCATTCCTACTCTATGGATGTGAATGCTGGGCTGTGCGCGCTGAAGATGAGCGAAGACTGGATGTCTTTGACCACCAGTGCCTGAGGACGATCCTGCGAGTTAAGTATAGCGACTTCATCTCAAATGAGACAGTCCGCATCCGCTGCGATCGTATCACGAGGATATCTCAGGCCATTCAAGAAAGGCGACTGAGGTGGTTTGGACACGTTCTCCGTCGTCCGCCCCACGAGCTTACCTATGCTGCCTTCGACCCGGCACCACAGCCCACCTGGAAACGTCGAAAAGGAGGGCAACTGAAGACCTGGCTAGACACCGTCCGTCAAGGCATGGAAGCAGTTCTTGGACCTTCTATCTTCGGCCTCCGTCGCTGGAGAAAGGACTGGGTAGAGCTTCCGAGCTCCGCTGCCGCCAATCGCCATGCATGGAGAGGTACCGTTCGTGACATCATTGAAGCCGGCTAGATCAGGCATGATCACAGCCGTAACCAGTACAAGTAAGTACATGAGCCGGTATGCCGTAAACTCCCTCCCGTCTTCTACTTATCACTGTTTTGAGCTTCACACATTCACAAATTTCACGGGATAGTCTGATTTGTGCGGTATCTTCTGCCTGCCTGCCTACTTTAGAGTCGTGGTATGCGAAATTACATATGAGTCTGATAGCTGGAGCAATCCCTCGGAAGAGCTAGGTATAAAATTGTCCCAGTTTCGATTGTGAAATATCTCTAGATCTTATCACTAGTCTGTCCTTTACCACTACACACTTCGGCAGGCTGAAAAGGCAATCATCAAACCCACGCTCTTTATTTCAGATGTATATCGCAGTGGGTGGGAGGAGTCTGGGGGACCATTCAATGACAAAGGAGTCTTTGTGCTCAAGTATTTGTCAAATTCCGTTTGAATTTTTGACTACTTAGCTTGAAGTTTCCGTAAGCGCGGTATCCGCACAATTTTTTTCACATAACCGGATTGCGTAGCCGTTTTTCGTTGTTAACTGGACTCAATGGCGAGGTCTTAGATAGCCTGTCCATATTGTCTAATTTTATGCCGACCATGCCCCCGGGGAGAACGGTTTCCCCGCCAGCTTACCTCTAGGGTATTTAGAGCGTTCACAGATGACGTCTAATGGAACGGCCTTCAGTGGAGGCTAGCTGTGAAATACACAGGCACCCTAATCTGACGAACGAGCAGCCGCAGCCCGGCAACGACGGTGGCATCAGAGCGCAGAGGGCTGACGTTTGGCGCAGCCCTATAAAATATCACAAAGCTTGCTGACAGCATTGTGACATGGCGACTGTGAGCTGCCGTTGAGTAAGCTTATCTGCCACTGCTGCTATATGGTTAGCCACTGAACAAAAGTTCCGAAGGAGAAACTCTTAAAAAAGCAGTCTCATTAGCTTTTTGACGCCCACGTATACTCACAAGTGGCAAGAACCTTGAGGGAATAGTCTGAGTAAACTAGGACAAATCGTACTACAGATCCCACCGAAAACGACGCGCTCTGCAGCCGTGGTCCGGGGGTGCGAACAAATAGCATGCCAGCTGGGCTACTCACTTCAGAAAAGACTCTTGGTATGGGATTCTGGAATTTGAGAATGTTCCTCGACTCGTCTGGCGGTTCACAGTCTTTATAAGTATAAAGCGAATTTATATCGCTTAGCCGGACCTGCGGCCTAGTTGCCCAGGCAATCATGATCACGGGTCAACTCCCGTTTTCTTCTGTCTCGGCAGCCCACGCGACCCCTGGTAGACACCGTATGATCGTCATCCTACCAGTGACTTGTGAATCATATGCTGTTTGTGGGGACCAGTCAGTAACCGACAGGCTTTTGTATGAGACAGATCTTGCTGTCGTTCGCATGCCTACTGTTTCACTTCTCGTTCGTCCCGAAATTGTCACCTACAGATGTCTTGATGGCGCAAATCCATAACAGCCCAACACAACCGAGCCCTTGAGCACAGAACTACAGTTCGCTTTAGGAGGAAAATGAAAGTAACGAGTCGTTATTATTAGTCATCAGTGTATGGGGAAACCAAGGCATACTTTGGTTTAACCTGGTGGCATCACAGAAACTGGTGTAGCGGAAGAATCTGGCAATTTGCTGCCTAGGTAGCTCAAGCCATAAGTCTTTCCACCATCTCCGAGAAATGACACCAAATTTGGTTAGAGGTGACCGCAGCATTATTGGGCTGTAATAGTGACCACCACGCAGGTTTTAAACATTGGTGCCATTCCAAAACCACCAAATTATGCGACAAGTTATTTGTAGGTCCCCTGCACCGAATCACTCTTTACTCACAATTGGGTTGAGGGTCGAAAAATTAATTTAAAAAAGCAATACATAATCTAGTCTGTGCAGGCACCGGAAAGGAGCTACCTAAAACACCCAGATCTTGATGTGAACAAAATACTTGGAGCTAATATTACTCTACCACAACCCTATTTCAGTAATCTTTTCTAACTAAAGACGCATTTAATGAGATAACCCATTTACCCTTTCTAATCACAAAAAAAACTTATTCCAGAATTTCGGTTAATATTCCACCAGAAGGGTCAGCAACTGTACATTGTGGTTGCACTGTGTACATCAGTATACGTTCGTGTAAATAGTGTGATTTTGAGGGAAGGTTGCCAAACGAATTAGTGTTGTTACAATGCCGTGTGAATACAAAAGTTCTCTTATGGAAACACGCGTCAACCGCATCATTCAATTCCAAAGGCCAGCAGTTTGACTAAAAAAGTATCCGAATGACGGAACATTTTACTCTCGTTGTAAAAATACCTACTAACTTCTTGCTTGAAACGAAAACCCTCACCAGAGAACACCACTGCCACCTCCATATCGTTATGTATTGCAGATATGGGTCTCTCTACGCAAGCTATGCCAATATTATTTTCTGTCGTCTGGACCATCCACATGATATTTATTTCATCGCAAAAGGCCACCTTGTTCTATTGATCAGCGGCGATGACATGCTCCTCAACCAGACATTTGCTGTCACTTGTGGTACTTCGTCAGTGGCGCTATTTGCCGGAGCTTCCGATAAACATATGCAGCCGGACGCGTTATAATCCTGTCAGCCGAAGTTTGAAAACTGCAGCGCCAAAGCTCACTTCATGCCGCGTACGCTATTGCTTTTCAAAGAAACCTCGCGTAGCACCTGTCTTTCCGTCTGGTGGGGTCTGTAGTTCCCTTTTTCTACCTCCTCGTTTCATCTCACAGTACCCTTTGCAAGCTATAATGTGGTCTTCTATCTCCTCAGACCTTGTCTGATCTCCGTGATATTGAAGTCCATTGTTCGCGACGCCAAAATATTGTCTCGCTGTTAATCCGTCAGTCGGCCTCCTTCAGGCCATCTTAAAAGCCAAAGATTCACCGAAGTTTGTAGATTTTGGAAACAGATCGATTGGTGAATTTTCCTCGCCTAGCTGTGGTCATCCTACTGGTCGATGGTAAAGTCCAATTCAAAATGAACATAACATAACATTTTCATTGCGTCACATTTTCACTGCCGATGGAGAGAAGCGCTGACACATTCAGTAGTTTAGGGGCAGTTGTCTTTTGTCTTTGCTACTCGATGTTCTATTAAACTATTTTTGCAAGCAGAGCTTGTCCGTTTCCTTTTATGTCCTAATACTTTTGAAACTAACAACATGAAAGTTTTTGCACTAAAGCTAGAGTCTTTAAGACCGCTCTTTAGTTGAACTGGCTTGACGATTACGAGTGCTGACATCTCGTGCAATTTTTGTGTACACTCGTTTGTATGCATTTTATTGCTATCGGTCTCCGTAAAAGATTGTCTAACTTCGCAGATAGACAGATATGTGCAAAGGTAGACGCTCACTCGCAGACACTGCTTTTCTGCAGGGCACCTTGCGGACGTTTTCCGATAACTTTGTGTGTTCGAGTTTTTCTGATCTTCGGAAGTTGTCCGTTGTCGCCACAACTGACGCCTACCTGGTAAACGAGCTCCCTGTAATCACGTTCGAGGACAAACTCGTCCTTCTGTGCCTTGGCGTTCAAACTAGCAGACGCTTCTTCGACCGCGTTCCCACCCGCCCTCCCGGCGGCCAAGGTCTGCTACACCCATCTCCCTACGTTGAATCAACCCCCCCTCAGCCGAACCTATGTTTTTGATGACGGAGCAGCCCCTCCCGGCCACGCTGCTCCGACTCCTTGCCGCCGGTATTGAGGCCAACCCTGGACCTCATTGGTCCTGCTCGTTCTGCCGAGTCCGCCTGGGCCGCCGCGACTGGTCTGTACGTTGCGGCTCCTGCAATGGTTGGTGCCATCTCCGCTGCAGTGGCCTCACCAAAGCTGCCGATTGGTTGCCCGCCTTCGCGTGTCCCAGCTGTCCCGTGCCCCCACCGATCTCCAGCTCGCCCGGTCCTGAGCCCAAAGCCTCTGGTCCCCGACCTTGCCTCACCGCCTGGTCTAAAGATCCTCCAGTTCAACGCCAACGGCCTAATTGCCTAGCTTGACCAGCTCCTAGCCTTCATGCGTTCGCACAGCATAGCTGTGGCGGCTATACAAGAGACAAAGTGGTCTAACTCCACTAAGGTCCCGTCTTGTGCCGCCTACACGATCGTCCGTTGTGACCGCGGCCGCAACAAAGGTGGAGGCTTGGCCTTCCGGGTTGACAAAGCCATTGCCCATCACCAGCTACCCCTGCTTGGTGCCGATCCCACGGAAGTACTGGCGATTTCCCTTAAGATTGGCCCGGCGCCGCTAACCGTCGTGAACGTGTACATCCCTCCAACGTCCAGTTGTCCTCCAGGTTTCACCGCCTCTATAGCTCCCTACTTACCGTCTGGTGACAGTTTGGTACTAGGTGACTTCAACACCCATCATGACCTGTGGTCCTCCAATTTGGCGGCCGATTCCCGGGGAGAAGTCCTGGCGGATGAACTAGAGCAAGCTCCCTTCGCAGTCCTCAACGAGGACAGCCCAACGGTGCCCCCAGCTCTCCCGATGTCTCCCTTGCCAGTCTCAGTCTAGTAGCTTCACCACCTGGAGCACGGAAATCAGCCTAGGGAGCGATCACCTCCCTATAGTGCGCGAATTGGCCACCTCTGTCGACCGTATCAAGGCTCCAAACAGGCATTTTATCAACTTCAAGATAGCTGACTGGGCAGCGTTCACCGCGGAATGCGAAGCGGGAACCGATCAGCTACCGCGCCCCACCTGCGTCCACAAGGTGGAGCGGGCCGTTCGTCACCTGCTTCTGGCAGCAGCAGACCACCATGTACCGAACGGTCGCATCCCCATACTCCGCCCAAACTACCCAAGCGAAGCCTCCCGACTGGAACGAGAGCGAGACGAGATCCGAGCGCGAGACGCAACTGACCCGCGTGTTGGCGAACTCAACGGCTTGATAACCAAGACCGTCAATGACGACAAACGGGAACGTTGGCGTGAAAAAGTTGCAGATTGTGATTTCTGCGGCAACGCAGCTGCCACCTGGAAACTTCTACGCAATTTGACCAAGCCCCGGGCTGCCACATCCAACCAGTCTATTAGCTTCGGGGACGGCAAGTTCATCTCCAACAACGCCGCGAAGATGAACAAGCTGTTCTTGCCCCGCTCGGCTCCCAGTCTCAAAAGCCAGCGCCCCCTCCTCCGCCTCCTCCATAAAGCCCCGCCCCCAGACATTTCCTTTTCGGCCGATGCTATCCTCACCGCCGTCAGGGAAATGAAAGTCTCGAAAGCCTTAGGACCGGATGGCCTGGCTCCTATCCATTTGCGCCATATCGGCCCCAAGGTGGCTGCCTACTTGGCAGCCATTTTCAATCTCTCGCTGGCCAGTTCAATCATCCCCGATTGCTGGCGTCAGTCCACTATCATTCCCCTGGTCAAAGCTGGCAAGAACCCCAGTCAAGCGACGTCCTATCGCCCATTCGTCCTCCTCAGTCCACTGGCGAAAACTTTGGAGTGACTTTCCTTCCAATTCTGACGTTTGCAGCGGATCTGTCCAACCACCAACATGGTTTCAGGTCATGTAGTGGCACAACAACGGCTCTTTTCGAGCTCAGCGACGCCATCCTCGAGGGCTTCAATCAACAAAAGCCCGCTTCGCGGACCGTGGCAGTCTCAGTTGACCTGTCACAAGCCTTTGCGTCCGCCACGATCAGCTCCTGCAGGACTTGGTCTTCCTGAACGTCCTGACTGGCCTGGTCCGATGGTTGGCGGCTTATATCCGTGGCCGCCACGACCGTGTCCTTTTCCGTGGAACTCTCTCCAAGCCCCGTAAGCAGACCTGCAGTGTTCCTCAAGGCTCTGTGCTCAGCCCGACGCTGTTCAGCATTTACATGCGGGAACTCCCACTCCCTCCGGCACCCGCCAAAGTGGTATCATACGCGGATGATGTCACCATCTTCTGCCAGCACCATAACATTGATCAGGCTGCACAGGTCTTCTCGGAATTCATGCCTAACATTGTGAACTACCTCACTCAGCGCGGGATGTCGATGTCGGCTGCCAAGTCGTCCGTCACTATTTTCACGCTGGATCCGAAGGAGTTCAATCGGCACCTGCATATCATCGTCAACGGTGAGGTGTTATCGCTGCTCCGAAAGCCCAAGCTCCTCGGCGTCCGTTTAGATCCGCTCTTAACGTTCGTAGACCATGCGAGGGATGTCGCAAGCAAAGTGAGCAGGTTCACCAAGGTCCTCAAGGCTCTCGCGGGCACTTCTTTGGGCTGCGCGAAAGAGTTGCTGACGACCACATTCAATGCAATGGCCAAACCGCATCTCAACTATGTGGCATCAGTCTGGTCTCCCACAATCAGCTCCTCCAGCCTCCGCCGCCTTCAGTCAGCACAGAATGGTGCCCTCCGCATGATCACTGGCTGCTATTAAATGTCGCCCATCGATCACCTTCATGCGGAGGTTTCTGTCCTGCCAGTCGCCGCACACAACAAACTCCTCGGCCAGCAGTTCTGGTGGACCTGTTCACAACCTGACCATCAGAACCACCATCGTTGCAACGCTCCCTAGCCTAGCCGTAACGTTCGGACGTCTATTCGGGGTCTCCACAAGGCAGCTGTCGCCTCGTCTCTCTCAGACCTACCCGTTGATGGCTCCGATATCAGGACAGGCACCCAACTCACCCCCGAGGACCTTTGGCTCAACCGAGCCGAGGTCGCGGCTTTCTCCGCCTCCCAACTGCACCCAGTTTGGGCTCCGGCGGGAACCCCTGATCCAACATGGGCTACCAACCAAAAAACAAAATAACGTCTCCAACAATGATAAAGAGGCTGGAATGGCAATTTATAGCTTATAAGCCGTCCTCCTCCTCGGCCAGCCACACCCAATCCTAGGTGTTGCAACCCCTGAGGCTCGAACCCGCGACTTGTGCATTAGAAGTCCAAAGTTCTAACCGTAGAGTCAGAGACTCGTCTCCTTGGGCATGTTAACAGTAATAGCTTAGCACTCACCGATCGCGTTGCAGGACGAGCCTGTCCTGTTGTGGCCTGGGGCTCAAGCTGTTAGCTGTCATCAGCCAACCATACTTAACTCCAGGTTTTGCAACCCCTGACTGCTACTAAACCAGAAATAGCCACTCTAGTCTTTCTCATGTTTATTCGGAAATATTATGCTGACCTTTAGGAACCTGTCAGGCATCAAATAGCCGGTTTTAGGCAAATTCAGCGGGGCAGGTGACAGGCGTTGAACACAACATGAGAGTGACCACGAGCTGAACTGGGAAGTTGCCTATTTAACCCTGTCATGACGTACTCGTTTGCTCATTGCGGAAGTCTGTACATTTTCCATATTCCCAGTAAAAGGTTCCATTTGCGTGTTCTCAGCAGGGTGTATTCACCACGAAGTTGTCTAACCTTTCGTACACGATCCGAGGAGCTTGGCCTTAACATCACAGTGATCAACTGTCAGCGATATTCTCAAAGCCCTTCTCCGATGACGGATGACGCCCCCGACTTTTAAGTCCCCTCCTAATTGCCAAAATCGCATCACCTGACTGTGTACCCACTGCTTTCCTCGTTAAAATCTTCAGCCTCTCAGCCTAGGTTTGTGACGAGTTCAATCACGCTGTGCGCTCGCGTCTTTTGCGGGCGTTTGTTTTGTCTGTTTTGTTGGGGCTGTAGGGGTTGTCTGGGTGACGCCTATTGTCGGCTGCTGTGGCCCTCTGCATGGGTCATGTGTTCATATTCTTCGAAGTAAAGGGCTTAACACAACTGAATTCTTAGGCCGGAGTAGCGACGCATCGACCTGTTTGGCCTCAGCCGGTCTCTGAAGTTAGTGGCGGAAGTCGAGCACGAGCGACGAGACTACCTACCAGGCAGATAACGTCCTCTGCAACCAAACTTAATCCCAGGCAACACTTGTGATCAGGGATAAAAGCCTGTATACACAACAGGCATAGGTAAAGTGCACCTGAGGGGTCGGCAGTGGCCTCGAGTTAAGGCTGCATAGCTGCTGCCTCATGAGTTAAAACCACGCTGGACAAGGTGCGATCGTTTTCCACAACAGAATACTGTTCTATCGAGGGATTTAGAAGCAGACACTGAAATCTCCTCCCAAAATGTTCTCCTAGAGTCCTTGTCTGAGGCTTAATTAATAATTAAGGGTGTAAAACGGAGAAAACAAAACGGGCCAACATTTTAAAACGAGAGGTTAGCGTAGAGGTAGCGGAACGGCACATTTGGCACCCGATCAACTTACTTTTCACTTTCTACCCCATGCTCTGTTTGACGGAGTTTTGGGGTGTTCTGGTGAATGTTGAATAAAGCTCTTCAAGTGGCTTTCCATCTTCTCCCACTTGCCTCGGTAGTTCTCTATAGGGTTAAAGTAGGACATGCTTTTTGATCACTGTGTTACTCCTACAGATGAGAATTTGCTTATGGGTTATTTTCACGTTCTGCCGTAAAGAGGTGGTATACTGAAATGTTAGTTGTCCGCCTAAGTTTCTTGACCTCAAGGAAAGCAACTAACTATGCCTCGTTTCTATGTAATTTTTTACACTCTGTCTGCTCTTTAAAACCAACAATTTCTTTTTGCATGATGTCTTTTAAGGAAAGCAAAATGTCGAGCTCTTCCAACCGTACATGATCCCTTCAGTCTCTCAACATATTGTCAGCCCGTCCACTAACCCAGAATGCTACCAACCTTGACACTTTCTCACTGAGTATTACAGCACTTCGTTTCTCTGCAATTCACTCAGTCAATTAGGCGAGGCATCATTGAAGGTAGTGCCATAGGCGGCACAGCTATTATTGGACGTCGAATGACAGTGGTTTTCGATGCCGTTTCATGAACCAGCAACGTAGAGGGAGCGTTATGCTTCGTGCGGCAACTATCCTAGCTGCTTCTTCGATCAATTCTACTTTTCGTGTTCAGATCTTTAGATGATATAACCACTGAATCATGTCCACTAGGTTTTACAGCATCCTTTGGCTTCTTGCTTTATTTAACAACAACCTTTAATCGATCGATCGCTTGCAGTAAAGTCTGTTTCGTTCGGCGTGATTGCTTTCTAATCAGATGGAGTTGCTGTCACAGGCATATAACTTATTGCGAAAGTCACTTATGGACACTATCTTCTGCTTCTAACGAGCCCTCCTCCGCGCGGAAGCTCTTGTCCGGTACTTTTCGAGACTTGTGTACTGCCCATTTAGAGAAGTGTCTCCCTTGTCAGCTTATTTTTTCTTCGCCGTCGGCCTTTAAAGCACTCTTAACATACGCAGAAATTTCCATATTGCGTTGCTTCTACCGGCATAGAACCACCCTACCGTCTGTTTTGTTGAATTTAAAAGAACCGAAGAATTCTTATAAGTACTTTTTAGTCCTGTACCGATTGCTAACACCCAACCACTTTAATCGCAATCACATGTGGTGCGTTGACTGCCCAGAACTGCACACTCACAGCCCAGTCATCCGCACTGGTCTTGAAAGTGGATCACGACTTTGGCATGGATCATAAAGCCGAACAGTTGTCTGCCTGAACCGTTGATTCATTTTAAAATCCACATCCACAGTGAAAAGGTCTATATTAGTTAACGTTATGCTTATGTCTGTGATGAAGAATCTGAGACGAACTTCGTAACGTCAGGCACATAGAATTCCTGTCCCAGTGTTCGCATCATCATCATCATCATCATCATCATCATCATCATCATCATCATCA
>JAYGXS010000002.1:28236378-28307900 GCA_036362985.1 Ligula intestinalis | reverse complement strand
TCATCATCATCATCATCATCATCATCATCATCATCATCATCATCATCTTCTTCTTCTTCTTCTTCTTCTTCTTCTTCTTCTTCTTATCAAAGCTAACCTTTGAAAATATCAACACGCGCCAATAGTAGTGGCTTGTGACTTGGTCAACCAGCGAAATATGTTGATCCCTCTTCCGATTCATGTTGAGGTCTAAGTGTTTTTTTGCAGATCCTGTGGTAAATTCTTTAATGCGAGATTAGTGACCCCCCTTCTTTCAAGTTTAGTTCCTGTTGTGCAAATACCAGCGCTTTTGGTACTTTAATTTGGTTTATTTTACCTCATCCTTCACTGCATACGTGGTCGTCAGTTGTAGGGATTCTGCTCACTACCGAAACTTGGCGGGCATGGAAAGAGAGAGGGAGAGCAGTTGCGGCCAAAGTCTGCGGTGGAACTATGCTGATTTACATCTTTTGCGGCGGATAGATTGTCGACTGAGTAGTCCTTTTGACTAAGGTCACACGACCCTCGGAGTTACGACTTTTGCTGTCTCCGTGTTGTTTTGTTTGTATGGATGCGATACTCTCTACGGTAGCACTATATTCTGTTCGCATTAACTTTCACCCAACACTTTCTCTTACCAGTGGAAGCAAGCCAGAAAGTCAGTTGTCTAATTATTCAAAAAGAAAGCTCTTGTACACCTTTGAGGTCAAGATTCCATGTTCTCCCAAGTTTACCTGCAGATATTCAGTCAACGTCTCTTTAAGACCTTGTTCTAACAGTTGTCTCATTTTCTAGCTCGTCGGAGATCGGCCACGTCAGGCGATCCTGCTTCAAGGACCCTCCGTGCAAAGCAACCTTCGATTCGCCGATCGGTAGCGGATACCCATGGTAAGTAAGCGCGTACATCTTTGTATCTTCGTTTGAGTCCTTTTATTCAGGAGCGTCATTCTGTAACCTGCTCCTGTTTTGTTTGCGAATGTTGTTACATTTCTTTTTTCCCTCTTACCATTGCTCATTCCTCGTACGTAACGAGAATCACCATGGCCTTCGCGAAAGCCCCGCTATAACTAACACCGCTTGTGCCGCGTCCATGTTTCAAGCCAAAAAGGCTGTCGTGATCGCAGTGAATGACATGAAACCGAAATTTATACCTGTCGCACATGCTGATCCTTACAAGCATACGGCCAAAACTTAAGGAAACTAATCACACGGATCGTTTTAAGAGTCATTAGAGCCTCGCCCTCAAGGCCGAGTTGGCGCTAGTTTGAACGGGTCGCAATAATTTATATTAATGAGAAAAGCATGCGCTGCATCGAAGTTGGATCGGTCTAACTCGCCCGCTTTCCACGCCATACACCACTGTGATAACCGATTCAAGCTGTCAGGCTTGGGGTGATTGGCGTGGATGACTGGCGTGGCCGGAAATCTCCTAATGGCGCCTGCCACTCACTTATTTGATTCCAATTTAGGTCTGACGCAGTGGCTCACCCCGTTTTTGGAAGATCTCTCTCTCTCTCTCGAGTAGTCTTAGGACAACCCGCCCGCGCATAATATAGTACTGCCTTTTGAATAAACGTTGGCGAATTCAAGGCCTGATGCGCTGTTTCAGTAATCGAGCTTTGACTGGCGGCGAAAAGGCGTACAGTATATACTGAAATTCGTAATAGGTGTAGATAAAAGGCTAGTGTCACCAGAGTGAGAGCTTCACTGTGCATAGAACCCTATGTTCCTGGCTGGCTGGCTGGCTAGTAGCCCTTGTTGGATCAGGAGTCCCGACGGATTTGCTTCAATCCCGGCGGCGAGGAGGATCAGTCTGAGCAGCGGGTTGGGAGGGGCTGCTCCGTCATGAAAAACAGAGGTGGAGAGGAGGGAAGATAAATCCACCGTACGGCGATTAGTGTAGCAGACCTTGGCCGCCATGAGGGCTGGTGAGAACGCGACGAAGACGCGTCTGCTGTGGTTCACGTCTCAGACAGCTTCGTCAGCAGTGGCTACTGGCGAAGCCAGGGCTGGCGGTGACTGCGTCCAGTCGTGCCCGCGTGTGTCGCGTGTTGTGTTATTTTTGACTGATGATGGCAACTGCTTTTACATGACTGTGAAACGAGTTCAGGAGGTTTGCTATTGGTGTGTTACAATTTCCCGAAGGGGTTGTCGACTGTAGAGACGTTTTAAGGTCAGCAGGTGGGAACAATCGCCTGCAAAGACCTTGGAGGGCCGCGGACATTGAACAACAAAGGGAGGGGGAGGGGGCAGACATTGTGGTTGTCCGCCCCAGACCCACCGAATTTTGAAAAAAAATTAATCATTCAAAAAAGAGAAACAAAAAAAATTGAGACAAGAATACACAAACAGTGCACAGTAAAAGTATTATTCACTTGCCTAGAAATAATACCCTAGAGAGAAGAGCTGACAATGAAGATGTAGCAAATATTGTGGATGAGTAAACCAACTTAAGGGCAAACACCACGGTAAGCACGAAGAAACATGTTCATTCATAAATAGCAGAATATGGACGAAAAAGCGAAAACATAGCATTCCTCCTCGTACAATCCGGCGAACTATGTAAAATAATTCCGGAGGCTCACATCGCATGTTGTTTGGAAATATACTGCCTATTTGCTTTGACTTAATTGCCTTCCTTTCACTGCGTAGTCTGTACTCAATAGCAACGACGATGTTTTTCGTCTATTTCTATCGTGGACTAATAATTGCAGTAAACATGTTAGTTAGGCTGCATATGTAAGCGGTGGACACGATCTAAGTACACCTATTTCAGTCTGTGGAGCGTAGCGCTATGCCAATGACTTACTAGTTTGTCCAGTGGCCATAGAGGCCTTTTCTTTATACTTGATAGGGCTGTGATCATGCCTGATGTAGCAAGTCTCGATAAAGTCACGTATTGTACCTCTGAACGCGTGACGATTCACTGCGGCAGACCCGGACAGTTCAACGCATTGCCTTCGCCAAAAACGGAGGCCGAGTAACTGTCTCGAATCAGGTTTCGAACTGGCCCCCTCTTTGACGCTCCCAAGTGGGTAACAGTATGGTGAACGACGACGAACGTGCCAAAACCACCCAATTTAGGACATCCTCTCGATGTTGTCACAGCGAGTGCGGACTGTCTAATTTGACATAAAGTCGGTGTACTTCACTCGAAGGCTGGTCCTCAAACACTGGTGATCAAATGCCTTCACTTTTCTGTTATGTTCCATATACACAGCCCAACCTTCACTACCGTAGATTAGAACAGACCGAACAGGTGTACGATAGACGTGCATCTTTGTGGCGATGGAGATGTCGTGTCGGATCCGTTGGAATTTTCTAAGGCTTGCGAAAACCCGATGAGAAGCATCAGTTTGGGAGACATTGTCTTCCATACTCTGTCCATTCGACAGCGAGGAGGTATTTGAATCTGTCTTCTTTTTCAAGTTGGTAACCATCCTCGAGAAATGCCTTCTCCTGGTCAGGGATGCAACTTGAAAACGCTGGTCCTCCCAGCGTCTATGAATAAACCGACCGATTTACCGACATTAATAAACCGTGACACCATAGACCACCAAACTGAAGCTAGTAAGGAGGTAATCGATGCAATAAAAGTAGGGGCACGTCGTATTGCCAATTGACGACATAATCTGGGCCTCCGCTGAACTCAGGGGACAGACTACCACAACGCGTATTTCTTGATGTAGTCTTTGTATCCGCTCTTTTCAGTGATTACTCAGGTTCCTGTGCCTTTAGAGACCAGCACGTGTTTGGCACTTCTAGATGTTGAGAAGAAGACGATTCGATCGCTAGGACAAAACCTAATCACCTGACGTTTCGATATCCGTCGAGGATTCGTCATCAGGGACATATTCAGATAGCAGTAGCAGATACGGGTAGCGTACGCAGAAGAGTTTGCAGTGTTTATAGGATATAGTAACTACTGCAAACATACGATAACAATTAACTGTAATTGCCTTCTTGAGTGTTGCTGTTGAACGGCATGCGGGCTCTGACCTGCCGACCTTTAATAACGCGTGGTGGACTCGGGCGTGATGATCGCTCGGCCATCGGGCCCTCCGGTACTGGTACAGGATAAGGCGGTGGCCTGTTTGTTTCCCAAACAGCGACTTGGTTTGGCCAAACTGTCTCAGCACTAAATATGGATTGGGCAAATCGTTGCACTTGTTGATGGATTGGGGGCCCGTGAACCATGACTCAAGTAATTCTCACCTCACCCGATTGTCACCTCTTGCGAGGATTTCGGCCTCATCAAATTTGAATGTGTAGCCGGATTTCATCGAAGAGAGAATTGGCATCATTTCGGCGCACCGCTGCCGTGTGTTCGGTAATTCGCGTCTTGAAAAGCCTGCCAGTTTCTCCGACACTGTTGCTTTGCCCGCAACTGCATCAGATCATGAGTCGTCTTCTTCTCAATTACTTTCTGGGACTCGCATGTTCGCTTGCATTGGCAACGTCTATATGTGCATGCGTACCCCTGTTAGCCAGAATCCATCCCTTCTGATCCTGTCTCGTCACTGGACTGCGATAAGCGGCTGCAGGGGAGTGAGGTAAATACTTTTGAGAGCGCCAACTTCACGCGCATTTCGCCAACGTGCCGTGTAGGAATACCGGCGATTCTCGCAGTTCGCGCCTTACGCACCATTGTCGACGGCTGCAGTTGTGTTTTACTGCCTTCGCCGAGCGGAGTATAGGGTGTTGTGCGGATAGGATAGAAGTACATTTTTCCGGGAATAAATTTTAACGAGACAAGGACGATCAAATACGCAGAATGTTTATTCGCCTCGTAGAATTTCGCGTCTTTTCTCTTTGAATCACATTTGACGGGTTTTTAGTGTAATTCGAACTGACTTGCTTAGGATAACACCACCCCTCCTTCCACCCGGTCATGTTCCAACCTCCTCACGGTACGTCTACGAATGGAACTTACAGAATCAAACCCCAAAGACATGCAAGAAGTGCGCCGAAAGAGGACCGTCATATTTTTGGAGTCGGGAGCCGAAGCGCCAGCAGCGGTCTCTCGATACCAGGAAGCCAGCTGGTGGCCTAGAAGGCGTTTGGAGCTTTCAGGAGACGTAGAAATGAATCCAGGACCCAGGTGGCCTTGTCCTTGCTGTGGGAAGTCAGCACACAAAGGAAGTGCCCAGTGCGACATTTGTGGAACCTGGGAGCATCTAAATTGTTTAAAGATGACAGTAGGACAGGCCACATCCGCCAAGGAAAAGAATGAGACCGGTGCCACAGGTGCAGCGCAGAGACGTCGACCTCACCGGAACACCCCACGTGTACGAGAGGCCTTGCTCGTACGACTACGAGTGCTGGCTATACCCATAGGACCTGTCCCGGACCCTCGGTCGACCATGTAGTGTTGCCCGCCCCCTCGTATCAGCCACTTGCAGAGACCCCAGTGTCTTCCGAATCCCTCCCAGCCGTATCCACCAACCTCAGCAGAAAATACTGCTGCAACTGTGAGGCGACTATAGTGGGTAACATCATACCATTACAATTTCCTGACTGTTCTGCTTGCTGCCATAAATCATGCTCTGGTATGACCCGCTGGAAGCCCACACAAGTAACAAAAGAACATGAAGAATGGAGGTGCGCTGAATATGGTGGACCATCAAATCCCAATCCTACCAAACGCAGAGTTTCCCAACAGGAAAGGTGCAGCAAATGCAACAACCTGATACACTCCCGAAACCGAGGACTCTGATGTGAGAGATGCCTGAAAGTGTTCGATCGCAAATGCTCTCCACTGGAGAGACCCGCCTGGGAAAGTGCTTTGAAGGAAACCTGGCAGTGCCACGCCTGCCTTGTGGAACTCCACCCTAACCAACAGGTGACTACTGATGAAAGGATAAAGAATCCCAGCTATCTACGCATCTAGCAATGGAACTGCGACGGCCTGATGCCCATAGTCACGGAGCTGTGCAAGTTACTCCAGAACAGAATATTGACGTGTGCTGCCTTCAGGAGACGAAACTCAGAGATACCCAACTGACCCCTACATTCCCAGGATACGAGGCCCTAAGACGGGACAGAGAATCGGGTTTCGGAGGAGGTCTGATGACGATTATCCGAGATGGTATCCCTCATGAGTTGGTACGAGCCCAACAAATCGGCATGCAAGAACTTCAACACATCCGACTGTTCCACGAAGGACAACCTGATCTGGAGATTACCAACATATATATCCCGCCAATACGTGCTAGAAGTGATGGGACGTTCAGTGAGGAACATAATGTCCATGTACTCCCTAGCCACCCCAAAATGATGTGGCTCGGTGACTTCAATGCGCACTCGGGACTATGGCAGGACGGAGTGAGAAAGGACGAGCGAGGGAGAAGAAAAAAAGACGGGATAAGAGAGGAAGAGCTTGCCGTCCTGAATGATCCGGCGTGCATAACCTGTCTCCGAAATGGCGGACGCTCAGGCACATCTCCGGACATATCCATCACTACAGCAACAGTGGCAGCAGAGTCAATCTGGACAGTACTCAACACGTCCAGCTCCGACCACAAACCCATTGTCATTCAGAGGGCACAGGAAGAGGATAAGTCAACCAGCAAGATGAATCTGTTCCGCTGGAAGATATCCGGAGTGGACTGGGAAAAGTTCAACAAAGTCGCCGAAAATTATCTACACAACCAGCCACCCCAGACATCAAAGATTGCAGATCGCGTTGGAACCTTGACTGAAGCAATCATGGAATGGTTTCGCAGAACTTCGAGGAAAGTCAGAGTGGGGGGAATACGGCTAGCGTATGGTGGACTGCAAAAGTTGAGGAGGTCACATAGGAGCGAGACAGGCTGGCCACTGAGGGGAAGAGGAATACGGCGGAGTGGACCCAGGCATGTGAATTAGTAAGAACGACTATAAGCGAAGAGAGGACAAGGACATAGCGAGAGTATCTCGACACTGTCAGAGAGGGCGATGACCCACCCAAAATGTGGGGTACTATTCATATGCTACAGGGGAAAAACAAGTCAACATCTGACCATGTTATCCTGCAGGGGGACCGTCGCCTCGTCACCGGCAAACAGAAGGCAAACGCTTTTGGAAGTCAGTATGCCAGTGTGAGCCGACTGAGACTGGCCAAACATGAAAGAACGATGAAGGGATACGCGGCGGAAGCGCGGAAAGAAGCTCTCCACCTTGAGAATGATAACTCCTACGGACGGGAGTTTACCATCAACGAACTGACTGAATCCTTACAACAACTTAAGGACAAAATGGCAGGTGGAGCGCATGAAATCCCCCCCAAGGCAGTAAAAAACCTACAAATAACAAATTGACGCTACTAAGCATTATAAACCAGAGCTGGCGGGATAAGGCAATACCCCAGAGCTGGAAAACAGCCAATATAGTACCAATCTTGAAGGCCGGCAAAGACGCGGGGAAACTGGAATCGTACAGACCCATCAGTCTGACCTCTGTAGTGGGAAAGGTCTGTGAACGGATGGTTGAACTCAGACTCCGACACTAGGTTGAAGGGAACCAGAAGCTGGTAGACTATCAAGCCGGTTTCCGGAAGACGCGGAACACTAAGGACCAGCTGATCCGACTATCTCAGTCGGTATCAGATGGTTTCCATAGTAAGCCATGCAGAAAAACAGCTTTGGCTCTCATCGATTTCGAAAAAGCCTACTACACGGTGTGGAGAACCGGTCTAGCGCCGAAAATGGCAAAAATGAAGGTCCCAAATTGCCTACAGATTTGGATCGAGAGCTGGCTGACCAACCGCCTAATGCATGTGCGATACAACGGACGCCTCAGTAGGGAGTTCAGACTTACAAGGGGCTTCCCACAAGGAGCAGTACTCTCCCCCCTCCTTTTCGACATCTTTATAAATGACCTTGGGGATGGCATCGGAGAGGACGTTGAAATGAGCCTTTTCGCGGACGATGCTGCGGTATGGAGCCAAGATACCAACCCCGACAGGGCCATCCAGCGAGTGCAGACCGCGACCGTAATGATGGTCCGATGGAGCCGAAAATGGAATATGCAAGCGAACATCCAAAAGACGGAGTTAGTGGTGTTCAGTACGACCCCGAGTGAAAGAAAAGGAGTCAGGGCGATCGAGGTTGATGGATTGCAGATCATCCAAAGACCGACGGCGAAATTCCTTGGAGTGGTGTATGACTCGGGACTAACGTTTAATGGCCACACTGATTTTGTCCTGGAAAAGGCGGAAAAGCGACTTAATATGATAAGGGCCTTAGGTGGAACAACCTGGGGATGGCGGCCGGAGGACATCAAAAAAGTCTACACTGCCTGTGTGCGGCCGGTGATGGCGAACGGATCAGCAGCATGGATGCCGTGGATCTGCCGCTCACGACTTGGCAGGTTGGAACGCCTGAATCTGAAAGCAGCTCGAATTACCTCGAGCCTCCCAACCTCATGTTCTTTGGAGATGGTACTATTAGAGGCCGATATTCAGACGATAGAGGAGACGGGCAGGTTCGAGGCCATCAGGGCCTACAAATACAGCCTGAGACTTCCCGCACAAAGTCTCCGCAGACAGATGGCCGAAAAGCAGCAGCCAACCCGGCTAAAGCGGACCTCAACCTGGAGGGAGAATGCGCGCAGATGCTTGCACCAAACTCTGGGAGAGGATTCGGAGATGCCTAGAGAGCTTTTCGCTACTAACACGCTAGCCCCATGGCGACGACCCAACATCAATATTCTAAGGAATTTTGAAGATCTCTGCAGCAAAGCAGAGATGGGAGAAAATCGGAAGCGAGTGGAGGATGAGCTCAACTGCCTACCGGAAACGTCCCTGACTATTTATACCGACGGGTTGGTGATATATGGATGCAGAAAGGGAAGTGCAGGAGTCGTGGTGACGAAAGGATGTTGGAATAACTACTCAACAATTGCAACGTCCAGGAGAAGGGGCGCATGCTACAGCTCATCCTTTGATGCCGAGATGCTAGCTCTACTGACGGAGGCGAAATGGCTAGAGCACCCACCCGAGGATTGGAGTTCTGCCAGAATCCTTACTGACAGTAAATCCGCTGTAGATGCCTTACAGAACTTCGGGACGGGAGAAGATCTTAATAAACCGTTGGTACAACAAGTGATGGATGTTCTGGAGAGAGCCACAACAGGAAGGAGGGGGGAAATTGCGTGGATTCCCAGCCACGTCGGTATCCCCGGGAATGAACAAGCAGATGCGGCCAGGACTGAACCGGACGGTAGACCGTCATCCTTTGCGACAACGATGAAAGCGGTCAGACAAATGACCCCCAAGACACAAATGACACATGAACGCGGCCGAAGAACGTATACGGCCACCATCAACTGGGATGAAGAAAAAAAAAATGAGTCGGCTAGATACAACGACCCTAGTAAGATTTAGGACCGGGCATTGTCCAAAGCTGAATCACACCAGGAAGCGGTACAATCTGACTGACGATTCCACGTGTGCAGCTTGTGGGGAGGAAGAGACCAACGAACACCTGATGGAATGCGCAGCCGAGATGGTCGCCAGAGTTCAGGAGTTTGGTGTCGACTGCAGACTGAGAGCGCCGATCGACCTAACCGTCCGAAGATCCTCTGCCACAGTCCGGTATCTGAAGAAGATCCGGAAGTCGTGGTTCTAAAGCCACTTACCTTGCAATTGATCCTGCAACAACAACCACAACCCCTCCTTCCCCGTCACTATACGCATTCAAACATCAGACCGGCAGTTCTGATCTGGCAATCGCATTATCAATACTATTCCAGTTCATGCTTTATTTACCTATCACATTTCACAACTCTAGGTCAGCATATGATTGGAAAATTTATATTGCCTTATTAGTGGCCAATGGCCGTACGCTGTTTTATAACAGGTCACGAAATTTGATGAAGTCAATAAATTCTGCCTTTGCTTTGGTCAAGTACAGAAGTAATTTATTTTCTTCAACTTTAACGAATTAATGACTACTAACTTCCCTACCATGAAGCCTATTCTTAGTCATATGGATATACAGTAGCATCTTCGTGCAGCACTGTTCCCTAGGATTTTTTTGGCTTCATATATTAAATAAAACATACTCTGACTAAGGAAACAAGATGATCAAATTTCTGGCTTTATACATTACTAATGCCACGTGGCACACATCTACTTAGTACGTCGCATCGATTGTTAGGCCTAACTTTCTCAAAAGTCCCAAGTGTTCATTTCCAAGTCTGCGTGCTAACTAGAAGCCCAGAATAGGGGTAATACTTCTTCCCTTTTGATTAGAGTTGACGTGCTGGAAGTCAATATCGAACTGCATTCTGCCGTTTTTTAACCTCTATTCCCAGCAAAAGACGTCTCTCTTCGACATACCACCACATGAATTTCCGTATTCCGTCATCGGTAGGTGTGCGTGCGTATCTGTATGCAGCCGTCGTTAGTGTGTTGTCCGGCAAGTAGACTAGTGAGAGGGTGGGGAATAATGAACACCAGCCTGATGTTTACAACCGCGCACATTTGTCTTTTCCATCTAGGACGACAGGATGGTGCAGGAAGGGTGACTTGTGCGTGGGCTAGTTTAAGGTGATAGTAGGCTCACGCCGCATCTACCGTAGTCACTCTTTTCTCATCCATCCGAGTCCATTGTAAAGAAAAAGGCAAGATGGTCGGAGGCGAGATCAGGCACACGTGATTGGTGCAGCACGAGCGCCCCCTACGTGCGCCAACATGCCCGCCACCCTATGTTAGGAATTTGTTACAGCAGCGCAACCAGAATAACGTCTGCTGTGTCCTGATCTATCATGTGAGCCTTTTAGAACACACTTGTTCACGAATACGCTTAATAGGCAATTGACCTCAATAGAGGGCCGCGCGTGGCATCCCTTTCAGACGGAAAACTAATCATACAGACCAATGGGGACAATTGGAAGCAAGCTAGCCCATTCAGCTGCGATCCCCCTCCGATAGTGCTTACCGAGTTTAATGATGGACGGTTTAACGTGCCAATCGCAGTGGCTACCTACTCTTTGAACATTTTTCTCGAGAATCGTGTTTTCAGTTAAAACATGACTGAAATTTAACTTTCTAGTTTGTAAAACGCAACGATGTTAATGTGCCCTTTGTGGTGGTCTTACAAAGACTTTACAAATGAACAGAAAAGAGACTGAAAGGACCATTCCTGACTTATTCGCGGTCATTCGCCTAGCATCCTCAAACCCGTAATCGAGAGTTTCCGGCGCTCGAACTTGGGAATTTTTTATCGGAAAACTGTTTTGAGCATTATCAAGTTTCCCAGATATAGGGTGAAATATCAGCGGTAAACAGGCCATCCATGATTCGGCCTGCCATCTGCCTGGTCAGAGCCCCCTGAAACGAAGTCAGGATTGGTTTTTTGAACGTTGTTGTGGAATACCCTGAATTTTCTTGCCTATCACCCCGCAGAAAAAAAATACAGGCAGACCTATTTTCTTTGGGCTCGAGTAGATTACTCATCCCACGTATTTTGACCATTCTTGGACTCTGACAAAAGGATGCTATGCGGAGGCCTATTTCCTCTGACAAAACTGAACCGGGGACCAAGAATGCCAAGTCGCGGTGAATGGTGAGACAAGTTATGTACAATCCTGTACGATGTAGCGGCCGAGGTGCAGTGGCACAACCCAGGTAGTCTAGTTGAGCATTGAAGAAAAGGGAAAAGAGGGCATTATATTGAAACTGCTGCAAGCCTCGATGACCGCTCATGTAACAACTCCTCGACCTACTCTGCAAAGAAAAACTCAGTGGCAAGGGGAGAGAAATGGAAGTTTATTAACGTACTTAGTACAGCGTATTTAAGTCCAAAAAGAGCATACACGTATGTACAAGGTCGGACTGTAATCTGACCAATTCGATAGTGCCCTTGAGGGGTTAGCATGTCGACTTTCTTTCCGATTCACTAATCTCGTCGGCGGCTTGCGCGATATCATCATGCACACGGCCTATGGGCCGTTCGCTGGTGAGACGTGCCAGGGAGTCGATTAGGATGCTTTCTTTAACATTAGCGCATTCGTCGCTGTAACAAAATTAACCCATTTGAATTTATCACGGCATGCCATCAGGCGTGGTTTTGGAACTCCGCCAACTGAATGAGAGAGACAGAGGTATGCTTTATTTTGAAAATATAATTCGAAAATTTTAGGCAAAATCGTTCAACATGAGTAAAGTAAGGCAAAAACACTACAATTGTTGACATCATGGAGAAATGTCCTTGAACACGTCGCAAAATGTAGAACAAATTGAACTTCCTTCAAATCGGCGCAAACGTCGTGCACTGATGATCTCATCGTTGTAGTTCAAATAAACAATGAGGGATATTAATTGGTTTCTGATGGGCGTACTGGGCCAACCGAGAAAACTTACAGGCGAGTGGCGAGGAGGAGAAAAAAGGTAGAACTTCAATTTCAAAAGCCCGCGAACTCGCGATTAGTCGGTCCCCGTCTCAGGCCGGAGTGTCGGATTGTATTGACTCCTCTCTATGGCTTCTGTGACTCACCGATTTGATTTCGGAACCACCCTGGCACTCACACCATCACGTGCGGCAGAAATCGATGGGCTTTGGCAGTCACTGCTTTCGTTCGTTTTGACAATTTCTCACCACAGGCGCAAGGTTTGTGTGCGTGTGTGTAGGAGAGAGTGCTGTAGATGCTGTGTAATTCTGTCTAACTGTAACCTCGCTAGCGCGCGAGTCACCCCTGTCACGCCGACTCCGCGGGGCAGGCGGTGTGCGTCGTCGTTTACGACGGTCGAAAACTATCATGCGTTCCGTAATGGGTCACCATCAGCACCTTCGAGTTCTGGGGCGGTTATTTACGCCATACCGCATACGCCATCGTGGAAATTCCGTACTCAGCAGGAATATTGCTTGATTACCAGCCATCGTCTGCATTTTGGAGCATGTGAAAAATTAAGCGACCTCCTGCTCCATTTGCATGCAGTGTGATCGTCTGCCTATCCCTTAGAAATGTGCATTGCAAGAATTGTTCTCATAACCATTGGCTGGTTGTGCTACTGCTGTCCCGGAGCCGAAACTGGACTCGATCAAAAACTCAGTGGGATGAGGCAATTCCTTCTCATCGTCATCTCCTCGGCTGTCTTGTGAAACTCCGGGAAGACAGTCTAAAAGTTTAATTGCGTGCCTACCAGCATGTCTAGTGGTGGCAGGGTGTAGGAGGGCCTTTAGCGAGGGCCGGCCGTAAAAGAAGTGGGCTCTTGGATCTGACAACCAACCAACCAGTCTTGAACCGTGTAAAGTACTACTCTCGGGCTTAACTACAGCATCCCGCTAAAACCGGCATAAATGCCTCGTTCTGTCTGAAAATTAATCCGAAAATGAATAGAATATGCCTCCTAGTGGATTTTATTGCAATCCACGGCTCTGATTTCTCAATGCTGATTCAAATACGCATCAGACGGCTGGTACGGCGAGCCGTTACCACCTAGAAACGCGAGCTATACAGAGCGGCTCGAGCTGGATTGGCAGACTACTCCCGCAAACGAAAGGAGCGGCATATAGCGAGAGCCAGGACCTAGAGTATTCACTCTCTGAAGATGGATAGGCGATATATCTATCCGAAACGTCAGATCACAAATAAACATCTCCCGGTGAACGCCCTTTCTCCTTCTGATGCATCAGAATATTGTATTGTGGTGATATCGCGCCGAATCCACTCCGCTCCCTGCTTTAATTGCCTAGCCGTGTAAAAATGAGTTTATCCGATTGGAAATGAAGTCCTACATAGTAGTTGGAGGATGTCAGGCTGCTGTCTTGCACGTCACGCACTCGCCTATATTAAGCTAAACTGCACTAGCTGCCTCAGCAGCAGTATCTGCTGCCGTAAATGTCCACCCACATGCCTTCGTTTCGGCGACCCGGCAGGACTTTTTACCCATTTGTGTGCTTTGAAGTGGACATGTGTGTATATGCGCTAAGCTCGCTGATTTTGCGTGAGAACAATGCAGCTGATCGTCTTTGCACACGATCGGCGAACTACTGTTTTTTATGTTTGTGTGGGATCAATTAAGCTGACTGACTGACCGTTGCTGCTTCCGCCACCAGTCTGTCGTCCCCATTCGGCCCCATTCGGCCCCGGTGACTGTGCCATAAAGACGGCTTCTCCCGCCGTCATAGGCAGCTGCTGCAGCACACTGCTGTCTGTCTACAACCTTCGCCTTTTTGCACGCATGTTCGTCGGTGAAATGTTTGCCTAAGAGGTCGCAGACACCGCCTTCTTTGCGTATATTCATTGCTCGTGCGGCCCCAGAAGGGCCATCATTTTGCGCCGTCACTTGATTTCGTAATTGCTTCGGGCGTGTGTGTGTGTGCGCGCAGGTGAGTGTGGGAGGGTCAGCGCTGGTGAATTGTTGGCAGCACAGCTTGACCACAAGCTATGCTATTTGGGTGAGAGATAGAGCACGCTCGCGTCGTTTGCCGACGCGCAACTACTTTATGGAAGTGTGGAAATGTGGATTTGAGTCACCGTAGGCAAATGCGCGTGAATAGCCCGCATTCTTCACAGTCGTGTGACATCGCAGTCTCGTCTCTGTTCTCCTTGTTTCACACGGATTTCTTGCAACTAAACCTCCTCGATATCGCACCCTCGGCGTGCGCTTGCTTTTTTCACCGAGGGACCACGTGCCAAACGTGCTGGTATTCCATTCAACTAACCTTCTTGTACTCGATACGACTGTAATCACGCCTGACCTTGGTAGCCTCAGTGATCTCACAGACGGTACCTTAGCCATGCGTGACCACTAGCGGCAGCAAATCTGGAAAGCTCCATCCATTTTCTTCTACAGCGTCCGCGACTGAAAAACGGAGTTGCAAGAACCGCTTTGATGTCTTGACGAACAGTGTCGAACCAAATCTTGCGATGAATTCCCTTTCGACGCCTTCAGGTGATCTCCGGCGCCGAATCGCGAGGGCAGCGTAACAAAGCTCATGAGGCGGACGACGGAGAAAGAGTTCAAAACCACCTCATCGCGATACTGTCACGGCGATTGTGGACTGTCTCATTTGAGGCAGAGTCCGTGTACATCATTCGAGGGGTGGTCCTCCGGCAGCGGCGGTTCACTACCTCCGGTCGTCGCCCGGCATTCACATCTATAGAGTAGTACTGATCGGGCGCATGCGTGGCAAACAGGTATCTTCGTGGAGATGGGCCTCGTCCTAGAGTCTCGTGCAAACTGAAATCGTCTGAGGGGACCTTCGCAGCAATGCCGCGATAGTTCTCGCACTTGGGATACCCGAACCCTAGTCATTCGGAACTGCTTAATCTTGCTCGATCGCCTCGTGGAGCCAGGGCGCCAACAGAAGACTTGTAGATTTCAGCGGGGCTACCATCCCACCCCCCGGACGCTTTGTTGTTGCGCAGCTCCTGTATTGCATCGGCAACTTCGTCTTCAAAGGGGAGGTCGCAAAACACTGCATAGGCACCCAGCCACCAGCAACAGCTCTGGTCGTTGTTTCACATGGATTTCCTGCAACTAACTGTTCGATGCCGCACGCACACGTGCCTACGCACACTTAGGTCTTTCGCTGTCTGACCACGTGCCTAACGTGCTGATGTCCCCCAACCACAAATTGAAAGAGCCGCGGCCCACCAAAATAGCAGTACGCAATTTCTTTGCTGATTTGGCTACACGTTCTGCTAACTCTACCTCTGGGTCCTCTGAGACATTACTCTCTGGTTTGATGCTTTCTCCGCGGAAATCTGCTGTTAGCATAACCTTGAGGGTTGTTTTCGGTGACTGAATTTCGATCAAACCTATTTTCCTTGGACCTCTCCGCGGTACGGTGTATGCAACTGTAGATTCAATTCGTGGTTTGTCAGTTACTTTCGGTTTGGTCTCTGCGGTACGCCCGCGTTCGTTGTCTTTTACTTTTTGCCTTTTGCTAATCCATACGACTCCCGTAGTAGCTCAAATTTTTTGATGTTCTTCCTTTGCCAAGAACTGACATTTTGGCCCAGGATTCTTGGCGTCCTCAGCTCTCAGACTTTTTATGGCTGTCCGGCCGATCATATCGCTAGGAGGCTTCACTCTCCTAAATTTCACTCGCCCACGGCGCCAGTGCTTGCATCATGGCAGTGCCGTAGATAGGGTGTTCAGTCCCATATGCCCGAAACTAATCAATGTGCGCTGCCTCATTATAAAATGAAAAAAAATTATAGTCTGCTGCGGTCTCTCCCCTCAACTCTGTTCACACAGAATCTATACAACGAGCAGTAACAGTAATGTTGTGTTTATTTCCTGGCGAAAACGGAAAATTTCGACCGTAAATAGTTTCTGGAATCAACACTTTTGGGACGTGTTCTCAGAATCTGTGGCGGTCAAGGCTGTGAAATCAACTTTAACCAGACATCCAGCAAGTTCGTTCCGTCTAATATAAGAAGTCAATCAACTATGAGGAGCAATTTCGTATCGCAGACCAGGGTACCGTGTGTGTAGCTGAAAAAAGCATCCGTCTGGTTGCTTGTGAGCGGCAGTGTGTTGTTTACGCACTTACTTTTGTTTGTTTCAGCACGGAGGCGTGAGTGGATATTAGGCGAGTGACTCGTGAAGTCAAGGTATGAGTCAGTAACGTAGGATTCCAAGGTCACCTGGGCGCAGAAGTAGGTTGGCTGACGCGCGAAAGATAGGCCCAGGTGCAAGCGTGACCTTGACTGAGCTCAGTTCAACCATTGGGGACTGCCGTGCTTTGTAGGCTGGCTGGCTAGTAGCCCTTGTTGGATCAGGAGTCCGGCCGGATTGGCCTCAACTCCGGCAGTGAGGAGGAGGAATCCGAGCAGCGTGGTCAGGAGGGTCTACAAATCTAAGGGATATTGCACATACTTGCAAAGTGCCACACTCTCTTCCCATAGCGATGTGAACTTTAAGGTGGCTAAGGTTGCAATTACCTTTGCCGACAGACCTACAAAATATCATTATGTTACAAAATGGCTGTCTGACTCGAGCTCCACTCAAGACTCCTTCGTACACCCCTCGAAGTCTTTACTTTTGAAATGTTTAAAGTTCTGGCCTATTTGAATTAGGGTCATGAGCAAACCCTTAATGACTTCTCAATTTTCATTTAGGCCTATATGATGTTACCGAGCGTGACGAAGAAGAGCGACTGGGGAGCCCCCTCAGTATCGACTCAGGGGAAACCGCGACGTCCAGTCAAGGAGAACCAGTGAGTACCTTCCCCTCCCCCCCCTTCTCCCTTCAACCCCTCGTTGAATCTTTAACCCCCCTGTGCTTTTTGATGCTTCCAGTTGTGATCGTAGAAGACTTATAATATCAAACTATTATTGCCGTTTTCATTCCCTACAGCATCATTACGGTCGATCCCGCACAGAACCGATTCACTTTGTGTCCTCTGCGACTATACCCGTTGTTATGCCAGTCAGCACTACCAGCACCACTAGTACTACTACTACCATAATCGCCCGGTCGCGGCCACCAGCTATGGACAACCGCGGCGTAACTTCAACCAAACCTCCTACGCGTTCTGGTAGATTTCGCTCTCCCCCGCCTGCATGTGCACGCCTACTCGACTGTCACACTAGTCTTCCGCCGCTTGACAGCATGCGAATGCGTGGAGTTTGCCTCTTGGGGGGTCACATTTTCTTCAACTGGTCGCGTTAGCCTACTCCTTTCGTGCTTTTGGGTGGGGGGGGGGGGGGTGGGGGGAAGGGTGGGTGAAGAATCCGCACACAAGCCGTCTTGACCATGCGGCTGTTATTGGTGTAGGTAGTCTTGCTTTTTGCCTCCCCCAATTGATCCGCGGACCTGTTTCTTTGCCAACAATCCTTTTATACGCCAAAGTGCACCTAGATAGAGGCCGAGGGCGATTCAGTTTTAACTGTGCGAACACAGTTATCCCAGATAGCACACCCTCTTCTGCTACGTACGATCTTAAGGTTTGCATGCTGCCAGACGAAAAAGATCATGATCGTAGGTCGATGTTTTTTGGTAGATGTACACGATCCCTTCCCGGTAACTGACTGAACGCACAATCATATGGTGCTCGAGTAAAAGTATCGTATTACTTTATCGATTTTCTGTGGGGGTACATTCATGTATTGCTTAGAAAAGTTCGACTGAGGGACGGTGCTTATACCTGTTGTGTGTGACATACGAATCATCAAGCCAGGGGGCCCATTTATTGTTCATGGAAAACGAGGTTGACTATCATCGACAACAATTAACCTATGACGTGTGGGATATGAACCGCAGGACATTCTAGAACGCACCCTCTCAACGGCCAGTAGCCGAAATTACGGGCTACAAACACAAAGGGACGTAAATGGCTGTTTATTGCTTGATTGCTTTCGTCGGCGACTCATCCTGGTTTGGAGTTCCTGTCTTGCCCGCCCCTTTAGCAGGACTCTTTGATGACCGTTTTAATATTTACTCAATCTATCTAAATTTACAAGCGTCGGTGTTATTTATGCCATCCAACGAAGTAAACAGCTCAGTTTATTTTTTCATCGACTTAGACAAACTACTTTTCTGACTGGATCCCTGCCCTTGTCAAATGTATGCAGCTCTCCCCAAAAAAGCATTATTTGCTTGGTTTGAAGTGTTATCTGACTACCATACCATCTCTATTCGATTGCTTTTGTCCATATACACGTTCTTCTCAACTGATCGTCCCGAAGAGGCGTCCTGCCTAAGAAGAAGTGTCCACAGCATTTTTAGTGGAGAGCAGTCGGTCACGACTACACTGTTGAATGGGTATTTACGTCAATGTCACACATATACACACGGCGGCTGGCGTATGAATTAACGACTCATGGCTCCCCCAATGTATTTTGATCCGATGCAAAAACACAGTTCTCTGCTGATTATATGACGCGCCTTTTGCCGACTCCCAATTGCGCCCTGTCCTGTCCTGACGCCCAAGTACCGCATATTTGAGGCTTCGCATAATCATTTGACAACGGGGGATCTAATTATACTTAAATTGTTTCGGAATGAATGAGCAGTTTGACTGTGTCGTCTTTGTCTTGTTGTAAAAAGTCGACAATGGGGGCCGCTGCCAGGTTCAACATCCCCCTGCTAAGCTTATTATTCTTGTCGTCTGTCCACGTTTTCAGCTCTCTTCTGAACCCCACCGACGGCGAAAAGTCAGCGTGCGCCATGTACGTGTACACAGAATGCGTCTTCCTTCGCTGTATCGCTGCTACCTTTAAATCCTTGATGCATTTTCTTCAAAAACCTAACTAGCGATTTTATTGTGGCCAATCCTGTTTTTCCCCTTCACTCACCCAGTTGCCCATTTCTGACGTAACACCGCTCGGCCTTCTCATCCTCATGTCCTGCGCGCGTGATTTTTGTTGTTTTTCGTTCTCGCCCCCGTGCAGATTCAAACGCCTCACTAGTAACAACGCCCTCTTTATGCTTACTCTGATGCTGCTCCCCCCTGAGCAGATATTAGAGGCATAAGACCGCAATTTGAGAGACCACTTCTCTCGCGGGTAGCATCCGTTTTGGTCATTACTCGGTTATAATCGTCTAGTTATGCCTCATATCCTCTTCAAGTGGTCGCGAAAAAAGCCACCTGGACTCTTTTACTTCTGCTTAGCGTTGAAAGAGAAAGGAGGGCGGCTCAGGTACGTAGCTGAATGACTGTTTGTATTTGATCAAACTGTCTGATGCTGGACGGATTTGTAACTACGCCCGGAGGACCGAAGATCCTCAAACTGAATCAGACGTGGTTTTTGGAACCCCAAATTGCTATCCAAGTGCTGTCCTATTGAAAGAGCTCCAACTCTTATGGACAGATTTTTGTCTGCTTGCTTACTGCTTAGTCCACGACCTCGCGCAGTTGCATAGGCCAGCTATTCACGTTTTTCCACTGCTTATTAAACTCCTGCCAACCAACTTTTAATCCTTTCAACTCTGTGCAGCCTCTTAGCGATCGAAATTTATTCTGTGGTGTGCGGGGGAGAGGGATATTTAGTGCCATCTGGAAAGTTGTATCTATTCTCAGTTCGCTGGCCTTATCGCTCTTTTGCGACATTTTCGAAGGGCCACAGTGTTACTAACAAGTCCAACGGTCCGCAAGTGACTTCACATGCACACTAATGTATTACATTACCGTGGCCTAGGTCTGCGGCAAGGGATGTGTTAGAAAACAGTCTCGAACGTTATGTACACCAAAAACTTTCTGTTAAGTTGACAAAACGACCACACAGAGATTGCCCTTGCTCAGAATGGAAGAATGCTTCTCGCTCAAAACCCAAAAATACCGTTCACCTTCAGCGATGGCTCTGTGAAAAGCCGCCTAACTAAAAAGGTAACGACTCCTCTGCCGAAAGCCTGGTTGAAGCGCTTGTGGAAGAAGGGGCCCACGAGAATAGGACACTCAAGACAACGAGCTCCGGTCGTTTGTGGTTAAAAATCCACGTGTAACGATGCGAATTTGTTGACCACGAGCAACACAGTCTCACACACACTTAAACAATAGAGTTCGATCGCCGTTGTGCCACCATGCACACACGATAGGGTAGTCGCAGGGACAATGACTAGCACGTAAGTTAGTGTACATGGTAGACTGGAGCACAATCTATCGCACTCTCTCCACCAACGCGCCTGAGCTCGGTCTCAAGATGATGAAGAAGACCGGAGGCGCGCTCGGATGGCCGGTGCGGCATAAGCCAGCGCTATGACGTGCCACGACGCCTACCTATGCATGGTACTTGTTATACGTGCGCATCCCAGGAAACTCGTGCAGGGCCGTGCTGTGTCCTGATCTAATCCTCGTGTTGTTCCAACGCATCTACAACTTGCCCATCCCCGGAACCGCAGAGGTGCACAAATACACAAGACGCAAACTACGCCGAAAACTTATCAAGACCATGCTGCGGTGCTACAACTAGGTCAGTTCAAGGTGAAAGTCGACTAACGTAGGTTTTCGGTTATTCCTCATCCGGTCTGTGCAGTAATATGCATAAAGGTTAGGAAGCAAACCGTGAATATTGAAAACAATAAATTTTAAGACTTATGGGGAAATAGGGTATAGGGCTGAACTACCTTGGCATTGGGATAGGGTTCCGCGGTAAGGGGACAGGGGGTATCATTAGGATTGGTTTGTAATTAGTTTCTATCGTGCAATCCCATCGCTGTTTCAATAGAAAAGAAGAAGGCATGATGCCTTCCCCTTTTGGGTGTCTTAATTGGTAGAAAGCCAGAAAGGACAATTCCCAGAAGTGTCGTCCATGTACGTGGAAACAGAAAAGAGCCTTGACACCTGAAAAAATTATCCTTACTCCCTTTTTTCACCGTATTTGTGTTTATAAAAAGAATAAGGAATTAGGTGGCGCATTTTACTGTGCAGACTCTAGAATATGGGAAGGTTCATATTTCCAAAGATGACGATTAGTTCAGAATGTCTATGTTGGCCTTTTCGTATATACCAAACCCTCTATTCTTCATAATAAACCTTGCAGTTTTATGCACGCAACTGACTTCCTTGCAACTCCAGTAGGGTCGGCAATTGGTAACGCAACACCGCTGGCTAAAAATGTTTGCTCGCGATTGGCAATTGGTGCCTCTGTTGCCACAGGCCTTTTGTTGGCTGATCTGCCTCCGCCTCGTCTTTTCACCGATTGCTCTTGTCGCGTTGTTTTTGTGTCGTCTTTGCTCGGTATTGAAAGAATCGGGGACTGCTTAAAAGGAAGCACATCAAAGAGGTTATAGCTTTATCGACCGTGGAACAAGGTCGGGACTGTCTACTACCCCAATCTTTCGGAAGGTTTTTTGGGTTGACATTGGGAAGATTGCTTCGCCCTACCCCGCCTTACTTCCCACACTGTTGTTCATTGTCGCTCTGGTGCATGCTTTATACCGCAGTAGCTAGGTAACATTACGCACTTTTTATTTTTTTGCTCCATATCCCCTCCCCCGCCTGCCTTCCAACAACGAGCAGTAAAGGTTTGTGTGTGTGTACTTATATATTTATACATCCACACCCCTTCATACAATTTAACTGTTAACACTCTCCTGCGGACTCTTTTCGGCAATTTTTTGTAACAACAGAGCACTCACTAACCTTTTACTTTGCCCGAAATCCCACCAACGGCTTCCCCTTCCACGCGGCAAAGTACGATTTGCATTCTGCAGTTTTGTTTATGGTGCGTGTCCTAGGACGATTTCTTAACCTTGAGCCGTCTAGGAATCAATTTCACGTGCGTGTAAAAACCAAAGGAATTGTACTCTTCAAGAAAATCTCTTGTGTACTTGATATGCGTAGATTTCACATGAGTCGGCATCCGCGCGTTGAAGATGTCTTCCCCGTCTAGATACCAATTAAACCACTTCTGATTTCAATTTCGCTATGGGAGGGGGGGAATTGTTAGCAAGTGACGGTTGGCCTCACGTTGCCATTGATGTAAACATTTCTTTAATCAGCGGTAGCCACTGATATGGCTAAATTGCCGTCAAAAGACTCTCCCTTTCTCAACAAACCTCTATCGTGCTTCGATTCTGTATTTCGCCCCCCAATATGAAACTTACCCGTAAGGACACAGGGACATAAGTGTGCCGAATATCTCACTTCAGCCATAAATTCTTTTAAACCTTCTCCTAAGTGCTATTTTGACGGCCCAACTACTAGCACATCAAGTAGGACAGGCTACAAGCTTGCCAGTACTTGGCGAACCAATTATGTAGACGGATGATATGTGTAAAACCCATTGCAATACCCGCTCCTACACTAGTTCCCCCACCCAATGGCCCACCGAAACACAGTAGTAGTTTTTTGTCACATGTCCTTTCTAATGATCATATTTTTTGTTATACCGTCATTCTTCGCGTTGTGCCGCGTGGGCGTCCTATTCTGTTGTCCCTAATTCCTTTCCTTCACCTGCTGCTGCTCTCCTGTCTCATTCGGCTGCTCGGCTGTCCACCTGATCAACTTTTCCTGTTACGCCTTCGCAACAGAGTTAGACAATGGATGTGTCAGTCCTACCTATCCTCACCCGGGAAGCTCGAGCTACGGACAGGCATCCTGCCCTCCAATATTAGGACTCATGTGTGAAATGCCACTCTCAAACCGCAGGACGAGAATGGGCAGTTCTCTTTATTTAGGGTCCACGCAGACAGTAGCACAGCGGCTAACAATAAATGATAGGGAAATTTTACCAAACTTTGACGAGGAACATTAAATGACCATTCCTGGCTTAATTATCGATAGGAATCAGTAATGCTGCAAACCCATTTGAGGCGCGTGATCTTTAAACCCCTGTCATGATGGGTAAACATATCAGAAAATTACAACCGAAATCTCGCATTATCCTTATTTATTTGTAGCGACTGGCGCGTTTCTGAGAGCAAATCATCAAAATGGAAGCATCACGCAGTAAAGAAATGTTTTCCGGCAAAAATTCCGCAGTTTTTTCTGATTTCTTTTAGTATATTTTGAAAGTGATTTAGGCCATGGAAATTACTGTCTGCCAAAGGTGTCTGTTGCAATTAACCGTATTCTTCATATATGGTTTCCCACAACGCAAGTAGAACGGCTCACCCACAATATATGAACCGATTCATTCACAAGACTTGCATCAGTGACCGCTAAAGCTCAAAGATGCGGTCGTCTCACAGAAAATTCGTAAGTCAAGAGAAATGGAATACAATTCGTCTCCGCCTACCAACCAACGTCCATACACGTTTCCTATTTAGTAGGGTGCTGCGTGCTTAAGCCCTGTGTTTGTGAGCGGCACTCTCTTCGACTGTATTTGTTTCTAAAAATATTTGACCTGAGCAACTTGTCGGCCTCGGCGATTTCCTAACCCTACGACAACAATAGTAAACACCTGCGTTACGACACCCGATCTGCTTTACCTCATTTAGGCCACTGTACACATGTGCAACGTATGGAATCCACCCATTCTGACACAGTAAACTGGCTGTCCAAGCAATCAATCTTGAATCCATCCGGTGACTACCAGACCCACTTTCCTGGGTGTTTTAGTAGAGTTGCCTAATTTATTTGCCCCAAACCTATTGTCCTGGCTTTGAATCCCCTCGGGATGCCGCGTTTTCCACAATTAGGTCAACTGAATACTGAACATCCTCCAAAAACCAATTGAAGGGTATTTCAACGCATTAAAGACGTATAATTTCTCACAGACCTATAGTTTTATCCAGATTTTCCTTGTTCGCTTTGTACCTTCTTTTTCGTTATCCGCATGGTCAAAATGCTTTCCTGCTCCCTTAGGCTAAAAGTGAACATGAAAAATGAAATAGCGCATGAGAGCTTACGGTGTGCCATTTACAGGAAACAAAAACTGTCGCTTTTTCCAGTAGAGAGACGATTTGTCTAGCTTCGAGAGCGAATACCGTTGCCTGCTTTCGAAGCAATTTATCACAATGCCGGCTTCTGCACGAGTAGCAGGAGATCCGCGAGGGCAGATTATTTCACACCGCCTGCAGACGCTAGTGCGGTAAGGTAACTCGCGGCCTGCGACGCGAGCAACCCATCCTGTAACTTCTTCGCATCAAGTCTGTGATAATGCATGTTTTACCATCCGGCGTCATTTTAGTGCCGACCGTAGTCTGATGACCCCTCGTGCCTTGCCTCTTTTAAACGCCCCCAGGGAGACAGGTGTAAGTAGGGATTCGACGAGCGTTTCAGATGACGAGCTCGGTGCTGGAACAGATTGATTGCATTAACCAATGTTCAACTATGCCACGCAACGGCCAGTAAGCCTAGCATGAAGCGATACAAGATTTTTGAAGCAGTAGTGTCCATAAGTTTGAAAATAATATTGAAAGAGTGTAGCCTTCCTAATTAGTTCACAAATGAAGATCAGTTTGTTCACCTGACTTATGCCACGTTATTTTCGGCAGCGGATGCTTGTGCGACCGCAAACCTTTATGGTTTTTAGTTGGGGGGGGGGGGGGGGTTGTCCTATCTATGGGCACTATACATCGCCTTGTTGATTCAGTCGTATTGAAAAAGTGCGTCAATCGCATCCTCACAACTTGAACGCATATGGATCCTTTTCTCTCAAGCCGGAATTCTTAATTATCAAGCGCAGTTAAAACTGCTCGTCTTTCTTATGGAACAGGAAGCTGGGACCTTCAGCCTTATGAAAGTGTCTGTTAAAATACTTGTGAGACCCTATTTACGCAGTTAGTAACAACGGTCTCGCTGCCCCTTTGACCTCACTACAGTTTCTAGCCTTCTTGTTGCTGTTCACACAGTTCATTCGCAGTTAGTTCTTTTCCAATCATCCTTCGGGTGTATACTAACACTTCTTAAAGACTGCCTCTGTTTTACTTGTTAGTAGCCTCAAACGCGCGAGTCGTAGCCGACGTTGCGAAGTGTGAAGCAAGTAATATTTTGTTGGTACATCGTCTGGAGGTAAACGGCCTCGCTCGTAAAAGCAGCAGCAGGTTTTGTGGTGGGTTTTTGTTTGTTGCGCCGTACACGCATAAACATGCCTCAGCACAAGTACGGTGACTTTGTTCTCCTCCAAATACGAGCCATGTTTAATGTTAGAGGTCTTGTTGAGCCGGTACCTTTTTTTCTCTGGCCCAATGGGAGCTTCCTTTTCATCGTCTGGGTGCACCCGCTGCCTCTAGCTTAAATCATCTAAGAGTTCAGCTAAGTCATGCGCAGTCAAGTTATGCGGATTCAAGGTCAGTTGAGCCGGACCGCTAGCTGTCAGTTTCACTGACCATGGTACCTGTCCACCCTAAAAAATTCGTACAGTCGCTAGTTCCGTTTCTTACCCATGAACGGTGCTTAACAAGGCTGGCTCCTGATTAACGATAATAATGTCCTCCATTCGTGGTTTTACCCTTATTTCGAACTGCCGTTTTTTCCTAGTGCGATTTCGCCCGAAACGAGGTTTACGATTGGTTAGCTGGAAACCTGAATCAATCAAAGTCAAGTCAGATAAAGCAAGTCCCGTAATCGGTATTAACAGTCCGCCTGACTTACCGAAATTTCTGCCGCCTCATGCGCATGTCTTCCCCCACCTCCTCATGTGTGTACAGTGTCGGCGCGCTACGTGGGACAGGCCAGCAGAAGCCATTTCCTTGCCTTGCTGCCTCGAGTCACACATTTCCGTAAATTATCTCATTGCGTGCCACGCTTCCCGCCCTCTTCCCGCTCTGCGTACAGAATTTTGACGTGCAGATCACTGCTTGTTCGCCTTGCACAGGCAGGCATGGTTCTGCATTTTTTTTGCACTTCACCTTGCTGCTGCATCCCTCATAAAACCCCACGGGCTCTCCAATTCCTTGTTTTTTTCTCTTGCATACAATCGTGCATGCTCAAGCACATTCTTATAAACACTGTGTAGCTTTCAGCACCATAAATATATGAGTGACTTTGTCGCATTGTTGGTCTCAATCTCTTGCCGTGCACAAAATCGAAAAAGTCCCGTTTTTTGTTTGCCTGTTTCAGACTTTCGCTAGACACGACTCCCTTCGGCTCAGAAAGCACCCACGCAGACACGTCTGACCTGCCTTCCGAGTGGATTGCCTCGTTGGGGACTAGACTTCCTCCTCCTCCTCCGCCCGTCTGTCCTGCAGTCCACCACACCCCTGTTTTTCCCTCCTCCTCCTCATCCTCCTCCTCCTTCTCCTTCTCCTCCTCCTCCTCCTTATCGGACTGCCTATCGCACATGTAACTTCCTTACTTCTCTCTCTATATATTTATGTACATATAATTTTTCGTTTATGCCTACCTGTCTGAGATGACATCTGCCTATTTTAAGGCATCACGAGAGGCCTACTTTTCTGCCAACATCTTACCGACTCCTCCCCCTTCCACCTCATTAGTTTTATGTTGAAAACAGGCGCTGTGTGTATGTGCATCACTTGAGCTCACACCCGCATAGCCCATCAGATGTTTCAGCTCAACCCCCAGCCTCTCTCCTGTTGGCGGTTTGCCTGTTCATTTTGTGACTGTACAGATCTCTTCTATGAGGAAAACAAGAGACAGAAAAAAAGAAGAGAAAAACTAAAGCATTTGTTTCGTGGCGAAAATAGTGAACCTTCACGGTTTTGCCTTGTTTTCTTGTCTGTTGTTATGGCATGTGTGCACAGAAAAATAGTGCGTTTCCGAATCTCCAACCTGGCATCGTTTGATACGAGTCTGGGGTTGACCACACCTGCTGCCGACTCGTCTTATTAGAGGAGGCCAGTCTTCCCTCGGTTGCGCTTATCATCTTGAGAAGAAGTAGATCTGATCTTTGAGATGAGCATTTTTTGCCGGAATCCGTCGCCGCTTTTTCACCAAAGACCTGCTAAACCTCCATCACCCGCGGTGAACTTGGGCCTGATGATTGCTCGACCATCATCGTCGACACGGCGAACGTTAATTGTCGTAAGTCTGCAGTAGCATGATGACTGTATCCTCTAAATACTGACACTCACTGTGTATGAATTAGCCGCTTCTGTTATTGTCGCCGGTGATGGATCCGCGACAGATTTCGAAACGACAGGCGATCACATCTGCTTCGGCCCAATCACTTCCTGAGTCTCGCATACTCGCTTGTATTAACAATTTGTCTTCTTTCCGAGGTGCGAAAACTAAATTCTAACAGGGTTTCTTGGAAGAATGGGAAGACTTGCTCGCCTGAACCTTTCCTTATTTCTGTAAATATTCCCATGGTTAATTTGTAAAGTCAGTTTCTGGCAAATGTATGTTTTCAGCGCCTCTTAATCAGGCCAAACATTTGCAGGGAAAATGAAAGCTGTATAAAGCAATTAAAGTTTGAAGATGTAGGAAAATCAATAACTGTCTGACATGTGCGCCGATTGGCCACTGCGGACTATGTTACTTTGCTCAAGTAGGCGTGTTGGCTTAGCGACTGCCACTAGTGGGTGGGGCGAAATGCGATCGCCACCTGGCGTCGGTGTCGGCCACGGAAGTGTAAGAGCTTGTGTCAGCGTCTTCTGACAAAGCATAAGTTGATTCGCTATCCGTATAGCTACTGCTTCGGCTCTTGCGAGCACCCGTTGGCGTAAGCCCTTGGCTGGCTGGCTAGTAGCCCTTGTTGGGCCCGGAGCCCCGCCGGGTGGGCCTCAATCCAGGCGGCGAGGAGGAGGAGTAGCAGCAGCAGGGTCGGGAGGGGCTTCTCCGTCATTAAAAACACAGATGGAGAAGAGGGGAGATAAATCCACCGTAGGGTGATTGGTGTAGCAGACCTTGGCCGCCGTGAGGGCAGGTGGGAACGCGACGTAGACACGTCTGCTGTTAAGCCCTTAGCAAAGCTAGCTGGTGTCCGGTTGACAACCTGAAAGGCTTTATTATTACCGACTCGATGATTCGTATCCACAAAGTGTGCGAGGATAGAGCTCGAGATCGATTTAGTTTCACCGTTGCTTAATCAGGCCGGTATGTGTTCACGTATCCTCTTTTCCAGGCGCCTCGTTGTTCGGCCAATGTACCCTGACCAACAAGAGTAAGTGAAGGAGTAGATGTACATGGATGTGGCCTTCAAAGGGAGTCAGTCTTTACCTCCCAATTGTAGGAGAGGAGAGTTCGTAAATAACACGCGTAAGCTCGCTGCAGTTCCTCACCCAACACGCCGATCTCGCCTACACGCGCAGACTCACATAGTCCGCAGTAGCCAATCGGCGCCCATGTCAGACAGCTATTGATTTTTCTACATGTTCAAACTTTAATTGTTTTGTACAGCTTTCATTTTCCCTGCAAATGTTTGGCCTGATGAAGAGTTGCTGAAAACATACGTTTGCCAGAAACTAACTTCCATTATTTTCTCATTGAGCACTTTTGTTTAGTTCTTTCACGGCCTTCTTCGACTGATCTTCCTTATCCCGTATTCTCATGAGTTTGTTGTGGCATGGCGTTCCTTGCTGCGTGTTAATGATAATTTGTAATGTATTCACATGGGAAAAAACCAGGCGCCACAGCCATAAGTCCGTTTCGACAAAATATCTGGGGTTCTAGTCTAAATTTATCTCCATTTTCCAGTCGCTGGATGTGAACTGATCGACAGGAAGTGCAAGTAAGGCCATAATGGGCGCCAACACTCGCTATCTCCCTTTGCTTGGTGACTAACCGCGCGCCCAGCTTTGCTACACAAACCGGCGGTAATTGGTTCATCCTGCTTCTTTCTATGATAGCATTTCGTGCGCAGTTTAAATTTTCCTAGGTGCAGATTGCATGTTCGCTCCGCGATTTGGACGCAAGGAGAGTCAACGAAAAGCTATAGTTACGTTGCTTAATCAGACTGCCTCGGAATGGAACGCAAATGGCAAAATTGTACTTTTCGGCCCTACGTCTGTCTTCGCGGCGACACTCCAGCTAGTGTTACAAGGTGACATCTTAGAGACCACACCCGGCTCATAAATCCCAATTACATCAACAAGTTTTGCTCAATGTGAAAAAGTTGCTTGGCGGCGCAGTTGACAGTAGAAGTGCCACTGGCTTTTAGGTCGCACAGCGGCGGCGCTGGCTGACTTGAATCGCAGCCAATGGCTGTTCCGGCTGTGGTTTCACATACAGTTAATTTTTTATTGCCAAAAGAACGTGAGTTGGAGTCTTTTCCATCAAAGGGGGGCAAATGCACTCTTGGAGCTGAAAATGAAATCTACGTGAATGGGTATGCGAAAACTAATAAGCAGGAGCAAGGTCGAATGTCAGAAGTATATTATCAGGCATCTTTCGAGTCACCCATCATAACTGTGTGGAGGGCAGTCGACTCACATGGTATCTGGCTGAGTCCTATTGCGTCTTAACTGAATCTTATACAACTTTGTTCGTCAACTTCTAATTAAGCACAGTTATGAGGATTTTTGCGGGGGTTCGGTAGTGCTGCTCTATAGCTACAGTTGGTGTCACCCCAGACGCTGTTTAAATCACCAAGGAGAACAAGGAGCAGGGTTGTAAGAAAAGTATTTATTGTGTTCCCAGTGCGAGTATTTAAGCAAGCAAAGTTTATAAGGTCAGACCAATCAGATTGTGTCCTCGAGCGAGTAGCGAGTCGATTGACAATCTGATTGGTTCATCCTCGATGGTTGATCCTTATCCTAGAAGCCTCGCGTGACTTCGGCTCCTTGAATGCCGCACATGCGCGCGCGGTCTTTGTGTGTACGGACCGATAGCGTGACCTGAAAGGGTCTTGCTAAGGTTGCATGCGTCAGTTAGGGCGGCTCCTAACCCCCACGATACCTGACTAACTCATATTGCATCTTACATGGTGGCTATGAAAGAATTAATGCCTGATAATAATCTGAATTTCGATAATCTCTAGTGGAGCACAATTATGAGGATCTTTTGCGAGGGTTCGACAGTACTGCTCTTTAGCATGTAGTGTGATCCAGGTGCACTATAAAATCCCCTTTCATAGCCACGGAGGCTCGTTTTACACTGACGGTTGCAACGCAGAGGCAGCTCACTCACCTCTTTCGTTTCCGTAGATTTATTAGTCCATCTACCCAATCAACCCTTGACTCAAACTAGGAGCCCGCGAACCGTGACCCATTGGCCACTAACTAACAGCATAGCTTACTCAGTTCAGTGTCCACATTCACGCAAAAACAGTCGGCAGGGTATGGGAATAGGATGTCTCTACTCCGGGGGCCTCGCGGAGTGACTGGCAACAGGGGCATGAGAGGATAATATGCACCCTTTTTGGGATTTTGTGCATGGCCACGTGCATGAGCGAAACGTTCCATTCCCGTGTCTTACCAAACAGTCCTCGCAAAGGAGATCGGAACTAAGCGGTACATTGTGTGAAAATTACTGTAGCGTGCACGGAGTGAACAACTGTCACCAGGTGGCGATCGCATATCGCCCCCTCCCACCTCCTGGTGACAGTTGTTCGCTCCATGCAAGTGACAGTAAATTTCACTCCACGTACCCGACTCATGACTAGTACGAGCAGACTATCGTAATCGCCCCCCTCCACCAGCGCAAGGACCTCGCCATGCTTGCGGCGTGAAAAGTATGAGTTGTAATCATTATCTATGCCGTTCTACCAGTCCGATGATGACTCGCCGAAGGCATACAGTAGATTCTCTATCTCATGAAATGTCAACCGGAATTCTAAAATGTGTTTTCGATTCAAATATATTAATTACGTATGGTTTTAAAATGACGGTCATACAGTTTCATCTGAATATATTTTGGACATTTCAGGATGCTGACTTTTTAACGGGCTTCTTTCTGACCGCCAAGAACAAGTATTTACTATAAAAAGTGGCTACTTAGGTATTATGCCTCTTTGTCACTAATTTTGACTGCCTTTATAGATTCTTGTAAATTATTCTTGTACTCGTTTGGTAACAAATTATGCGTTATTTAAATTGCAAACTTAAAGAAAGAGTATCTTTTGGTTTTCAAAAAAAGTTTCTAAATTGCCGAATAATTTTGAAACCTCGTGACTGTTACACTGGAATTTAAGGTTTACAAACTGCGCACTGTGTACATCCTGTTTCTGGAAAAGTATGTTTTCGCCTTCAGCTTGAGGAAGGTCTCACATAGTTCTCATAAAATGTTGTAATAGATATAAAGCATGCTTTATACAGTAAAGACAGCATTGACCAATTTACGGATACGATGTTCTGTGAATAATCACCTGAAAATTGTAAAAAAGCTCATGATTAAACTTTTTTAAATCGAAAGATACTCTTTCTTGAAGTATAAAATTTAAAGAAGGCGTAATTTGCTACCAAACGAGTACAAGAAATAATTTTTTCGTGCATGTTTTCTATAAAACATATTTGAATTTATAAAGGCTGTGAAAATCAATGACAAAAAGGCATACTACTTAAGTAGCCACTTTTTATAGTAAATACTTTTACTTAGCGGTCAGGATGAAGCTCGTTCAAAAGTCCATACAACCCAGACACAGCATATAGGAACCGATGTAACTTTAATGTGATCTGGGTGTATAATTTGTTCGGTGACTTATGCAGGTCATGCTGACATATCTTGACTACCAGGCAAAGTGGGAAATCTTAACTCGCATCGTTAGTAGAATATGATGGACGCTTTCACGCGCAGTGATTTTCCTCATGCAAACTTGGTGCTAGTTACTTTTATGTTGTTCCCTGTGGAAAGGTGTTTGAGCACGAAGATAATGTGATCAGAAATTCCTGTCCTGGGACAGTTTCTAAGATGCACTCTGAAGCATGAGACAGAAGATCTGTAGTTGATTTGGCCGTAAAAATTTGGAGCATAGCCGATCGCAAAACAGCAACTTTTCTGAAATCAGAGACATTGGTTATGGTGGCAGTGGCATAGTGGTGGAACTTCGAAACTTTGAACTCGCTAGGTAACGGGAATTTTGGGTTGAGTGACCTATAACCAGTTTTCTGTGCTCCAATAACTGCTCATGCCACTTGGTCCCTCCCTACGCCGACAGTTTGACCGTCGATCTGACAATATCGGCCTTGTGCTGCCCGGCCTTGTGATGCGAAGACGGTGACTTACACGTGGACTAGTTTTAAGTGATAGTTGACCTGCGATGCATCTACCGCACTCTCTCTTCCCTCTACTGCCTGTGTCCGGTGTCAAGACAGAGGCAAGAACGCTAAAGGCGGGATCGTGCGCGGAAGGCTGGAGCAGCCATGCCTGACTCGGATCCCGCGCAGTGGAAAGGCCATACATGGTTGGTGTCTGAGCCTGCACGTACGCGTGCCTGTGGCGGTCCTGTAATCAGCTCCTGTGCTGACACTTTTTCTTCGTTGCCAAGGTCTGCGCTGCCGCGCGCGCCCATGGCCAACTCGTTACAGGGCCGCACGTGACTTACCGTGCCTCCCTTCCCCCCCCCCCTGCGAAGCCTTGCAGTCCTGTGTGCTCGCAATCTACCCCGGGCGCTCTTGTTTGATCTGCCGTGAATTCCGACCCCACTGTCCAACAATCAGTGTGACCCATTTTCCGATTGGTTAGAGGACGTCTGCGGACCCCGTAACCTGTCCACAGAAGCACATAGCGCACACACATCAACGGTCATCTGTACGGTGAGCAGCTTGTTTCTGCAGTGCCTTTTGTTAGCTCTTTTACTACAGTACACTGTCCAACCTAATTGGTCTTACCTGACTTCTGACTTGAGATAACCTTTCGTAGTCGACTATCGCTCCTTTCGACAAGCGCAACCCGAATGACGTCTGCCGTACCCTGATTTGGTCAGCGCACATACTACGCAGCCGGTTTAGAGGGCACTCGCTCCTCGAATTACATTTCCAACCGCAACTGTAGACTTGCGCTTTCTTTCCACACTGCGTCTATCCACCAGGGATGATAATTAATGCCACCGTGCAAGCCGTTCTCTTTTTTTCGTCCCACCAGGCTTGTATAATTAGAGGAGGGGCTCATGCGCTCGCGCGAAGCATTAGATATCATCAGTATGCCTGGTCCGGCCTGGTTCATCGGTTCATTCTGTCAGTTTGGCACTGTGTGATAGCGATCATTTTCGCACGGGTCATGAGTTATGTGGCCCATAAATAGCCTCTTATGCGAGGCGATGCATGCCATATCCAGGGATTCAGTTGGTGACTGCTACCGCTTGCCCGCCGTCAGCAAGGTGTGCCAAGGGTTGGCCATAGCGATTCCCCCTCCAGATAGTTGGTGTCGTTGCTTCTTGGGTGCCACGGTGCGTATATTGCTATTAGTCTGCTTCACGCTTCGACCCCTGCTCTCCGAGTCTTAAATTGGGAGGGGTGCGTTTAGAAACTGAAAATTTTGATTACTGAAAATAGACGCAAACTCGGGTGTAGTTTGGACAGCGGGCACTTGCCCTGCAATATTGATTAGAAAAGGCTGATGAAGAAAAAAGGGAAGTCAGTGGCGGAACTGTCTATAAATCTCGAAGATAACTCACTTTCAAAGCACGTTTGCCCATGGAAAAACCTGATGTTGTTTTTGCAATTGAACGGGCGATTATTGTGAGAGCTTTGGATCTGTGCAGCGTCTGCGATCTTCATTTTCGCCATACGTCGCTGTTAAGGTGTCGCTTGACAATAAATTCAAGAAACGATAGCTACACTCTCTTACCTCATTGTAAACTGAATCGTCGTACTTCTTGGAGGTGTTTGTAAGGATGCTATAAAATAATATGCATTACATCATTTTTTGAGAAAACAGGTGCCCATATCCATTTATTGCCAAAAACTTAGCCAAAAAGACAACCAAAGTCCCCGGTACTAACAACAGGCTACAAATAACTTCACCAGAGTCCCATTTTAAGGGGATGCACCAAGCGAACGTTTAAGACGGCGCCTAAGTCAAGCTATATCAAGCACTTTGATGCTGTAACTTGGCATACTAACAGCCTAGGTACTAGCTAAAAGGCCTGTCTGTTGGCAGCAAGTGCATATTTGGCAGTGCTTGACGGGTTTCAGTCCAAATATCACTTACAATTACGGTCGACGCCTATAGACCTTGAGAACACTGATGCATACCGCGAACAGAAACTAATTTCTCAGGAGATAGAAAAGCTGAATCAAGCTCTTTTTCAGCAGCCGACACCCATGTGCTGATCTCAACTTCTCTTGTCCTATACGGAGAGGGCATGGGAAAACTGCCAGCCTAGATCATCTACATGTGCATTTATCTGCTCTTGCGTGGTAAATTATATTGGCCGCAAGAGTGGGCATCTGTCCAGAAGTATCAGCATAACACCTCGTGTGGTTAGGAGAGGATCAAATGAAGAACATAAGCAGCTTTATCCCTGCACGCATGGAGACACAGATCATCGAGTAGGTGCCTGAGAGGCCTTCCTAGTGATGTACAAGGTTCGCTCAACCTATTCGAGATCCCTTGGACAGCATCTGTTAGCCACAACGGAGGTGGCTGCCACCAGATTATGCAAACCGATCCTGTGCGCACAGGCGAACGTTCTGCAAACGCCGCAGTTAGCATGGTTGAAAGTCACGAAGTCGGCCGCCCGATAGCCATCACCTCCGCCCCCTGACGCGGATTAGAAAAGAACGACTGCAATTGCGTTCCCTCTTTTCCCATCCCAACCCCAGCAACACCAAGATCTTTTTCTACTTACCTATATGGCCAGTTAAATGCGAAGGCCTGAGGAGAAAGCAAACGTATGGTCGCGAAACCGTTTTAAGAAATCAATAAACTTGAACGCTCGTCCAATTTTTTAATGTATTGAGTGAGCGTACAAACAATGAATAACAGGGTGACATGTAGTTAGCTGTAGCCAATTTCATTTTGTGACGTTTAACCCAATTGGCAGATCTGCCATATGGAGCGTGTCGAGGATGAAAAACGCACGAGAAATTGGTTACACTGGACTTCTTACTAGGTCGGGGAGTCAACGAAATCAATTGCCTCAACGATCGGTGTTCTCGTATTAGTCACCAGGTGACACCACGCGCAAATGTGTCAAGAGGATGTATTGCCACATGCATGCATATGAGTAATCAGGCGCAGGTTTCGCATTTAACGTCACGTTCGCCTCCGAATTTACGCGGATACATGGACAAAACAGTTGAACGGGGGGTGGCGATATGGCCAAAGCCACGGTTTCTGTCCTGGAAACAGGTCAGCAATTCGACCCCTCAGAGGCAAAAACAGCAGTGCAGGCTGCCGACGAAAGGTCCAAAGTCCTTTAAGGCCTTGTGGCGGACGGCCGACAAATACTGTCCCCTTCCTCGTTCAACGCCCGCGACCCCAAAAGTCATCCGTCTTCGCAGGCAGTTGTTCCCACTCGCTGACCTGAAGACCACTTGACCGATATTCAGTTGTACACAGGCGCGCACACGCGCACCCAACTATTTACGATTTCTCAAGCGCCACTTGAACACACCAAGCCGCGCCCACGCAGCAGGGGACCTCTACAGGCGACATCCCTTCGGAAAATTGCAAATAGAAAACCACTTGAACTCGCTTCACAGTCATTTAAAAGCGGATGTCATCATCAGATCTCTCACGACACTCAGTCATCATTCTCGGGCACGATTGAACGCAGTCAACACCAGTCCTGACTCCATCAGTAGCCACTGCTGCCTGAGGTAGCAACTCAGGGTTCTGTGCACAATAAGACCCTCATTCTGGTGGATTGTATCTTTAACCTTCCACCTGGGATGCGACCTGATGTTTGTAGTGCTCTAGGCACAGCCACTTCCTAGACCCTTACAGCCTGAATAGCTGAGGCCTACACGAGCCAACGAGGGCGTTCACAGCCAGAACTACAGCTAGGGCGATACGGTAAGTATGAATAAGCGTGCTCCATTTACAAATGGGACGGTTCGATCGTTGATTTCGACGATATCCATCGTTTGCTCCACAGTCCGGTGGTGGTGCGGGACGGTGACTTATACGTGGATTAGTTTTAAGTGATAGTGGACTTGCGTAGCATCTACCACACTCTCTCCCCTCTCTCACCCGCCTTCACCCGGTGTCAAGAGGCGGTCAAGAAATCCGGAGGCGAGATCGGCGCCGGCGGCCAAAGGAGTCATGCCTGACTGAGATCCCACGAAGTGGGAGTGGCTTAAAGGCCACGGGTGGCTGGTGACTTAGCTTACCACAAAGCCTCCCCATGCTAGATATTTGTTATGCGAGCAGAACCCGAATAACGTCCACCATACTTGGTTCTCGTATCGGTATAGTGCATGTACAATACGGCCCTTTCATGGAGCATAATCAACAAATATAAGTGGACAGTCGATAATCATCTAGACTTGAAATCCTCTTTATGTGAACAGAAAAGGCCTGCAAGATTTTTTGAAAGGTGAACACTCAGGCTTCCTTAATGCACTTGGATTAGCATTAACGTCAAGTGGCAACATGATGTGTGTGTGGTGACTCACTCCACATAGGCGAGCATGTCCGAAGCCTCGCTGCTGCTAACGCGTACTTCTGCACTTACGCGACCTCGGCAACAGCCAATCAGGTCCCTCAAAGGCTAGCCTCTCCCAGTGGCGAATAGGACGCATGCACGCCTTGGTCGATGCAGTCTTTCCGGCCAATAACCTTTGAGGCAGCCAGACAATGCCCGTTCTCGTTGCTGCTGCTGCTGAAAACCGCACTTGTATCACGGCTGGCTCTCCTGCTGGTCGCGAGCTATCCAAGTCAAATCTCTCTCCATCTATTCTCCTTTCCATTTTGTGCACAATGCATTCTTCCTACTACTCTGGCCTTTATTGACTTCTTCTCCACTAAGTAGCCATGGTCTGAAGATCGCAGTTGCACGGTTTAACTCACTTAACCCCCTGCGATATGTGCACCTTGCAGACTAAAGTCTCTAGGCTTTCCAACTTTTTGAACAGAAATCAGGCGGCCGAGCGGCACAAACGTCTAACAAAAAGTTCAGAAACGTCATAATGTCTTTTGCAGACGTACAAACAGTTAAGGTCACACTGTTTCGCCTGCTCGCACAACATAGCAGATGATTTTTTGACAAAGGCTTTGTTCTGTAGCTTTTAGTCTGACCATCAAACTTCGGTAATTAGAACAAGAAATCATCCTCTTAACTCTGAAGGAATTCCCTCAGTGAAAATCTGGGCTTGTCTTGTACATGAAACTAGTATTGGTGGGCATCCGAACTACAATTATCCACTTCTTTCAATATATTGTTTTCCTCTAACATAATTTTTAGTTCCACAGTATAAAGATCCGATGACAGCACATGCCTGCTACACTGGTATTATCCTCAGCTAAATTTTATATTTTTTATGGACATCGCGACTCGCTCTTAAATTATGCCGAGATTAAATAGCGATGTTCATAAAACCATGAGCATCCATTTATCATCTGAGAATAGCACATAATAAACTTCTAAAGCTAGAGGGGAAGTATGTTTTTCTTTCATGCTTAATTCCACTTCCTGATTTGTTGGAAACAGGTTGGGCATCATAGCTCAGGCCAGTCAAACGACTGCCTACATGGATTATACGGCCAAAAGCTACTACAATATGAAGTCAAGAAAATTCCAATGTAAAGTACCAGATTTGCCGATACTGGATTTATCGTTTCATCTATAACAGCCGATGCTAACTCCACCCTAGCACTCACCTCACACAGAACAAAATAAATTGCAAATAAACATTGCACGATGAAGTATTCGAGTGAATTCAATGTAAGTCAAAAAGAACATATGTAAGAATTCCAAAATGTATTTAGAAGGTTTGACAGATTTGGCTTAGAAGAAGACGATGCGATCACTGGAACAAGGGTTTTATTTTCCTGACGTTTCGGATTTCCTTGGGAATCCTTAATCAGAGGTGATGATAACGTAGTCGAGGTCATGTGCCGAATGCCGCGAGTTTTTTTCACAATTGGGCCAACTAAATTAACCAAATCTGCCAAACCTCCTAAATAATTAAGTCAGCCTAGTAGTCATTCTGGTGGATTCTAGGTGATTGCTTAGGAAATCCTGTTTGAGGCAGTCAACTTGCTGTTCCGTTTTGGTGGATTCCATACGAGTGGCAAAGCTGGGCGTGTAATATTCGATCCAAGTGTGAGTAAACTCATGGTGTCAAGCGTGGCATTGGTAGCTCAAGTGAGTAGAGCGTTGGCTTACGTAGAAGGCCTTCCCTCCTATGCGGGTTCGAATCCCACCGAATGCTGCCAGTTTTTTCACAATTTGGTCAACTAAATTCCTAAATGCATTCAAGGCATTAGAACATTTACTTGCGGGTGTTATAAAGCACGAAGAAGTTATCATAATGTTATTGTAAACAGTTGAAGGGCCTAAATACCTGTAAACTGATTATTCACTTACAAGTTATTTACTCAAGCGCAAAACTGAACAGTAGTTTACTTGCGAAAATAATTTTGGATATATGTTTCGTTTGTAGTTGCGATAACTAGCCTCAACAAAACTTTATTTTTATTTATCAGTGTAAAATTGAACACAAGCCGAACACTGTTAAAATTTCTTTTGCAGTCTCGCTGAAAAGTACTCTATAGGCCATAATTTTGAGCTGATGCTCCAGCTCAAAAATGTGAATGAAAAGTGGAGATACGCCTTAGTTATAAAGTGTAGGATATCCCTTAAGAGCGAATACGGGAGTGAACTGTGAAAAATTCCCGATCGCAGTTAATGGGATGTGAGTCACTCGTTGAGCGCTGACTTAATAATTAACTAGGACTGAGTTAAAACCTCAACTGCCTTTTGCAGACTGGCGTTGAGGACTGGTCGGCGATGGCAAGAAAACCCGAAATGGCAATCCTAGCCTCCCTCGTCTTCATCCGCACCGAGGAACGTAGGGAGTGCACACATCCCCCTCTGACAGCAAGAGCTTCCCAACATTAACGGTGCAAATTTTCCCATATCTTACCTCGAAAATATCGTCCTTGACAGACATAAATTCCTCTGACGTACCACAACAGGAGACAACTTTATGGGATTGCTGTGCAAGCAGACACGTGTCGGAAAGCTCCACACAGTTTTCGCCGCGATCTCTGGGCGACACCTTAGGCACGATGAGTGATCAATCCCAGGCAAACCGTAATTCTGAATTATTTTTATGATAACGAAGGATTGTTTACGTGCGGTTTTAATATTAACTATCCTGCGGTCTAATGTAAAAATACATCGGACAGACCAGGATGTCGGCCTTCGGATGTATGCGTTTTCGACTGCCTGTAAAAAATGCACTCGGAAAAAATGACTGCTGAAGTGGAATGCATTTTTGTCTACAGAGTTGCAATACCTTTACAGATTTAAATATATTTTATAGAAAACGTAGGCAAAAGTATTTCATCTCATACTTATTTGGTAGCAAATAACGTCTTCTTCATAGCTATAATAAAGAAAGGATGTATTTAGGTTTAAAAAGCTTTCCATTTTCCGAATCATTTTCGGCCCTGTCTACCATAGCGTTAGTGTTTAGGATTTCCCGTCTACAAGCTATACGCTTTCCGGGTAGGAAAAATTGTACATTGCCCTACGCCATGAAGAAGATACGGTGTAGTGTCCATAAAATTCGCAATGGATGTGGACAATGCCTCACACTTAATGGGCAGTATTATTAAACAGACGGATACAATGCTATTTGAATGGGCATTGCACGGTCATAAAAAATCTCATTAGAAGAACTATTTTAAAACACAATTAGAACCTTTTTCTAGTATGTAATTTAAAGAGGACAGGATAAGCCGGCAAATGAATACAATAAAGGACTTTTTATGCATGCTTCATACAAACCAGGCTTGAATTGGTGAGGGCGGTGAAACCCAATAGACAAACTGCATACCACTTAAGCAGTCATTTTTCGTCAAGTGCCGTTCTTGCAAGCGGCTATAAAAAAATGCTTTCGAAAGTGGGACTCCTAGGATTATGCCACACGAGGATCAGTTTTATAGGCCCACTTAAATAATCTTCCTCAACCGAAAGTGCATTTAAGTCCTACCTTTAGTTTTACATGACGTCAGTTACAAACTGTGAGAACAGATTGTAGGATAATCGGTGTAGCAGAAAGCATTCCATCACAGAGCAACTACATGAAAAACTGAATTTAAGGAAGACTGAAAGTGCCCAATGCCGGTCAATGCTTAAGATGAAACTGTCGTAATTCATCCAACTGAAGTCGTCGTCTGAGCCGCCACAGTACTGAAAAAAAGGACACTGCACTCTTTAAGCGCTTCGGAGCGGTAAACTGCATGACACATGTTCAATGTCGATGAATGTTTTCACTCAGGACCTCGTGGTTACTATTTTCATAAGTCGAGTTCGGCAAACGTACGTTTTCGATTATTCATCATCAAGCATTTATAATAATATAACGGAGAGGAGAGCAAAAAGAAAGCTTAAACACCCATTAAACATGGAGAGGATGGTGTAAGGTGTTCACTCTAGTCCTATCAGGATCATCGGAAATAACTCCAGCACAACCCCGAGGCTTCTCTCCGCATGACTGACCGCGATAAACAAATTAAAGATCACTAGTTGGGTCACTTTTTCGGGTGTTTGATCAGCTATTTGTTACCGACTACTGTTGACTGTGCGCATCGGTTTACCGTTAGTGATAAGTTAGCATACTTCTGCACGCCCGTAGTCGGTCGCGCATCGTGAAATTTGACACAAAAACCAACAGGCATACGACTCGGACTTGCTCAGCCTCTAGGCATTTCCAGTGTAAACAAGACTTTAGTAGTGACAGCAACAGCAATGTTTCAAAAATAGTCGAACAGGGCTGAATGCAGGGTCTGAATAGTTTTCGACACACACACACACACACAGTTAAAGCTAGCCCACTTTTCTTAGCCCGCAGGCGCAGCTGCTTAGAGGCAGCAACGCCGCAACGGGTACTGCGCAAATCACACAAAAGTGCTGCTAGCTCTGGGTCTCGTGTGTCTTGCTTTTTTGAAAAATGGAAGTTCTTAAGCCATGAAATTTTTCAGGCAGGCAGGCAGGCAGCAAGGGAAGGTTTTTGTCAGCGCACGCGCTTTAGTTTGTGTCTGACGCGCTTGCCAAGGGGCTCAAACCCGGCAGTGCAGGAAGTGGGCACAGGTTGTCACCGAACAGGAACAATAAAGCGCATGAGGACCCGGCACTTCCCCCTCTTGACTGCTGAGATCCGGGGGTGGGGCGTCAAGGCCAAGGCTAGGCTAAAGTCCTCTTCTACACAGCCACTCCAGCACACCACGAGGTTTCGCGCAAAAAGCTAAAAAGTGCGCCCTTTTGACCCCGGAATTTTAATACTTTTTTTCGGCGTAACCAGCATTGTCAGTACCACAGGAGCAAAGATGGAAAGGGATTGGAGCCATGTGAAAATGGCTCTCGACAGGGTGTCTTAATTGTGAATAATCAGCCATTGTTGGCTTTTTTTAAATAAAGAAGAGGGGAATGCAAACGATGTGAACTCCTTTTAAACCAAAAATACGCAATGGAATCATAAAGGCGGACACCCTTATCGCAGGGGCTTAAGTAAGTTAAACCCTAACAACTGCGATCTTCAGGCCGGGTTCCCTAGGAGAAGAGAAGTAATGGGAGGCCGGAATGACAGAGAGAGGTCATTCTGTACAAAAGGAATGGGAGAATAGGCGAGAGGAAATTGACTATCAGACGACCGCACAACTGCAAGCCAGCGGACGGCGTCTGAAGTCCTGTCTGCTTGGCAGTCGTCACATGGGATCCTCTCTGAGTCGGCCTGTGATTGGCTGTCAAATAGGCCGGAAACAACAAGCGTTCACAAGCGCGCTTCCTCTGGAGCTAGTCACTACACCCTAACTTGAGTTGGGCTGACTGCACTTGCCTGTGTGAAGACACTTCTACAACAAGCAGCATTTGTTAGTAAAGGAGGCCTTGCAATAATGACTGAGCATATCCACGTCTTCTTAACTACCTCTCGGCATAGATATCCTAATGAACGTGAGCATCTAACTTTTGGGCATTAAGGGCGGGGGGTGAGCAAAATACTTGTTTATTCTAAGCAGCTTTTCCCTGGTACAAATTTGAAGATTGTATTGACAGCAGAATTTAATGGCACCATGCAATTCGCGAGTGCTTTTCAGTTGCGGCCTCTCGCTGCACAACAGAAATATCTTTTTGAGTTTTTCTGTGGCCTTGCTTTTTGCATCGATTCTTCTGTACAACTTCAATTTTTTTATTGTCTCATACGTTATTCATGTTATGCAGCGAGAGGCCGCAGCTGAAAAGCACTTGCAAAATTTAGTGGATCCATTAAATTCTGTTGTCTATGCAATCTTCAAACTCGTTTATTTGTCCGGCACTTCGAACTGACCAGGAAATGCAGTAACAACACCGGCTGTAATTCCCAGCCTGAAAATAATTTTTAGCGGCTCTGTGTGTGCACGTTGCAGGGAGATTAATATGCAGATTGTCGGAACCACGCTCTGAAATCCACACATTAATCAGCTCGTAGCTGCAGCATATATATATATATATATATATATATGCACCTGCGAAGTTAAGCGGGAATTCCATTTGAAGGCGTGGGCAGTAACTTAGGTTTTACAGACCCCACATCATGCAGCCACTTTCTGGTGATGCATGTGTGACCGCAGTTTATTTCTCTCTAGGGGCTGGTTAGTCAGTGTCCATTTCCTTTCTAAGGCCAAGCCTTTGATTTTAACATGTGCGCCGTTCGTGAATAACGGACTTTTTTGCGATGCAGAATGACATCAAGGCCCTTAAGTTCTTCCAAATATGGACTCCTGTAAGAATCTATAAACTGAAAGTTGCTATGAAAGCAAAAAGCCAGAAAATCATCAGAGCTCCTACATCTTATTTTCGGCCAGAACTGTTAGGAGAGACCCAGCGGCTAGCACAGAGGCAGCAAGTAGCCGCCTCAACAATAGGCTATCGATCGGCCTATGCACGAGCTAACGCATCGTGCTCAATCAATAATTTGAATTTCTAGCTACATTCACTCACTGAGCCAACAGCCAATACTACCGGTGACTTTTTTAGGAGAAGAACTGATTGGCTCAATGGACATGGTGGTACTTGGGTTATTTTCCTAAATACGTTGTCCCGACTACACTAAAAGACTTCTGTTGTCGCAAATTTGTTGTCGTGTTCTTCCTTTGGGGACTCACACAGGGCGTTATTGGGCAGCGATATCTCGGCCTGGGCTTCCGTTACAACAAGCACCATTGGTGCGTGGACGCAATCGGATCAGCGGGATGAATCTGAGCCGTCTGCACTGTGGTGTTAGATAAGTATCCAAGAACCCCAAATTTCAGCTCAATCAATTTGAAATATTCCTTTATTAAGGTAGATCAAGTACTTTCAATCCCTCGTGAAACCTTCACGGTGAAGATTGACCATATGCAAACTACTCAAAACCACCTGCCGTGCGAGCTAACTACTTGCTCGCGGAGGCGGAACTTAAACGTCTCAGTAACTGCGACCAGACTACTCACAATATTTCCCGAAAGAAAGGCTCATGAACATTCTTTTCTGGTAATTCCTGTAGTGATCAGTATATTTTCCAAAATCGCTCCAGACTTTGCAAAGATGATAGTTTTTTATCGATGAAGAAAATGCAGTCGGCCCAATAAGATATTCAGATAGTTTAGAATTAGTAGGGGGCGAAGGGGGGGAGTCAAGAAGAGAACACAAATGTACTTAAAATTTGCTGGTGCCGGTCTTACGCATTTTAATGCATGTCAAACAATAATTTTCCAGGAATACCCTTTGCGTGCAGAAATTAGCATTCTTACAGAAGTGGCCTGGAAGTGGCACTGGAATGCGCTTATGTTAGACCATGACGGGTAAAGGGAGAAAAGGAAGCAAGACGAGGTCCAAGGACCATCGCTTCATTGGGCCAGCCTGATTAACGAAGTGTCGAAGGCGGCCTAATTATCCTTCTTCATTCGACTCCTAACGGTTTTATAATACCCCTGAACTTTGCCGTGGCGGTCGTAAATCAACACTCTGTGCGCGATGACCTCCCTGGGGAAAAATCTCGAGGCCTTCGGACGGCCATTGATTGGGCCGTTTAAATTTGCGGAGGAAAGGCATCATGCCATCTCAGTGATGCAGCACACCGCGGCCTGCTAGGGTTGCGTGCATGCATGCATGCCTTTTGCAGCTGGCTTGCCCTGATGCACCTTCGTGCGTGTTCGTACTTTACTTACGCACGAGGCCGGCTTTCGATCATCGTGGCAATGAATGCCAACGCTTCCTATGACAGCCGCTATGTCACAAATTCACATAACTACCCCAGCCCAGTGATACCAATGAAAGATGGTTTTTTTGTTTAGTTTTAGTCCTACATCTTCGGCACAGTTGTCGTTTTCGTCAATCTCATCAGCCTCCACTCCCTAATTTTCCGACCTCGAGTAACCAGAACGCTCCTGGCAGGGGTGACTGTGCACCTAATGGCTTTGTGTCCACCAATCTTTGCTACAAGGAATGCAGTAAATTAACAACTCCGCGAATACGAGAATAAATGCAATCACGCTGGCGGGAGGATAAATAGTAAAAAAAAGCAGTTCGGTTAGCTGCTTTAATTGGTATCTCAGAACATAATTTATGTTTGCCTATACTATGGTTACCGCTGAGCGACTGTTAGTGGGGCTAAAGCATGATCCCCAAAGGTGGAACGAAAGGAGTGATATCCATAATCGATCACCCGCCCGCCAATGTCAATATTCCCGATTGAAACCGGCAAAGAAATGAGCCCGTGGCGCAGTGGTCAGTGTTGTAACGGTAGTCCAGGCCGGGATATCACCGCTCAATAACGCCTTGTGTGAGTTCCCAAAGGGAGAACATGACAAGTGTGCAAAAACAAAAGTATTTGAGAGATAAAGGTGCAACAAATTTAGGGCAACGAACGTATGCAAGATAGGTCCACGAACCAATCAGCTTCTCTTCTGTATTAGTCAACGGTGCGATTGGCTGGAACTCAGAAGCTGATATTTAATTTGAATTTTGAATAACCACTTGATTGACGGCTTGTGTACGTTCACCCGTGAAGGCCAATCGATAGCCTGCTTTGAGTGCGGCTATTGCTTGCTAAGGCTGTTCGTCAGGCCGTCCTGACAGTCAGCGTTAGACTAACCGCCAAATTTTGCAGGCCCGAGCCTCGTTTTTAGTAGTCGCTTCTGCCCGACGCCTCCCAGACATGGCTACTCAGAGCAGAACCTTGCGCGAATGCATTTTTCGGCGTGCCTCCGACCAGACGCAGACTGGCGCGCGGGACACGGACCGCCCACGTCGGTGTCTGCCCTTGCGCCGTTCAACCAATCACCAGAAAGACAGAGGGAGCTTTCGGTGGCCGCTCGAGATGACTGACGCTAGACCCAATGTGCATTCTGCCTCCGCGCGGGGTGGACGCGACGCTGCTGCTCTCACACACGGCTCTCACCGTTGATGGCACGCCAGACCGAGTCAACCTTCCTATGAACTATTCTCAAACTCATTCTGTAAACAATATATTGTTCCTACTACTTTGGCTTTCCAAGACTTCTCTCATCTCCTAAGGAACCGGACCTGGAAAATCGCAGCCGTTAGGGTTGAACCGTAATAGCCTTAACACTCCGCGATAAGTTGACCAGGTACTTGTCCAAAAGAAAGGAGTCATATTGCACTAGTTGAACGTGTATTACGCAGGGAGTAACTTATGCAACAGACAATGAGAGTTAAGGGAACATTTTACTGAGGACGTTCCTCTGCAGATCGCAGTCAGTAACTTATCACAGTAAAAATATCCAGGTATAAAGGACTGGTTAAAAGATCGCCAGTACAATGGTCTGAGCTAGACAGACTGGGTGAATGTAAGTGGTGGGATTGCGTACTTCCGACTTTCTATACCCCATCAGAATCAATAGTCCCCGAGGTGCACAGACCCCTCTTAGGGGTTAATTCCGAGGGGCACTCTGCCGGAGATAGTAGCGGATTTTAAATGGTCCTTTTTTCAAAGATAATAAAAGTTATACTCGATGACAAGACACGGAGACCTGGCGTTAATGTCTAGGGAGATTGAAATCGGTACCATGGATAGGCTTGGATTTACGATAGGCTTTTGGTTGAGGCTAGACTTAGAATTAGGAGTAAACTTATGGCTATGACTCGATAATATTCTCCCTTCTTGTAATTTTGCGTAAGGCCATCCCTCATACTGGAGTGAATTACATATTCCTGTGTATTGTTTACTTAATTGTTATAAAAATAATCTGCTTGGCTTTTTAGTAATAAATGACAGGTAATACTTACAATCTTGGTACTAACAATCACAATAGGTCCAGGTAATTAGAGATCATCTAGTAATTAAGGCATGTCACAAAGTACAAAATAATTCTAGAGGCTTTAAGTCCGAGATTCATGCAAAAATTCCTCTGACTTATCACCGGAAACAAGGTAATCGAATTCCGGTTTTAATATTGAAAAAACTATATCGTGGAAAACCCTACACAATTTAGGAGTTCTGCCAATATCCGGATTGGAAAGGTACTCATATTTCCCCTCCAGATTGTTGAGGGAACAGGAGCAGGCACCAAAGAAATTCCCGTTAAATGCCCAAGAAGAACTGTCGGCACGGGGAACGAAGACTACAATGGCTATCTGTATCTCTGAATAACATTGCCGGTAAAGACAAGGGAGACTGGAATGGCCATTTCTGGCTCACTAGCCGTCATCAGACAGCTATACTCGATACCAAGTGGTACCGAGAAGAAGATTCGATCGTTGGGACAACATTTTTATTCGTCTGACGCTTCGACATCCGCCGTGGATTCTTCATCAGAGACATAGCAGAAAAAATGGCAGATCCGTTTCTACCAAGTGGTACTACTTGAGGTTCGAACCAGCTACTTGTTGATCCGAAGTCCAGCGCTCTAACGGGACGAGTGGGTTCCGTTAGCGGTGATTGAGAGTTCGTTTACGAATATCTCTGTCTCTGTTCACTTTGCCAACCGACGTGGGAAAACATCTAACGTTTAAGCCTTCATTCATTGAGGAGTGGAGTCTGTGAATCGAGCGCTGCGTTCAGATCTCGTCAGGTATGAGTCTGAGCGTTCAAAGTCACACCAGAGGGACATCTGACGATCCAACCTGGTTGGTAAATGCTCACCTTTTTTTCTTGAGCTTACAAGCTCCAGATATAGGACTTTGGGGCATTCAGGCAGCACCAACTGGGTGGTAAAACGGGATCGGGGATAACTGTTGCCAGTTTATTGTTCCTCACATCCCGCCTGCAGTTCAAAGTGTAACCGAACCATTTTTTTCTGTTGTGCAATTAGGTTATATTAATGATCGCAATTTTCGCATAAAGTTAAGTGCATCGGAGATCCGCTGCAATCAATCTCCATAACATTTCGGATATTCGAATAGAATGCACTACCAAGATAATAGTCCCAGTCCAGAAAACTGATCTTTGAACCTGTTTACTCAGTGGATAGTGGTTACATGTTATTTTTTTTCGCCCATTGCTCTACTTGCAGTGGTCAACTTTCTACGATAAACCACTTACTTCGATTGATTTGACGATGAAACAACGTCTGAAGTTTAACGCACATCGTTAATATCGTAAGTATACCGGCTGCAAACATTTTTTCTTCACTGCGGTGTATGCGACTCTTCTCAATTAAAGTCACAGCTCGATATTTTATCTTATTTATTCAAGAGAAAGAATGACTGCCGGCCAATACATTTTAAATAACAAAAAAGAATATTGCCTTTAAGATTTCTTTGTGTACTATTAAACTTTCCTATCACTCCGTAGAGGTAAACCACTCTAGTCTCAACCCTCTTATCCCAGCCTGAGCACTAACGTTAAGTGAAACCACTAGCCCTAACTCTGAAGGTCTTGACTCTAAGGCACTAAGTTGGCCTTAACATTGCTTTTGCTGGAAGTCTGCAAATTTTTAGCGCACGGCTGTTGGCTATTGTTAACATACTGGGACTGGGCCTGTGGTTAGGAAATTAACGCTTTATCGGAGTGAAGCGATCGCTAATCCTCAAGTAATAACCAAGACCAAAATCAACAGTACGAGAAGGCAGAATAAGACAAGTGTGACGATATGTAAGATATTAAGGAAAATGGGCACATCCTGAATAATGATATCCTCGGGGCTAAAATTCCAACGGTGTTGTCAGTGCATTTACAGTGATTTACATGTTCCCTTCGCCTTCCCCCACAGGCGACAGTTTTTCTCTTTAAAATCCCACAAATGGCATTCAAAACTAAACTTATGAATGATGCCTAAGGAGTTTTTTTACCGTCTGCCCCCCTAACGCAGTTCCATTACTGGCAACGCCACATGTTCTGCGTGATAGCTATGTACAAAGAGGGAGTTCAAAGGTATTTACCTATATTTCCCTAATAAAACTGAACTGAACTGAACTGCATTTAAAGTGCAGGGACAATCAAGGAAAATGGGTGCGAGAATTTTAAAGCTCACAGGACGACAGCTCAGGGAGCTCAGGTAAGTCCTATCACCTTCGGCGCTTGGAATGTTCGTTCCCTTTTAGATAACACGAGGAGCATTCGACCGGAACGGAGAACAGCGCTCATCGCCCGGGAGCTGGCGCGCTTCAAGGTGGACATCGCCGCACTCAGTGAAACCCGCTTCTCCGGTGAAGGTTCCATAGAAGAGGTGGGTGCCGGCTACACCTTCTTCTATGTGGGCCGTCCGACGGCAGAGCGACGTGAAGCGGGCGTCGCCTTTGCCATCCGGAAGGACACCGTGGGACGACTACCCTGTACGCCGCAGGGTGTCAACGAATACCTGATGAGACTCCACCTGCCTCTCTGGGGTGGCAACTTCGCCACCCTCGTTAGTGTCTACGCTCCTCCGATGACCAGCTCTGACGAGACAAAGAACAAATTCTACGAGGATCTGCACGCCCTCCTGGCCTCTGTATGGAAGGCGGACAAATTGATAGACCTTGGTGACTTCAATGCCCGCGTCGGCACAGACCACGCCGCCTGGAGAGGAGTGCTCGGACCCCACGGCCTCCGAGGACTCAACGACAATGGCCTACTCCTCCTTCGCACCTGCGCGGTGCACCGTCTCAAACTGACCAACACCTACTTCAGCCAACCGCTGCAGCACAAGGCGAGCTTGCTGCACCTCAGGTCTCGTCAGTGGCATCTTCTGGATTATGTCCTCGTGCGGCGACGCGGCCAGCAGGACGTGTTGGTGGCAAAGGCAATGCCGGGTGCCGATGGTGATACCGATCATGGTCTCATCATCTCCAAGATGCGGATCCGGCTTCAACCACGCAGGAGACATCAAGGTAAGCGACCCGCAGGTAAGTTGAATACTGATCTGTTAAACTTGCCTGCCAACCCCTTGCGTTTCACCAACGAGTTGACTCACCAGCTTGATAACCTCCCGATCGCAGAAGAGAACACCTCCATGGAGACTCGATGGTGTCAACTACGGGACGCTGTTCAATCCACTGCCAAACGCATCCTTGGGCCTGCGTCCCACCCACACCACGACTGGTTCGACGAAAACGATGCAGCTATCAGTACTCTCATCTCTGAGAAGAATCGCCTCCGCAACGAATATGTCGTTCGCCCTACCGACGCCACGAAAGCAGCCTACTACCAAAGTCGCCATCTTGTACAGCAGTGGCTGCGGGAAATGCAGGACTCTTGGATGGCTCGTTAGGGTGAGGAAATCCAAAGCTATGTGGATCGAAAAGAATGGAAGAACTTCTTCGCTGCGCTCAAAGCAGTTTACGGCCCCGTAGTGAGAGGCACCGCCCCGCTTCTCAGCGCGGACGGTACCACCCTCATCACTGAGAAGACCCAATTTCTGAGCCGCGGGGCCGAGCACTTCCAAAGTGTACTCAACCGACCCTCTACGACCTCTGAAGCTGCCATTGAGCGGTTGCCGCAAGTCGAAATTAATGCTGATCTCGACCTCCCACCTACCCTTGAGGAGACAATCAAGGCTGTGCAGGAGCTGTCCAGCGGGAAGGCAGCCGGGTCCGACGGGATCCCGGTGGAGATATACAAATATGGTGGTCACCAACTCATGACCCACCTCATTAACCTGTTCCAAGAGATGTGGCCACAGGGACAAGTTCCCCAGGATTTCAAAAACGCCACAATTGTGACCTTTAAAAGCAAAAGGGGAATCACCAGGTCTGTGACAACCACCGCGGTATCTCACTGCTGAATATTGCCGGAAAAATCTTTGCACGCATTCTCCTCAATCGTCTGAATAGCCACCTGGAACAAGGGCTTCTGCCTGAAAGTCAGTGTGATGTTCGACGTCACCGCGGCACCACTGACACGATATTTGCCGCGCGTCAGCTGCAGGAGAAATGTCAAGAGATGCGGACCCACTTCTACACTACCTTCGTAGATCTGACAAAAGCCTTTGACACGGTGAACCGGCCCGGACTTTGGAAGGTTATGCAGAAGTCTGGCTGTCCGGAACACTTCACCCACTTGGTTCGACAACTCCATGATGGGATGATGGCACGCGTCACGGACCACGGAATGCTGTCTGAAGCCTTCGCAGTGACCAATGGAGTGAAGCAGGGCTGTGTCCTCGCACCCACCCTCTTCAGTCTCATGTTCTCTGCCATGCTGATGGACGCCTACCGTGACGAGCGTCCCGGAATCCCCCTCAACTACAGAACGGACGGAAACCTCCTCAAAATTCGTCGGATGCAGGCCCCCACGCGCGTATCCACAACCAGAGTTCATGATCTGCTGTTTGCAGACGACTGCGCTCTCAACACCACAACCGAAGCAGACATGCAAAGGAGCATGGAACTTTTTGCAGCAGGTTGCACCAACTTTGGCCTCACCATCAACACGGACAAGACGGTGGTTATGCATCAACCGCCGCCAGGTGCTGATCTCAACCCCGCACGCATCAACGTCAACGGAGCCGAACTGCAGAACGTGGACAACTTCACTTACCTCGGCAGTACGCTTTCCCGCAACACTAAAATAGACGCCGAGATTGCCCGCAGAATCTTCAAAGCCAGTCAAGCCTTCGGCCGGCTCCAAGACTCCGTATGGAGTCGTCATGGTCTTCAACTGTCAACGAGATTGAAGATGTACAAGGCTGTTGTGCTATCGACACTCTTGTACGGAGCGGAGACTTGGACTGTCTATGCTAGCCAAGCGCGGAAACTGAACCACTTTCACATCAATTGCCTCGGCGCATATTGAAGGTGAAGTGGCAGGAGAGGATTCCGGACACGGAAATCCTGGAGAGAACGGGAGTTCTCAGCATTCAGGCCATGCTCAGGTAGATACAACTGCGCTGGAGCGGTCACGTGGTACGCATGAACGATGAATGGCTACCCAAGCGACTGTTCTATTGTGATGTCGTCGTAGGCACTCATCGCAAAGGAGGACAGAAAAGACGCTACAAGGACACTCTGAAGAACTCCTTGAGGCGTCTCCAAATCAACACGTTGAATTGGGAGGAGCTTGCCCTGGACCGAATCACGTGGCGCAGAGCGGTCGAAACGGGCGCCGCAATCTACGAAGCCGGTCGGATCGCCGCCGCCAAGGCAAAACGGATGGCACGCAAGTCTCACAACACACGGACGCACGCTGCCACCACCCAAGCCCTTCCAACGTGTCCGCGTCGTCAACGCACCTTCCGTGCACGCATTGGCTTGGTCGGCCACCTCCGGAAGCTATGCAACCCTCCTCCGACAGCATCCACGTCGGCTGCACCAAACACTCCGCCAGACCCTACTCCACCCTCCACGTCGACGGCAATCACCGACGCGAGAGATGCCTCGCCCTCATCCACCGACCTCAAACCAAACGCAACTTCCTCCACTCCTTCCGACAAATCACCGCCCGCAACAACTCGCACACCTGAACCCCCACCAGCTCTGAGGACATGATATGCCCTCACTGCAATCGCACATTCACCTCACGCATCGGCCTAGTTGGTCACTCGCGAATCCATCGCACAGAGACTGGTGAACTAGTACCTGGAGCACCAACACACAGACGAGACCGCCACCTTCACTGCCCACACTGCCCCCGATCATTCGCTCATCGCATGGGCCTACTAGGTCACATGCGCATTCACGACAGCGGCACTGACCGTGATGTCGGCACACCCAGCACCTCACATATCCCCACCATCAGTCTCAGCCCCACTCACTAATCGCCTCGCGTCACGATTGCGTCGTCAAGTTTATCGGGAACCCAGGTGAGTGCCTCCTCCCTCAGGTAAGTGGAGGCCCATCTTGCTGAATTTGTCGAATACTGTCTTGCCTTTTTCTGACCCATACTAGCTCCTGTAGTTATATTACTCGCTCCATTACCGCAAACATACTCATAATAGCGGCACCTACAATTCTGTCTTTAGCACAAACGTCAGCCTCAGTAGTTACTGAAGACTCTCTGCTGCAAGCTAAGCTGAGATTTTGCTCTCATTGTTCTTTTCTATACTTGATTTCCTCCCCTCTCTCTCGGCCTGTCTGCGTTCGCCCCTCGCCTCCTCTCCCTATTTCCCTCCTTCAATTTCTTTTTCTTTCTATTCTTTTTCCTATTTTTTCCCCTTCGTCCTTTCCCCTCCTCCTCCTCCTCCTCCTCCTCCTCCTCCTCCTCCTCCTCCTCCTTCTTCTTCTTTTTTTCTCTACTTCATCTTCCTCTTCTTCTGCACGTCCACACTTGCAAAGTTCACCCGTTGTCTCTTGCAAGCAGACGCGTCTTCGACTGCGTTCCCACCCGCCCTCAGGGTGGCCAAGGTCTGCTACACCAAACCTCCCTATGGTGGATCCATCTATTCTACTCTCCATCTGTTTTTTTATGACAGAGCAGCCCCTCATGACTATGCTGCTCCGACTCCTCCTTCTCCTCCTCCTCGCGGCCGGGATTGAGGCCCACTTGGCGGGGTTCCGGATCCAACACGGGCTACTTGCCTGCCTGCCTGCTCTCCTTTCAGCCTCGCCAACGGACGCCGACTGGCAACGGAGCATGTGTAGCGCCTTTCAGTCGTTGACTGACTGGTTACCCCTCTCAGGACGGTGTTGGCCCAGGCTTTATGCAGGGCCGCTCTCACCCTTCTGAGATCCAATGGTCTGTATGCACATGTAATGCCAGTCTTCGGCCAACCATGGTCCCTGCGGCCTGGAAGGCGCTGGCTCTTTCTCTCACTACTGATTCCCTGTTGGTGACTACGCTCGCGCTCCCACTGGGTTTCAGACCCCACTGCGGGTGCCCGAAAAGCTAGGCGGTCACCATGCGGTGGGGGAGAGAGTGAGGTCGACCTCGGCGCGTTTCTTCCCTCACAATAAATCTGAATGCGTCAGAATCTATCACGGTGCGCTAAAAGCCGTGGCTTTGAGGGTCTGCCAACTGACGGGAAAACTCGGGCCCCCTACGTAGCTGCTCCTACTGTACGCGTGTGTCTGTGTGTGCGTACGGGAGGAGAGGGAGGACTGAGAGTCAGGCTGCAATGGCTCCCTCTTAATGTGGCCTTTATGGCGCTCCCACGCAGTCGGGAGCATACCTAGCGAGATGGCTGTGTCAAGTGTGCGCGTGCTGAGTGTTTATCGCGCCAGCCATCTACACCCTCCCTCATCCCCGGTTTTATTGACTTTGTCATTACACCGGAAACGGAGGTGGGAGTGGCGAGCGGGTGGGTAGATTCTGTGTGAGTCTGCCTAAACTCCTGTTTTCTCTCGCATGAGTTCTCTGCGGTGCTCCTGCTTGCTGTCGCTCTCGTATTGCTTGCCTAGCTCGCCTCTGTGTGTGTGCTGGGGCTTGCTTCAGCGTTTGCTGCGGCTTGTTGGAGCGCGTGGTGCCCATAGTCGAAATCGACGGGGGAACTGTCATGTGTGTGCGTGTGTGTTAGTGGGAGGGGGTGGTGGCTGCGCTTTTATATAATTTCACGTGACAATTCATGTAGCACCAGGATTGGTGTGAAACGCCAGCGCGAAAGTGGTGGGGGGAGGTTAAGGGAGAGACAAACTGAAAGTGTCAACGGGGTCGGGGGCTGGACGAGTGGTACTCGGAGTAGCCGCGGCAGCTGGGTCAATAAGAGGGGAGTGGGGAACAAACAACTGGCTCTCCATCACAAAGTCCGCGGGTCGAAACGACTGGGATCAGCGAGGAGCCGACCGCAGTGTGGGAAAAGGTGATAGCAAGCAAGGGGGCCGAACCGAGGGGGGTGGGGGTAGGTGGGAGGGGGCGCGTATTCAGTCATGTGCAATCGAGTAAAAGGGTAAACACGGGAGGGTGGCCAGCGTTGGACAGAGGAAGGGGAGGACAGCCTTTATAAGAGGTAAACGATCATTTGTAGGTCGGACGGGAGCTTCACTCGAGAAGGTTCGTGGAGAATTTCAAACCTTTTCAGCCGGAAATAACACCTCTGCTGTGGGCATCTTAATGGCCTCGAGAAAGCTGTAATGGAAACACCAATAGCAGATCACCAGACCGTCACCATACCCTTCTGCTGAATCAACTTCGGTTTTGAAAACCAATAGGGTGCCTTGTCACGCTCAAGCTCACGGTTATTATAAAGAATCCAATTTTCTACACACGGTACTATTCGATCAAGGAATAAATCACTGGATTTCCGAAGAGAGAGCATCAAACCCACTTAAAAAGGCAGAACTCTTTGATTTGTATTGAGCTCATTTGGAACCCACTTCTCAGATAATGGAATCCAGTGCCTTTATGGGAGGTTGATTGGGTTTTCTTCATAATTGTTGTTGAAAATTCATTGTCAAGAATTCATGGCCATCCTATATCTTCTTCCCTGAAACCCGCTCATGGTCCCCTCAAACCTTTTAAAGCCACCTTCATGCTGTTCGACTACTCATGGACAATTCTTCTTATTTTCTGCTAATAGTAGCGGCTGTTTGAGAAGAATTATGGGTAATAGTCTATTTTAGGCAACATCACGGAAAACAAAACTCCCCCACTTTTGCAATACGGACTGTTGGTAATAAAAGTTATACGGAAGGTGCAGGAAAGGAAAGAAAAGAATAATATCAAACAAAAACAGGAAATAATCGATTAAGCAGCAAAAAAAGCGCGCGATAATTGAACAAATAAATTAAAGATCACATAAATTCAGTTTCAATCATTTAAAAAATAAGGTCAAAGAATAAATCGGCGAACAAGCGTTTATTTTCGATAAATTATCATCGAGCCTTTACATTCATGTGGTTAATGAGTAAATAAAATATGTGTGTTGGTAAAAAACTAGTGCGGTTGTCAGGGTAGGCGGGGGCGGATGGAGGATCGCGGTCACAAATCTGATCAGCGTTAGGGGGTACTGCTAGCTGAGAGAGTTGATAAGCTGTGGACTGTTGGATTAGCGGCTTTTAGCCTTGGTAACTGCGGGGCCGCGACGAAGTTCCTTTGTACGTACAGTATCGGTCGTCCCAACTTGATAGCGGCCACTTCTGCCGTAGCTAATAGGCGCTGTCCAAAAAAATTGAATAGTGTGTGGGGACCTTGTGGCTCACTCGGAAGACCTCTAGTATCCACGCGATAGCCTGAATCTACCAAAGGCACTTGAATGGAACGGTTTAAACCTCTTATTTGGTCCTTCCCCAACCATGCTGGAATGTGTTCTCGTACTCATGTGGATAAACACCGGCTCACGCGACCAATATATCCTGCCCCACAGGAGCAGGTAAATGAATAAAGGTGGTCTGGGCTGGCAGTTTCTCCTTGATATCTCCGCATAGTGTGGGAGATAATAATAAATTAAAAATAAAAATACTTTACCATTACCATCTTTCACGGATTACATAATTCTGGCTTTTTTAGTTTCCGTTGTGTTACCTTTAACACACTGTTACCGAACTCTGATCGAGTTTTAACTGATGCGAAAAAAGTCAACGCATTTCTTCCATTTTGCTCTTCATCATTAGGGTTTTATATCCTTCGAACTTGTAGTCTGAAAGAAATATTTTGAGAAATATTGAAGCGTATACAGCAGGGGTAAGGATTAATTATATGGCCACCTGATCAGGACCAAAAACAGAAACCACCAACAATACACTCGATTTGGCGCCAAATTTTGGGAAACTAGATTTATGATTACAATGAGGGTTAGGGATGAGTTTGAAGTTGATGTGAGAGCTGGAGAAAGTGTCAGAAATATGTCAAGGGTTGAGGCTTGAGTCCATGTCGAATGTAGAATTTAGGTCTAGGTTAGGGCGAGAAGTAAGAATAAGAAGGTTACAGTTTACTTTTATGTTAGGGTAGCGTTAAAGTTAAGCCGGGGGAATATTGATCCTTCCTGAAATGCCTCGCATGACAACCTATTTTTGTGGGCAGCACGTTCTTATTATCGAGTCCTATCTATATCAGATACAAAGGAATCCAAAATTTTGCACGAAAGCCTGCAAAAGTTGCAGTTACTTTGAAGTTTTAAAATAGAATCTAAAATCGGTCACTACTTACCAAACAGGCTAATACTAAGAGACAAGAACTGTGTGTCAAAGCCGCATAGCTATTCTTGCGCTCAACAAATGCAATGTTAGCTATAGAGCAGTCCTCGCAACTGCCGTGCTAAAGCAAAACATAATTGGCTGTAGTTCATAGGCTGCGTTAGCCCGGTTGTTTTGAGTTTGCGTGATTTCTTTATCTTTGCTGTATCTGCACGTGCTATGCGCTAGATGAAAGCGTTACGCCACACCAGCCGCAAACTCCAAAGATACTCACCAATTGACTTCAGGCTCAGAAAAACGACCAGTGCATGACAGAGGAGCGAACGAATGAAGCCGTTTCTGACCTTGATTTTCACCTTCCCTCCCCCCTCATGATAAATCTGGTTCACCTTCAAGATGCTCTAAAATAGTGTTTTGGAAAGTAACTAGCAGCTCCAAAAGCATACCGACCGGTTTCCGCAATAGAAGAAAAGCCAGAATGTTGCCACTCATTTTCAGCTTTGCCTTGTATGACAATTCTCAGGATTTGCGTGCTGCCGAGATGTGCGACTTATCTCATCCGCAGTCGGCTTGACACGGAAAGAGGGCTAGCGCCTGGGCGAGGCAACAGAGAATAAGTTCGATGTGGCTTAGACTTAGAGCTCGGTTTTAGCACTATAAACAACCTGCTTATAATCTGTTAGGGACCAGCTTAACTCAAAATGCACGCTGCCCTAATGAGGCGTTCCCACGCGAGACCGCCGGTCCACCCACAGCAACCGACCGGTTCGCTCAGTCACAATGCACTCGATGACGCCAGGCAAGTGCAGCTGGACGCCGGTTGCCAACGCGCCAGCTGCGTGAGTCATATAGACAATGAACTCCCCCTTTAATTGAGCCCACATCTAATTGGTTCAACCTTGTACGTACGCGTTAGCTTGCTTTAAAGTATGCTGTACTAGGTTATATCGAAGACTTCTGCTTTCTGCGCACTTCTCGTTGTGTTCCTCCTTGGGGGCTCTAACGAGGCGTAGTTAGACGTTGAATATCGCAGCCTTGGTCACCGTTACAACATAATCCGGGCTCTGAAGACTGCAAACCGAGTCTGAAATTGTCTTCTAATTGGAATAAACGAGTGGGTTGTAGTGACTCACCAGAGAGCCCGGATATCCTCCCAATGAAGTCCGCCGTCTCTGATTTTACGGACTAGATCGCGAGTCCCACGCGTAGATTGACAGTCAGTGCGTCAAAGCCCAGCTTCGGTCGTCCTCACTTCGTCACGTTATTTGAATATGGTGGGAGCGAGTCTATTCAAAAACTTGCTGGCTACCGCTGCACGTGTCCTCACCAAGGCTGGTGGTCATCGTACGCAATGTGCCAACTAAAGAATTATTTCTAGAGGCTTTTAGTAGATAGGGTAAGAAAAAAAAATTTTATCCAAACATGAATAAGGAAGAAGACTTGTCAAACACCGGCTCAATTTGTCCTTTGTCCTGAGCTTTCGAACCCTTACAGGAGTCCATTCTCAGAGATAATAAACAGCGACCAAAAGGAGGATATTTATAGTAGTCATAGGCTAATCAACTGTCGGAGGTCGAGAGATCGTCAACGGTGGGAACAACCAACCAGAAATATGGGGAGGGGGTGTAATTTTAATGATATACGTTAATGAACTGTCAGTGAAGTCGGAGTTCGTTCGGGCTCCTAAACAGCAATTAGTGTAGCACCATGTCACCACGGTAGAAGGTCCTGGTAATCCTGCCTGCTCTTCCGACCGGTTCGTCGTGGGGTCGTGCAATTCTTACGTTCTGTTTTTAAACAATTTATTGTAGTGCGGAGAAAATGGTTGTTTTCTGGGCATGAGAGGTGCTGGTAGGGTCGCGCTCCCTTAACAAATGCCCAACATGCTGGAGAGAGGGGGGTGTCAGTGGTACGCGGAGGTGTAGGTTCAAACATCAGCCACCCGTGGCCCTTATCTTACTCCGTCAGATATGAAGCAGTTATGGCCAGACCACCTGCAACCGATCTCGCCCCGGGTCTTTTTGACTCTGTAGTGACATCAGGCACCGTTGGGTGAAGGAACAGAGAGTACGGTAGATGCAGCGAAAGTCTACTGTCAGTTAAAACTAATCCATGTATCAATCACGGTCCCTGCAACACCACGTTTTGGTAAAAACGGTGGACATTTTCGGAATCGGGGGTTGAACTGTCGCTGATGTTAATTGAATGCGATCTGTCAACCGACGAAATTATTGCTCGTTTTCGTCGTAAATAGGCTGAGCAATTTACAAATCAGTCCAAAGGTTAGCAGATTATTGCGGTGCTGGGAAATTGGCTGCGAAGTACTCAACCCTGACAAACATACTGGGCTTAATTCGCTGGATGTCAGCGTAAAATCAGACCTTCAATAAACCCAAATTTGACATACGTCGGGCTATGTTATGGTTCCGTACCTGTGCAATTCATATGTTACTATGTGAACAAAATATTCTACTGTTTCTCATTCAATGCAGATTCTATCCAAGAATAAATTTTGTAGAAAAACCAGAAGCGGACCTGGAAAGCCCCACTAGCATGACTTTAAACTGTCTCTAACATGGAAGAGAAAGTAAGTACTGCTTACTAAAATCGGTTGTTATCTCTATTTGTGTGCACAGCTCAGTGACCGTTCAATGGATCCAGACGAAAGTAGAAAGCGCCGCTAGTAGAAGTGCCGTTTTTTCGTTAGGCAAGCCAGAGCTGCAGGTCTGTAGGAAGCGGTAGCATAATGCAGGAACACGAAAATTTTTTGGGAATGGACGATTCATCAGCTGCTCCATGCCAGCTCGTTAAAGAAGCCGCTATCAAAGTAGCATTTGATCGACGACCTTCCTCAGTCCACCACCCTCGATACAATGTTGTGTGACTTATCGAGCGGCGCCTCCCGACCTGTAGTACCAAGCGAAATGACACGAGACGTTTTTGCCGCGTTGCATAATCTTGCTCACACTGACATTCCCATTACCCAGCGCCCCGTCTAGCCAAGCATGAAACCGGCTAGTGGGCCCGTTCATGTTTGGCCTGTCAGAAATCCAAAGTCGGAGGACCTAGCAAAGCCCCAACTGGCACATTTCTTCCTCCCGACGCAAATTTTGCACATGTCCATATCGAGCTGGTAGTTCTTTCGCCAACATGCCCTGGTTGCAATTATTTACTAACTGTGATTGGTCGATTTACTCATTTGCCGATTGCAACTCTCATACTTAATATAACTGTAGATTCGGTTGCTCACGCATTTTTGGAACACTGCCTTTAAGGTGTCCCCTCAACTATTACCACCGATCGAGACCACCATTTTGAGTCTAGACTCTTTAACAGTCTTACCAACCTCCTCAGATATTCTTGCATACGCACGATTGCATACCACCCCATCAAATGGTTTAGTCGAGCGTTTCCATCGTCAACTCCAAGCCTCGCTCCGAGCTCATGGCAACTCTTGCCATTGGAGCGAGCATCTGCTTTTGGTCATGTTCAGTATCCATACTGCTCTCAAGTCAGACTTGTAGTACTCCGTTTGTTTATGGCACTACCCTACGGCACTACCCTGCGGATTCCCGGCAATTTTTTCGGCCATTCTCAAAGCTCAGCCAACTTGGATCCTACTGATTATGTGCAAAGACTACACCGAACAATGGCTTACCTTTGAGCAACTTCTAAACGCGCCCGAACAAGTAGGCCATACAACAACCTTAACTCGCTCACATGTTCCTTTGTGAAATGGATCCTTTGTATTTGTCTCCGTAGATACTTTTCGTTAGGCACTACAATAGCCTTACGATGGACCATTTTAAGATTGTTCGTGGCGATCGCACCGACGTGGTCTTAATCGATCCTTTGAAGGCGGCTGATATCAAGACTTTTTCAACCGCCTCAAAAGCAAAACCTTCACACGGCCGAATGCCTCCTGCTATTTCCCAGAATCCACTTACACCCGATAACCCTGCGCTTTCTCCTATCCCACAAACTCCTCTTTTTACGCGCAGCGGACATCGCGTCAATTTTACCGATCGTTATTAATTTGTAAAATATTCTTAACACCCCCGCCTTCTCCTCCTATTAACATTATTTTTGGACTCCGTTCTCCTAAGAGGGGGAGTATTGTAGTGAAATTAAAAAACTTTGTTTTACGGACTAAAATACGCTTTGTAATTTACTTGACACAACTTTGAATAAGACGTTGAATAAGCACGTTGCTTTTAGTTGCTAATGACTTTGCCCTTATTTAATAGCTTGCAACTGTTGGAATATTCCTATCTTAGATTCTTGGGCAGACTTCTTCGTTTCCCACACTTCCACGAACATTCTACCCTCACTATTAGAAGGGCTGACCATACAGAATAAACAAAAATAGGCATACACTAACCTAACGACTTCTTGAAGAAGAGAAGCCCCGAATAGGTGTTGGAGGTCGCGAACATGCAACTACCTTTTAGGCTGAACTCGGACAACAAATGGTAGCAGAGTACGATATCAATAGTTATATGTCAATACGACAGTCGATTTCGACGATGCCTAGCGCGTGCTTCAGTAAATTGAAGGCAAACGCAGTGAACTACGCGTGGATTCGTTTTAAGGGTTGATAGACTAGTGCTACATCTATCACACTCACTCCTCCCGCCTGGGTCCTGGGGCATGACCAAGGGAGACGATGCAGGTGGCTGGCGTGACCGGAGGCGCCCCTGAGCGTGCCATCACATCTGGATCGGATCACATGGAGGTCAAATTAAGGAGTCGCTGCGACTTGACAGTCAGTCCGGTCTCCATAGGTTTTGTCGGTAGGATACAAGATCAGATCAGATCGGTATTTGACCCTGCAAGGCACTAGTTCCAGATTTTAATGCCTATTTCTCACATACTGGTGTATAAGACCAAAATGTGCAGTAAATTTTGTGGCCTGCTAGGGGCGAGATTTGTTTGTTTGCTTCAGATAAAGTCAAATGAGTAATGTTTCACGTACTCTGTCAGTTTTTAAAGTTGCTGTCCTCAGTATCAAGTAGAATAAAAATGGCTAGGATATAAGAAAGTTGAGATATGCAACAAGTCTGAACTTTAAGCTCAAAGAAAATGCTTCAGTTTACACGGGAATTGCGTAAGAGGAAGCCATATTTCTCTTATAATTGAATATTGTTCTTTTTCATCTGCCAAAATACTTATCTTTGGAGAATTTAGGGTTTCGGATTCAGAGACTGTTTCCTCAAGTACGATTGGGAAGGAAATCATGTTGTACACACGCATAATGGAGAGAACCTAACTGCTCCGAGCCATGCCCTTTGACCGCATTTGTTCGCTGAACCTCGTGACGGAAAAGAATGGAGTCACAGGACCACCATGCATTAGACGTGAGAATGGCAGGACAAATGTTTGCGTGTATTCTGCTCATGTCACAACTCTAACCGCAGACTTTGCTGACAGTTATTCGGTAAATTAACAGCTCATTTTTCAGAATTAGACAGCGTTTAGTTTGTATTTGCTTCGCGAGGCGTGACCTTCAGTTTCTGGATACCCAGAACGGTTCATCCTCAGGAATATTGGTGAACGCACCAAAAAGCCTGCTACCTCAAAAAAAGAAAAGCATGACGTGTTCATAAAACTGCCTTTCTTGGGCGATGCAAAAAGCGATCTCGTCGGACGACACCTAAACACCGCGACCACAAACACTTTCCTCGCAACGAACTTACGCGTGTTCTTCATGAAAGCTCCCGTCCTACGATTGCGAGGTAAAAACTGACTCCCGTTGAAGGCCACATCCAGGTTTATTTATTCTTTTACTTGCTCCTGTGGAGCAGGATACATCATCCGAACAGCGAGGTGCCTGGAATAGAGGGTGCATAAGCACATACCAGCCTGGTTAAGTAACGGTGAAACTATATCGATCTTGAGTTCTATTCTCACACACTTTTCGATAGTAATCATCGAGTTTATACTAATAAAGCCTTTCAGGTCATCTAATGGACACCAGCTAATTTTTCCAGGGGCCTACGCCAACGGGTGCTGGAAACAGCCGAAGCAGCGGCTATACGGCTAGCGAATCTAGTGCTAAGTTATCAGAAGACGCTTACACAAGCACTTTCACTTTCGTGGCCGACCCCGACGCCAGGTGGTGATCACACATCACCCCACGCCCTAGTGACAGCCGTTGGCTCCCTTTTCAATGACAGTAATGATCACTTTATTTACCTGACCCCTGACCAGTGCCCAAATCCCAACCCAATTTCTTCCCCTGCCCCAGCGCAAGGACCTCTACACGCCAATCTCGCCATGTCGGTGTCGTGAAAACGATGAGCTGTAATCAAAGGTCCCTCATTAACCCTGCCCAGTTGTACGATTTTCATTATCCCTGCACATGTACTGGCCTGATGAAGAGCTGCTGAAAATACATGTTTGTCATATCCAATTTTGAATCTTATTTATGTTGATTACCAGCCAATTTAAGTTGGCTCACTGCATTTTACTCAAATTAACCATTATATAATGAAGCTTACTTGATAATGACAGGTAACAACGTTTTTATCATTCAGGAGGAAATTAATACTTCTGAGTTTTTATCAGTTTGCTCAGTTTTATCAGCATTTGTTTCTGCCAGCATACACTTGCACCCGCGTTGTTAGCGCATGTTTAAGAAAAATATATTTTGCATTTTGCTCGCCAGATTTTACTGGAAGAGTAAAAACATTAGAATGGCCATTTAAGACTTACATCCTCCCGTCAGTCAAGGATGCGCTAACCATAATCCGCAAGTAGGGGATTCGAACGGGAACCAGTTGATTAACCAGCAGCGCCCCCCTAATATATGAGTCCATACACTGTTAGCTGATATCGGAAATATCCCGTAATTCGAGACTGGTATGCACCGATATCTATGTTTGACCGACAAGCAGTAACGGAGCATTATTCGATCAACTTACTCGCATCCGAACCGCCTACGAGCAGACTGCGCTTTGGTTGCCAGTGATGGATGACAGAAAATAAGCCACAAGTGGTTATCCCAGTGTTCTCGCACTTCTCGGTAAAAACTCGCGAGCGTTGATTACAAGTCGTCATGCGACTGCTTCGTTTCCAAGGCAAAATAACAAAAGCTCGAAAAAAGCCGAAAATTTCGTCAGGCCAAGGATTCCGATGATTCATGCATCGGACGACATATCGAGTTGGATAACATGTACAAAAATCTTAAAGAAAGATGGAAGAAGTCACAGCCAATCACAATGGACTGACGAGAACCGCAACTGTTAATTAGTGCCTACACCAGTTGACCATTCATTTTCCATCCCAAGCTGACGCAAATTACAGTTGCAAATTAGAAATTACGCTATTAAGTCTACTAATTTTGTCCACCAGGGACTGACGCAAATTGCTGCTGCCAATTGGCGCTCACACCAGATGACTATATAAGTGTACCAACACTTTTGCCATTTTACCTGTTTGTTGCACATCTGACGATGACCTGGGGCTCTAGCGTCGAGAATTTACTGAATAGTGCTACCTTATTTTCCAAAGAACGTCTTTCCTTGAAATGCTCACCTCAGTCCGGTAAACGAGATGCATGGAAACCCGCCAAATTAAATTGGTTTCCATTTTGTCTACTTACAAAATGCAAGTAAACGTTAAGTGTAAGGCACAATAATAAAGACATATTTTAACTGTTCTGGTGGTCAGAGAATCGCCACAGGAGCAGATAAAAAAGTAAAAATACAGCAAGGTGACCTTCAACGAGAGTCGGTCTTTGCTTCCAAAACCTAGGACGGGAGAGTTCGTAAAAACCCAGGCATTGGTTTGCCGCGGGGAAGGCCTCGTGTTTGCTGTCTTCAGGCGTCGTCTCATCTGTTCGCTTTTTGCATCGCCTAAAAGCGGCAGTCTTAGGAAAGTAGCTTTCTTCTTCGCAGTTGATGCAGCAGTCTTTTCAGTGCGTTCCTCAGTATTCCGAAGAGTAAACCTTGAAGTCTCAGACTTAGCAATAAGATAAACACCGGGTTGCTAGTGGTAGTATTTTCTGTCGTATTTGTTCAGCTTCGTTGCATGCTGTTGAGACTTATACTGTAGCGAAAGCAAACAGTACGGTACATTAAAGTTGGTCTGATTTGACAAATACACAAAAATATGTAAGATTACTGTGGCACATTAAGGATCAACTTTTTATTCAAGTGGTTATTTACACTTTTTAATCGGTATTAAGTAATCATTCGTAATTTCTCGATAAGACCTGCGATAAGGGGGGTAATCCAGAATAAGTTACTGTAGAAGCAGCCCTTCACAAAGAGGTTATTTAACACATCAAACGATGAAAAATAAGCCGAAGGTTGGAATCGCTTATATGACCCCTCCTTGTCCAACGGGACCCTACAAAAAAAGCTCGTCCCCCCTCTCTAATACAGTTGGTCTTGGGCTGAGTTCCGGACATTTAAGATATTTCATTTGATACTGCTATGAAAAAAAACTGCACAGTAGCAGTGGGATACGAACACACGCCATCAAGCGAAAGGCTTTAAAAAACCCAACGCTCTAGCCAACCGAGGTACGAGGTCCCGAATTTGATTCCCATGGATTATTTAACTCGGTAAAAACTCCCTACTAAGGTTGTGCATCCGTTAGTCATCTCGTTGATTTGAGATTGATTTATTAGGAAATCCTTCATGGAAAGTCAGCCTTCTGTATTAGAATTGGTGCATCCAATGTGTTGTGATAGGCTGGACAGGTAATTTGATTAAACTGGCGGCTCCCGGTGGGACCTCATAGCGTAGTTGGTCAGAGCGTCGACTGTACCAAAGCCTTCGAATCCTACCAAGGCCACAAAATGTTTCCTAAGAGGGTCCAATGAAGTGTTCAAATTTGCCAAAATCTATTACCCATTTGAAAAATAACCATGTCCTAGCCCTAGCCCTAAGCCAAGTAGCTGTGAACTGTAACAAAAAAACCACGTGCCTGAATGGCGGTTCCTTTTACCCACTCCCGAGGGGTGGGGGGGGGATGGACGAGAACAATAGAAACGTCCAATGCCAGGCGAAAATTGCCCTCTCTAACTCCCTTTATATTTTGATAAAATATCTCAAGTAATAATTACTTTGGATAAGGAAGAAGACGTGCCGAGCACCGGATATTCGCTATTCGCTATACAACCACACACTAGTGCTCTGGGTCGAATTTCCTGCAATGTGAGCAGATAAGTAAACGTTACTCCTACTTCACTTTACATGGGTTCGGCCTCAATCTGTGGTTCAGCTGATAAAGCGTTTGACCTGATGCCCGGCTGCAACTTACTTCCGATCCCGGGGTTTCTGTCAGGGCCCAACCTAACCAAGACAGGCAGCTCTGACAGCCTTGGCTTCATCTACAAAAATTCTTGACGTGAGACAAACTGTTACTGGTGAGTAAAATAGGTCATAGATGGCCATCACAGACTTTTAAGTCAATATTTCTCAAATAGGAACTATAAAATTAACCTGAACTTCAACCGAAATGACCAAAAGTATGACTTTTCAGGGAGTAACTCAAAATTCGACGGCAAATGAATTCGGTGATTGCACTGCAGGGAATTTTTAAATGCTTAAACTGGAACAGTTTAAGCCGTCCACACTTCAAGAACGAATGGTCGATTACACATGAGAGAGGAAGGGGGGGGGTTAGAAAATGCACTCAACTGGTCAGAATCAAAATACCGACCCACTGTTTTTGTATTCAGATATTTTCAAGCTGAATTATGTAGGTATCTTTTCCGACTGGACGAAGACACTCGGAATTCCATCTTCCAAACCAAATAAAACAAATTCGACAGAGCGAGTCGTTTCATATTTAGGTAAGTTGGCCTTATCGATCGTGTAATTTACAAGAAGACAAATGCTGTTCAATCAACCATTTAGACTTCTCCAACAACGACAGCTCGACCGTCAGTTTCAATGACGTCCATCGGGTGCTTTAGCAGACTGAAGGCAAACGCGGCGATTTGTGGGTAGGTTAGTTCTTAGTGCAAGTAGACTTTCTATGCACCTAACGCATTCGCTATTCCCTTTCCTTCCCCTGTCCGGTGTCACGAGTGAGCCAAGAAGATCGGAGGCTGGATTGGATACAAGTCGCTAGGGCTGTCGAAGCCGTCCCTATGCGTACTACAATGTCCCCACCCATGTTCAATATTTTTTATGGGATCGCAACCCAAACAACGCTTGTCATGCGCTGATCTGTCCCCCGTGATGGTCCAGCGCCTCTCCCACGTGGCCCTTTCAGGGGGCCCAGACTCCTTAAACAACTACATGCTTCCCATGCATGCAGTCAAAGATGAAATTTTGACCTTATTCAAAACAACAAATGGAGTATGTTCCTTGGACTTTACTTAAGAAGAATGATTTTGAATTTGGTGCAAGCGTCTCATTAAGGTTATTATGTAGGCAAATAAAGCACGTCACTTGCGAGTCATTATACTACACTAAATCCAGAATCGATTTGCTTGCATGTCAACTCCCCATAATGGCTTTCGTGCTGTTGTAAAAATGCCAGCATTAAATAAACGCGTGTCAACGGGCTTAATTGCCAATAGAAGTGAACATGCAAGTCCCAGGAAGTAATTGAGAAGAAGAAGATTCGATCACTGAGACAACACTTCTATTCGCCTATCGTTTCGACATCCGTCGTGTGTTCTTCATCAGATATATCAGCAGATAGCAGTAGCAGCAACGGGTGATGCAGCTACAATAAGTTGCAGTATTTATAGGAAACAGTCATTACTGCACACTTATGCAAACGAACAATAACGATAAGTGCCCTCTTGTCCGTTACTTGCTTACTAACTGGCATGTGGGTCCTGACCTGCTGAATATGCATCACGCGTGGTGAAATTGGGCGTGATGATTGCTCGGCCACCTGGTTCCTCTGTGTTGGCGTAGGAATTCACGGTGGCCTGTGCGTTCCACAAGTGGCGACTTGTTTTTGCCAAATTGAGCCTCAGCACTGAATATGGATTGGGCAAGTCGTCGTACTTGTTTAGGGACTGAGAGCCCGTGAATCATGACTCATGTACTTCTCGGCCCCAAAGTGCACAAAATGGGTGCTCCTCGCCGACCGATGGTACCACTGAAAGGCACTCTAACGTACAGACTGGCAACGTGCCTGTTTCGGCGTCTCAAAATTCTGACCACTGATTTGGAGACCACGGTCCGTTCATCAACACAGTTCTTGAAGAAACTTAAAGGGTATGTTCCCTGCCAAGTAATGTCATGGTCTCGTTTGATGTCACGTCCTTTTTACTTCCATACCCCAGGATCTGGCAGTCGAGACTGTCGAACTACCCCTTCGAAGTAAATACGATGAGACGGAGAAGAGACTTAGACATGCCAAAACCGTACAGCTCCTGAAATTCTGTCCCAGGACATACTTCATGTTTGACGGAACAAACTACGAGTAAATTAAGGGAACACCAATGGGTTCACTGATTTCGGGACTCACCACCGCGGCGGTCCTACAACGGTTAGAGTCGCTAGTCTTTCAACAACTCAGACCGAAATTCTGGGGTGGTATTGGGATGAAACCTTCGTCTTCATCGAACGGGATTAGGTGCTCACGTTCAAGGAACGACTCAATAGCTTCTACCCGAACATATAATTTACGATGGAGGAAGAGGAAAACCAGCTGGCCTTCCTTGATATCCTCGTTGGTCGCAAATATTGTGGCGGCCTGAAAGCCAAAGTATTCAGGAAAAAGACCACACGATGCAAGTACTGAAGTTCCACCCAACCGCCAATCAATAACAAATTCAGTTAGGTAAGGACGCTTTATAGATCAATTGAGACGCACTGCGGTGAATCAAAAGAAAAAAGTTGCCGAAATACAATATCTTCGACGGGTGTTCAGAGAAAATGGGTACCCAGGCAACTTCGTCGGCCGGTGCTTGCGCAAACGAGAATGACAAAAAAATCACACGGACCCCAGATTTTGGCAGGCGTTCCCGTACGCCAAAAACGTCTCGGAGGCCGTCGACCACGTTCTCGCACCACTTTGAATTGAAGTAGCACGCAGGCCGAAGCCAACTATAAGGCATCAAATAATGAAACCGAAAGGCCCACTGCCGCGACAGAAAATATCTGGAGTCGTCTGTGAGATTTGGTGCAGTTGCGGACAAAGCATCTACGTCGGAGATACTGGAATAGTTCTCGAACCGCAAATTGCCGAAGACACGGCAGAAGTGTGGTGAAATGATGCTTATTCCCAAGTTGCGACTTATTCGACAAGACCCGGCCACACATTCATATTTCATGAGGCCGAAACTCTCGCAATATGTGATAATCGTATGAACCGAGAAATAATTGAGTCATAATTCACGGGCTCTCAGTCCCAAAACAAGTACGACGACTTGCCCAATCCATATTCAGTGCTGAGTCTCAATTTGGCCAAAGCAGGTCGCCACTTGGGGAACGCACAGGCCACCGCGAAGTTCTACGCCAACACAGAGGAACCAGATGGCTGAGCAATCATCACGCCCAATTCCACCACGCGTGATAAATGTTCAGTAAGTCATGGCCTGCATGCCAGTAAATAGGCAATCAACACACAAGAGGGCAATTATAATTAATTTTCGGTGTCCTAAGTGTGCAGCAATGGCTCTTTCCTGTAAATACTCTAACTTCCTGTGCATGTATCACGCGCTTCTAACAGTGTTGTCTTAGCGATCGAATCTTCTTCTTCTAATCGGTCTTAATAGTTCTACGCTTCGAGGATTTAAATTAGCATAGTCGTGCTTTTTACATACACCAATAGGTTTATGGCCCGCTGTCGTGGCCCGAGGTGCTCCCAGTGGTGGTTCGCATCCACGAGCGGAGTCCGAAACATTTGGAAGGACTGCAGACAGACGACGTGCGTGTCTCGTGTTAGATCCGAATGGCAAATCGATACAAGTGTAAAAGCCCCTGCACGCGCCCGAGAGAAAACCTCGTGCTTCTCCCCCGCCCGGAATGGCTGCCAAAGTTGGTGGCGGTGGTACAAAGCTCAAGGGCTTTCAAAATGTGATGAACGTGGACCTCAAGGCGGAGTAAGTAATTGGCTGTTTCGTTAAATTTGCTTGTTGTTGGCCGGTGGCGCTGTGCCATCGTCAGATATAAGGCTTCGACCAACATGTCAGGACGTTTTAGCAGGGTAAATCTGTTCTTCCATACCTACAAAAATGTTTTTTTCCTACGGTCGGCATGCCCATTACGAAGACATATGTAACTAGATTAGGTAAACCTAAGGGAGAAAATAGATGCGATGACAAAGAATCAGCTTTCACCGACCTCGCGTGCCCAAGTTAATCGAGCAGGTCAATGGCTTCCAATCATAGCTTGACAAGAAATCGGAGCTTAAACCATCCGTGATGCGTCTAAAGGATTAAATGGGTATTTTTGCAAAGAGTGGTCGATTTTAAGGAAAGCTTAAAGTATCATGATTGCATTTTATTGTTCCCTTTTGATACAAAACTGACCTTCACTTTACAGAGATGGATTTGCTATTGACGAAAGACTACTGCATTGCAAAGGACAGGAAGGGAGGTTTTGGGATCTTTCAATCTCATACCTCGTATATCGCTTAAGTGGAAGATGAATAGTGGCCTAAATATCAAAACACATTAACTCACTGTTGAGTAGTTACAAGTCTTACTTATGAATTCGAAAGCAATATATACCTTTTTACCAGACACAGGTTCTATCTCGAACCCGTAGTTTTTACATATTTAGCAAGCTGCCTCAAAACGTAATCGACGGAAACTGTTAGGGCCGACCAGCTGCGGGTTAAAATTGGGCCAGATACTGGGTAGTTTTAATGGAACCTGGATAAAGAGCGCCAGCAAATTGAGATTGGCATGCATACTTCTGTGAAAGTAAATATCTGGTATAGTTGAAGGTTATTCAAGTGGTGCCTAATGCCGCGAAGCGCGTTGTTACTACCTAACAACAACAGCAACAACTACTAATACTTACTACTTAGAGCATTGGACTCCTAACTAACAAGGTTGCGGGTTCGAACCTCGGGAGGAGCATCATTTGGGGTTAAGTATGGCTGGCTTATGTCAGCTAATATACCAAAAATAGTCATTCTTGTCTCCCTTGTCTTTTTCGCTAATCTCATTATGCCTTTATCATTAGCCGCCTTGCGGTTCGGCTTGAGTGTAAGCCGCAAAGGCACAAAAACGACGAGCGAGTCCTGTTATCGGTAGGTGAGCGGCTAGCTGCCACTGTGTATGCAGTAGTCGCCAAAGACCATGCAACTTTAATAATTTTTTATAAGTTTGCTCATTACTCGAATACCAGTGTGATAGCATTTAGAGAAACTTAGAAATAATAATGAACAGCATTAGGCATATTAAGTACTTAAAAGAACTATAGGAATTACTAAGTGTTTGTAAAGAAAAATAAAATTTTCTCGATAGTCCCGTGGTTCTATAGACGTAAAAAGAGCTAAATATTAGAACAATAAATTTAGATATTGTTTTAAGTTGACAACTTGAAGCAACCACTTTCTTTACATCGAAAAAACTTTTCTTTAGTCAAAATATTCTCTAAATTTTACCATTACTGGATAAGTATATGTTGAATGTCGTCGGAAAAAGTGTGTCATCATTTCCCTTGTTTTTACTGTGTTCATTGATAAATTGATAAATTGCGTATCTATTCGACGTTTACTCCAAAACCTTTAAAATAAGATATGCATAAAGAGCATTGACCGAAAGAAAGCGTTTTCCAATATTAGTTTTAATGCGTACGTCAACGTTTCTGATATGATGAAATGCCTCAAAACAGCAAACCACATTGTCGAGAGTGGATCATGTCCGCAGTGGACTTGTGAAACTACTGTTCCTTAGATTAATAAAAGAATTTTCCATAAAAGGT
>JAYGXS010000002.1:28206896-28226583 GCA_036362985.1 Ligula intestinalis | reverse complement strand
TACAGAGTTAGCGAAAGCTAGACCCAAAATAAATGAGGACTCCAAAAGAAGCTCAATCGGGGTTGCTAAGTTTTTTCCTGAGATGCTAGAGTCGCACTGGCCATTCCTTACGCTCTCTCACATGTTAGAGGCCTAATAAAAGAAATACTTGTATTTACAGAGAATTCCTCTTTACCAAACCTATGAATCAGAGATTATTCTTATTTTATTTCCTTTCTTTTGAGTTGACCCAATTGTGAAAAAACTCGAGGCGTTCGGCGGGATTTGAACCCACGTATCAGAGAAGGCTTTTACTGGAAGCCAACGCACTAACCGCTAAGCTACAAACGCCCCACCTCGCGCCATGAATTAAATCACACTTGGGTCGATATAACCCGCCCAACTTTACCGCCCATATGGAATCCACCAATACTGACTCACTCAAACTTGGTGGTATAATGTCTGAACCATTTAGAATTTTTATTGCCAGGATTACTTGCACAAGAGAATTAAAAAAACGTAGATGAACATCTCATGCAAAAGTCATAATGAAATTGGAATTTGTAGTTTAGCTCAAATGTTTTAATGTTAATGTAATCTAATGAGTAGATTTTATCCGGAAAAAACCTATTAGTAAGGGTAATTACACTTTTGGTTCAGTATATTTAGGGTAATAGGCCTAAATTTTGGCGAAACCAGAGGTAGCTTTAACTCGAAGAAATGTCCTGTGCTATTACGTACGAGACAATCAAACCTTTTAATCATACGCGTTATGTTATAAACCATTCAGATCGAAACAAATTTCACTAAATTGAGAGTGACCGATTTGCTCTAGACGTTTATGAACTGAGATCTGTGTGCAAGGGAGCAAATGCAACTTTGCTTTATGTTTAAATGCTTGGAATTAACGCAATTAAACTTAGACGAATATTATACAGATGTAAGTACCCCCATTATTTACATAATAACCATTCAATTGTTTCAGCATTTTTTGTAAAAACAATCTGACCTGTGAAGGGCAAAAAGCCTGGAACTCATAAGTATTGCAGTGAAAAAAGTACTTTCAGCACATTGAAAGAAAAATATACGCAGTGTGTATATTTTGGGAGGAATACGTTTTATCGAACACCGGAATAATGATTTGATTGGTCTGAGCTTTCGGGCTCCTGCAGGAGTCCATCGTCAGAGATGGAAAAACAGCAACAAATCAGGTGGCTAGTTCTGGCGTGTGTACAAAACAAATAAAATTTGAACGTTTAGAAAATCAATAATTGTGTGGGTTGGCTACCGACTCGCCACCGACTCGCCACTGCGGACTATGTTAGTCTGTGCTAGTGGGTGGGAATATTTACAGAAATAAAATTGGCAACGAAAACAAGCAGCATTAATAGGGGAAAGGGTCAATTAAAAGTCATGGGAGAGGAGGAGGAAGAGGACCAATTAATCCCCAATGCCGCGAGTCTGGAGATACCTGCGCAGCGCAACATATGCAGGTGCCAGCACATTACATTGGCTAATGAGTTGTCATCCGATGCCCAGGCTTCAATCAGTTCTCGGCCCGCCTTGCTGGCTGCGTGGGCACACGCCAGAACTAGCTTCCCCATTTGTTGCTGTTTTCCCATCTCAGATGATGGACTCCTGCAGGAGCCTCAAAGCTCAGACCAATAAAATAATGATTCCGGTTTTCGATAAAACTTATTCGTCTCAAAATAAACACATTCCTGGAATGCAAACGTTTGCCTCAATATATGTGTGTCGCGAGTACTTCTTTCAGCAGACAAAGCCGTAGGCACTTTTTGAAAGAGTTTACCTTTAAATCGCTTTCTGACACACTGGTGGTAGAACATCAGTCTCCCCAATAGCCGGAACAAGAACATGATGCGTCCAACGTTTGTAATTCCTACATAAGTTTGTCATCAGTGAGGAAATCAATGATATATCAAAAAGAACAGATAACATCATCGTTATAGGATGCAGTTTCTGCTCTACTACATCTTCAAGGATTGGTAGGCTACACTCAAAGTTCCCAGTTTGAACTTTCTCGTGGGTATTCATAGCTGTAAGGAGAATTGCCTGATCAGTCTCATCCGAAAAGTTAGTTGGGTGTCCCTATCAACAATTTCAACGTGTGTTGCTTAGGAACAACTCGAGATTTGTTGGTGCCTTACGTATTGACCCCTCATTTTGGTGTACTTCTTAGATCCCATAGTCTCAAGATCCACCAGACACTGTTCCTCCACTCCGCAGAGGCAACTTCTAGCATGTAAGATGATATATCCATCTATTCTGTTTCAGGTTATTGATGTCCGTCCAGACATGATGCCCTCAATCCACAACTTCGATCCGCAATTAACTGAAATCAATGAATGTTCACCAATCTATGAAATGGATCTAGGCCTAAAGCCATTTGAACGGCCAGTTTACCTACAACTCCCTCTACCTAACTGGTACATGGACTTGATTGATAAGATGCTCCACCCGCCCGAGTCAGAATCAAACAGCAGTCCAGATGAACTGGCTACCCATAAAGAGGGTTTGCCTCCAGCCACAGGAGTTGCGGAGGAGGGGGAAAAGGCGGAACAACAGCCCGGGGATGAGAACGCTAACAACGTGATTCCCCTGGAAAAAAGGCCCAAAAATCTCCTTCTTCTATACCAGGTAGCATTTATAATGTTCAGTAGCTTGTGAAAACTAAGGGTAGTGTCTATGGAAGTGTGAATCCTCACCACTAAGCGTGTAGATATATCGAACGTAAAGCATTACTAGGATTAAGCTATTTATATTAATTTAGTAGCACGGTATAGTGAAAAAATTTGCCAGCATGTATTCAGCATGTTTAGTGAGAAAAGAGAAACATATAAGTATGACGGGCATTTTCAGAGTGCATCAGTTCACCGATTGACTGCAGGCGACCGAGGACCTATCGCGTGGCGTTAAGGCTAATGAGGTTAACCCTTACGGTCGTTATCTTCCAGGCCCGGTTCCTTAGGAGAAAAGAGAAGTCATGGGAAGGCCAGATTGATAGAAACAGTATATTCTGAACAGAGGCGTTGAAGAATAGGTTGACTGTCGGAGCACATGTCCTTCTCCTAGAATGGCTTGGCCCGAAGGGAGATCTGGGCCGCAGCTACCACATTGAGGTCAGACGGGTTGAGGCCAACCTACTAGTGAGGCTAGTCTTCTAAATCGAACATCTCATTAGAGGAGGAGGCAAGGTGAGCACGTTTGCACCTCATACCACAGGCGTGCTGAGTCAGCATGTGGCAAATATTCATGTGCGGCTGATCATGGGTTCCAAGTTGCGCTAGCGGTTACTACGGAACAACGCCCTGGAAGCACGACTCCACAGCGGATGCAGTTCGACCGTCGATTTTGACCATATCCAACAGGAGCTTTAGCAAACTAAAGGTGGACGCAGTGACTCACGCGGAGTTATAGTGAAAGTAGACTCGCGCAGAATCTACCTCACTCCCACACATCTACCCAGTGGAGACCCAGTCGTGGAGACCAGAGATCGGGGAGGACTCAGGTGGCTGGCGCAGCCACCACTCCAATGCGCGCCAGAGCAACACCCTGCTAGGCTCCGCTTACTTGGGAGCGCCACGAAAGCCACATTAAGAGGGAGCCATTTCAGCCTGACTCTCAGTCCACCAGTGAGCCACTCCACACAACAAGACGCACACTCGGCTGGCTGCGCGGTCCGAGTTATCCCGTCAGGTAGCAATCCTCTACGCTACGGCTTTTAGCACACTATCAAAAATATTCCGTTAGAGGCTCGCTCTTTATCCGGTTAATCGCCACCCAAGGCTCCACTGTAAACGTAAGTCCTCAATTAGCCGGCAAGTAAGGCAGTTGACATGCTTTTAACATTCATTAACAACATAATGTAATGCAAACTTAAATTTCTTTCTGTGGAAATTTTGACCATCGATTTCAGTGGATCCCACTTCGTGCTCTAGAGCAAGGTAGCATACAAATAATGACTTGCGTGCGATTTATTCTATTGTGATAACAGACTTGCACTACATCTACCATATTCTCTCCTCCTCCTCGTCCGCCCAGACAAAGTGTCATAATTAAGTAATGACGCCTGGATTTAGGAAGGGGCACAGGTGGCTGGCGCGTCCGGAACCAATCCTAAACTTGCCGCCCCTAAGCGTGCTGCCAAATATGACTCGGATCCTAGCTGCGCGGGAGGGTCGTAAAGGCCACATTTAGAGAATCCTTTGCGCTATGATCTTCAGGCCGTCATTTAGTCACTCTATACAAATACACACTGGACGTACTGTATCACGTCGCTTTGCATCCCCGTCGGCAAGCAGCCCTATCGAAATCTCCGTGGAAGAGTCATTTGGGTAGTCGCTCATCGTACGTCTCCGCCAGGTAGCCGCTCAATCGCACTTCCATTGACCGCTGAGGATGCTGAGGATTCCGCCTCCCTCCGCTCTCCTCTCCAGGATCCTGTCCTGTCATCTCCGTTTTTACATTCTATGGAGACAGCTAGGGTGGAAGCAATTGCATTCTCTCGATTGCTACACGTAGACTGTTTAGGTCTCCGCTTTGTACAGTAGTATTATCAAGACGACAGCCTTCTGATAGCTGTCTGCATTTTGACGTGAGGCATAACGCGTTTGTTAGAGTAGTGAAGTGAAGCACAGCAGTAAAACAGTTTACTAGTTTATTTAACGTTGGAACTACTGATAGTTTTAAAGAGAGTTAGTGGATGAGCTAATCGGGCACTGATCGCCTGAGAACAGTGACTTCTTTTGAATGCCAGGTACAATCTACTATGCAGGATGAACGATCTTTTTGTTGATGCTCAGCTCATCTTGGTACCTTGACCAGCGTGCGTATGGCCCACGTAGACATTAGTAAGGCTGACAGGCTGGGGCCTAAAAGACCGTCGACTCATAATAAAAAACCACTTTCAACTGTTCAGTAGGTCGACTTTCCGTTTTTTAACGACGTCAGTGTCCTCGCCTAAGGTCAGCGAACACCCCCTTAGCTACACGCGCTCGCCGTTGGTCTAGTAGCGGCTAGTGAGGATATTAAAAAATGCCCCTACTGGACCGATGACGAACACATGATAGTTATGGTGTGTTTGCTGACCTTGGGCGAGGTCATTGAGGTACATTTTTAATATCATCACTAACCCCTACTGGAGCAATGGCGAGGGCAGCGGAAAAAAACGGATAGTCGTGGGACTGAACAGTAGAAATTAGTTCTTTATTATAAGTCGACAGTATTTTTGAGGCCCTACATGTCAGTCCTGCCGAAAGGCTTATAGGGCTGTTATAAAGGGGCCCAGGGAGGAATGAAAAGGATGACTAAATGAATGGATGTGAAGGTTCTTGGTTCAGGTGTTTGCATTTGTAAAGGCGAAGGCTGGTTGAACCCGAAACAGTTTGTCCCTTACTTTGAGCTTTCAAACTCCTGCAGGGGTTTATTTTCAGAGATAACAGCAGCAGCAGCAGCAGCAGCAGCAGCAGCAGCAGCAGCAGCAGCAGCAGCAGCAGCAGCAGCAGCAGCAGCAGCAGTAGCAGCAGCAGCAGCAGCAGTAAAACGGCCACAATTATAGGGAATGTAGACCAATCAATTATCAATCACGCAAGTCTATAAGTGATTGTGCATCGGCATCAAATCGATATATCGATGCCTACCCTAAAGAGATTTCTAAATATACAGCAGCAGCAGCAGCAGCAAAACGGCGATAATTTTAGGGGATGCGAGCCAATCAATTATCACTTACGCAAATCTTGAGATGATTGGGTTGGGCTTTGTGCGTCAGCGCCGAATCGATATATCGAACAGTTAATTTCCCACCCATTGAGCAGGCTTCAAGCACTTCTCGTTGTACTCATAGGCCGTTTCGTAGGCGTGAGTAGCAACTCGAGATAATTTGAAGACAGCGTATGTAGCAGAATTTAATGGCACCATAAATTTCGCGAGCGCTCATCAACCGCTTCCGCTCGCTGCATAAACAGAATAACGAATGATAAATTACAGAATTGAATTCATACAGAAAAATCGATCCAAAACATCAAGGTCACTTGAGTTAGCCAAGAGGCAATCAATAAAGTAGGAATTCAAACATTGTGGGCAGCAAAAAACGCAGTAAACTGTCTAAGGCAAAAACAACTAAGGCAAAAAAGTGGGAAGGGGGTGGGTAAACAAGGAGCCGGTGCTACCACGGCAGGGTTAGGTTCACCACATGCTCTAGTTGTTTACATAGGTCAGGTTTAAACCGCCTTATGTATGCTGCCTCCAGGTAGCGTAAGATACGAGTTGTTCGTGCCCGAACAAGTAATCGGAAGGATGTTTTAGGGTCAACAGAATGACCCGTATCCAATAGGTGTTCAGTGATAGAAGAACGGGTAGTCCTTAAATTTAAGAAGAGAGTTAAAACAGTGGCTTTATGGGTTGGTAGTGTCTCAAAAAGACACACAAGGTTTTTTTGCTTACTAAGTAGAATTAATTATGTTTGTGGACGATTTGCTTGGTATCTTCCTTTATTTCCATTAGATTCGTGTCATTTATAGGTGTATTATTTGAGCCCTTGATCCTTTGGCATTTGACTTCGATCTGTCGGTTGTTTGTGATTAGGCTAATCAGCCAATTTCAGTTTTTAATCTTCTTTTTAATTACACGCTCGAGGTTTTAGGGGTCGCCGGTGTACTTTAATGTCAAAAATGCAATTACCGGAATTTCTTCTTCTTCTTCTTCACAGACTTTGCTCTCCACTTCCTGAAGCTCCGTCCATAAAACCCCTATTAACACAACTGCAGTATTGCAGGCGTCCTTAATTTTCGTTATATCACAAGAAGCTAAATAAGACAGCGTTGTCTACACCTGCATTATAGAACAAGAGCCGTGTGCTCACGCATGCAGGTGACGTATAGATTAGGCTCAAACGGCGGATCATCAGCACCGGTAGACCCAGTTTCATCATTCCATATCTAATTTCTGGTTTTTTTCTGCCTACTGCTGCACCTATTATTTTGGTCTCTTTGTGCCCTAGTATATGGTCCTCTAGGTCTGCAAACATGTAATTGAGGTATTTTTGGTTGAAATGTTCTTTTAAGTTCCTATATTTCTTAGCAACTTTTTACTGAAAGAAAGCTAAAGGGTTTTTGCCTATCATTTTTTCAATAAACTGATACTGAAACTGAACACAATTTCTGTATTGCAGATATTTCCCTAGTAGTCACAGCTACTGTCCTATTCAGGACGTGCTTGCTCTGGAAAGCCAGGCAGATTAATGGGCGCGTATTTGCGTGTATGTTTATACATTTTTTAGTGAGTTCACTCACCTCGTTGGAGTACGCAATGTTTGCATCAACTAATTGGTGCAGTCGGGCCTAATGCGCTGTTTTATATTCATATGAGAAAATAATGTTTTTGCAGAATCAGTTCATGTATCAATCTGATATTTGGGTCAAGTCAAGCCAAGTCAAATTTATTAAAGGAAATATAGGCAAACGCCTTTGAGCTCCCTCTTGGTACATAGGATTTAAGAAATGCATCGGCATAGCAAAACATTCCAAAGAAGTCGTTGACACAATTTCAGATGACTACTTGTTTCACGTAATACACTCACACTTAATTTACACGAGCCAGCAGTGTAACTGAGGAAGAAGAGCAGACAGTGAAAACCTCCTAAGGCTGGCTCATAATTCAAAATGGAATGTTCTTTGTGATTTTTAGGAGAAAAACTGTCGCTCGTGGGGGAAGTATGTGAATGATAGGGGCATGATGCTTTTGTGAATATTAACGGCAGCCAGGGCGTCCATGACGAATAATATCTACATCCGAAGGACCATACGAGGAGGAGACCTCGGAGTCACGAGAACTTCCTGAAGAACCGGCGATGCGACCATGATACGCCTTTGCTGTACCAAGAGCCGAGGAACCCGCCACGTCGTCAGAAGTCAGTCGTTACGAGAAAGGGTGTGACAGGGCCGCGTAGCCTAGGACCATAGGTGCGGTACATGCGACCTCAGATGCGATCAGCGCAGTTCACATAGTGAGCGGAGACGTCGGAGCTAGGCAATGTCTTAACGCATTTGGTTAAAAACTAATAATAATACTACTTAAAAATTACTAATAGCATATATTCATAGCATTAAAGTGTTTTGATTTAGAGCGCTGCAATTTTTGGATTCGGAATACTTCATTGATTGGATTTGGTGTACTTAATCGTGACGATACTCATTAAATCGGTCTAGATTTGCATTAAAAACATCCACGGAAGGGGACATGACAATATCCACAGGAAGGGCATTCTATGCCTGGATTACCTTCTCAGAGAAAAAGAATTTTCTTGGGTCAAGTCTTGCCCCAGTCACACGTAATTTGAGGGGCTGTACTCGCAGCCTAGAGGTGGTGGCCCGCTCAAAGAAGTCATTTGTTTGGAGGCAGCAATCCTGACCACGCAACATGCGAAATGCCTGGATTAGGTCCCCACGTAGCTGCCTGTAATCCAGAGGAAACAAATCAAGATTTACGAATCTGGTCTCATAAGGGAGGTTCCGTTGGCCTCGTACTAATTTTGTTGCGCGTCTTTGTACTCTTTCGAGGTTCTTTGTCTTTGGCTGTCCAAGGGATCCAGGCTTTGGTGGCAAATTCCAGTTGAGGTCTCACGAACGTGCCGAATACCTTGCCAAATACAACTTTGTCAAACTTAGCAAAGGCGCGCTTGATTAGATACAAGCTCGACATTGCGGATTTAGCCACTTTCAGCACGTGGAGTGATGGGTTCACTGCGGGCGTGAACCACACCCCAAGGTCTTTCTGAGCGTCTACCTCTGGTAGCGGCGTGTGATTCAGGTAATACACCCTCCAAGGCGTAGCGTTGGTTCTACCAAAGCGCATTAGGTTACATTTGGCCACATTGCATTGCATGAGCCAAAGGGTCGACCATTGCTCCGGTCTATGCAAATTTGCCTGGAGGTTTAATTCATCATCTTGGTTGCGTATGACCTTCCAAAGGTTCATGTCATCAGCAAACATTGCGATTTCGCAGTCTATTCCGCTTATGCAGTCATCAATATATATAAGGAAGAGAATAGGGCTAAGAACAGATCCTTGTGGAACCCCGCTCTCAGCTGCTACCTCCGCCGACTGCTGTTCGCCAATACATACGGTCTGGGTACGACCAGTCAAGAAGTTTGCGATCCACTGCAAAAGGTATCCCTTTACACCTATGCGGCTGAGCTTGTATAAGAGACGTTGATGAGGCACTGTGTCAAACGCCTTCTTGAAGTCTACGAAGACTGTATGCACCGTATTCCCTTCATCGATCGCTCAGGTCCATTGTTCTAGACAATAGAGCAGATTGGTCAAGCAGGACCTTCTCCTGCGGAATCCGTGCTGCTTATCAGAAAGAAGTTGATTTTGCTCCAAAAATGCATCAGCTCGCGTTTGACTATGCGTTCCATAAGCTTGCAGGATATTGAGGTGAGACTGACCGGTCTATAGTTATTTGCGGTCGCCCGACTCCCACTTTTGTGGATGGGTGAGATCTACGCTGCCTTCCAATCGGGTGGCACTTGTCCAGTAATAAGCGAAGCTCGGAAGATTAGGTTCAGGTGTACCGCCAACTCTATGGCTAGCTCTTTAAATAGCTTTGCAGGTATCACATCCGGACCTGACGACTTCGTTTCTTTGAGCTGTAGAAGTTCTTGCACAACGGTAGCTTCCGTGAGTGCAACCGAGTCTATGTTCTGGAGGACACCCACACTGCAGTTAATAGCGGTGAACTCAGCCTCTCTCGTAAAGACCGCCTGGACGAAGCAGGATAGATGTTCCGCCTTTTCGTTAATCCCGGAAATTTCTACACCGTCGTCTGTTTTTAGCAGAGGAATAGGGTATCTATTTCGAGTATATTGCCTAACCTAGCTGTAGAAAAGCTTTGGGTTTCCTTCTGCATGGTTTATTAGATTACTCTCGAAGTTTTGGTGGCTAATTCTTATCAGGCTCTTAACCTTGTTTCTCTGCGCCTTATACCTATTGCACGATTCGGGGGTTCTCTCTCTGCAATCGATTTTGAACATCCTTCCTTTGCGGTTTACTTCCCTCTTTAGCGTCGGCGGTAGCCATTGAGGCCTATTTGTTACTTTCTTTACCGTGATAAAACAGAAATCGGTAAGTAGTCTGTGTAATACGGCTTTGAATGCCGACCAATCATCAAGAACGCACCCGGTGAATAGTTCGTTCCAGTCTATCTCGGTCACTGTGGTTTTCATTTGTGTAAAGTCCCCTCTCCAAATGTTGCGTCTGGTTACCGCACTACGGTCGGGCACAGAGAAGAGTGAATATTCCCACTGTAGCACTACGTGATCACTTTTTCCGAGAAATGGTAAAGAATTTACATTGTCCACGCTATCAGGTGCTTTGGTAAGTACTATGTATAAGCAATTAGCTTGTTGCCCTTCGCGTAGTTTGGTCGGATATAGGACGTGTTGCGTTAGGAAAGATGCCTGTACTGCGCGCAGGAGTCGTCGATCGAAATTTACTTCTGAGCCGGGCGCAGAACTCACATTCCAGTCGATATGGGGGGTGCTAAAGTCTCCCATGACCATGACATCGGATCTCCTAGCAATTTCTTCGACTCCTTCTATCAGACTAGTGTCTGACTGTTGGATGCTCGATGGTGGACGGTAGACCGCCATGATGTCAAGGGTCTGTGACCCCGGTGTTCTAATGGTGAGCCATATTGCCTCTATATTGCCCGAAAGGTTTTCGGATTTGTCGAACACGAGCAGGCCATGTTTAACATAGATTAGCACACACCCACCTTGACGCCCGACTCTATCTTTTCAGAAAACTTGAAACCCGGGTAGAGCAATTTCCTGGTCGCCTACCTTCATGGTCAACCATGTTTCTGTTATGCAGACTACGTCTGGCTCCATTTGGCAAATAATAATCTTAAGCTCATCTAATTTGGAGAGCAGGCTTTGTGCATTGGTGTACATGCACTTTAGTTTCTTTGTACGGTGTAATCCGGTCGCTTGAGATTGATTGGCATTTTGACAGGTATTGGGCAATACTCCGCAGTACAACTCAAATCCCGTTTTTAAGTGTCACCTTTTTGAGAATAAATATACATTGGCACTCGTTGATGAACTTTCATCAATCGTAAACGGGAATCACTCGTCTTTATCTGTTTTGCAGTTTATGCTTGAGCCCCTGCAGCATCCGCAAATCGGCTAGTAGGTTAGGCCGTAGTTTACGTAGCAGAATGAGCCCCAACGTAGAGCGGGACAAGTGAGTTCCCTTCGCGATCGGTGAACATTCATCAACGGGTGACAATAGTGCCGACCTAAACTGGCAAGACACCGAGCCCGTGGCTCACTGCTTCGACCTCTAGAATTCTGATCAAAAGGTCGCAGGTTCAAGCCACGGATGTTGCATCACGTGGGGTTGGACGTGACAGACTGGTAACGGCTGGTGAGTCAGAAATGGTCTCTGACGATGGACTGACGTAAGAGTTCGAAAGCTCAGACTTATAAAACTACGACTCCGGTGATTGAAACTACTTCTTCTCAATCTGTGCACATACCTGGGACGCGAACCTTTGCCTCAATTCGTCAGAAATGGTTCCTTCAGTCTCCCATGTCTTTCCCGGCAATGCTATCTAAATATCTTCTGTTTCAACCCAAACCTTCACTTAACTTTCTACGGTCAACTTGTCATTATATTTTTTGAAGTTATGTGTAAATTCTTGAGAAGGACCTGCATTCAGTATTCTTATAATTGGTCCCGGAGTAGACCTGCTTATTATTTACTTTCGTGTCGAACTTGTACTTCTGCGTATCTGATTGATTTCCTTTTAATAATGTATAATTATATGTGGACAAGTAGTTTTGAATTTTACATACAAATCTTTGTGTCTTTTTCATCAGGTATGAGGTTAAAATGAGCCCTAGTTACAGCAAGCAAAAGGCAGTTCCACAGGTCACCTTCGTCTCGGCAATAAACGCGCTGGAACGATCAGTTTTAAGCCCTAAGCGGAACGTCGGCTGCTAGTATTAAAAAATTAAACATTAAGACGAAGCCCACAACGCAACTGAAGGGCTAAGTAATCTGCGTTACAACCAGTTATTATGCCTTCTGTTATGTGTGTTCGGTTTAGGCGCCAGGAACGAAGCGACAGATAGTATGGCGCGTGGCTGACGGTGACCCCAACAGTGACACTGAGAAGATTCGTCGCAAGGCCACAAAGGCTGGACCCTACCGTGACAACCATCAGTCCCCCATAATGCGGGCGGAGAATTTGAGGATCAAAAGTGGCTGGTTGAATCTCATGTTGGGTGTGAAGGGCGGGTCCTGGAAACCGATCCCCATCACTGGGCCATTCACTCCTCGTACGCTCAACATCACCACTTACCAGCTTGGACGGTAAGCATGCTGCCTGCCTTCCACTCTACCCCTGCAAAGACGTCGTGGTTTTTGGAAGATTTTGTTTTCATGCAGAAGTGAAATCGAAAAATACAGTGGAAACAAGAAAGGTTATGTAGATATTATTTTTTATCATAGTCATAATCAGCGTGTCATCTCGCACCCACGCTGACGAAAACTTGGGAGCTGATTTCAAGACGAATTGATAGGCGAACTGATCTCTTGTTGACTATTCTCGGAACCCAGTAGGGTCGACGTTAACAAACCTAGTCTGATAGAAGAATCGTAGCCCATTGCTCCGTTCGTCGTGGCGTTCCAGTTCTATTCAATAATGCTTGTCTATTCTTGATCGCTCGCCTCTAATTAGCAGATTGCAAAAGCTTTGAACTGGAGCTTTATGAGACTAAGACCCTTTATTTCGAACTGCAATCAGGTCCAATGGGGAACGTTTATATCTAGCAATTTAAAAGTCCACTGATCGTTATAAGTCCTCATGGCCCTTCTAAGCATGTACCTTTCCCTAACTGGAAAATGAACATTTCAATACATAGTAGTTCGCATTTAGAAGGGTTTTTGAGGTCGTGGTCAGACCTATGATAATGGGTACGACTCTAGCCATAACCGCTATCTAGAATCACGCAGATTTGCACAGGCAACACATTTTTCCACGGGCAATGCAAAATTTAGACTTAGTCGAACAACTTGGATATCAAATGCCTAGATACTCTCCGAATTCTAACAAATACCATAGCTTTAATTAACATTTTGACAGATAGAATATTTACAATTTTCTATATAGAATGCTGAAGATGTTTCTCCAAGTTTAAGAATATAAATCAGTGTGGAGCTACGTTCAAGGCTAATACTCGCAGCACTGTACAACAATCTGGTGGGGAGCCGAGATCATTTATTTTCGCTGCTAAATAAGAAGTAGTTGACCAAGTGCTTCGCTCGCCACAGCTGCTCACTTTAAAGCAAGAGAAGGTTTTACACATTTTCAGCTAGCTGCGGTTTTGTTGACATCCGGTCCGAATGAACTCAAATCTTGGCTGATATTCGCCTAGGTGGTGATTTTATGGTATGCAATAAATCCCTATAAAGTATATCGGGTTGTAAATTTAGCCCAGTTGACGTCTTTTAAAAGCTTAAATCCTTATAATTCCTAGGATTTACCGACTATTCTAATCTTCTACCTCAATAATAAGTCGGTATGACGTGAGTGAAGGATGTTCGCCTCAATCACGATTTGCCCTGAGTTCGGTTTGTACGATTTGAGTACATCGAAACAAATTCGTACAGAGAACATTCACTACTGCTATTTTACCAGGCGAAATGATACGGGTTTTCACTGAATTTCATTAATCATTTACATACGCCCCAGAAACCGCCCTAAAAAGTCCGCTTCCGACAACCCAAATAGAACCCCAAGAGGATTTTAAGATTCACTTTGAAAGTTAGAGTTATACGATAACTTACGTAGGCGATGGTAGACCGCTGAACTTCGCAAAGTTTCGTCCTTTGGGTGAAGAAAGCTGAGGAAACTTGCATCTGAGCTTTCAGCAAGTACTATGTTTGTATTGGCTACATGCATACAAAAGATTTACCTTACATGCCTTATTGGGCAGCCACCCAGACTGAAAAATAGGCTCTGCTTGAGGGTCAGAAATGCAGGAATGCCGATTATTTGTGCAGCTAACAAACACGACCGCCACTACTGGCACCGTGTAAAACCCGGTCGGAATGGGGGAAGTTGACCGTTCAAACCCGTTCCGGCACACACTTTTTACGACTGTGTTAAAAATCCTTCACCTTCAAATGTGTTTTATCAAAATTTCTCACATTTGTAATTCTCGACTGTAGTTGCTCGAGCTTGCACGAAGCTCCAACTGATATGCAATGAGCGAATGATATCATCAAGGCTTGAGCAGCAAATTCTTGCAGTAATAATTTAACAGGCGAAAACCAGAGCTCTTGAGATGAACACAAAATCCCCAATAACGTATGTCTAGATTGCTTTTGTAGACGCTGTACTGGAATTCGACACGCAATATCTGTTTCCGAACTACTTAAGAGTCAATGAATCATGTTTTAAAGGAGAGACTTCATGTAAAAATGTCTGAATGACATTGCTTACACATCAAAAATTCAAAGCTCGAGTCTCGGTACGCTGCAGGAATATCGAGTGATTTTAAATGGTCATGATTGTGAAATGGATCCAACAAAGCAAAGGGAGACCAGAGTGGCCATTTCTGGCTTGCTAGTCGTCATCAGCCAGTCATACCCAATCTGAAGGGTTGGAACCTCCGAGATTTAATCCTGGGACCTTTGGTTATTGAGTTCAAAACGCTACCACGGCAGCACGGGCTCCTTGATTTTTCTGTCATTACCGAGCCTGCGTATATGAAAGCAAGTGGCTTACCTGCCTCCTAGATTCTATTGCTCTCTCTCTCTTGTTGAACAGGTTTGTTTTTCTCTACAATAATGACCCCTTTCGGACACCTGCGAGCAAGCTGGCTCATCTGATGGGTCGAATGGAGGCCCTGTGCGTTGCCCCGCCCGGAGTTCTTCTCATTTGCCTTCAGGTTACGTCAGTAAAGTGGAACCTGTGGATCAGTGTTGTCCCCTCTTCAAAGCTCATCGAAGCTCTAGAAGAGCGCCTAAAAGAAGGCTACGTACCACTAATTCAAGTGAGTTGCAGTGGTGTTTTGTGTCCGAAATTCCCCTTCTTAGTCTAAAATAAGCCAGCTGTCTGAAAAGACAAACAAAAAGCCCGCTTTAGATCCTCCAGGCGTTTGCGATAAGGCCTAAGTGAGCTAGATGAGCAAGCAGTTACAGTATATTATTTACCTCCGAAATGGGTTTTCGATTCGAACAAGCAAGTTAAGTATGTTTGTAATATCGATTATTGTGTAGCTTAATCTTAAGTTACTTCGGTCAGGACTGGACGCCGGCTTCGAATGAGCTTCTTTCTGACGTCCGACAAGAATCAAACTCTATAAAAGAATTGCTACTCAAGTAGCATGAATTTTTCTTATTGATTTTATTACCTCCCCAAATTCAAACATATTCTCTAGAAAAGCCGAAGAACATTATTTCTACTCCTTTTGATAGCAATTTAAGTCTTCTGCAAATATGATACTTAAAGAAAGGGAATCCCTCCATTTTAAAAAGTGTTGTAATCATGGCATTTTTTGAAAACCGCGTAGTTTATCGTGTGCTTACATTGATAAAGGTTGCCTAGAAAGTATACGAAGTGGTCTATATCCATTGCGAACATTTATAAAACGTAAGCGACCTCTTCATAGCGTATAAGAATGTGTGATTTTCCTTAGAAAGGATGTAATTTAGAAAAAATTGAATTCAAATGAACTGACCTGTAGGGTTCAAAGGATTCGGCAATTTAGCAAGTTTCTTAAACCGCAAGCTACCCTTTCCGCAAGTTTAAATTTTATGGGAACAAGACCGAATACATGTTGAAAACGTTTCTATGAAACAAATATTTGAATTCATTAGGTCATCGAAAATCCATGAGAAAATGTTTTATAGAGAATGCTTTTTGTAGATGGTCAGAACAAATACACATTCAAGAGCCGGCATTCTTACGCGACTGAAATATCTTAGGATCAGGTTGCAAGTTAATACATATAACGAGCCTACTTAAGTTAGTTGTTCAAAACCAAAACAAGTTTCGGTTGACTTTTCATGAGGTAAGGAATCTACTATAAAACCTAAAGAAGACTACAGTACGCGCCGGAATTCGTGCAACATGCCGACACATGTTGTGATACTGATTATTATGTAGCCTATTCTGAAGTTATTTCAGTCATGATAGGAAACGGACTTTGTAATGAGCTTCATTCTGTCCACTAACAAAACGTATGCACTGTAAGAAGTAAGTACTTAAACGGTGTGCGTTTTATCATTGACTTTGACTGCTTTTATGAATTCAAATATATTTTATGGAAAACGCAAACGCAAAAAAACATTCCTGGTAGAAAATTATGCCTTCTTTAAATTTTATACTTCATAGAGGATATCCTTCGGTTTTAGAAAAAATTCTAATTTTGAGCTTTTATGAGATTGTGAGGCGTTCATTCATAGTACATCGTGTCCGTCAAATTATTAATGCTGCCTATGCTGTCTAAAGCATGCTCTACATCTCTTGCAACATTTTTATGAGAACTATGCGACTTCTTTCTCAAGCTCTAGGCGACCACGTACTTTTCCTTAAAGATAATGTACACAGTGCGCAGTTCATAAACCTTGGCTTCGAGTGTTAAAGTCAGTAGGTTTCATTCCTTTTTCGTCAAACATGCAAATATCTGGAACTCGAACGTTCTCATCCATGCGGTTTGAAAATTATTCGGCAACTTAGAAACTTTTTCAAACTGAAATATACCCTTTCTTTAAGTATAAAATTTAATGAAGGCGTAATTTGCTGTCAAAGGAGCACAAGAAATAATTTTTTTGTGCATGTTTTGCATAAAATATATTTGCATTTATTAAGGCAGTCAAATCAATTGTAAGAATGCATACTACCTTAGTAGCCACTTTTTGCAGTGCATTCGTTTTTAGTGGTGAAAACGAAGCCCGCTAAAAGGCCTGCTTCCTAGCATGACTGAAATAACTTCAGAATAGGCTATACGATAATCAGTATCCCAACCTGAGTCAGTGCCGAGTAATCAAAGAGTATCAGTCTTTCGCATAGGTCGACATGTTGCACGAATTCTAGCGCGTACTATATGTGCTTCGTCAGTGAAAAGATTTTCTCTACTTCACGGTTAGTGTAGCCATGCCTGCAAACTGCCAATCATTTTTACGTTTCTTTTAAAAACTCAGATTTTTCTTTCATTGCCTATCGATTGTTCATCTGCAATAGCACAATGCCAGCATAATGAGAAAGGCCTATGCAATAGCGAATTGCGCAGTACAGTCCATGCCCGCCCTCGTTCCTACACTGGGCGAGGATGAAGATCCCATCACTGTGAGTAATCAAAAATTCAACCTGGATTACTGTTTTTTAAATGTTTTCTTGCTTTTCACTAATTTGTCAGTGCGAATAGTTTCGATAAAGCCACAGGCTTTAATAGCCCTAAGCGATTTTCTTCGAAAGGATGAGTCAGCAGATAGTGCCCTGTAGAAGACAAAAAAACTATTCTACCTAACGATAAAAATTTAACTGTTTATTTCATGTGAGAATTTATGGCAAATTCGCATGTTCACTCATGCGGTCGTATATCTCAAAGTAAACAGCTGGTGCCTCAGAAGTATGCACTGTGCGTTCTCCTCAACCAATATGACATGCAACTTAAAGGGTTTTACACATTGCTGACACACAATAGAAACAAATGAATCTTTAATATGCCGGAAAATATGCCTGAATTACTGTTTTTGTTTTGCAAAAATATATTCTGCTCTTGTTGATGGTTAATTTTCTCGGGAGTTAAATAATTAACTTGGAAGGATACTGTCTATATTAGGTTTTAAATGCGCTGACTGAAAGGTAATGAGATTTCTTGGGCTGATTTCTATTAGCAACAGCGGGATTATCACATAATATGTATGCAACTATTAGTAAGCAGCCTGTCATTTGCATAGGAGTTAGCCGATACACTATACGGACAGCACAGGCACGAGCTTAATACCCAGACAAGTGTTTCTCCAATATTCTGCCGTTGCATGACACGGCTGCGACAGGTCCCGCCATCCAGAAGTCACCAATCCTTTTTCATGTGCTTTTTGATTGACAATCCAGTTTTGAGCTTGTAGATTTTTAATTGCCTCACAAACTAAGTATTAACATTGAGTAAATCAATCCAAATGGAACTTTAGGAGCCTCTATAGAACTAATTAACGATCAGTGTCACAAGTCTGACGAGGAACGCGCAGGGCTCTGGGCCCGGACAACCGATCGATACATTGATCGAGTCAGTTTTCATTCGAGGCTGAGGCTTCAATCAATTTTAGACTTGCTTTGTTTGTGGTATGAGAGATTATCCTTGGTGCTAGGACGTTAATCTCGTGACCCGATGCAAAGGTTTAGGCAGCCAGTTGTGATAATTCGTCCCCTTGCCGCACAACCAGTTCATGCTTGCTTGGGTGCTATCCAAGTATGGGCGCAGTCAGACCTGGGCAACTACAAGGACAGCTAAGAGACCGCTAACGATAAGCTCGCTGAACTTTAATTGGTTCGATATGCTTTGTAATTGTTATCGATAACAAGCAAGAATCCTCGGTTAATACAAGTGTATATCCGTAAGCGAATTATGGCATTTCATTTTAATATACATTTACGCACATAGTAAACTTTTTTGATTAATTAATCATCAGGCAATACAGTGATATAAGGAAAGATAGAGATAACGAAAGGTTTAAGCAAACCAAACAGAAATAAAAGGGAAAAGGGGGGAGATTCTAGTCTTAATTATTACTGATTTGTTTGCTTAAAACTTTCATTGACTCTATCCTACCTTATCTTATCTTACTTTATTGCCGGCTATTGCCTTGTGCGCCAGTGTTCAACGGGATTACGGCAGACCACAGTATTCAGAAAAATCCCCAGCACGAACAAAATGCTAAATTTCAATGGCAATCACCCCATGTCTTATAAACGTAGTTACCTACGTACTCTCTTCTATAGAATTGAAACACTGCAGCATAGTAACTGACTGAAGAGCTGAACAAAAATACCTTCAAGGACTCATTCGAGCTAATGCTTACGCGAACACCTTTATCAAACAAAACGAGAGCCGAGTGAACAGATGACGGCTAATACAACAGCAACCCGAAGTCAAGTGGACCATTCCTTACATAAAATGAGTCTTTCGACTGTGACAACTCGCTGGAGTAGACTTAGCCCATCGACCTCAGGCAACAATACACCACCGTGTGATGCAACTTAAGATGGACTGCCCCCTACTGAATCCTCTGCAGTTGTCTACAAGATACGTTGCAACGATGGAGACTGCGATTACATCGGAGAAACAGGCCAAAAATTGTAGACACGCTTATAAGAACACAAACCAACGGCTCGGAGACTAGATCCAAACTCGTAGCCTGCAGCATACATTGGAGAGCCTGGCCACGGCTTCCATATTCAAGGAATGACCATCGTAGGTCGGAGAACCTTGAAAGCTGAAAGACTGGCGTTTGAGACATTAAACTCAGATGCCATTTTTGTCAACAGGCCTCTAGGCCTTCTTGCAGCCTACAGAGTCTTACACCATTACGTGATAAAAGAACAGAAAAGGATCAAACCGAACGTTAGAATTGCAAACGAAGAAGATCCCACGACGAACTGGCCGGAAGA
>JAYGXS010000002.1:28129380-28204429 GCA_036362985.1 Ligula intestinalis | reverse complement strand
ATTTGCAGAATATTTCGCTGGGCGAAATGTCCATCCATAGGGGAATAATCCACAAACCTAGAAAAGGTTCTCGTGACTGAGGCCTTCTTAGGTAACTCGCTTATTGAAAACGTCCAGATACTATTCCCCTACACGGTTGGTTGTTATATTGTGGGATGAGTTAAGTTGGTAGATCAGACGACCTGTGTGTCTTCTTTCTCATTTACCTGCCCATGGGAGTAAGTCCCATTGCACAAACGAGTCACCTCTTGTGAGTAAGAGGACTGTCTATTTTTCAATTTCATCTTGAATTCACCTGAAAAAAATAACATACCTGAAATATTTTAACGGTCAGGACTTTGCGTGCGTCCCGGAGGGACTGTTAGACTTTTTTACAGTGTATCGCCTCCACACTGCAGTTTAGCCTCTGCTGCACGAAGTTGCAGTTGCGACAAACCCCAGTCGCATGGCCGACAGTTCCAACGTTGTTTCCAACTAGGTTTGTCATCTGTTCACAGCAGAGTGAGCTCAAGGACGGCGACTTCTGCGTTATATATTTTCTAGTGGTAGTGGACTTTTGCAGCATCTAACGCACTCACTTCTGTACTGATCCGGCTCTGGTGTCATGACAGAGTCCAGAAGACAGGAAACAAGTGGCTGACTCAACCTGAAGATCAGCCAACACCTAAATTTGTAGCCTTTATTATGGGTGCGTATCGTCACTGACGCACGCTCTAAACTTACTCCGTAGCCTTGTTGGTCCAGTGCAGCTACCATGTTGTCCATTGTAAGGGCATCAGTTGGATACCGACAGGTAAGTTGGCCCTATTATATTTTAGGTCGGTTTTTCTCGTTTCCACTTGGAAACATCCTAGGCATCCAATATGAAAGAAAATAATCAGTACTATTGAACTCTCCGTCGTTGTGCTACGTAACCATACATATGTGCATGAATGCCAAAAAGTATAGTGTAACATGATATATTTTATAAGAAATATGAGAAAATACAATAAAATAATATAATATCGATCATAATAATATCATAACTATAGGTACCCTATAAAGTCGTGTTCCAGTCACCCACCCCCAAGTCATGCAATTAATAATTTACAGAATAATTTACCCAGGTATTACCTGGAGGTCATACATCAGAAACCCTATAGGGAACGTTAGAAGCCCCACTAAGGAGCCGAACCACTCGTTTCTTTATCAAGCAGCAGCAGCAGCAGAAATATCGGCGAAACACGTCTCTGGGCTTTAAGCTAGTACATATGCGGGATTACGGTATAATATCTTTGCCATATAAATTCATACTACTTGTAGTTCTACTCGTTTGTAGAATGGAAATTTGCGTAGTTATTCCACAAAAGTTGATTGTCTTCGACCCTAATTTTTATAGAACTCTCGTTTCTGACCCTAAAATGTCATGTTCCAGTCACCCACCTCCGACCAATGTACTCAATAATTTAAAGAATCATATGCCCGATAATATTATACAAACGGTATGGGCTTAACATCGTGCAGTTTTCATAATTCTGCAAAAGATTGATCATTTCTCGCATACCGGCTTGAACAAAGTTACGAAAACTTAGAAACAATAATTGACAGCATTAGGCATATTTAAGACTTAAAAGCAGTATAAGAAATACATATTGTTTGTTGAAAACTTAACCTAACCACCTTCTTTATCAAAAAAAAACTTTTCTTCAGTCAAAATTTTTGTACACATAACCATAAAGAGAAAACTACATATCAAAATATCATCCTTTAAATACTGGTATAATGGCTTGCGTTTTTAGTGTCTTCACTTGTTTATCCATCAATTGATCTTCTGTTCAACGTTGGTATAAAAATCTTTAAAATAAGAAATAGATGAAAAGAATATACCGAAAAATGGCGTTTTGGATATGAGTTCTGATAAAGGTGACCATGTGGGTCATATTTAGAAATGCCTCAAAACAGCAAATCATATCTTCGAGCCTAAAGAACACCCACAATATAACTCTGATATTGTTATTCCTAAGGTTAATAAAAATATCTCGATGTTAGGTTACCTCTTTAAAAAGTGCTTAAATTAGATATTCAGCGGACGAATTTCTGTGAATATTACCTTTTTTCAATAAACTGTCAAAATGAAATTCGGGACTTTTGACAAAATGTTTAATTTACGTGACGATAAACGATTCGATTTGACTGCAAATGAAAGAACTTACATTTCCCTTTAAAATGGATTATTTTCCACCATAGTGGACTATTTCCAGGATCTGTTAGAAGCTTGCGAATGCAAAAAAGTGTGGCCACATATAGCCGTTTTTTAAAAAAAGTTTCCTTCTGTCTGTTTCGTTGCCAAATAGCACATAGGCGGAACGTGTGATTTACAAAAAGTATATTTCCACATGGTTAGCATTAAATAAGGCCTGTTTTACATAACCTTTACAGTAACACATGGACACTTTGATTATGTGCCATCTAGGTTGATGTGATAAAAAAAATGCGATCAAAACTTTTTGTTACTGCATTTTGTGCAACATAGCTTCATTGGTTAGCTAAAGATAATTGTCAAAACAAAAAGTCCTGTCTTTTTCGAAAATTAATGCAATTCCTTCAACTTGGCTTTAATTGGACCTGAACTATTTCGGAGAAAATTGTTTAGTTCTCGAAGGGATATGTTTTACACTTTTTTACTTTGTTTGGAGTTCCTCCATAGTATAATGCAAATCAATAAAAGGTTTGTTCTGTCCTTTACAATAGCATAGGAAATTCCCTCGATATGAGACTTCTCCCAATTTCACCAAAATTAATGCCCATTTCTCTTAATAAACCCAATTAAAATGGCGATTTTTCTAACTTAAAGACCTTTGCAGGATCAAATTTACTCAACAAACCAAAATAATGTGACCTACTCTATGCTAAACTACCAAGTTAAATCTCGTCATCAAGGTTGCTTGATTTTAACCCATACTGTATATAATGTAATGTTTAAGGGAAAATGCATTCTTGATAAAAAATAGGAAATTTTATTGAGTGAATTTTTGAGGAAAGTTCCTCGCCAGGCTTGAGTTTATATCCCAAAGAGTTAAAAGTACCAGCGCATCTCAATAATGTATACCCGTTTGAGGTTTGCACCTTTAAGCGGCCACGGTATGTTTGTACATCATTGTCTATTGATTGGTCCTCTTTCCCTGAGAATCATTCAAACAACATTCAACTCACTCTGCGGATTGATGCGTAAGCTGCTCTAGAGATGTCATGCATTGATGCATGAACCAATAAGAATCCAAAGAAAAGAAACTAAATTATTCCAATCAGGCGCCCAAAGCAAATACTTGGCAAATCATTCCTTATACAAGGAATGTCTCTGTAAGCGTTGACAGAAACTTTGGGAAGCACCAAATAGGGGTAGCACACAAGCCAGGGAATAATTTACGCACTCAGCTTGTATGGCCACAGGATAGGGCTGTTTATCTTAATAAGAATCCATTCATTTGCAACATCTCATGCAATATCTGCCATGTCGTATATTGCGTCCAAATGAAAAAAAAACCTGCATCTACATGCATTCACAACCAACCATAGGCAGTTAAGTAACAAGAACATCTGATCGAAATGACCATACATATTCTAGATATTTGACATACCTCCACCTGACACAAAACTCGGATCCTAGGGGTCCGTTCTCCTCCCCAACAAAACGCTGAGATTTTCTTGAATCAAGTATTCCGAGGAGTCGTGTTTGAATCGGCACATTGCGTTGGATGCTGTATACCAAATCCCAGAGCAAAATGGAAGAGATGAGAACCAATAATAGCAGAATGATACGCATGGTCGTCGCTTACTGGCACAAATACCAAAGAGGTAAGAATGGGCAACTGTTTTTTCCTTGGCTATTTTCTCAGGCCTGACAATGACGCGTTGAACCTACTTTGGATGTTTACCAAATAAAGTTTCTCATTCTCACTAACAATGCATTCGCCTTCTCAGTTTACTTATGCGGGTGCCTGCCTTCCGAGTTATTCAACATATATGGCTGCCTTGTAGTAGACTCGACCATTTTTTGGGAACTTTTGCCGAACCAGCTGAATTTCATCAGCCATATGAGTGTCACAGGCGTTAAGTTAAACACATAAATGTGACGGATTATAACTACTTGCAGTCCGTTACGGGGAAAAATTTAAAAGAATGCTTCTCTTCTTATTATTCCTAGCACTAGCATAAGGCAGACTACCGATGGTAGGTTTGCGCAAGAGGCTCTACCCCCTGAGTTCAAATATGCATAAAACTGATATTTTTTCGAAAGCCTTTGCTCACAAAAAAAGCTCCAAGTTTGTTAGGATACCCCAAACTGCGAGGCATTTAACGCTCAAACAGTGCAAATGAATAAACTCTTTTGAGTCAAATATATAACCAGTAGCATAGTCAGTACTGGAATTATTGTCACGTCTTTTCACTGTTGGTTTCCTTCTCCCAGACACACACATTCCCTGCGAAGCCTTCCTAATGTGGCCCGACTTTCGAAGAGGGAACTTTCCAAAATAACTACACAAGTCCCTGCAATACGTTTACTTTGAAATTAGTCCAGCTACCGAACATTACCACGTCATAACCAGAGGTCTGAAGGCCGATTGGCATGTTCCACTAGCAGGAAATGAACACCAAAAATGGCCTTGCAAAGTTAACTGACTGCTGAGCAATCTTGTGTCCCCCAATTCTGATCATCAAAAAGTATGGTTCCTTAGCTAGCGCACGCAGTCGATCATCAACGACTTTAAAATCAAATCAAGGAATACCACCTAACAAAGATCATTTTGGTTTGCAAATGAATAGACTTTCAGAGATTTAAATTTTTGTACTTTCAGCTATGTGATTTGTTAGTATGCTCATTCAATCATCATTCATAACTGGTATTTTTGTCACGTTTATCTCACAATGTTTTTGAGAGGGTAATGGGATACAAATGAAAATGTACGACTTTTTAGCCAATAAAACCCTTTAAAATATGCACTGTTCTTCTTAGGCGCCACCGAATTCATCAAGGCTATGTTTGAACTCTGCCATGTCGGCCGCGTGGAGCTGTATCTGATCCAACCGCAAGAACTGGCACAAGTAAGAGAGAAGCAGAAGCAAGAGGTGAATATTGATGATATTCTGGGCTCCAACATCAACGCCGAGGTCATCGCAAACGGTGAGGAACACGAAGAACAAAAGTTTGCTCAAGGACACAATACCATGAAATGGACTGATGGAAAGGCAGAACCTGACGAGGAGGATGAGGAAAAACCGAAGCCACTGGCTGCATTCGATGTAGGTTGATGCGAAGCAAAAATGATACCTTTTGTATACGACGTTGGGGGTATCGCAGGGGGTTGAGTGCATCAAACCCAGGAACTGCGATCTTCAGGCCATGGTAACTTAGTGGAGGAAAAGTCGGTAAAGGCCAGATTAGAAGGAAGATTATATTGTCTACACAAGCGAACGGAGAATAGATGAACAAAGCTTTGACTTGGAGAGCTCACGACCAGCAGGAGAGCCAGCCGCGGTCAAAGTGCCAGTTTGAGAGCAGTCAGGCCAGTAGACAGAGATAGCGTTTCTTGGCTATGTCGGCCTGTGTTTGGTTGGACAGCGTGTGGGTGGACATCGAAGTGGGTAGTCCACATCACGCGCGCCAGTAAGTCTGGCGGCCGCCACGACCTTTAGTCCTAGACGGATTGAGGTCACGACAGGAAGGCCAGGCATCGGGCAGGCAATGACCGCTACAGGAGCAAAAAATAAAGGATAATAAACATTAAAGTGGGTAATTAACGGTATCACAGTGGTTTAGGTTAATAGGGGAGACCCCTGCTGCTGGGATTTTTAGCTTCGCTTCCTTAGGGAAAGAGAAGAAGTGGAACGTCAAGTGGACGGAATAGTTGCTTCTGTACAGAGGTAGTGAAGGATAAATTGGAGGAAGTTGGCAGCTGAAGGAGCTAGCGTCCGCAGCTATGGAGACGGCGTCGGAAGTTTGAGAGTGCGGAGGACATCACAGCGCCTCCACCGAGGTCATGCGTGTTTCAGTCTTAGAGTGGTGATTGGCCAGACCGAATTTGGATCGACAAATACGGTTGTGCCCGTGCTAACAGTCCCGAGAGATGACAGGTTGGGGGTTGCAAGCAGAAATGGCTCACTACAAGTGCTCTCTCGCCAGACCGGGCATCGGTTGATAAACAATCCGAATGGAGGAAGAAAAGGTAAACTGAGTGAGAGTGACACAAATCAAAGGCAGTGTTGTGGACAATATGGGTGGCTAGAGCTGGCATGAAGGAGCCAGGTTGATAGGGCGGCTGGCGAAAGCAGGTGGGAGAACTGCATGTCGGTGGAAAATCGGTATGCCTTTCAGTATTGGATAAATTGACTAGGGGAGAGATAGCTTTACCAGTAGACGTTAAATCAGATAATGGGGAGGAGGTTTGGGTTCTTTCACTAATGGAGAAAGAACCATTATCTGGACACTGTGGGCTGAAAGGGGTTGATTACGTCCATATAGCTTCAGAGGAAGATGTCAGTTATCAAATTCTCAATACCACGACCACATAAGATGAAACAAGAAAAGTCAGTTAAGGTCGCGGGAGGTCTTGTGAGGATAGAGCTCAATCACATCTAGGATCTGTGAGTTCAGATCATTTCGCTGTCGCAGTGGCCTAAGTTAATCGGGGAGACGCTAGCCACAGCAATTTACAGGCCCGGTTCCAGGGAGGAAGAAAAAAAGTGGGATGCCAGGTATGAGGGAAAGTATTAGCTGTACAGCGGTTGTGCACAATAAGTTGGGGAAGTTGCGAACTGGAGGATTGTACTTCTACAGCCGCGAGGGCGGTGTCCGAAGTTTGATAGCGCGGGAGTCGCTACAGCACTTCCAGTGAGGTCATGCGTGAATCTGCCTCAGGGAGATGACTGACAAGACTGTATTGTGATCGGCCGACACTGGTGCGCCTGTGCTACCAGTCACGAGATGCTGATAGTTTCAGATGGAGCTGGGTCACTACAATGACAATTTATGAAGAAAATGACGTTGACCTAAGCATACTTTTCTCATCGACAAACCTGAAAAGTGAGAATACCGCTGCTTTAGAAACCGCACATAAATGACAATGATCCAGATCTTGAGAACTATAGCCCTAAATCTAACCTGTACCTGACAGTTGAAATGAAGGAGCTGAGCACATGCATTAGTTGTGTTCGCCAGTCTACACTGTAGAAACACACTTGCTGTCCGATAAAGTAATTTAGCAATGAATAACTCCCGCACCTAGGCAAAAGATAACAGGTTTGGTGGCTTATTAACTGCTTTATTATTTGAACAAGGATCTGGTGCTGTAAAAGTGGATAACATTAGATTCCCATGTGCTAATTCAGAAGAAAGAAGATCGTTTAAAGGAAGAGGTGCGTTGTGAGCCTAAAGTTTCGGGTGGTTATTTCGTCTTTTCACCTTTAGACAATAAATAGGCCGGCTTACTCTACACAGTAAGAGTTAAAGTATCTGGTTAACTCAGGTAAAGTTCAACTTGAATGGTTTTGCAATTATGATCAAACTGTAGCATCTTCAAGCCAGTCCGTCGTCTATAACGTTGCGTGACAGCTTTTGGGATAAATCAGCGGATTAATTCATGTTTCAGTAAATGACCCCAGACACGGAATTTTACGCGCATGAATTATTATCACGTTCACGGAAAATTTACCCTGTAAGTTAAAGCATCAGAGCTTTTATGTATAGATTAACCGAATTTATCTATCGTATGTAAGACCATTTCCCGCAAAAACTACCAGGGGTTTTGGGTGCTAAAACCGGGCATGTGCCCAAAGGGATGCCAAATAAAACAATTGAGCTTTTTATTGCTGCTCAGTATATAGTTATACCTTAAAAACTGCACGTTAACACACATGACACTCCTGAAAATGGTAAGCCGTGCATTATAATGAATATGCAATCTAAAAGAACTTGGTACGCTGGTTAGCTTGGAAGAGTATGCACGGAGGTAAATTATGGCTACATATGTAAAGTGTACTCTCTATTATGGAGAATGAATTTAAAAAAGCAAAGATTCACGCAAAACAAAACTCGGAGGAGGGATATTCATGCATGAGTTCTGTTTATTCCAGTTGAAATCCAAAAGCTTGGCAAATTACTCGAAGAGTAAAACTCTTGAAATAGCCTTTCAGCGCGCAATAAACGCAGGCGATTGGATAGATAGTAAAAAAGACCAATGCCTACATATAATACTTGATTTGGAGTTTATCCTCCTGCTGCTGAGTGCGAAAAAGTTGTTGAAGCAAAGCTCTCGAAGTGAAAACTTAATTTAAGTGGTTCTCGACATTGCGTAATAAGGAAGGGATTTGGATGAAGTTGGCATTCGTTAATCTCAAATGATCAGAATTAAATTAACGAGGGGCTGAACGTAGTAGACAGTTAATGCCATGAGAAATGGGAGGTCAGAAATCTTCTGCTGTACTTCCGACCAAGACGAAGTTAGAACTCTTCTGGAGATTTTAAAACACGATATCATAGATTCTGCATGAACAAAGTCCTCCAGTTAATTGCGCAAAATTCATGATACCTGCAGAACAAGAGGCTGTGTCCATTCGCTTTTTGAAGATTACGAACTCCAGGGAGATGGAATATCCTGAAAGAAGGTCAATTATAAATGCATCGTTTGCTACTCTTGGCATTAAATGTAGGAGGTAAAAAACTCTCAATGCTTAAGATAATTACATTCTTTTACATAATGGGTACTAGCTTTTTAGTCATTTTCATCATTTCACTGGACCAGCCTACCTTTTCTTCTTTGCTCTCCTGCAGATACTCATCGATCCTGCTATCTTTGCTATGAACGTCAAATCAAAATCCAAGAAGGGTAAGAACTGAAGGAGAGAACGCGAGCACTTAACAACCCAACGGAACCAGGAGGATATTAATTCTCAGACAATATCTGAACTGGACAAGACTGCATGCTGACTAACTGAGGCATAAAATAAATGCTCTTTGTACGTTGTTGAATTTTGAGATAGCATAAGGTTAACTGGGGGAACCAACTTACTCACGCTTTCCCCTACATTTCGTGGATATGACCTGTTATGGCAAACAGGTTCAAACAAAATCCGTCCCCAGGTTAACATCAAAAGAATATGCCTGCTGTGCCGGAGAACCATCCCGAAATGCACCAACGTGTTATTCTTATTAAATTTGTTTGTGTATAATTCTATCAAGAATTTCACGAGTAGGTAGTGGGACGCCCTCATCTTGCAAGGTCATTGGACCACAAAAGAGGTTGGTATGAATCTAAAACTGAACGCAGGACGGGGCAGCAGTGGTGACATTTCAACCGTCGATTTCGACGGTGTCCGCCGTGTGCATCAGCAACCTGAGGGCATACACGGTGACTTGCGTATGAATAACATTATAGTGAGAGTAGACTTGGGGTGCATCTACCGCGATCCCTCCTCGACCCCACCTGGATCCGGTCTCATGACCAAACCAAGAAGACCGGACACGGGAGAGGGCGCAGGTGGCTGGCATGGCCAGAGCCGATACCCTTGGCTAAGGCCCCATGAAGGGGGTTTGCCATAAATGCCGCATTAAAAAGGAGGAGCAATTGCAGTCTGATTCTCAGTCCGCTAATCTAGCACTCCACACAAACACACACACACACACACTGGGTTAACCGCGACGTCATGAGTTATCTCGTCAGTTTCCAACCGTCCAAGCGACGGCTTTTAGCGCAAAGTGATACCTTTAGGCGTACCAGATAATTTATAATGAGGAAAGTACGCTGAGCCATCAACCTCACCGTCGTCAATCAATCCCGGACACCGGCCACCTTCTGAGCCGGTCGGTGGACTGGTTTGGCGAGTGAGCGGAATTAGCAGCGGTGGAAAATCCAGGTCGTATGGACAAAAACGAAAGACAAATTCTCCGTGTAGAGTTATGATTTGCATGTTCCGTACCGTTTAAGAAGGTGGTCCTAGTTAATTAAATGGAGACTTTGAAAGGATAACACCAACTCAAACATGCTTTCATTTAGCATGATACTTGGAAGTTTTGGTATATGAAGAAGCCCGGTCAGATAATATACGATAGAACGTATCCAAATGGTTATGAACTAGTTGATAATATAAGGCGTTGAAGACCAGGGAGTTATGGATAATAAATTAAGTGTAAAAGGATTAGAATATGAGTAAAAGGTAAGTGATTCCCAGACAAGTGCAGTCCAGCCATGAACGGGTCGGAGTCCAGAGTCGCAGTCCGGCAAGTAAGTCACCGGGTCCGGACGTCTGTAACCGACAGTAAGTCGCCGGTTCGGGGAGTGTGCGGCCGTAAACAATCCCCACACTAAAGTCCTTTGTGGACTGGCCTTGGGAATTTGTTGGCCAGTAAGGCCAGACAGAAGGTGGCCCTGAACGGAGGTCTTGACAACTTATGGCGCGTATGGGTGAGTGGACACAATAGCCAATCATGCGGGGCATGCGAGTAAAGCATGTCTTAGAAATACAATGTCACTACAAAGTTATCAATTTTGATGAATTCCTGTCAGGTGTTGTGTGAGATAGGCAGCTATAGAAATAAGAAGCCGATATTGCAGTGCCATCAAATAAATATGATGCCGAGACTGAATAAATACTGAGCGTCAAACTATTTCGAATTCGAAAAAAATCATCCAATAGGAGAAAAAACAATATGCAGTTAGTCTAGTTGGGCTGACGAATGACGCAATTAGGTCGATGGTGCACATCAAGCCAGAACTAAAAGTGGCAAAACTGCCTCATTATAGGGTTCAAATTTCTAAAAGTACATTTCATATTTCGGTGCAGAGGGAGTAATTTAGGTCAGGCAGATGTTTCATATCCCCAGAAACCTAACTTTGTGAATCTGCCAATATACACTTACATGGAAGTGTAGACTGGTAGGTGTTTCTGAACATCATCAGGTCGTGATGTTGCAATGAATAGTTAATTATTATATGATTGAAACATTGTTTTTCCGGAGGAAATTTGAACAAGGCGAGGATCATGAGTTGAGCAGGATTAATTGACGTCACACAATTTCGTGACCTCTAATTAATCTGCAAACGGTCATTACCTGTTAATATAGTAAATTAACTGTCCAATTAGACGGGTGAAGCTTAAAAGGTAAATAGGATGGGAAACATAAGTCAAAAATGTGGGTGCATAGTGAGGGGCAGAGGAGGGGGCAGGTATAGCAAGGCGGTTCTGGTAACAGTGAAAGCCTGTGAAGTGTAATTAAAGGAGGGGGGGTTACGAAATTGTATGACGTCAATAAATCTTGCTCAACTCGTGATCATCGCCTTTTTCAAATAATTATATAGGTTTATGCTAGTCTGGATTAAGAGCTGATCAGGAATTATACAACGGGAGAATGTAGGATCATTTTTGATTTACTGACTTCATAAAGTGTACGTAAAACAAACGCTCGATTAAAGCAACCCCAAATGTTCTACTTGCGTAAGAGCTCTGAAACACTGTTTTGCGACTAAAAGGCAACACGATCGCTGTCCTTTCATATTTAAACAGAAATCCCTGGCCAGAAACAGCAAATGATAGCCTAATGGACACACAAGGCTTGCATTATTTAAAAAAAGGCCTATCTGTCAAAAGTTTTCATCTCCACCATTCACCACACCTAGTGCAAGCTTGTTTTTTCCTCATTTGCATTCGCGCTGTTATTTGCCGCATTTTCACCACCAGTTTTGCCTATTAGCATGACAATGATCTAGTGCACCGATAATGTCACTGCGTGCAATATTCGTCTGGAAGCTCCCCTTGCCCAGGCAAGGTCCCAGCAGTGGTTAGGAAGGAGGAGTTCATTGCGGTTTTTATTAAAGTCGGGACCGAAACGCTGCGACTCAAGCAACTCATACTCACCCGACTGTCAGCTTTCAGGAGAATCACAGTCTCGTCGAACTTGATGGTTTATTCGGTTCCGATCGAAGGAGTCACATCTTTCTCATTGCCACTGCATGTTAGGCAATCCACTTGGAATGCCTTAAATATAACACGACAGTAACAAAACACCCCAGGCTTTTGTAATTCAGGATCAGCGGTTATAGTTTTCATATGGTTGGGACGGATCAGGGGAAGAAAACTAAACACTAAACCAAATAATAAACCAATAAAACTAATAAAACTTAATTGCCTTAACTAACACTTAAACTAATACAACTAAATAAAATACTACAATTCAAGCTAACTGAAACTAAACTGAACTAACCAAACGAAGCTCAACTGAAGTAAGTAAATTGAAGACTCAAGTAAAATAATTTAAATCTAGCGTACACAACAGGATTTCTTGAATTCCATAAATTTCGTGACAGCTTCTCGACTGCATCCTGTCATTGCATGAGCTTGATAACGAATAGAACAAACAACAGTTTGCGATTTCACAGAATGACATGGCATTACAGTAAAGATCAAAATTAAGTGTAAATAATGATCAGATAAAGGACACTGCATTTATGTCCTTACATCCCCAAGTACACGTGAATCCACCTTGATCCCAGAAATCGTCTCTTCTTCCTCCTTCTCTTCCGGGGATGATAAAAGGAATAAATCATGGTGAAGTCTATAAGGAGTTCTTCCCGGCAATCCGTATCCAGAGTAATCTTCGAGTTTCGCTGACCGAGTCGCTTTGGCTGCAGCTGCATCCTTTTCCCTACTTAAATCCAGAGGCCTCGTGCCAAGATAGTGGATCTAGGTGCTTATCGAATGGGCCGTGGATAAACCTATAAGTTCAACGAGGTCAAAATTCTGAGGAGGTGCCGATCGGACAAGCAGTGAGCTGCAGGGGTAATTAATCTCCTGTTGATAGTTCAACCGTCGGTTTCGACTGAGTCCAGTAGCTTTAAGGCAGATGCCATGACTTGCACGGGAGTAAGTTTTAAAGTGATAGTGTGCTGCATCTGCTCTCTCTCTCTCTCTCTCTCTCTCTCTCTCTCTCTCTCTCTCTCTCTATTCCCTCACTCACACGTACTCGATGTCATGACCTCGATCGGAGGCGAGGTTCAGCACAGGTGGGGGGCATGGACACGGCGGCATTTAAGCGTACTACCACAACACTTGGTCCACATCAAACACACGACTAGGCATTCAACACAACAGCAAAAGGAAGAAAGCGATGGTACGGATCCCAGCTCACACAGTCTAGGCCTCCATGTCTCGTACCCTATCATACATCACCAGTTTATAGTCTAAACTTGAACTGGATTTTGATACATCAAGGGGGCGGAGGCAGTCTGGGCGGTCTGTGCCACTTACCCCCCACCAGTCTCCTGTCACCTGACTCTCCCCCATTTCCGGTCTTCTAGACTCTTGTCTTGACATCGGATAGAGATGTGCAAATGGTGAAAGAGTGGAGTAGATCCTGCTAGTCTACTTTAACTATGATCCAGCTGTAGTCACCGCATCTGCCTTCGGCTTGCTGAAGTTCGTAGTGAACATCGTCGAGAGCGACGGTCAAGCTGTGGAGATGGCAGGTTAGCGACGGCTAGTGTGGCAGAATACGCGCCTGTCTGTTTTTGTTAGCCTTAATGTTACACACTGCTTTGTTACCGTGTGGCTTCCTCAGAGGGCTAACATTAAAAACTCAAAAACCGAGCGAAAGGAACGCATATCGTGCTACAACTTGACCAGCTATATGCTACATATTTCCAGCAGCAACAGACAGGGTAATTCATACATGGAAGTGGGTTATTCCGGTCTTCTTTTCCTTTGTCGGCACGGGCGCTGCTTTTGACCAGATACATTTAAATAAATCGGTTGGAAGGAAATAACAGGACCTGATGCTGTAGTTACGATCTAGGTTATTGATTTGTTTGTATCGAGTGGCTATGTTTTCAAGTGACCTCTCAGATCTGCCTTTTGCTGCAATACTATCTCCAAATTTTTAAATCTGTCGAATTTTGCCAACATCTATATTTTCTCCCCAAGCAAATGATCATGTAAACACGACACTACGAAGGCTCGGAACTCAGAACTACGTCGTTATATGAAAATACTAAGCTTTAATTATCGTGGAATTAGTGCTTAATCCTTTAAAGAACAAGAACAAGGTGTCTTTTGCTTGACAGATCCTGCAGGTGAGTAATCTTGTAATGTTCACCCTCTATTCTCGTTCTGAGCTTGAGCGAGGCGTCTGGGAACAAAATAGGGCTACCGGAAGCGACGGCCCCATCGAGTATTTTAGAAAAACCTCTCATAGGAAAGGACACAAAGCGCGGCTTAGGTGTCTTGAGGGAGCAACCCACCTTTCCTCCGTACTCTCTGTCGGCATAGTTTTTGTCCTAATTGGACTCTTATTTAATGGTGCTGACTCGGACTTCGCGAAACGGCCACTGACGTATGCACAAACGCATTTACTAGCGCAATAAGCAAACCACTAGCGTTAATGTAACCAATGTGCCTAGCACTTTATTGCCTTTAAGATGTTGAGGCGACACGCGGGAGCCATAAAATCACATGGTTGGATTCTTTTTGGTAATGTATTATTGGTATACCTGAGGGAATTTCAGGCGTTGAGAAAGGATAAAAGGAAATATTTCTTCTAATCGTAAGAGCAAATAAAGTAGCAGGTAAATTCAGCTAAGGTTCCTTTCTTTTGTAAAATGCTGACACGAAGTCCTATCACGCGCAAGAAATGAGTTTCAAACGCTCGGGACATGCATACTTAGTTGTGGTGCTATGATATGTGAGAAACCTCAAGAAGCTGATATAAAGTTACAGTGGAAACCTAGAAACATTGGCTTAAGTACCGATGTTTACTGTTTGGATTAAGGAAGGGGTTATGTTCAGAGATTTAAATGTTAGATAGCAAGAAGGTAAACACAAGAGGTGCCGAAATATATTCATATGGATGTGAGTGTTCGATTTATGTATGAATAAGAAATGACAGCAGTTATGCACAGGAACCGCATTATTATTTTTCAGAGCAATCATACTCCTACAGAAATCCATCATCAAAGGTGACAACGGCAACAAAGGAAGTGAAATTTACAGGGGTCATGAGCCAATCACTGCCGGCACAAGGCTCTGTATGCGAGTGCAATATCAATTTCTCGAGTGACTGAGTGCGCATCTAGAATACAAGTCACTTTCATCGCTTTACTTTTCTTGTTGACCTTCGCAGCCGCCGACAAAACTGTCCGTTACGGAAACAAGAGATGTCAAGAGTTGATTGGAGCCTGCGCGTCAAATGAGAAGTTGACTCATTGCTTTATTTATCTGGCGCCCACATGCAGAAACGTGCGAAATCAACTCTAGATTTATGGAACTGTGTTTGGCTACTGACCTCTCTAAGTGAACGTTTGTTGTTACTGCCACCTCTGACAAGGGAATCCAGCACGAATATAAAAGTCCAGAAAAATAGAAATCAGTACCCCCTCTGTTTTCCGTACAATTTTAGACAGCTCTCCATGCTCCTATGAAGATATATTCTGTCCTTCACAAAATGTTACCAAATATAATAAAATGTTGCTTAGATTAAATGCCACCGTCCAAATATTCAGATAATAAGCCAAGTAATAGAGGTGTCTTCAATAGAGGTCACACTACCAGTGAGTGAAAAAACTGAAAAAGACGTTTTCGGAAAAAAAGGAAAAACGATTTTGTTCACCTACGCGTCCAGGAAATCAGCAATAGTAAAAATTCGAACCATGGGCGGCACCTCAAGGGAGGCGTAACGATACACGGGGAGATGTTTACTTCGCAGTTGACGTTATGAGCAGTGATTTCAGTTGCTCATCTTCAGACACTGGATATTCCTGAGCCGAGTTCTCATTGTATGACACAGTGTACCTGAGGCATAGAGTGCTAGTGCCGAATCGGAATTCCGTTTCAGCGTGGCTTGAATGACCCCCGCCCTAGTCGACTGCGACGACAATCGCACGCCCCCTCCCATTGTTGCACCCCTTCACTGCGTAAACCCAGATTGGGGGAGGTAAGTTGAGCCGGTGGCTGACTGAGTTGGCGGTAAACATCCAGGCTTCCTGCCCCTGTCTTGAGATGTGATCATGGCTTCGGCCCGCAATGTTAACGGTCTCAAAGTTCAAAATGTGTCCTTCTCTGCACAACACGGGCTGCTACCTCCAGCTTTGTGTCAAATCTTGAAGCACTCGCACCTGCAGTCGGTGATAGTTTTTTTGATGCAACAGGACTTCCAGAAGCAACATGGAGCTCAGTAAACAGCGACCAACTTGTCTTGGTCAGATTTGGCAATTCTTGGCCGCACCACCTGCCGGTGGATTGTTCAGTCAGGCATCACGAGCGACTCTTAAAAGGAATTTTGTAGCTATGCCCTCGGATTCCCCCTTCATATAAGGCTTGCTTAGTCATGCAATCTTCGCTTCGCCTCCCTTGTGGCGTTCAGCTTCTCTCAACAACAGCTCTTTGACAGACTTTGACTGCCTTGGAAGATAGCTTCCCCGTCTGTCTAGAGACTGGTACAATTGAACGAGTTTCCACACGCCGGTATAGCATGCGCACACACAGATTTACTGGTTATGCAAATATTTCCATGTTGAACTTGAAAGGTCGATTTGGTGCTTCATCATGGGGCTGGTAAAATTGAACGGATAAGGGTAATGGTTCAGTCGGACAAACTAAATAAGTGTCTTATGATTTTATTTAATCTTTTTCACGAGATCGGCATGAAGAAGTCATTGCGCTAGGGTGAAGGGGGGGGGGTAATTAGGATTGACTGTGATTATTGGTCATGGGTCAAGTGCGTGGAGTGAAAATTACTGTGACGTGCACTGAAGTAACAAATGTCGTCAGTGCGATATGCGATCACCATCTGACATCAGCGTCGGCTGCGGAAGTGATAGTGCCTACATTAGTACCGTTTGATACAATAACACTGGATTCGCTAGCCGTATAGCCACTGCATTGACTGTTGCTAGCACCTGTTGGAGTAGCCCTTTGGATAAGTAGTGTGGTTACCGGCAGACTACCTAAAATACTTCGTTTGGATTGACTTGGTGATTCGTATCGACAAGGTGTGCTCGCACAGAACTCGGGAGCGATCTAGTTTCACCTTCCCTCAGCCAGGCCGGTATATGCTCACGTAACCTCTGTTTCCGTCGCCTCGTTGTTCGGCCACTGTAACCTACTTCACTGGGGCAAGTGAAACAGTAAATGCACATAGATGTGTCGCTCAACGGCAGTCAGCCTTAACCTCATAATCGTAGAAGGGGACGGTTTCGTGAAGAACACGCGTAAGTTCGCCGCGGGGAAAGCGCTAGTGCTCGCTGTTTGCTTATTGCATCGCCTACGAAAAACAGTCTAAGGAAAACAGTTTTCTTTTCGGCAGTTAAGGTAGCAGGCCCTTTCTTGCGTTCGCCAATATTCCTGAGAATGAAACTCCTTAGGTATTCATTTTTACGAACCGTGTTCTGCAACTGCTGGAATTTTGCTTCCGCAGTTTAGGGAGAGCAGATCTGTCGCAATCGCTGAACTACAGTTATTTTTATATGTAGGGGAATAAAACTGAGAAAGTTGACACACTGTCCCATCCACAGTGTCTTTCTGAATACCCTTCGAGAGATAAATCCATCCTTTTGCCTTTGTAGAAGGACATCAAATCTAATTTGCTGGAAAAACCAGGTAATCAGTCCTATACGAACATGTCTCGGAGTAAAATTATTGACGAGGAGAGAATTACTTGAATATTTTTGAGGGGTCAGAAAATCGTGCCAGCATTGCTTATAAGGACTTCGCTATATACCACCATTTTATAGAAAGAATCTTGTTATTAGTACAGTAGGTCACATATCTGATGCAAGGTTGGGAATTGAGGGATTTTAAACAAACTTGAGGTCGTTTATTTAATTCATTGGGTTGGCGTGAGGCACAAAATTCTGTTTACTAGAATTGAATTCCATTCAGGACAGTAAACTTTGAGAAAATATAGGCAAAAATGGGCGAAATCCAACGTTTGTTGATACCCAAGGAATTTCCTATACTATTAAGCACTGTGGAGAAAAGATTCATATTTGTGCGTTCTGAAGTACAAAAAACATTCACAAGAAGCGGAAAAAGTTAAATTGTATTTGTTCACTACAGAGAAAATTTTGTTTTTCGTCCATGAAATTGAGGTTAGTATACTTACGAGATACAGGACTAGAAACGCGAAAATGTTGATGAATCTAATAAACAAATGTTTGCTCTACAAATATGTTACGTTTTGGGCCATAAAGATATGTAATCAACTAAAAAGACGCAAAAATGTGTTTTACTACGCCGAAATTAGTAGGCCTATTTGACTTTAGATGGAATCCTTCGTAAACTCATATGTTTCCTAATTAACCTCGTAAACGAAGTCCATCCAAATGTTGTCAAAATATAGAGGTAAATCAATCAATATCAAAACTCCAAAGGGAAGAAGTAGCAGATTATCATGCTTAAGGATATTGGAGGATATTTTGAGTCACTCTGTTGTTCAATTAAAATCAAAGAATACTCCTAGAAAGTAAAAGAACGTATTAAAAACTGCTCTGGTTTACGTAGAAATGAAAGTTCTTTCATTTTCAGCACAAATTTTCCTCTCAGTTCTAGGGAAGTTAAAAACCGGTCAAAATATGACATTTTGATCTTGACTTTAACTTCGAACAACGTATCGTACACAGATATTCGACTTCGAAATATCTAACTTAAACGTTTGTTGAGTAGGTAACTTGTTCTTGAAAGTTTTTTAATTAATCTTACTCGTATTCATTTTCGGCTTTTGTTATGGAAATTCATTTTTCTCAGCAATGAGTTGACATGTTTGGGCGATTCTAAAGTCATGACCCACACAGGCAGCTATCAAAGGAGGAATGTTTAAGAACTCATTATATAGGTAAATGCTTTTAAGATATTTCTTATTTCTAAGTTTTCAGTAAAAAGGTTGGACGAAATCGGTATTTATGAACAAACAAAGCAAAACTGTGAGATTCGTAAAGTGTTCAGCAGCATTTCCAAAACAGTTTGCTGCTCGTCACACTCGAACTCTCGAAATAATTTTTAAAAAATGTGACAAATGGAAATTTCTTTCAACATACACAACATGGCATGAATTTGGTTACAAGTACAACCGTAATTTAACTTTTACGTAAATAGCCAGCCTATCCATGTGTGGCCGTCAATGTATTTTTATGCCACTCAACAGCCGGGATGTGATTTCCATAGAAAATCTTTTTGCAATTGTCAATAGAAATAGATACAAAGCACGCAAGAATCTTTGCGTGCATAAAAAACGGAAATGTGTCCGAAGATTCAAAATTTGGAAACAACTATACCTTAGGTGACTACATCCATTTCTGACACATTTAGTGCAAGTTTAAATGTTATTGGAAAACATTTAGTTTATAAAAATTTTATATTTTTACTTATTCTGTATTATCTTGCCATCCTTTTCCATTCCCATGCCTTAAACATACTTTTATTTCACATTGGACCAGTACCTTTTCATATTGCCATATCTTGAGTTTGCAGATTTTTGTGAAAATTACATTTTTCCATGCTAATAAATAGTATTTTCTCAGCCAAACTCTGACTTCTTTACTTATAGTTCTAAATTTACTGCTCTATTAGTTTAGGGGCACGCCGCGTAAGCTGACTTCCCACAAAATGACTTTTATTGCGTTTTGAACTTATTGCATGAGATTGTCCACTAACTGCAAGTTGCGCCAGTGGTATCGTTGAATTGGTCGTACTCTCGGCGGTTTAGGAGTGTCTAGGCTGGGTATCGGCAGTGCGCCTTGGCGAGGAAAACGTTGCATTGGCATTGGTCAGCCCATAGGATAACTATTTCAGTGTCTGTACACACGTTCTTCAGCGTCTTTTGGTTCTCAGTTCAGTTCAGTTTTAATAGGGAAATATAGGTTAATACCTTTGAACTCCCTTTTTGTACATAGCTATCACGCAAAACATGTGGCGTTGCCAGTAATGGAACTGCGGTAGGGGGGCAGAGAGTGAAAACTCCTTAGGCATCCTTCATAAGTTTACTTTTTGAATGCCATTTGTGGAATTTTTAAGGAGAAAAACTGTCACCTCTGGGGGGGGGGGGGGCAAAGGGAACATGTAAATCGGATGTCCTGCTGCTGAACGTGTTTGGATCATGTCAGGAGGAGGCCATCGCGGTTGTTCAATATCCTAATGGTCGCACGGGGGATGACTGCGGTGGTCGCGGTGTCGGAGATGCGCCCATCGTATGCCCATGCGAACCAGAGGATGAAACTTGCCAACAGTTTTCTAAACAAACATATTACTGAAAATTAGCGAGCAGTATGTTCTTTAAGCAAAAACGTTAGACTGTAATATAATTAGCTCGCTTCATCACAGATATTTGTCTATGCTGCTCCAACTGCATCTTGAACGTGTCCACAGATGGGGACATGACAATGTATGCGGGTAGAGCATTCCATGCCTGGATTACCCTCTTAGAGAAGAAGAAATTCAGTGTGCTCAATCTCGCCCCAGTCACACGTATCGTGAGAGGGTGTCCGCGCAATCTATTAGTAGTGGCCAGGTCAAAGAAATCGTCGGATGCTAGGCAAAAAATTTGATCCCATAGCATGCGAAATGCCTGTATCAGGTCACCACGCAGTTGTCCGTAATCCAGAAGAAATAAGTCAAGATTGATCAGCCGTGTCTCGTAAGGAAGGTACGCTTGGCCTCACACTAACTTAGTTGCCCGTCGTTGTACCTTTTTAAGAGTTTTTTGTCTTTGACTGTCCAGGGTTTCCAGGCTTGAATGGCAAATTCCAGTTGCGGTCGCACAAACGCGCCGAAGACCTTGCCAAATACAACTTTATCAAATTTAACAAAGGCGCGCTTCATTAAATACAAGCTCGACATTGCGGATTTGGCCACCTTCAGGCTGTGGAGTGATGGCTTAAGTGAGGGAGTGAACCATACTCCCAGATCCTCCTGGGCCTCTACTTCTGGCAGCGGTGTATCATTTAGGTTAAAAACCCTCCGATACGAAGTATTAGTACTACTGAAACGCATTTTGTTGCATTTGGCGACATTAAATGGCAAGAGCCACTCGTTTGACCATTGCTCGAGTCGGTGCAAATCTGCCTGCAGATTTGCTTCGTCGTCTTCCTTACGAATGACCTTCCAGAGTTATAAATCGTTGGCGAACATTGCGGTTTCCAAGTCTAATCCAATTATGCAGTCGTCGATATATATAAGGAAAAGGATAGGACCCAGAACAGAACCCTGGGGACCCCATTATCAACTGCCACCGATCGCTGATCACCAATACACATGGTTTGAGTTCGGCCAGTCAGAATGTTATCGATCCATCGCAAAAGGTTGCCTGTTACCCCTATACGTCTAAGCTTACATAGGAGACGTTGATGCGGCACAGTGTCAAATGCCTTCTTGACTGCGTGCACCGTGTTTCCTTGATAGAGTGCTCTGGTCCATTGCTCTAGACAGAAGAGCAGATTTGCCAAGCAGGACCGTCCTCTGCAGAATCCGTGCTGTTTATCAAAAAAGAAGTCGATGACACTCTAAGAATTGCATCAACTCTATTTTGATAATTGGCTCCATGATTTTGCAGCATATTGAAGTAAGGCTTATTGGCCTGTAGTTGTTTGCGGACGCCCGACTCCCACTTTTGTGTATGGGTGAGATCCACGCTGTCTTCCAGTCTGTGTTTAGGGAGGCCCGAAAGAGAAACTGCAGGGGTTCTGCCAACTCCATGGCTAGCTCTTTCAACAGCTTTGCAGGTATGCCCTCCGGTCCTGGCGATGTCGTGTCTTCGAGCTTAAGAAGTTCTTGCAGGACAGTAACTTCTGTAAGCACAACTGAGTCAATTGTCAGAATCTCCTCGGTACTAAAATTGGTAACGGTTAGCTCAACCTCTATCGTAAAAACCGACTGAAAGAACCCGGATAAATGCTCGGCCTTTGCTTTGTTCTCACAAAATTCGGCGCCTTCATCCGCTTAGAACAACGGGATGGGGTCTCTATTTCGGGTAGACCGCTTAATGTAGTTGTGGAAGACCTTTGGATTTCCTACTGCACGGTTTATTTGGTCACTATCGAAACTTTGGCGGGCTTCTAGTACAAGGCCCTTGACCCAATTTCTCTGCCCTTTGTACTTGTTGTACGACTCGGTGATCTTCTCTCTCCGATACGTTCGAAACAGCTTTTCTTTACGGTAAACTTCCCGTTTCAGCGTGTTTATTAGCCAACGGGGACTATTTGTGGCTTTCATTTTCGAGATAGGGCAGAAACTGGTGATCAGCCCGTGTAGTACAGTCTTTAACACCGTCCAATCCTCGTGGACACAACCGGTGAATGCCTTCCTCCAGTCTACGCTGCGTACTTGGGTTCTCGTTTGGTTAAAGTTTCCGCACCATAGGTTGTGTCGAACGGTCGCGCTACGATCAGGTACGAAGAAGAGTGAGTACGCCTACTGTAGTCCTACGAGGTCGCTTTTGCCTAGAGGAGGTAAGAAATTTACGACGTCTACACTGTCAGGCAATTTTGACAGTACAAGATGTAGGCAGTTAGCCTGTTGCCCTTCACACTGCCTGGTCGGAGATCAGGCGTGTTGTGATAGAAAGGCTTTTTGTACCGTGCGTAGGAGTTGGCGATCGAAGCTAAATTCTGACCCTGTCGCAGAACTGAGGTTCCAGTCGATACGCGGAGCATTAAAGTCGCCTATAATCATGACATCGGACCGCATGGCAAATGCTTTAACTTCCTCAATCAGGCTATTATCTGACTCTGGATCGATCGACGGTGGTCGATAAACCGTCAAGATGTCAAGGGCTTGAGACCCCGGCGTTCTGACGGTGAGCCAAAGGGCCTCTATATCGGACGTGAGATGGCCAGTTTTGTTTGACACGTGGAGGCCATGTTTAACATAGGTGAGCACACCCGCACCCTGACCCCCGGCTCTATCTTTTCGGAACAGCTGAAAACCGGGGAGAGCAACTTCCCGATCGTCTATCTTTGTGGATAACCATGTTTCCGTTATACAGACTACATCTGGTTCTACCTTATTTAAAATCGGTACTTCGGTGCGGCATAAGCAATCGGTCAAACGTCTCTTATGGGACGCCTGCTTCCGTAGGACCGATTCGAAGGAAAAAAAGAAAGGCAACTGTATTTTCGCGAGACGCTACTGTTATTGATAATGGCTTATATATCGTTAATCACACCGTACCAGAACCCCATAATATAACGAGAAACAGAAGAAAAATGTCGGGAGGTGTGTACAATAAAAATAGAATCTTACAACCTGGTTATCGATCGCACACGCGAAGCGGGGATCGATCTTCACCGTTGTGTCCAATAGGTTTAAGCAAATGAGACAATTCAGCAAAGGGGGCGAGAATGTTACAGGTCAATTAATCTGGCACCTCGGCACAGTATCAACATCAGCTGTGATAAAATCAGACCTTTGTTGCAGAGTCTCTGTTTTGAGCCCCGGTAATACGTGCAATGCCTCATAATTTACCAATGGGTCTGCAGCATATTAGCGAGATAGACGAATACTATTTAAGGGGTTGGCAGATTTGCTCAATTAAGTTGACCCAAATGTGAAAAAAACTCGCGGCGTCGGCTGAAGGTTTCTCACAAGTGGGTCAACTAAAATAGGCGAATAGGTTTAAGTTGGAAGCTAGCATGCAAACGTTTAAGAAAAAAGACTCCATTTACTGAGACCTTGGGAACATTGACAAATACGCAAAATTCTAGTGGTTTAAGTAAAATAAATACTTCTTATAGAGACATAGAATCTCAGCTTCTGGACTTCAGATTCATTACAGTGGGCTAGAAATGGGCGTACAGAGTGCTGATATGCTGATGTACGACAGCACATATGTCGGAAGCCTCGCCACATAGTATGGGAAGACTTCGCAGCCACCAGTTAAGAGTGGAGGGGTGTGCAACCTCATCAATAATTCGATCAGTGACTTGCTTGATCATTGTAAAAGTTCGCTTTATTATAATATCAACTAAATAAAGGTAAGAAACACTGGTGGCTGACGAACGCAGTAAGGTAATCCTTTTTTTAAACCACCAAACCTTTCTTTCTAAGCAAGAGTGGGAACATAACTGCAGAGCATCCACAAATCACCAAATGTGGGCTTAAGGTGTGTGCGGTAGAAGCGTAACCGACGGATGAAATATAGGAGTTTGTGAAAGGTGGTGAAAAGGGTTTTAGTATGAATAAAAATCAAAAATTAGATGTCAGAATAACACGAAGATACCAGAAAGAGAATGGCTTGTTGGGTAGGCTGTCTAAGGATTTAGTTCTGTGGAAGACTAGACGTAGTCTAGACCACATTTGAGAACCTGGAGATGTGTCCGATTTTTGAGAGGATTACCAAAACCGTATCATCGGCATACTTTACACACAGACATTAATTTGGTGACCTTAATTCGTCACTGTGTAGCGAAACGATGTTAGAGAATAAGACAGACCCTTGAAAGTTCTGCATTTGTTGGGTAGGAACGTGGATTTCCGCTTGCCGCATTGGACGAATTGATTGCGACAGGAAAGATAGTCTCAAAGCGAAGAGACAGTCCAGCCGGAAACGCTGCATGCAGGGATTTTTTTAAGTAGAGGATGGCGTGAGATAGTCTTAGAGGCTACTCTTTAGTAGTAAAAAAATGCACATACGGACGGAACGCAACTCTTAGCTGAATCTCTTAAGTGCTAAAGAGCGCCTAGGGTACTGCGTCTGGCCTTATATACAAATCGCAGGGGATCGAAAAGATTGAAGGAGAACGGCATGCTTATTTCTAAGGCAGTTCGTTTCGCGGAAGAGCAGGCAATTTGACGAAGTGATTTGGGGTCAAATAGGCTTTCATTTAGGTATGGAAGTGATTCTCAGTGAACGCCATTCGTCCGGAAGAACAAGTCGGTAAGATGTATCAAGGCAGAGGCAAGCGGCAGGTAGCAAGATTTTAGTAGAGCTGAAGTGGAACCATCTGGCCCGGCAGCTGTTGGATCTCAAATATCTTTAAGTTGTTTCACCTCATTGCCACAGACACAGGAGAAGAGACACTTGTTAAAAAGGAAATATCATTTGACGGAGGATAAATGTCAGTGGAAGTGTGGATAAAGTTTGCATTATAACCGTCTAAATCAGCATCAAAATGAACCAGTGTTGCATGGGACAGCGAAGTGCTGAGAATCCCGCCAAAGTTCATCCGAGGAGAGATGAAACGAAGATGTAGAGGAACTAAAAAAGTGAATAACAAAGACGTCGTTCAGTGTCGAAATTTACCCTTTATATAACGAAATAAACGTCCTTTAGTCTTTCATGTTCATTTGAAAAGTCAGTTTTAGCAAACATCTTTTCGGAAAATCTGCATCAGGCCACTAACTTTGCAAAACAATAAAAGTTTAAACGTGTAGAAAAATCATAATTGTCTGACGTGGGTACCGATTGACCACTGCGGACTTTATCAGTCTGCGCAAGTCGGTGAGTTCGGCGTGCTGGGTTAGGTTGTGTGCATTGGTCAGGAGTAATGCGCATAGAGTGATTGCCATAATTTGTACATAGCGAGCGACTGTCAGTAGTGGGTGGGGGAGATGTGATCTCGTCACTTGGTGTCGGCGTTGGCCAAGGAAGGGAAAGAGCTGGTATTAGCGTTTTCTGATAACACAGTACTGGATTCGTTAGTCGTATAGCCACTGCTTCAGCTGTTGTAAGCAACCGTTAGCATAAGCCTTTGGAGAAGTTGGTTGGTGTTTGGTAGACAACCTGAAAGGCTTCATTAGTTTCGACTCGGTGGTTTGTATCGAGAAGGTGTACGAGAATAAAACTCAAGATTAATCTAGTTTCACCTTTACTTAGCCAGGTCGCTACGTGTTCACGAACTATCTTTTCCAGGCGCCTCGTTGTCCGGCCAATATATCCTGCTCCACAAGAGTAAGTGAAGGAGTAAATGCAAATGGCTGTGGCCTTCAACGGGAGTCGGACTTTACCTCTTAATTGCAGGATGGGATTGTTCATGAAGATCACGCGTAAGTTCGCCGCGGGGGAAAGCGCTTGTGACCGCAGCCTTCAGGCGTCGTCTTACCAGCTCGCTTGTTGCAACTTTTAAGAAAGGCGGTCTTATGAATACGTCTTCCTTTTCAGTGGTTAAGGTAGCAGGCTTCTTGGTGCGTTCGCCAATATTCCAGAGAATGAACCTTACAGGGTATCCGTTTTCAAGAAGCATGTTCTGCAAATGCAGTGATCACTCTATGCACATTACCCCTGACCGAACACGCCGATCTCATCGACTTGTGCAGACTGACATAGTCTGCGGTGACCAATCAGCATCCACTTCAGAAAATTATTGATTTTCTACACGTTTAAACTTTAATTGATTTGCAAAGTTAGTGGCCTAGTGAAGATGTGCCAAAAAGCTGTTTGCCAAAACTGACTTTTCATGTGTACTTATTTTGTAAAGGAGTTCCTTTTTGCGCCTTGAAAATGTAAAACATGATGAAGAAATTCTGCCAGGTCCTTTGTGGATCCTTTATAAGAGAGACTAGCCGAGACAATAAATATCGTTTGTTATTGTTTCTGATGAAGGATTTGCGACTGATTTCGATATGTCAGACGAATAATATTCATGTCCCAGCGCTCACATCTACTTCCTTCAAATTACTTCCAGGACCTCACACGTCCACTTGTATTGGGAGAAAAGTGTGTGTAAGTGTGGGGTTGGGACATTGAATATCGTGCAGTATAATCCGCAGACATTTCCGTTACGTTAAAGTGTGCTCTTATGCACGAGCTTCTGGCTGTTCAATGATAAACACCGTGTTATGCACTTTATAGTGAGAATCTTTTTTATTTATTGTCTTATTTAATTAAAAAAATTAAAATACTCCCATTCTTAAATTGCAAAGTCAATTTGTCAAGCAAAACATGGCTTTCAGCAACTCTTCTTCAGGGTCTTAACTTTGAAAGCAATTTAATTTTTAACCTATACAAAAATCAATAATTTCTGAGTTGTGCACCAATTAGCCATTGCGGACTATTTCAGTCTGCGCAAATTGTCGGCACGTTGGTTAGGCAACCGCAACTCTGCCGGGGATGATATGCTATCGTCTTCTGGCGTCGGTATCGGCCACGGGAGGGACAGGGCTTGTGTAAGAATTTTCTGGCAGCACAGTACTGGATTCATTAGGCGCATAGCCACTGCTTCTGCTGTTGCCAGCACCCGTTGGCGTAGGCCGAATATTTGCGCAGACTGAAAAAGTCCGCAATGGCCAATTGGCGCACAATTCAGAAATTATTGATTTTTGTACATGTTCGAAATTTCATAGTTCGCAAATTTAAGGCACTGAAGAAGAGTTGCCAAAAAAGCATGCCTTGCCTGAAAAATTGACTTTTCGAATTTAAATACGTTCCGTAGGAAAAGAGCATAAAATATTCTATCATTGAGAGTAAAAAAATCTCGAAATTCTGGTTTGTAAAAGGTCTTATAAATTTCTTAGTTATTTTGAATATGAACCATTGATAAAATTAAATAAAGGGTTTCTAAATTACCCGGTGTGTATTCTTTCACGACGGGAACGCCAAACACTTCTATAGATTATTAAAAAAACGTTGTGTATATTGGTTTTATAAATACCTGTTGTATGCAGTTCTGCGAGCGCTGCAAACAAAATTCCTAAATTTGTAAATGGTTGATTATTTCTCCCATACCAGTGGTAACGCATTTACGAAAACTTATAAATAATAATGAGCAACATTAGTCAAAGTAAGTATTTAAAATAATTATCTGAAGTTCTAAGTGTTTGTTGAGAAAAAAAAATTTTCTCGATAATTCCCAGCTTGTAAAGACGTCAAAATGGCTAAAAATTAGAACAATAAAGTTGAATAGTTTGTTAAGCATAATACTTAAAGCAACCACTTTCTTTATGCAAATAGAACTGGATTTTCGTCAAAATATTTTTACATATGGTAATTATTGCTAAAGTATATATTGAATATGATTAAATAAATTACCTCTTCATTTCGTTCGTTTTTAGTGGCTACACTGATAAGTTTTTAATTTGCCCTTCTGTTCGTGGTTAACTTCAAAACCTTCAAAATAAGATATAACTAAACAAAATTTACCAAAAAAGTGAGCTTTTAGATAAAATCTCTTATTCGTATGTCGATGTTGGTCAAATGTAGAAATTCTTCGAAACAGCAAACCACATTTTCGAGCATACAACATGTCTGCTAGAAACCACGCATATTTTTATTCCTAAGATTCATAAAAAAAGGTTTGCATAATAGGTTATCTCTTTAAAAGTACTTTTATTAGATATTTAGCTGACGAACTTCTGCGTATATGAACTTTTTCCAAGGTAATCTCACAGAGAAATTGGGGACTTTTGACAATTTCTTTAATTCATTTGAAGAAGAACGATTAGATGTGACTGGAGATGAAAGAACATACCTTTGCTCAAGGAAATTTATTACAAGATCAGTAAAAAACTTGCTAATGCAAAAAAACAGGCCACCTTTATGACCATTTTTTGAAATACTTATTGCTTTTCTGTCAATTCTGTTTTTAAATAACGCTTAAGCGGAGCCTATTGTTGACAAAAAAAGTATGTTTTCACCTGACTTTAATAAAAGAAGGCCTTATTCAACTATCTTCTGCGGTAACATGTACGGCAAGGCTTGGTTACGTGAGAGGTCAGAGGTTAGGTTTAAAACAAACGCGTCGAAACTTTTTTATTACTCAGTGTTGTGCAAAAACCTTCACAGAATAGCTGACGATAATTTTTTAATCTGCTATCGGTGCTTGTTTCTGAAAATAAATGCGATTCCTCAAAGTTGACGTAAGTTCCATTTTTTAAAATTCGCACAAAATTTTCCAGTACTGGAAGAGATTATTGTTCATCCTTTTTTACTAATTTTGGAATTCTTCCACAACACAATGGATATAAGAAGAAACTTTTGTCATGTCTTGCCTTATAGCATACGGAATTCCTATTATATAAAGAAACTCATGACTTGGCAAAACTGAGAGCCTATTTACCCTAATAACTTTAACCATTAGGGCAGTTTTACAATCCAAAGCCCTTCTTATTAATAAATTCACTCAGTGGATCAAAATAACCTGTCCAGATATATGCTCAACTAAAAAGTTTAATTTCGCTCTGAATTTTGTTTGCAGGATTAACAGAACTGTAGGTTTCGTGAAAAGCAAAACAAACTTTTGCCTAATCTAAAAAACTTTGTCATTTAGGGCTCATAGCAAGTGGCGTTGCATCGTAACCATGTCTTATACTGCACAAACAGGATTAATAAATTGAAAATACGATGCCTTATAAATGGACTTTTCACTATTTTTAAGGCTGAAAGCACGCTTTCTTCACATGCATAATTTTAATAATACGTACTTTACCATCGAACGCATGCAAGAAGATATTTTTTCTGTATATTTTTGCAGAATATATATATTTTTAACTCACTCGGAAATGTTCCTACTAATTAAGCAGTCACTTTCAGCATAGTGCAGTTTAAGCCAGCAAGCAAAAAGAAGCTCGTTCGAAGACCGACAGCTTGGAGTGAGAAATATAACAGGATATTAGGCTGCATGTGAATGGATCTTACAAAGGCATTTTAGAACTTCGGGTAACATAACAGGAGACAGCCCATCTACTTTAAGTATCTGAGAATATTTCAAGCATCGGTTACAGTAAGCGTTTTAATTTAAAAAAGGATGATGGCGAAATGTCAAATCATCCATTTTAGGAATCTACCATACTGGCTTGTTCCGTAGCATGTCTTCCTTGCACGCAAAACATGTTTAGAAACAATCTGAACAACAGATACATTTACAAATTTGAGTGTCACTAAACTTTACCTTACATTAAGACAATTTCCTCGATTAAAAGCTGTTCTGTTTTTGTTTTTGTGACACAAGTCATCTTTTGGACTGCTCTTATACTAAAGTGGTTCCCAGCTCGGTCACGGGTTCGAAAAATTTCGAACTGATTGAGGGAATATAGAACTCAATGGTTAAATTATCTTAACTGCCCACAGCAAGCAGAAACGAAAAAAAAAAAGCTGATTTGTCTTATTTTAAATTTGTTGAATAGTGCTGCGTGCGTATGCCTACTGTATAGCTAAACGGCGTGGCTCATATTCTACTGGTACATTTATCCGAAATGCAATACCACAATAATGCATCTGACAGTGATCTCAACATAAAGGAAGTTGTATCCCAGTCAGATTAATTTCTAAAATATATGTAAAATAATTTCTAGATTATCCATCTCATCTGTTTGTTTTGACACACGATGTACTGAATGCCTTAACGATTATATATCGCGTCTTTGGATGGTTTCCATTAAAACGGAAGATAAAATGGAAATATACGGTTTTAAAATCTACCAGCTGTGGACTTTTCTATGACGGGAGCATCAAACACGTCTTCAAACTTGTAAAAAACTTTGTGTATAAAGTGATTTATAAATTACCTGTTGTATACTTTAACTTGACCGGAGGTCTATGAAGCAGGTGGATTTATGCATAATTTGAGGCTTGTCGTAGAACAGTTTTCTCCCAAGTAACGCCCAAAGTTTACATAAATAGTAGAGAAAATAGGATGAGGAGTTGGCAGGTCAGAAAGCTAAAACGAGGCGTTTTTTGGGACTGGTTTACTTTAGCTAAAGTAACTAACTTTGTTCCTAAGTATACGGGTTCATTTTGCACATCAAATACCTCAGGAGACTGATGTATTCGAACCATTCTAGTAAATTTATTTAAGCTTTTCACTGAAAAGAATTAAACCTTGACAAAAGCCTGGCATTATCCTTTTAAATATACCAATGCCTTAAAGGAAGGTGTGCAACTGCATACACTATAGCATCGAGGTGCTTTTTCAGTTAAGTTGAACTCGTTGAGGGAAGTGCAGGTTTGTACATTTTAACTCCCTTTTTACATGCCTATATTTTTATGGACATTAAAAAAGCACTTTAAGATATTCGGAACTCTTTCGAGTTACTCACGTTAACTGAAATGCAGAAGTCCCCACTGTAAAATTTTATTTTTTCTGTAGAATTTTGATTTACTTTTTCCTCTTAAACGTTGCCATAAGGAAGGCTTATCTCGGTTGCACATACAGTATGTCGAGTGCTGCATTCAAGAGTCATGACGAAAATTAACTTGTTAGTTTAGCATATAATTAGTCATGCTATTTTGATAATCTGAGTAAATTTAATTCAACGAAAGCATTTTTGTACGGAAAACCATCATTTGAGTTAAGATTCTTTAGGGAAATGTGCATCAATTTTGGCAAAATTAAGAGTTGTCTCATATCAAAGGAATTTCCTATGCTAAAAAGTATGAGAGAACCAAACTTTTTATTAATATGTATGATTCTACAAAAGAATACAGAAATAAGCAAGAAGGCGTATAACTATCCCTTACAGAACCGAAAAGGTTTGTCCGAAACATTTCAGATGAAAGTGAGACCAAGTTCAGAAAGAAGGAAAGATTAATGTTTGAAAAATTATGCTCATTTAAGCTGAGCAACTTTCTTCCACAAAATGCAGTAACAGCCTTTTTGGTCGAATTTTGTTTTATCGCTTCCCCTAGAGGGCAAGTAAGCAAAATGTCCACATAAGTAACCATATAGGTAATATAAAACTGACCTTATTGAATGTAATTCATGTAGAAATATACTTTTTCGGATACTTTACGTTCTGTTTATGGGTTATTGAGAAACGGAACAGAGAGACGAATAATAAAAAGTTCATAAAATGGCCATATATGGCCTTATTTTTGGCATTTGAAAGTTTATAACAGCTCCTGGAATAAATCCAGTAGGACGAAAAATAATCCATTGTAAAGAGGTAAGTAAGTTCTTTCATTTCAAGTCAAATTCAATCCTCTATCTTCAGAAAGAGTAAGAAATTTGTCAAAAGTCTCAAATTTCATTTTTTATTACCTTGGAGAAGCTAATATACACAGAAATTCGGCGGCTGAATATCTTATTAATACCATCTTTAAAGTGGTAACCTGCTATGGAAAGTTTTTTTTTTGAATAACAGCATCATAGTTATGTTGTGGACGTTCTTTATGCTCGGAAACATTCCTTGCTGTTTTGAGGCATTTCTAAGCATGATCTACGTGGTCGCCTTTATAAGAAATTTTATTCAAAAACCCATTTTCGGTAAATGCTTTTGATGTATATCTTATTTTAAAGGTTCCGAAATAAACCTCGAACGTAATCTCAATTGATGAGTGAACACGTGAAGAAACAGAAAGCGCTGGAAATAAATATGCGAAAAAATTCGAGGTCTAGACAAAATACTCATATCATCATCCTTGATTGTTCTGCCAAAGTAAGCGGATCTTTGGGCCTCATGATCTGTAGCATACCATGCCAATATTGCATTGCAATGTATGCGGGTGACACGGACAGACGCCTTGGGACAAGGTTGCATGAGTATCAACTCGCAGTCAACCGCAAGGTTAAGCTGTCTTTGGTTTATGACAACGTACAGCAGAAGAACCACACATTTACATTTAAAAAAGCAGGGCCTATAGACTGAGCCGACACCAAGATGGCCAGGTTGCTGCTAGAAAGTTTGTCCTCGACTGGCACATTAAACAGAGCCATGGACCTTCATTCCGCCAACCAAGCGCTCTGCAGTAGGGTAACATTGGCTCAGAACGGAGCAATAGGTTGTGCGGAGAGAGATAAGCAGGGTGCACAGCCGGCAGTCACGAGCAAAGAGGGTGAAAATGCTCATGAGAAACAAAAACAACTTAACACAGCTCATGAAGACGCCCGTGAGGGCACGAGCAATTTGAACAGTCATAGTAATCGATCGGTGCAATCAACTGACACATGGGCATTAGGTAAGGCTAGTGGTTGGACACGTTCATCTGACGCGAACAGGAGTACAGACACCACTCTCTGACAATAAAAGCAAGCACGCTTTTGAAACGTCAGCCAAAATACATCTTGGTCCCAGAAATCGTCTCTTCTTCTTCCGCTTCCGGGGGATGATGAAAGGAATACCCTGGAAATTATACCAGATTTTAAAGGGCGATATTAAATATATAGAAATCCACTTATGGTGATACGTAAAAAATTTGACTAAATTAAAGTTATTTTATGTAAAAAGGTGGCTAAGATAAGTTTTCAGATTAGAAATGTTAAAATTTATTGTTCTAATTTATAGCTATTTTTAGTCTCCAGAACTTGGTATTTATTGAGAAAATTTTATTTTTCTTGACAAACGCTTAGTACTTCTTATGCTTCCTTAAAGTACTTCATATGCCTGATGCTGTTCATTATTATTTCCAAGTCTACGTTAATGCGTTCACGCCAGTATGCGGATAATTATCAGACTTTTACATAGTTCGGCATTTTGCGTGTAGCACTCGCCATATTGTACGTTCATACTTGCACGTTTAAGGGTTTTAGTACTTCGAACACCTTTCAATTATACACTGTATATTTAAACCAAAAGTAACTTAAATTTGTCTTAAATTCACCACTATAATGCCTCCCGTTATAGATAAAGTACTCCTTGGGATGGAATCACTTTGCATCCCACGTGAGACTCATCACTACTTACACAAAATTAGAACTTTTTACTCATTTTGGGAGAATTTTAATAATCCTTGAAAGTGCAGGCTTTTAAATACAGAAGAAACTATTACTGTAAGTGAATGTTCAGATATGAAAAATACGAAAAATTCAAAATAATGCTTGAAGTAAATTATTTTATGCATGCTTTCGCCCTTTTAAATGCACAGATAGGGCATTTATTGTATATAATTAGTTAAATTGGAAATCAATAGCGTGACTGAAAATGTCAAGAATTGAAATTCAACTAAATTTCTTGTGACTATGTGCACTAAAATTAGCTTTAGTGCTAGTGATTTAAAAATTTCCTGAATTCAGGATCAGCGCCACACAGTGTTCAGTCCATACGGAAAATAGTATTTTCTTTGTGAAGGATATTAAGAGCTTTCAATCAGAATTTATTACCTTTCAGCTCACGATAATTATGTACTTTTGAAAAGTCAAATCGCTCAACGCAGTTCACAGTAAATGGTCGGCTGGTGTGCTTCGTTGCACATAATGACTATAGTTGGATGATAATGGAAGTGACATGTGGTGACCTTGTTAAATTTCACCGAGCATTCCTAAGATGAATCAATAAATGCGCTATTTAGCTTAGAAACCTTTCACGCAGTTTATCTGAGCCATTGCCAGAATTTTTCGTGGACTTGTTTTATGGAGCTAACGCGCAGTCAAGCGGAACTGCCACAAAGTAAGATGGGTTTTCCAAACTTCAGAGAGAGAGAGAGAGAGAGAGAGAGAGAGATGTGAGTTACGTAGTAAGGGAGGGAAGAGAATTATAGACTTGCGGGTGTGTAGGCGTGTGATCAATGAAAAACCGTTAGGCGACAGGCACGGCTGTAGCGGTTTGGTTTCTACAAACACACTTCTCGCTTATGAGAGCTTCTGTTCTGGATGCCGACTGCAGGCCAGGCAAGCAATCGAGAAATATGCCTGAAGGTGCTTGTAAAACAGATAAGTCCCTCCTCCCATTGCGGAATTATACACGCATTCGGTAAACACGAAACATTAAGTTCGACTCATGATAAATCTAGTGATAACTGTGCTGTAAGACAATCTTCAGCTACGCATCACCAAAACAATATTCACAGTTATATTTTTAAGCTCTAGTCAGTTTGAACAGCGATGTGCCGTAGTAAATAACAATAAGTTAACATGCTCACAGGAACTCACAAAGAATTCGCAGAAAGAGATGACTTGAAAAGGGGAGCTATGTACAGTAGTCGCCACAGATCATGCAATCTTCATAACTTTGTATAAGTTTGATCATTACTCGAATACCAATGTGAATACATTTACGAAAATTTAGAAATAATAATGAACTGCGTCAGGCATACAAGGTACTTGAAAGAAATATAGGAATTACTAAGTGTTTGTAAAGAAAAATAGAATTTTCTTCATAATCCCGTGATTTTGGAGACGTAAAAAAGGGCTGTAAATTAAGATATTGTGTTAAATTGGAAACTTGAAGCAACCACTTTCTATATATAGAACTAATTTTTCTTTAGTCAAGACATTCTGTCAACTTAAGTCTTAATGAATAAGTATTTATTGAATGTCATCAACAAAAGTGTGTCATAATTTTCCTTGATTTTACTGTCTTCTTTGATAAATTGATAAATTCTGCAACTGCTCGACGTTTACACCAAAACCTTTTGAATAAGATAGATATAAAGAGCATTTACCAAAATAAAGTGTTCTCCGATATTAGTTTTAATGAATGTGGCAACGTTTTTGATATACAGAAATGCCTCAAAACAGCGAAACATATTGTCGAGGGTAAATCTTGTCCGCACGAGAGTTGTGAAACTACTATATCTAAGATTAATAACAAAAACTTTCCATAAAAGGTAACCTCTTAGAAATTGCTTTGATTAGATATTCGGCTGATGAACTTCTGCGCATATTAACTTTTTCCAACATAATTTCACAATAAAATTTGATACTTTTCAGAATTTATTGAAGTTTCCTGAAGATAAACGATTCAATTTGACTGAAGATGAAAGAAATTTCTTTTTTCTTTATAATGGATTACCTTCTGCATGAGTAGATTAATTCCAAATTCAGTTATAAACTGGCAAATTCAAATAAACTGGCTATATACATTGCCATTTTTTGAACTTATTATTATTCTTTCGTCTGATATGTTTCTCAATAAAGCAAAAGAGGGACGTAAAGTATGCAAAAAACTATAATACTTCACGACTTATATTCATTAAGGCTTTCTTTGTCTTACGTTCGCGAGAACATGTTAGACATTTGGATTTTTCTGAAGGATATTCGAGGTTCATTGCTGCATTCAAACAAACACTCTTCCATCAATACATTTTGTACAAAAAACTTCACAAGATAGCTAAACATAATTTCGTAAATACATATGTTCAAAGTTACTGCAAACAAATTTGGTTCCTTTATCTTGGCTTCACGTCAATCTGAACAGTTTTGGATAAACTTTTCCAGTTCTGGAAGGGATATCTACTATACCTATTTTACTTATTTTGGAGTTCTTTCTTAGTATTATCAACATTAACGTGCAGTTAGGCTCTCTCGTTCGTAAAAGCATAGGAAATTCCTTCCATGTGAGACTACTCCAATTCCCCCAAAACTAATGGTTATTTCTCTTAATAAACCTAATTAAAATGACGATTTAACTAAGTAAAAGGCTTTCGCAGACTTCAATAAACTGAATGAATCAAAATAATGTTACTAAAAATACCCTTAAGTGCCAGGTCAAATTTCAAGATGATAAAGTATGACCTTTTCCCGAGGTAATGTCAACATAAAATTGGAGACTTGACCACTTTTTTAATTTTCCTGAAAATAGCCCATTCAATTTTACTTGAGATGAAGGAACTCACTTTTCTGTTTAAAATGGATTATTTTCGACCACAGTGGATTTATTCCAAGATCTGTCATAAACGTGCGAAGGAATAATGTGTACACATACATGGCCTTTTTTTGAAATAATTATGATTCTTCTGTTTCGAAATAACGCACAAACGGAGCGCATTGTTTACGAAAATTAAACTTCGATATAACATATATGTACGCTTTGCTTACTCGCCATCTAGGCGATGCGGTAAAACAAAATGTGAATAAAAAAATTCTTACTGCATTTTATGGAAAAAAATACTTCAGAGGTTAGCTAAACATCATTTTAAAAGCAAAAATCGTTCCCTTTTTCTGAACTCGGCATCACTTACATCTTAACAATTTCTAAAAAAATTCCGATTCTGGGAGTGATATGTTTAACACTTTTCTTCACTTGTTTTGGAATTACTCTACAGCATAATCTATATTCATCAAACGTTTGGTTCTGTCATACTGAATAGCATAGGAAATTCCTTCAATGTTCAACTACTCCCAATTTCGCCAAAATAAATGCCCATTTTTCTTCATAAACCTAACCAAATCTTCCGATTTTCAAGCCTAAAAGGGTTTCAGGAATTAAATCTACAAAGAGATCAAAATATTGTGACCAAATATATGCTTAAATAGGAAGTCATATTTCGTCAGGGAAGTTGCACAATATTTAACCCATATTGTATGTTACCGACAAAGGCAAGGGAGATTGGAATGGCCATTTCAGGCTTATGAGCCGTCAGTAGCCAGTCTTATCGAACCACAAGGCAGTTTTAAATTGTGTCGCCTGTTAAACAAATACTGCAATGCTCTCGTCCATTAAGGAAAGCAATTTAGAAGGGCTAGTAAAAATTTTTCGACTAAGTCCTTTTTGCACTAAGAATATCTGTACTGCTCAACTTCGGATTTCTAGGGGAATCGGCTAAGAAGATTTTGCCATCTTATGTCAACTGTACTGAGTAGTCTTTATTTCAAGCAAGCTGAATAACATTTTGGTGGATAGTCTGTATACTCAAAAATAAGCTGAGGTAACAGAGGTCGCCTGGGCAAAATTAGCTCAAGTCAGTCTTCCAGTTAAATTATACTGCGAGCGATTTTGCAGGTTTAATTATCCGAATTTTAAAAACGCTGCCTTTGAAAAGAAAAACCTGACTGACCACAGCTTGATTTATCCGGACAGAAAAATCCATTAGTAAGCACCGATTACATGACAGCCACAGAGGACGCGTGCGATCAGACAAATTGACGCAAGAAATCATCAAAGCGTGGGGTTTTCAAGTTTCTTTTAAACTGATTAGATTTTTTCCCAGCCAAATAATATAAAAATATACATCACACGAAAAGAAGCGTATTGACAAATTACGCTTTTTCGAAAAAAACCAAACAAAGGTCATTTCCGAGGTTTATTCAAAGGGCCACCAGTTTGACTGAGTAGTGCATTTATTAAATATTGTTAGCATGTGCACCTCGAGGAGGAAGGATGCCACCAAATATACGTTTGTGCCTAAGGATAAAAGAAGAGATTTCTTAGAATTCCCTGAACGTTGCCGATTGTACCGGAGCCTACTGCGGGTCTGGGTCCCAGAACGCTTTCGGTAAATGTATCCTCTTTGAATGAATGTCTCTGTCTAGGGTCATACCGCTCTGCCTTTCAGGGGAGTCAAGCTCAGGACTTCGATATGCAACTAACTCTTGAGAACTAGATAAGCAGTCCCCTGATCTTGATCAATTCCCCGTGGGAATTTGAGGGAAACTTTTCCACATGACCTTAACTATGGCGTGCCATACTAAGCGACCCTGAAAGAGGTATATATTTGCGCCCCTCGAAGGTAAAGCTGGAGTTGAGGGAGTTTTGTGAACTTGCCGGTGAACTGAGCCAATCAGAATAAAACACAGCGGTCTGGATTTTAAGTCGGCAGTCACTCGTGTACGGGAAATACTCAAGGAACTCACTATAAATAGCTGCTCTACTCAACACTTTCAACGGTAGCCTCATCATAACCTCTGATTTCTGAGCGGGTACATTACCTGAAATATCACCTAGAACTTTCTTATGCTTCCACCAGATTTCCGAAAAGGCGAATGGCCGAGCATACAACAGCAATGAGGAAGAATGACGCCAACTCCCCGATTGCAGCTCATTCAATGGGACTCGGCCATATTTTAAAGTTTGACAAGACCGAAATACTCGCAAGTGGTGACAACCGCGTGAGTCGCAAGAGGCTGGATTCATGGTTCTCAGGCCCCCAGTCCACCAACGAGCACAACGATTTGGCGTTCCCATACGATGTACTGAGAAGTTTCCCGAGCACGACAGTCACGTGGGAAAGGCCGGGCGCAGCAACAATTCTGACGACAGCGGGCATAATTTTCACGCAATTATCAGGCCCGCATTCGACGCTGATAAGGCAATCGTGGCAATTAGTGAGTCGAACGCGAAGTGTCAAGCCAGTACCACATCAATTAAGACCCAAGCGGTGGCTAGAGAATTGGATTATCTGAGGCACGCAGATGAGCAATATGAGCTATAAATACCCTGCAAACTGTGCATATTTCAACCCTATCTGCGCATGGCTATGACTATGCAACCAGCACCTATGGTTAAGGATTCCCGACAGAATCCGATAAGTCAAAAAGAATAAAACTCTTGTTCCGGTGGTTGAATTCTCTTCTGGAAATTTTAAAGCTGAGAGCATAGCGGAGAGGACTGCTGACGGCTAACAGCCTATCCCAAGTGCCTGTTGCTTAACCAGTTTGTCATAACGGTCAACCAAGACAAACACTGCTTCTGATAACAGCGCAGCTCAGCCTCGGTGGAGGATAAAGCACACAGACAGTAGCACCTAAAGGTGTTTATCAAAAAAATAATTGCACTTTGACAATGGAAGATGGTGATGGTGTGTTGCTGCTGTTGAGGTATATCAGCAAATTAGAACACAGAGATTAGACATGCTTACAAAGGACATACAGTCACGCTGATGCTCGGGATTAAAAGTGGGGCCAGGCTCCGACGGACTGAGCCGGATCACCCTGTCATGTGGCACACAACGAAATTACTCTACAATTTGATGGGTAACGCGCGAGACACGCCCAACGGAGAAGACTCAGGCCAAGAAGGGAGGGGGGGGAGTAAAAAGGCGGAAAATTGGGCCAAACAATGGGCGAGTGGGTAAGATCAGAAGAAGAAGAAGGGGTTCGGGGGGGGGGAGGGAGGGAAACAGTAGAAAGACGCCTGGCATCGTAGACAAACTTCTACAAGCGAACAAAACAAAAAGGCAACCGGATGACTAAGATTGAGTAAATCTCCTTCGGGGAGGGGAGGGGGAGCGTGAGGTGGAGCGAAAGAACCTAAAGGAGGCCAAACGACAAACAGGCGCAACCCATAGGGGGCCGCCAAACCGAGCGGAAAATGGCACACAGGCAGTAAGACGAAATAAAATATAATTAGTCGCTGGCGACAGTCCAGTGTGCATGTATGACCGGGTGCCATGCATTTTAATAAAGTCAAAGAATCACGAAAGCAGCGGCAGACACAGATAGAGAGAGAGAGAGAAAGAGGAGAGTAGTTGTGGGTCGTTGAAGTAGTGTCCCACATGCACCACAGCATGGCACGCCATGGAAGCGAGGGCTCATGAATGCTTGTGTAAACAGGAAAATAAACAAGCAGATTGACTCTGAGTTGGTTATATGTGGTTTCGAAAGTGGTCAGGTATTGGTTCGCCAGAGACGGGACACCGGCTCCCAGACGAAAATGGCCACAAGCACGCACAGCAGGCTGATGTTTAGGAGGATGGCGGTAACGCTAAAAAGAGAGAAGAGAACAGATAAGTCACGCACTGAAAGGCTGCAGCAACAGGGGGAATAAATAAAACCATATCCCCAAAGCAGGCTGATATATCTACGCAAAGACTTCCTCTCCTCCGGAATTCCCTAGCTATACGCTCCCAAGAGGGGGACAAGAAACGGTCTGATATAAATGCCTGTGTTGAGGATGAGGGTACTTAAAACACAGTACTAAAGTTGTCTAAACGCATTCGTTCTTGCCGCACTGAAGATTTGGGACCGTAAGTGAAAAAGAGCATACCATTTATCACGTAGACCGATAACCAAAACCACAGCATTTTGGCAAGATAATATTTTGTACAATATATTTTCTGCTAATGCGTACTTTAGAAACGGAATGGACAGAAGACTAACAGATTTCGGAAAACCTTAAGATACAAGTCAAGTGAAGTTTATTAAGGTAAATATAGGCAAACGCTTTTGAACTCCCTATTGGTACACAGTAGTTAAGAAATGCATCGGCACAGCCGAACATTTCAAAGAAGTTGTTTACATAATTGTAGGCGAGTACTTGCTTGTTCCAAGCAATACAACCAGATGTGGTAATTTCAGTTAACTGAAGCCAGCAGTTATAACTGAGCAAAAAGAGCAGACAGTGAAAAAACTCCTAAGGCTCAGAATTCAAAAATTGAGTGTACTTTGCGGTTTGGTGCACTTGCCACCCCAGAATAGGACCTAAATATGATCAAGAGTAATGGGAAAAAAGCTCCAAGATTAAAAGGAATTTTGCTTTTTATTTAGTTACGGCCGAAATTTCACCACTATTTTTCAAAGAAAATAAAAAAACCTTCAAAGTTTTTCATGTGCACTTTGAAGTTTCGTTGGAACAAGATAGCTGACGTAGACGTTCATCAACTGAATATCTTAGCAAAGTTTTTGTTAAAGAACTTAGTTATTGCAGAATTTATTTCAGGAATAGTTATTGTCAAAATTTGTGTGGACGGTTCGAGTGACTGTACAAGTATGATCCAAAGAGACATCTGCATTATAAAGAGTATTCCAAACCTCCTTTTCGCGATATGTAATTTTATAAATATTTTCTTTGAAAGGTTTTATTAAAAACATTGCACCGAATACCAATTGATGGAAAAAAGTTGCAAAACTCAAAAAACTGCGGAATATTCACCGGACGATCTGAAAAATTATGTACCAGGAATATATGTATAATGATAAAACCGAAGAAAGAAAATTTACTTTAACAGACACAAAGTGTAGATAAAGGATTTTACCTGACAATTCTATTTTTACATTCATACGTCAAAGCTACATCCATTTTTCATGTTTTCACTAGTTGCCGATTTTTAAAGTTACGATTTTCGAGTAAACCAGTAGCAGCTTTTCATAGTGGATTGGAAGTTCAAGTTTGCTTATGCCTATGCTGTCGGTTTGCGAGGGATTACCAATCATTCGGAAATTTAGACATTTTTAAGAAGTTAGCTCCTCTCTACTCTAACTGTTTCCCACCCAAAAGAAAAAGTACCGTGCGCCTTCACGGATAGGCGGACTACTGTCAAACTAACCGGTTCTGTGTCACAGTTGCTCCAGCGTTGAGGAAGCGAATCAGAATCTGAATGAGAGCTGTGATGAAGGCGAAAAAAGAGACGCCTAGGTCTGTGAGGGTGTGCACAAACAGTTGGCGTGCACGTGGTTGATCGCGGGAAGGACTGGCAAGCTGCTCCACAGACTTCTCCATGATGTTAAACTAAAATGGCACGAACAGGGAGATGGGAAGAGGATAAATATGCATGCGAAAATGAGGGGGGGGGGGGCGTAAATAGATAAAGAAAAATTGCGCTTAAAAAAGCAGACAGACAGCTATTGCCAGGCTGAGTCGGGTTTTTGACTGAGGGATCAGCACGCTCTGACTGAACTTCACCAGAGGAGAGACTGTTCCTCCAAACACTGCTCATAAAAAAGCAAACAATCACCTACTTGACCGCAAGTAGAGAGCTCGGTTCACCAACCAACCAACTAGCCCACCTTATTGTTCAGTGTCGTAAGGATGTCCTGGAGATCACGGGTCTTGGTTGCCAGCTGGTATTCCAACGGTTCCAGAGCCCGACGCTGTTCCTTCCGAATGGTCGCCATGTCCTGGCGGAAGTTTTGACGCAGTTCCTCCGCGGAGGCGTCCAGTTTGTCGAGGCGCGAACGGGCGTTGGTGAGCTCCTGGTTCTGCACCTCTGCACCGGTTTTGATGTCACGCTGGATGAAAACAAAAAAGGACACAAAGTCAGTCAATCATCGGTAGATGAGCGAGAGAGAGAGGACGGACCTTTGGAAGATCAGAAACGCTATATAGGAAAAAGAGTAATCCAGTTGTCAGAGCAAAAAATGAAAACACCTGTATAAATGTTCCAGAAGCATAAGTAAATGCAAGCTCTGTCTGATAAACCACAACACAGAGAAAAAGCGGGTTAAGTCAAAAAAGACCTGAGAAGAAATTCAACAGTAGCTGACAGAAAGATAGGAGAAATCCTGGGGGGACCAATCAGACACCAACCGAATTCACTAAAACGAGACGCCAAACGCCCGATCTCTAGACAGTGCAGTTCAAAAAGACCAGAGGGAACAGCAAAGAAAGGACACATCGCGTTTGATCGTAATTTATGGTGTTAAATTGGCATAAACTTCCTTGTTGTCTTTAAAATGCACTGAACTCTCCCTCTCCTTCCTTCTTGAGAGCGGGAACCTGCTCAAAACCGCTAAAGGGAAACAATATGGCCTTGCATTGCACAAAGAAAATACGGAACTGCCAGTAAAAGGAATAGCAAAAAGGGCTGACTAACGACTGTTACCGACGGCCATTGATTAAAGAAGTCTGAAGTTTCCTTTGACATGCAACCTGACAGTTGCACTTTCATTAATATTATTAGGAGTACAAGGAGCCGGACAGAATCGACCGAAAAAAGCTTTTGATTCGGCCTCTATTGTCTACCAACTCTATTGTGAGGATGTGGATAGGTCTGCCTAATCTGTTCATTTGTCTGAAATGAAACGCATTTCTCTTTCAGGGCAACCGTCCTTAACAAAATGTTAGTAGCAGACAGAAAAAAAGACTATAAAATAATAGGGAATGTGAGACAGAGGACCATCACCGGTGTCCGGTCAGCCTGGCAGTAACGCTAAATTTATACAATAAATAGTCCACCCAGAAGTGCAAAAGTCGATTTTACTTAGATACTAGTCAGCCGGTTAAGATAAAAGACGGCTGATTACACAACGCAACAGAAAAAACAAGATCGGTCTTGCTTTCGCAACATAATAATCGCATTCTATGGGGTGGGGGCTTGGCAGATTTTAATAACTCATATGACCCCCACTGAAGTCGCCAAGATTTTGATAATTGCGTCAAATAAATTATGTAAGTCTGTAAAAACTCTCCCTTAATTGATTGCAACTGGTAGTTACCAGGTAGATTTTAGATGGACTGCTCGGTTAAACTTACTTGGGCAGTTATTTTATTGCGCTAGAAGTGGCTGATTCCATAAGTTGCAGTAGGATGGGTGAGTAACTTGAAAAATGTGAGTACCCTCATGGCTCTCGGTGGGGCCTCGTAACTCAGGCTGTTAGAGAGATGGCTGTACTTCCTAGTGCTGTCATTGGTTGAAATGCCACTGAGGTTTTTATAACTGGGTCAACAATATCTCCCTGGAGAGAGTGTAGGGGGATTGAATTATAGTTAGGAAGATGTGTTTAACGTAGGTCTCACTCTCGCCCCATGTCTCTTTTTCATCGATCGCAGTATGCTCCAATGAGAGGACTAAGTCATTCTGACTGTACATCACTCTCCGGGTCGTTATAGGCTTGGCGACAAAACAAGACTAGTTCATCTACCATAAAACCCAACGAGATTGCACGCAACAAGTCACCGCTGTTGAGCAGATACGCCGGCTAACACCCTCGCGCTTTCACCACCCATGTCGAAACGGCCGCCGAAACGTGACCGCAGTGCTCACTACCACCTCGTGGAGATAAATAAAGAGAGAGCTAGATGCCAGCTGGGGATGATCGCCACGTGTGGCAACGGTCTGCAGTAGTCTGCTATGCCATGGCAACCAATAGAAACGCATGCAAGACCTTAATACACATAAAAGCGTGGTTGCGGATAATAGCCACCCGCCCTGTATCCTTACATTGAGACAACGGGTACTGATGGGAAATATGTAAAAAACAAAGAGCCAAGCGAGCGATGTTGACAGATAACGTGAGAAGAGTGCAAGGAAGCGGGGGGAGGAGACGATAACAGAAGACTGGGCACATGAGTGAATTCAGTCGGTCCTTCCTGGCAATGCGCTCGGCTCCGCTGTTTGCATGTGCGCGCGTGGTAGTGGTGGTGGCTTCCGGCAATTGTTTTCCCCAATACACAAGGCGTGGTTGGTAACACAGAACAATTCACTTACTTTCTTGTACTTGTACTTACAATTCACCCATAATCGCTAGATACATTCTGATGTACAGTACTCTCTCGCTACTCGGCATTGAGTAAGGTGGTTATACTGATTATCGTGCAGTATATTCTGAAGTCATTTCAGTCACGACAGTATACCGGATTTTTAACGAGTTTCTAACGAATGTACTGTAAAAAGTGGCTATTTAAATAGCATGCGTTTTCATCATTGATATTGACTGCCTTTATAAATTCAAATATATTTTATGGAAAGCATGCACAAAAAAATTCTCTCTTGTACTCATTGGGTAGCCACGTACGCTGTCTTTGGATTTTATACTTAGATGAAGGCTATCTTTAGATTTTAAAAACTTTCTTATTATGAGCTTTTTACGATTGTGAGGTATTCATTCATAATACATTGTATCCGTAAATTTATTAGTGCTGTCTATAATTTATACAGTATGATCCACAAATATTGCAACAATTTATGAGAACTATGTGACTTCTGCCTCAAACCGTCGCCCCAAAAGGTACTTTTCTTTAAACAGGATGTACACAGCGCGCAGTTTTAAAACCTTGAATTCTTCGGCAATTTAGAAAAGTTTTTAAAACCGTAGGTAACCCTCTCTTGAAATATAAAATTCAAAGAGGGCGTAAGTTCCAACCAAACGAGTACAAGAAATAATTGATTCGTTGATGTTTTCCAAAAAATATACGTGAATTCATAAAGGTAGTCAAACTTAATGATAAAAATACATACTACTGAAGAAGCCATTCCTTAGAGTACATATGTTTTTTAAGCTGTCAGCAAGAAGCCCCTTAAACAGCTGGCGTCCTATTGGGACTGAAATGACTTCAGAATGGACTTCGTGATAATAAGTATTACATACTCACTCGACGCCAATTAGCGGGAGAGTATCCATGTTTCGCATACGTCGGCATGTTATACGAATTTCAGGCCGTACTGTACACTTCAAATGAGTAAACGCATGTGCAAGTACAACAAAACGAAAATAATAGGGGCATTCTGTTCAAATACTGCAAACACGTGATGTTTAATGTAATCAGTGACACCGGTGGTTTTGTAGTCTTTGCGTAGACCAAGTGGCATGTCCTGGAAACCAAAAAAGATAGGTTGTCGTTAAAGTTACGATGGAAATGGGTAGTTCGTGCGACCACTGCGCGCATACAACTATCCGCGAATTTGACAAGTCTGCGCAAAAAATCATACGAACTTGTCATACCACTTTTTAGCATGCATCCAGCAGATGGGTTGACGTTATGTAATCGTTTGAACCGCCGAAATATGTAGCACTCGACAGATTGTCCCTAATATGACCAGGAAAACATTTAATGAAGACTGAGATAACATACTGCCGAAAAATCACGAAAAAGATTAGGGTGTCCCCAGACAATATTTTGAATTGAAAAGCACAGAAAGTATAGTATAAAATTGGGTGGATAACAGAGAGACGAACACAACTTAAAATGTGTTGCATGGGAAGCCAGCAAAAGAAATAAAATTTGCCCTAATCACTGCAGCGCATTATTTTGCACGAATTAAACACATGCGAGAGGGAGGATTCTAAGAGAGATAGGCAGAGACGCTTGTAATATGTGGGGGGGGGAAGGGGGAGAGAATATAGCGAGCAAAGTCCGAAAACGATCGCCGCAGTACTTTAAAAGTAATTTGCATGCAGTCTTTGCAACGAGACTGTCAGACTGATGGTGTCTCTAGTGGCTCTACTTTCATCCAACGAGATGACATTTCCCCAAACTGCTCCAATGTCATGCGCATGAGTGGCAAAAGCGGTCGTTCAGTCAAGTATTGAGGTAGGCAGTCCTGTTTGCCATAGACTGTACATACAATTAAGCGATCAGCAAATGAAACACGGCAAATAAAGGGTATGAAGTTGGGGAAACAAAAAGTTAAGTTGTTGATTCAAATCAGACTTCTGGTTGATTGAACGGCCTGTTGTCCAGAAAAAGGTGCAAATCTCCAGCCTCCCTTTTAAACAGTTTGTCTAACGGGCAAAAGAGAGAGAAATGCTTCCTGCATGCGCAAGTAGAGCCTTGGAAAAGCAATAGCAATTGTCATTGACCGAACACAACAGCAGAGGACAGTGCCCGATATCAGTTGGTTGATGGATACTAACCTCACTCCCTATGTCCATTCCGAGGCCCCAGCCACCACCAGACAACATACATACACGAATTGAGGCGAAAGTTCACAATCAAGGTTTCTGCAAGAGTAGAAAAGAAGGCCGTTCGATCGCCGAACCCATTGCTTTATTCGATATATGGACCAGGCAGTGGCATATACGGCCTTGCGCAGTCGCTTCCGAGCTAGTATCACTGACGGTTGACAGTTTCTCAAACCGTAGAACTTTTGCTTGTTTTGGCTGCGTTTCTGTCTCTAACTATGGAATCCTGTGCGAATTCGAAAGCTCGGATAAATAAAGAAATGGTTCCGACGGTCGAACCGTCTTCCTCTTACACGACCGTTTGATCATCGATTCTGACGACTCTCACGGACGCCAACATACGCGTGGATTACTTTTAAACGATAGTAGTAGTTGCATCTACCAAACTCTCTTTCTTCACTCACTCGTCTAAGGTGTCAGAGCAGAGTCAATAAGTTTAAAAAAGCGTATACAGCAAGATTTATTGATTCCGGCAAATTACGCGACGACTCAGCAACTAAAATCTGAATTTACATGGCATAGGTGACGAATGGAAGCAAACAACAGTTTGAGTTTGCACAGAATGTCAATTAAATACAAAGCAGGCGACAAGAGCCGCCAGATCTGATTCCGATTCCATTTCATTCCTGACTCAGTGCCGTAGAGGTCACGTGACTCTGCACCTACGCGTGCCATCTACGCTCCTCCTCCCCCTATTTCTGACCTTTGTTTATTTATTAATTTGTGCCGGAAGTGTGAAGTGAACAATAGGTTCCGATACGTTTGAGAATTGAAAGGATTACTACCATGAAGGTGTTATAGTAGGTATAACCGCAGGCAGCACTTTACTGGCTATATGTACAACTAATTCCATGCTTTAAAGCGATAGAAACCGACAAAAGAATGAAAGAGTATTTGTTGACAAAACAGGCCGTAGAGGTCAAAGCGTTCCAGAAATCAGACAAGATACCCTTTCGTAATGCCCCGTTATCACCAAGGCTATGCAGATTCGAATTAGGAGGGACGTCAGAATGCGTGGATGCAAAAATCAATGCAGTATTGATCAGTTTGAACATCATCCGAGACACGCCAATATGCCGCCTTTGCAGCCTCCAGCAGTTCAGTCGCTCGCAGTAACGTCACTATCTAAAATATAACAAACCTGTTCTGGTTGCGTCTCTGTCTCTAAAGTAATATTGTGCTTTATCTAGATGCTCCTATAAATTTCAATGCGTCTTGTAGAATGTACATACATAAAAATAGGCTGTTTATACAGATTCGATAGCCAATCACTCTCCGTCAAATTTAAAAGTCAAAGGCTACGCTTGCTTCTAAAAGGTTTCTATTGATGGGCTTTTAAGGCCTTTTTTATATTCAAGTAGCATCGTACTTGCACCCTTTTTAATACACCCGTGAAGCATCCAAATATAGGCCTTATCAATGGCACGCACAGAACTCTATACGAAGTTTTTTTAATGTCAAAGAGAAATGTATGATTGATTGTGATTTTACTGAAAGAAAAACAAATTGTAGACTGGAAATCCTAGAGGCAAATGTACTGAAATTTCGCTTTTTTGGGAATTGTAAAATATTTTAAATGCCTACGTGTAAAAGTGATGATGAGTATGGATTTACTTACTACGAAACGGGTACAAGAGACAAAATATGTTTGCCTGCATCTTCTATAAATATATTTAAATTGCTAGGGGAATCAAAAATCTGCATTGAATAATCAGGGCGGACTTGAAACTGTTAACGTAGCTGTTGCGCTGGTATGGCATGTCTTAAAGGGACAGTACTATGTGATGCTTTAAGCCTGGGTACACTCGGGATCGGCTTTGAGCCTGAAGGTTGATGCCTTCTACGAAATATATTTGTAGAAATTTCAACTCGCCATCAGGAGGAGGTAGTAACGATCCAATCCGGTGGCAAACTTGGCCTTCTACCTTAAATGTAGGCATAAATCTAACCTCACGAACAACGTTGGCACCAAAGGAGGTCATTTGAAACGCACCGTTGAATTTCCTAATATTCGAACGAAAATTTTTCGAGTCGTCGGTGCTACCAGCAAGCAATTTTGAAGTATTTCTGGTGGTGGGGGAAAATTATTCAGTAGAACATTGCTGTTGGAACAGCACATGCCGATTGTCTCACCAGTCCATTTTTTCGCCTGACAATGTCCGCAAACTTCTACCATCTTCCCAATGGAAACATTTACATCGTCCGCATAACCAAGGTTTGGGTTTTAATTGAGGGAGGCTTTGCTCCACACTTGAGCATTAATGGAAGCAACCAACGGGCCAGAGTCGCTAAACCGCATGCGAATTGGTTGCGAACTGGAGTTTCCAGCGTCGGTTGGGCGTTGATCCGCTCTCTGTGATGCTTGCATAGTCAGACGTGCACTTCTACGTCAGGGTAATTCGCTTTTTCGACGTTGCGAATATCTTAACCGACCTAGCTCTCTCCTTCGCAGGGTTTGGTCCTCGGTTTCTTGAGAGAGGAAAGTTTGATGGCGAATCGCGTCTTCTTTTCAGCATTTGATCTTCGGTTTCTAGGGAGCGTCGATATCGGTGACGTATGGCATTAGTCTCCAGGCAAAGTTGTCTGTCCGCTTGTGTTTCCTGCGAACGTCTATTAACATCGGAAAGTCTCTTCTGTTCCCTCGTCCGAACTTGTGTTCTCGCGGCTGCTTTAATTCCTTTTCAACCTAATGAGGTAGAACCTACAAATAGGTAATTATTGTGAACAAAATAACATAAGGTACAAAAGAAGTAAGTTTACAACGTCACGTTCAGTCACCGGCCCATCATCATTTGTCGAGTTGTTTGTGCTCAGAACATGTCTGACGGCATCACTGTTGTCCATAATGATAGTTTTTAAGGGTAAGATTGATAGTGAAGGGATTTATGTGGTAGGCCATTCAACCTAATCTAAGACCTAGCCGCAAGCTAGTCTGATTGGGCCACTGGGGGGGAGGGAAGCTGTGCCGCATAGCCGCATCGCTGCGGAGGGGGGGGGGGGGGGTTTCAACCGGCCGCGACAACCTACGCGTAAGTAAAGGGGGAGGGTCCAAGTGATAGGAGGTCAAGGAGTGTACAGTCAACCCATGCAGTAGTAACAAAGAGGGGAAGAAGGAGAGAGAGGTGTAAAGGGATCAAGGGTATCAGATTCTAGTCATAATTGGGGACCAGCGAAATGGGAGTGGGGGGAGGGGGAGGCGTCCGACAATTAGTTAATGTCGTCCCGTGGTCATCGTCTCGAGTTTTGTTGGGAGGTGAGAGGACGCAAAGTGTCGACGTCTTGAGTCAGTGTCGGTAGCCTTTGGATGCTTGGTTTAGGTTCAGTGAGTTTGAAGCAGCTGTGCAAACACCGTTATAGTCCTCGCTACATGGGGGGGGGGGGGGTTGACGTTTCAAGCGGCCGGGACGGCCTGGACGCGACGACCCCTTCCCCACCCTCGCCCACCCCCCGTGGCGTATTCACATCCGCCGGTCACGTCGGGTGTCAATCGCGAGTCTGAAACAGCGGCCTGCAACCAACGATACAGGGGACAAACACAGATACAGTGACACCAGCATTGTTCCCTGTGTGATCGACGTATAGACTGGCGCGCGAAAGGCAGGGGCGCGTCGCGTGTGGCTTAAATACGGACAGGCGCGCATGCGCACGCGTGTGTTTGCCCAAGCTCCGTGATCGACTTACAAATAACTGCCATCCACCAATGATAATGGAGGTCCACACAGAGGCAGGCAAGACTTTTATTAAGTATACAGAATACAGGTGAAATAAAAAGGTGAAATAAATAGACGTGCATATTCATAAGCCGGCATTCTAGCATCTTGCTCCCACTCTAGCATATTGAAAGTAATAAAATTTAAATAGTAAGTGAAAGCCCACCCGTAAGTACCGGCCTTAACGAGATTTCTGTGTGCAGCGTGCATTACACAGACTGCATACGCGTTTTGTCTGTCGCTTAGGCCAATAGTGACGTTAGTGGATGTGATACGGACTCTCATTTCGCCTTGTCCAGCACAACACCCGGTCTCGTTCACTGTGTAGAAAACTGGCGGATTTCAGGCGACCTCAAAGCCCAAACCGCTTCTTAACAAGTAGGTTCATAAAGCTGGGCATGACAGAGGCTGGTTGGTGTCGCTTCTTGCAGAGCTCTCGCTTGACAGCCAGATTCACTATAACTGTCTGTACTTTTCAGCTCGGCACATAAAAATTGACGGTGTCAAAGATCACTCGCCAATTGAAACGTTTGAATGCATGCATGCCTCATTCAGTGAGTGCCTTTTCTTCATACAACGTCACCGATAAATCGTTTTTTAACTGCATATCTCATTAACTTTCACGCTAATCAAGCAGCTCATTCACGGAGAGATGACAGAGATAAGTTGACTGAAAAAACTAGGAGAGGATTGAGACGGCGTACTTTAGAACCCTCTGAACAGCTGCTTCAGCATCCGCGTCTCGGTCCGAGCATAGACCGCGGCACATGCACCTACATATTATACGTGGTCGACGGAGAAGGTCAAACCAACAGGGTAAGTACATCGAAAAATTGAGATAAGATAAGTGCTTTCCCAGCCCACAGTTTGTCGTAGTAAACGCAAAGTAATCTGACAACCACTTCGCAGTACATTAGCTGTATCCTCTGATGAAAAAAACTGAAAAGACAGCCAATAATAACCACGTGGTAGAATCACCAACAAAAACTCATCAGATCCACTTCTGGTCATGTCCGGGGAAAACAACAACCAAACGTGAACATCGCGAAATAAAAGAGGGAAGGTCATCCAGAGAAAAGGAGAGTGACCACAGTGAGTGGACATACCCGCAGCGCCTCGATGTCCGCCATGGCAGTATTCACAACATCGCGACAGGCCCTGACATCCTTGCTCAGGCCCACAAACTCCTCCCGCAGAGTCGCGAGTTCGCGCCTGTCGAAGAGGCCCTCACAGTGATTGTAGAGAAGAACCATGGCCGCGGCCACGTTGTGCAGCGACACTGCGGGGGCCGCCACGGCGCCAGGAATACTGATTTGCGAGGGGCTCTGACAGGCAGCAGCAGCAGCAGCAGCACCACTACCACCACCAGTACCAATCGAGAGGGGAGGCATCCTGCCAGACTGCGAGGAAGCTGAGGAATTGAGGGGCGGAAGGGAGGAGGACGGCGGCGGCGGCTGTTGCTGCTGCTGAGCGAAACCACCGGACAACACCTCGAGGATTGTAGACAGGTCAGGGTTGTCAATGGAAACACCGCTGCGATGGCTGCTACCCTCTGTAGTGGGATCAATGGCGGCGCCGGCGGCGGCAGCGGCGGAGGCCTGGTGGATACTGCCGGGCGGTACGCCAGCAGAAGAAAGTGACCCAGCCTGACTCCGCTTGCCCTGCACCGGAATATCCTAGGGTAAATACCAACGCAGAAAAAATCAGTATGCACCAATATGAAAACTCAAGGCTAATGATCAGGAAATGGTGGCGCAAAATGCCTGTAACTGTTGTAACGGTGACAACCTATGGTGTCACCGACTACTTACGCCCTTTGGATCCCAAATTAGTTACACAATAAGAAGGGCGTAAACGCGGAGGAGAGTTTACTGTGTATAAAACGCGGAGTTGCCATCTCGGGTGGCAATTTTGCCGCTGGCGTTGCCTAGGGATGAATGTCCCGTGTTGCAACCCATAGTCCGAGATGTGACAATTGCTTATATGTGATTGTCAAGCGCATTTGCTTGTGCCATGATTGGGCACGTTGGAATAAGGTTACAGACTACGTGGCGCACATAAGTGGCCCTGGAGGAACTGCGACTAGTTGAGCACGCATGCGGGTTCACGGGCGTAAGCGATCCGGTCCAGCGGTTTAAGGTCATCGCGTGGGGACAGTCACAGTGAAGACACAAGACAGTCAAAGGCAGTCCACATTGACGATGAAATCGTTGTCGGCAGTCGGCCACAGGCAGTCTGCAAGGCTATGCTGGCAATCGGTTAGGCTAGGCCCATAACAGTAACGATTAGCTGAAGGATTGCGCATTGATTGTCTATTAAACCTGCTGAGCAGCCGGTCTATTGCATCAGATATGGCCGACGGATTGGAAGAGAGATGAGTAAAGTGGCTCAAATGTGAAAACCGTAAGACTGTCGATGGAAACTTTGCAACTCAGAACCTTAGAGCATTGGTTGTACATGAGCATGTCGCGGGTTCGAATCCCCTCAAGGCTACGAAAATATTCATAATCTAAACTGCCGAATATTAAAATCAACGTCTTTGACATAGTCTTAATTAAGGGGAGACCGGACAAAAACCACAGCCACAACTAGGGAGCTTTTAATACTCATACAATGAACAGTAAATTATTCAAATGTGAGCAGACAGCTGGATCTCGAGAGATTAATTGGGCGGTGCCAATGGCTAACAATGCATTCTCCCTTAGCCCTACGAACGCAAGCCGCAAGCTGGATTTTAACTGCCCTACCAAAGGCAAAAAAAATCAAATCGTCCGTCACCAAACATAAGATATAAGCAATTCTACAATCTGAAGGAGAGAAAAAGAACAGCGGAGCTAACCATGACACTGCAGAGAGGTGAATGTGGAAATGAGCAGAAGGTATTACCTGATGGCTGGGGTAGGCGTGAGGGTCAGTGTAATCGTTGCCAAGGTGACGATTCTTTTTGCCACGCGGGTCGGTGACGAGGCTGAGTGCTGAGGGCATCGAGGGCGATCCAGGTCTACAATGGGATAAGGTATTGAAAAGAATCAAGCTGAGCTTACGCGCAGAAACTCTTTACATGACGTATGTGTCGAAATAAAATAGCACAAACACCGGTCGTGCCTGTTGAGTTGAAACACTCTGTTAATAAATGGATCTTTCGTAAGCATAGACATGACGGGTGAGAGGGAGGTAGATGGTAAATTGCTCCACAAGTTTCACTCAGATATCGGTGGGAACACCCACAGTCTCCAAACCGCAATGAGATGTAAAACTGGTCGTCATGTCACAGGAGACGTGGCAAGCGTCAGCAGTGTCGAATATAAAGACATTGCACGAACTAACTGATGTTTGAAGCATAGTGTTCCCGGTGAGAACTTGAAGATAGTAAACAATGCAAAATTTAATGGAACCATAAATTTCATGAGAGATCTTCAGTTGCATCCACTCATTGCGTTGAAGGATCACGAATGGGAAAAATACGAAATCGAATTTGTCCAGAAAGGTCAAAGGTCCTAGTCACATACGGAAGGAAAGTTAAAACAAAGTGGAAGGCGAGTTGCGGGAAAAAGGGGCAAGGGAATGTGCAAATCTGGGGGCCTGTAGTAACCAAGGCAAGGCTAGGTTAACCACATGCTCCAACTGTTTGCATAGGTCAGGTTTAGAGCGTCTAATATAAGCTGCCTCCAGGTAGCGCAAGACTTGAGATGTTCGTGCTTGAACAAGAACTCGGAATGAAGTTATAGGGTCTTCCGAATGACCCGTGTCTAGCACGTGTTCAGTAATAGAGGAACGAGGGGAACGGTTTTCCTGCTTGAATAACCAATTAGGCAGATGTTCCTTGGCCCTGGCTGCCAATTGCCTTTGCGTACGCCCTATGTACTTGTATCCGCAAGTGCATGTAAATTCATAAACGCAGTTAGAGGTGGCGTGCAAAGGTAAGGCATTCTTAACACAAGGAATTGGCAGGGCTTCGTTGGAGAGCGAAATATGAGTTCAGTGGCGTAATAGGTTCGTTCTATGGTCTTCAGCAGGCGCCTCTTGATAGTTTTTAAGACGTTATCTCCCTTAAAGGGCAAGGATACAAATACTGGCTTCTTAGAAGCTAAATTTTCACTCATGTTCGGTCATATAGGTTTACTGTATTTGTCTTTAAACTAAGGTGGATATCCATGCTTCAGTAAAGTAGCTTTGAGACAACCTAATTCTACGTCCAAAGTATCCACAGAACAGATTTTTCTAGTCCTCTGGAAAAGGTTACAAACCAAGTTACGTTTCCATTGAATGGGAACCAAACTAAGATAATGTAAGCACTGTTCTTTCCAGGTATTCTTGTGGAAGACCCTCCGTGAAATGGAGCCATCTGTCAGTCTGGACAAGTGGACGTCGAGGAAAGAAAGTTGGTTATCTTGTTGTAGTTCCATAGTAAATTTAATCTTCGGATGTAGCTTGTTCATAATGGACAATAATTCCTCAGCTTCTCCACAATCGTAAAAACATGGTCTGCATACCGTCTGTAGTGTTTGGTGGTTCAATTCTACGAATACTTTCCCTTCCAAATGGCCCATAAATATGTCTGCAAAGGTTGGTCCAAATGGACTTCCTATTGCGACTCCATCAATTTGTCTAGGACAAGGACCTATGACCTTTCTTTACAAATTCAATTTCAATTTTTTTCCATTCATGATCCCTCAACGCAATGAGTTGATGCAACTGCAGAGTTCTCACGAAATTTATGGTTCCATTAAATTTTGCATTATTTACTATCTTCAACTTACTTATGTGTTGGTTAGACCCGCATTCCTCTTGTCAAACACAGACACTTCAAACTGTTCGATTGACCCAATTTTGAAAAATTCGCGACCTCAGTCGCAGTCGGACCCACGTAGCAGGGACGGCTTTTTCCTGCCTGGCAGTCAGCTTACTGTGTCCATATTGGTGGATTCCTAATGTGCAATAAAGCTGGACAAACAAACCGACCCAAGTGTAAGCAAATTCACGGTGCCCGGTGAGTCTCGTAGCTCAATGATAGAGCGTAAGTTGCGCAAAAGCCTTCCCTGCTGTGTGGGTTCGACTCCTGCCAAGGCCGCGAATATTTCACAAGTAAATCAATCGAATTATTGAAATCTGCCAAACTCCAAACTTCAAAGGGTTTACAAAAGCCCACATTCAGGTTTCGTTAGCGCGAAACTTAAACGATCTCCTTAAGAGCTTTTCGGAGTTTAAGAAATTGGGGACAGTAGGTAGAGCCTCTCAGAATGCATGATAAACATACTGTTTTTGACCTACCCAGGCATGATTGCCCTAGTGTTAACCGCGGAGGGACTCTTGTTCAGTTTGTTTGAGAGGGAACCCGAAGACTGCAGAAGGTCATCACCTGCATCAAGACAAAGAGCGGAACAGACATGTAGTAGGGTAGCATTAAGGGCTTTCTGTAAGGAAAGTGGATGAAGGAATAGCCGATCAACCGCTTCTGACACTTCCACCAGCGTAAATGTGTAGAGTTCAGGCTCGGTATAGGCAGGCATGATTAAAAAGATAGAAGCTAAAGGTTTATATCAGGTGGATGCTGCAGAGTATCGATTTCTTTCAGGCGTCTTGAAAGCAAGGGAGGTTAAAAGGGGACGTGTAGGCTACGGATTAATAATTGAAGTACATAGAAGTAGCATAAGCCCCTAATGCACGCCGTCGGTTCAACAAATTAAGTAAGACGGTGTTAGTTTACGATCCTGAATAAAAAGGACTACCACGTGAATATGCACTTAACTGGACTGTGTGTATAGGCCAGCCGACAGGTAACAATGGCAAACAGTGAAAACCGAATCCCCAGACGGCATATCAAAGGGATCAGAAACACTTAATAGGGAGGTAACAAGACCAAAACGGGCGGCAACATACGACCCTTGTATATGTCGGCATTGCGCCCACCATAACGCACTATGAAGCACTCTTTGTCGGAATTTTTGGGTGGGCTTAGCGTTGGAGATGAATGCCAGTCGGGTAGAGATTATTTGCATATGAAAATGACTATAATTGGGAAGAATTGCACAGCCATGGCCCTACGCCCACGCCCAAACCTTGTAGGTTGCCAGTGCTAAGTGGTTGTCAAAAAAGCGACTGCTTCCACCTTATATGCATCAAATCCGACTTTACACATTGCCGCTGGCATTCAAGTGACACACTAACTACCGGCACACAGGTACGGCCAGCAGTCCAAACAGTTACTGAGATGTGACCCTTGTGCCTAACATTGTTTAGTGGAGAGGGGAAACCGAGTGGCAGTGAGTTGCGGGAACGTTGGGGCGCAAAGGGCATCAGAATGCTCCGGCAGGTGCTGGAGCGTTAACAGTTGCGAGAAACTGTGCGACATGATGGTGGCCAGCGCAGATAGCGCGCCAGGTCTACAGAGATCAGGACAACAGTTAAAGTTGCAACTTCCGACGGCAATACAGGGGTACGGGCGTCTTTTTTCGGGTTACTTTACACACTAAAGAGACTGTGAGAGAAGAGGGAGTATGCAAATGATACTCGGCAAAGGAAACGACGTATATGACAGCATTTCTAAAAGTCTCACGCTGTTGCCAGCACCGAGATCACTTGTAATTAGATAAAGTTGAGTGTATTTGCAGACTTTTCTTCATAGCTTCCTAACAGAATATGTTTAAATAACATAGGACTTTTAAGAATGACGAAGAGACAGGGAGAACGAGGAGGAGGAGGGACACAAAGGAGGCGAAGATTATACTTGTGTTATGTCAGTTAATGCGACGGGAAGGGGGAGTATGAAGGGGAGTGGGAGGTACTCCTTTCCAGTCTCCCTTTGACATGCCTAGACCTATCACACCTATCACCTACTCTTATAAGATAAAAGCGAAACAGTTGACAGCCTCGTTAATGGGATGTCTTTTACGTACGTCCAAAGCCCAAAGGAATTAGTTAGGCTGACGACGAAATGCATAGTGCGGGTCGGACAGACGTGCGATAAAAAGTTAATACATAGTACAATTGACAACAATAATTTGTGATATGGAAGTTAAACTAAGTAAGTCAGCCGAACGAAACGAAGAAGAATCGTTAGGGTATATTAGAGCCATAAGCTGAGCTCTTGTTACCAATGTGAGGATATTGAAAGCCCTCGTGGCAAGACACCACTCGATAATGGACAAGAGCAAGAGTATCAAGCGAATAAATTGGAGACAGAATTCACTACGAACAGTGCAAAAGGAGAAAATACTTCCGTGCCATAGGCGCGATTTAAAAGCCCTCCCTTTGAGGACAAAATACGGCCAGTGAGTGAACCTCACAAATAATTAACATTGGTAGGTTTCGCAAGAGTAACTTTGGAGATAGGGAGGGGGGGGGGGGGCAAGGGGCAAACAGATGATGAAAACTGTCGACGTTTGACCTTACAAAGGTGACTGACGTCTAGCTGTGTGTCACTGTGAAAACGAACAACGTGCAACAAGGTGCACAAACAAGGCTTGGAAATCGAAGGCGATGAAATTAGGAACGCGCCGAAATAAATCCTGTAAACACGTCCCTTGATGTGGACAAGGTCGTTCTGGGATTGAGAAGGCAGGAGAGGACGCAGCATGCAAACAGAAGATGCGGGTGAAATACCGACTCCAGCGAATCAAAATTAAGATTAAGCAAGAAGCATACTAGTTGTGGCCTGCTGTGCAAGTACGCGCATTGTCACATTCCTGTAAATCGTCCACTATGAAAAAATAAGCCACTACCGAGAAAGATAGGGAGGACTGAAATAGTTATTTCTGGCATTCGATATACGTTCACTAGATACACTTGCTGAACTCTTGGTACACAACTTCCTCTTTTATATAAGACAGACATTCAGCACAGCTTATTGGCTGACTGTGAAGCCAAGTGGTCAGAACGAAATTTGATTCCATAACAAAAAAAACATTCCTCGGTCGATTTGATTGTGTGACCTTTAACTGGAAAAGAAGGTTACGTATATTACAGGTGTGGAGCCTTGCCTTTCGTTCTTATACCTTTTCGATGCCTACCCCTAATGACTAATCAAATGTGGGCAAGAATGTGATCAAAAAGTATGCAATAAGGTGCCTCTGACTACACGTGTGGATTTGATCGCAGTCAGTTGGCGAACGACAAGTAAGATCGTCTAGAACTGGCAACCTTTGAATGTAACAAGTCCCGAAGAGCAAACAAAAACGACGCTACACATTTTACAGACTAGAACTGAATATGGGGTTTTAACCAACCGAGAACCGAGTTGCCTGCAATGTTTTCTTCACTGAGAGAGCGTGGAATTGGTACAGCACGACCTGATCGTCGAAAGGGTCGTCCCAAAAACCTGTGCAGGAAATAAAAGAAGAATGAGAGCTGTGTGTACGGGGACGGACGCTTTGGGGTTTGAAAAACAGCATGCTCTCAGAGGCAATTATAAGGATAGGGTGAAAAATTCACTCACGACTTTACCTGAAAGGGTTTTTCATGGAAGTACGAGGTTTCTTGGCCGATTTTCCAGGCGTGCCTTCGGCCGCGTCAGGACCCAATTGCTCGAAGAGGGGCAACTGCTGCGGCCCAACGTCGGTCAGGAGGGGATGGGGTTGATGAGGGGTGTAGTGGGGATGATAGTGGGAGTCCACTCCACCACTGGAAGCACCACTTGCCATTGCGTTCGCTGTCGCCAGAAGAGCAGCCGCGGAATTGGAGGGCGAGACGGGGGCGGGCTTGATGCGCGTGGCTCTTGCTGAGTTGGTCGCATCCACCGGCGCATACGGTGGCCCTGCACCCCTGCAGGCCGCCCACGCTGCCGTGATCGCCTCGGCTTCCGACGAAATGACGTGACCGGACGCTGTGCTAGGCAGGGTCCGAGCCCTGGCGGTTGTAGCAACAACGCCTTCAGCATTCATACCCGATTTTCGTGGAGCCGGCAGGGTAGCGAAACTGCGCGACGGGGACATGCCCGGCGCGGAGCGGGGAACAGGGCTACTGGTGCCGGTGCTTGAAACGCTGACATCAAGAGGGTTCGAAGGATTCGCGGCCGGCGGTGATGGAGAACGTGTCTTACGTGCTGAAGGCGAAAAAGGGGTAGGAATTTAATTTAGGGTCCCCTACAGAACGCGAAAACTTCACCCTGCTGCAATAGGGGACACGTATCAATAAGGGCTAAATGGGTGGGGCATATCAGGAGAAGAAAATGATTTAAAAAGAAGGGCGCATAAAAGTATAAAATTACAGGAATAGTTATTCAAAAGATCAAATATTTGCACGCGATAATCAAAATTAGAAATAAAAAGAACAGGAAAGAAAAAGACTGAATAGTGCCCAATTAGACACTATCGGTGACTCTATATCAACTCTACATCAGAGAGGATATATAGCTGGTATAGAGATAGCTCCTAAGCCACAGACGTCGACTATATCAACTCCATATTGACTCTATAAACTGTGGTAGATCATTTTATTCAAATGTCATATAAAACGAGAGTTAAGGCAAAAAATCGCTCTTATCATCCGCAGGCTGAACATTAACCAATGCAATCTGATGACCAGCGAGCAAATGGGTGGAGGATTGGGAAATGAGGTATTACATTGAGAACAGAAAGAAGGCACCAGAAAGACGGACAATAGAGGCGAACTGTCAAGCACTTTTACAGAAACACACTCTAACAGAAGGGTCTGCGATATGCAACGGTAAAGGAGCAAGTGCTCTTGAACCCTCCATGCAATGGAGATTCTGGGACAAAAAAGATCAGTACTTACTCGGAGGGCAACCGGTGCTGTCTCAGGAGGTTAAGGCTGATCAAAAGATAAAAGTGATGGGAACGAATACTGGGCCGATGAAGCGACGTTCTAACACCCAAAAAAATGTAGGCCGTCCGATCAAGTGTTGCAAGTATTGAGTCATGGCAAAGGCTGCAAGGCCTACCATTTATAAGTGTCTTCCAGAAAGAGTACACTATTAACGCCCCCGGCTACATTCGAACGGAGATTCGGAAAAAGATGAGACAGAGTACGTGTAGGGAAAAAGGGGAGTGAGAGACTGTGATAGGGGAAAAGATTGTTGAACACCACTACCAACTGGCAAAAAGGGCAGATTTTTTGGCTGAAAAAAAAAACAACTTAATGCAGAAAACGTGCATGCGCTACAAGCGCACAAACGATGCGTGCAAAGTACAGGCAGACATGGGAGGCACGATGAGGAGAATCCAGATGGTCCACCCAAGTACAATTTAAGTATAAGCTTTACATGTTGCGTGCAAATTTCTGGGCGGAAATCAACTCCTTCCTTACATGCAGACAAATTAACATACAAACAACTATCGCAGACGACATCTTCCCTTCCACTTGAAAACCTGCCAGTACCAGTTGACAAAGGGCAGAAAACGGCAGTAGGTTTTTATCGTCTCTTTGTCCTAACTTTGGAAAAAAACTGAAAAAATGTTTCGTATGAACTGAAAAATGTGAGCATTCAGTTGTGGCATTCGATATTAAATCACTTTCTAAAGTGGGAATATTTTAAAGACGTGTTTCATTTGTTTAGAAACGCATTCGCGAAAGACTTTCGATACTCACACCCAGGTTTCTCGGTGACTGCGGTTCATGTGTAGGCGGGTCTAGGAATACGACCCAACCCTTCATTTTCAGAAAACAGAACATCCGCGAACCTACTACACAAGAAAACACTTTCCAGAAATTCCTTAATTTGAAAGTCGTTACAATCACAAATTAGAAAACCGAACCCCCTAATATATGCACTGACATTTTGAGCACGCATCAAGACTCACACTCCTGAAGACAACTGCGCTTCACGCAGAGAAATTTGCATCTGCTAATAAAATTATCATTTCTAATTACCTGTTAGCCCTTCGACATGTGATTCTATGAAGAAATCTGGTGATGCCATCCGGAAAGTTGAGCAAAATTTTTCTGTACATTGGGTCAAAAACATCCCGACATGTTAACTGGCTGTCATGCCCAATGCCCTCTAAACTAATGAAGGAAATAAGTTAGAGGATTACCTTGAGGGATGTTCCAAACTTAACTGAGCTTATGCTGTTTCATTTACGGGGATTATACACGTTCACAAAGTAGGTTTACTCCTTTGACACGCACACACACACATACACGGTTACACTCAGGAAATATCACATCCGGTAAGGATGACTTATATGGTCACCTAAACAGGACACAGGGTTAGGAACGCATGGACCACTTTAAGTAGGAGGCTTTATGGTAAATGTCACAAAGGGCGAATATTCCCGTATGAAAAGTCCTAACACTAACCCAAAAATAACACCTTAATATCAACACTAGCCTTATCCTAAGCTTAGGCCCTACGATTCACGCGAACCCAATTCATTACAAAATAACATAATTCTGACTATAACAGCAACACTGACCTTAATTTACACCTAAGGTCGCACCTTATCCTTAAGCGTAAACCCACTTTCCCTGGGACTAGGTGTAAAGCCTTCTGTAATGTGGGCGGTTCCTGTTCTAGTCTCCGACCTAGAGAGACCATGTAAGTAATCCTCTTTTTGGACACATTTTGATACTTTTACGCGGAAATGTCCCACGCTTAAGCCCCCACAACAATCACTTCCGTTCTAAACGACGCTCTGGTGGTTAGTGGTAAGTAAGCGGGTTCACATAAACTACCTTACATAATCTAATAACAAACCGAATTTTCCTGGAATTTGGCGCAAAACCACCTGTAATGTTGGCAGCTCCCGTTCTTGTTTCCCATTGAGACGGCCGCACAAGTCACCCTTAATTCGCATTCCTGCCAAACGATTTTGTTTCTAGTCTACGCCATAGTACTTCCATTCTCTTCCTTGTGTCTACTGTTCAATGACGGTTGTTCAATTGCAATCAGGATTTTTTGATGGTGTTTTTGGTTTGCGTTTCAGATTATCAGCTGCTGCAGATGCGCATGTGGTGTATGGGTTCAGTCAGCCTATGCCTGTACTGTGCAGCTGCGCATAGCAATAAATCGTCTTCGAAATAGCATACAAGAGCAGTCATATTCGACATTTCCTTTGGCCGTTTCACTTTGTGGGATCTGAGCTAGGTGCGACGGCAGGCTTAGAGAAAACTCCAGTCGCGCTAGCCACTTCCACTTCCTTACACCTCCGTTCTTCTTATCTTGGTTATGACACCAGGTCAAGGTGGGGCAGGGAGTGCGTGATAGAAGCGGCAAAAGTCTACTCTCATTATGATCTAATACACGCAAACGTCAACGTCAATATGCCACCATGCTTCAAAGCCCACGGTGGACCTCGTAGGATACGATAATCGAACAGTGTAATGCACTTTTCGGCAAATATGTACTCACACATACAAGGTATTACGTTTTATGTCTTTGTGGACGCAGGTTGCGTTGCATTAGAATAGGACTTCACATATATATATATATTCACCTTAGCGCCGATATCTGACCATACAACATAATTCGCACGTATCCAATTGGTACACTCGAGGAAGCGCTGTCTTAAATTTCTTGTAATTAAAACGTGGTGCACAGGCAATACTCTCGCTTTGTTTATTAAGTCACAGCTGTGAATTGCACACAAGCCCTAATTTCTAAATTCCTTCGTGTTATGCCTCAGATAATATATAGGATTTTGCATGAATGAAATGTGCCATAAAAGTCACATTACAAAATTTTTGTAATCTGATACTCGTTCCAGGAAAGACAGCTAGCAGCTTTCTTAGCCTCCACACAACGTTGGGCGTGTCCTTGTAAGTTCAAGAGGGTAAACGTTTGGCTCACCGATCGGTTTCGGTACTCATTCTTTCCGTTCTGCTTTGCTCTGGCTTACTCTCGAGCTCCACCAACAGCCACAAAGCTGCTAGTATTATAGGCAGATGAATATCGCCTATGTAAACCGGTAAGACAACGTGCCCATGGCTCAATGGTTAGAGCGTCGAACTTATGATCAACAGATCACGGGTGCGAGGGTCATGTGGTGCATCACCTGGGGTTGGGTATAGCTGGTTGGTCATGGATAATAAGCCATAAACAGTCATTCCAGTCTCCTTTATTTTTGTCGGAAATGTCCAGCCACCTAGACTAAGACTTGTTCTAGTGAGGAGTACGCCAAACTGTCATAAGAATGATAGCATCGAATCTGCACAGTTCGACCGTCCGTTTAGACTGTGTTCACCGTATGCTCCGAAGCCGGGACGGTGACTTGCACATGAATGGGTTTTAAGTGATGGCAGACTTGCGCAGCATCTACCGGCCCATGTACACAGGATCTATCACACACACCCCCGGTCTGAGTATTCTTTTTAGTCGACTGGTGAACAAAACAGACGCAGTGACTGGTGCGTGGTGATAGCTGTCCTCTAACGCACATCACGTGAATGAACGAAAATAAGTACATATTCATGCATAGTCATCAGAGCACCTTCCCCGCATGACACGCGTCAGTGGCCTCCGATTTTATCTTAAACTTACCGAAATGAGATCACCATTTTTCCTAGATCGAGTGCTCTGGTCCATTTTTCTAGACAGAAGAGCAGATTTGTCAAGCAGGACCGTCCTCTACGGAATCCATGCTGTTCATGAGAAAGAAGTCGATGACACTCTAAAAATTGCATCAACTCTATTTTGATAATCCGCTCCATGATTTTGCAACATATTGAAGTGAGGCTTATTGGCCTGTAGTTGTTTGCGGACGCCCGACTCCCACTTTTGTGCATGGGTGAGATCCACGCTGTCTTCCAGTCGGATGGCAGTTGGCCTGTGTTTAGGGAGGCCCGAAAGAGTAACTGCAGGGGTTCTGCCAACTCCACGGCTAGCTCTTTCAACAGCTTTGCAAGTATGCCGTCCGGTCCTGGCAACTTCGTGTCTTGGAGCTTAAGAAGTTCTTGCAGGACAGTAACTTCTGTAAGCACAACTGAGTCAATTGTTGGAATCTCCTCGGTACTAAAATTGGTAACGGTTAGCTCAACGCCTATCGTAAAAACCGACTGAAAGAACCCGGATAAATGCTCGGCCTTTGCTTTGTTCTCACAAATTTCGGCGCCTTTATCCGTTTTTAACAACGGGATGGGGTCTCTATTTCGGGTAGACCGCTTAATGTAGTTGTAGAAGACCTACGGATTTCCTACTGCACGGTTAATTAGGTCACTATCGAAACTTTGGCGGGTTTTTAGTACAAGACCCTTAACCCTATATCTCTGCCCTTTGTACTTGTTGTACGACTCGGTGATCTTCTCTCTCCGATACGTTCGAAACAGCTTTTCTTTACGGTAAACTTCCCTTTTCAGCGTGTTTATTAGCCAACGGGGCCTATTTGTGGTTTTCATTTTCGAGATGGGACAGAAACTGGTGATTAGCCCGTGTAGAACAGTCTTTAACACCGTCCAATCCTCGTGGACACAACCGGTGAATGCCTTCCTCCAGTCTACGCTGCGTACTTGGGTACTCGTTTGGTTAAAGTTTCCACGCCATATGTTGTGTCGAACGGTCGCGCTACGATCAGGTACAAAGAAGAGTGAGTACGCCTACTGTAGTACTAGGAGGTCGCTTTTGCCTAGAGGAGGTAAACAATTTACGACGTCTACACTGTCAGGCACTTTTGACAGTACAAGATGTAGGCATGTTGCCCTTCACGCTGCCTGGTCAGAAATAAGACGTGTTGTGATAGAAAGGCTATTTGTACCGTGCGTAGGAATCGGCGATCGAAACTTAATTCGGACCCTGTCGCAGAACTGAGGTTCCAGTCGATACGCGGAGCATTAAAGTCGCCTATAATCATGACATCGGACCGCATGGCAAATTCTTTAACTTCCTCAATCAGGCTACTGTCTGACTCTGGATCGTTCGACGGTGGTTGATAAACCGCAAAGATGTCAAGGGCTTGAGACCACGGCTTTCTGACGGTGAGCCAAAAGGCCTCTATATCGGATGCGAGCTGGTCAGTTTTGTTTGACACGTGCAGGCCATGTCTAACATAGGTGAGCACACCCGCACCCTGACCCCCGGCTCTATCTTTTCGGAACAGCTGAAAACCGGGGAGAGCAACTTCCTGATCGTCTATCTTTGTGGATAACCATGTTTCCGTTATACAGACCACATCTGGTGCCACTTGGTACATAGTTATCTTAAGCTCGTCTAATTTAGATAGGAGGCTTTGTGCATTGGTGTACATGCACTTTAGTTTCCCTTGTCGGCTTGTTCGGGTAGAAAACAGCCTGCTTAGCGCAACTCAACATGGATTTTTCGAGAAAAGATTTTGTGACACCTGCCAGCTCTCTTTCTTTGATTATGTGCTACAATCTAGAGACAGCGGTTTTGCCCTTTATACCATCTATTTCGATCTTACTAAGGTCTTTGATCGGGTCGATCATAACCTCCTCCTTCTGAAACTGAGCTCTTTCGGCATAGGTAACAATCTTCTGAACTTAATATCTTCCTATTTGGATGCTCACACACAAAGAGTTACAATTTCCAATGTTATTTCTAACCCAACGCATGTGAGGGCGGAGTTATACAGGGTAGTGTACTAGGGCCGCTCCTATTTTGCCTTTTTGTCAACGACGTTCCAGATTGTTTTCAGTATGGTAGACCCTTCATGTGCGCTGATGATTTAAAAGTCGCTTATCGATATTAACCGGCAGATCGCTACATCGTGCTCGAGCTGATAAAAAAGGATCTTCAGGCCTTCGCCCAGTGGTGTTGCACATGGCGCCTCACCCTTTCATGGCACAAATGTTCCGTTATGATTGTTGGCGACGATAACCAACCGGAATTAAGCATTGACGGTTACGAACTAAATGTACCAGGCGTTATCAAGGATTTGGGCATATCCTATTCTAATAGTCTCAATCTGTCAGAGCACTGTGCCCTGATAGTCTCGAAAGCACGCCTAACCACCGGATTTATCCTTAGAAATTTTAAGACCATAAAGGTTAGAGCTAGCCTTTATAATATGTACGTGAGACCTAGTCTTGAATACTGCTCGCCCCTATTCAGTCTTCTGCGCATTAGTGAACGGAAAAAAAATAAAATCGGTGCAGCACATCTTCACTAAAAGAGTTCTCACTACAGAAAACCGTAACTTAGCCTACCAAAAAAGGTGCGAACCTATAAAGCTGGATCCCCTGTGGCTTCGTAGATTACAGAAGGGGCTATTTTTACTGTTTAAACTTGTGAATGGCCAAACCTGTAATCCTCTCAGTACAATAAGGCAGCTCGAGCACTTTTGATGCGCCAGTCATCGAGATGTGTTTTTATTTCTTCCTATGGCACGTACAGTTAAATACCGGCAATTCTTTTCAGTAAACACTATATCAATCAAGAATAAGCTGCCCATAAGTATTAAAACCCAGCAAAGCTATCCTATGTTTAAGAGGGCTAGCACTAGGTTTGGACATTCAGGAAAACTTTCACGAATTTTGGGTGCTGACTCGGTGGAATCTATCTTTCACTCTGATGGCGTTCGTGGACTTTCAACCCTGCCAGGCCTCATGCTGAAGATAATGCCGCTAAAGCTGCGGCCCGCAATCAGCTAACCCTTCAGCTGACAGCGCGCAACTTTTGCCGGAAAACATTCAAGGAAGACTAAGAACACTGTGTTCTTGAGCAAACCCTCTCCGTCCCGAACTTATGTCCCTTAACGATATGCAACTTTTCTCCTGCTGAGGTGTCAACTCATATTACAACTGTACGTATATGCCATTTGCATCGTACCTTCGAAGCCAGGTTTTTTTTCACTGAAAACAAACTCCCTATTTTGCCCAGTATTGACAAAACACGAAATGGAAATAAAAACAACACTGGCTGCAAAAGAGGGAGTTTATTTTAGGTTTTCACCTCTCTTCGAGGTTTTGGAAGGCGCCCAAGAAGTGCTCTACCAACTCTTTAAAATTGCCTGTAAACTGACATTATCAACATATATATATATATATATATATATATATTCACTCAGGAATGTGCGAACACCGATCGAATAGGCTTCCGAACTAAACAAAGTTCGTGTGGTGGTCAGAGGTTCCCAACGGGTGACCGCCTGCCAGGCCGATTCCGGCCAAGTCATAATAGCAGTAAGTGGGGTATGACAGCATTTGGGGGTAACTTGATACAGAAATGTTTCGGGCTTATTAGCCTTCATCAGCCAAGCATAACCCTGAACACCAGCTGGTTGGACAACACAAACAAACGCACTCACAGACGGCGCTGTTGGTCTACCACTGGAGTCTATCAGATGGGTCATAAGCACTTCATCGAACCGCAGTGGATCCGACAAAGACAAGGGAGACCGGAATGGCCATTTCTGGCCGTCATCAGCCAGTCATACCCAATATCAGGGGTCGGAACCCCCGAGATTCGAACCCGGGACCTTTGGTCATTGTGTTTACCACACTACGTCGGCACCACGGGCTCGTTGCTTTATCGGTTGTGATCGGCGATATGATGGAACAAAGGTGCTCATCCGATCTATCTGGTAAGGGCACATACTTGTCCCGGAAGTGCCTTGAGGCTCGTACTTGATCGATATCAGGCTTGTCGCTTAGCGACCTAAGAATATGATGGAGTGGATCCGACAAAGACAAGGGAGACCGGAATGGCCATTTCTGGCTTGTTAGCCGTCATCAGCCAGTCATACCCAATCTCAGGGGTCGGAACCCCCGAGATTCGAACCCGGGCCCTTTGGTCATTGGGTTTACCACCCTACCTCAGCACCACGGGCTCGTTGACTGGCAGCCCTAGTACACTACCCTGTATAACTCCGCCCTCACATGCGTTGGGTTAGAGATAATATTGGAAATTTTAACTCTGTGTGTGAGCATCCAAATAGGAAGATATTAAGTTCAGAAGATTGTTACCTATGCCGAAAGAGCTGTTTCAGAAGGAGGAGGTTATGATCGACCCGATCAAAGACCTTAGTAAGGTTATCAGCACACGGCGCTAGAACCGTTTTGAAGAAAGCCTAATGTCACCTATATTTTGCGACATATTTAAGGACATTTATCCACAGTGTCGACAACTGCATTCTCAGACCATTATGGATTTTTTGTGATTTCCGGTGCCGAATTTTATGCTTGGTGAATGGAGGAGGTTTTTGCTGAGAATTTTTGAATGCTAGTTTCAAAATATCATTTCTCTCTCTCTCGCTCTCTCTCTGTCTCGGTCTTGCCATCTATCGGGCAGAAATTTCCGGCCATGGAGATCAAAACGCTTATCTCTGTCCGAAGCGAATTTAGTTAGATCCATATCCCATCTCTTTCACCGTTGGCAGCGCACGCTTCAGTTATGTGAAGCAGCTGAACATCATCTAGATGCCAGCAGGAATGCAAACGTTCCGATTGACAGTAAACTTCAGATGACTTGGCGTACACTGCTGATAAGTGCACTTTTATGGTTTACATGTGAAGGCTCCTGCACGATCAGTTCGTGCTAAGCGTAAATAATGGGGTAAAGAGTGACTAAAGACAGTGCTGGCAAAACCACTGACAGCGGAGTATTGGTTGCTTGCAAGTCTGGCGAATATTAATATGCGGAACAAGGTGTGACAACACGGTAGTTTTTGAATGTTTGTTAGTGGTCAACAAGAAAAGAAACCGACAAGGAAAAAAGCCAAAAAGACCATTCTTTGACTGTCTATTTAAACCAATTGCATAAACTGAGTGTCAATGTTCTTCAATGATATTTGCTATACGTAGTCCGTTGTGTCGTTGGACAGCCACCTACTCCTTGAATAAAAATTAATTGATAAAATATAATATAGTACTGTGAAAGTCGGTACAGTTACCTATTTGGTGTGCGTTTTAAAAGGCGTCAGGATCCCAATTGTTATAATGTTTTGTTCATTCCTTAAAATAGGCTAACATTTCGGCTCTAAGGCATGAAGGTTCAATCAAAATTTCATACATGTAGTAAAAACATCACCTATTTGTCTTTCCATATATTTAAATGCCGAAAGATTCGGGGTCCAGATCTGTTACCGCGTTCGTCATCTCCCAAAGGTAAGAGAGAAGAAAAGGGGGCGGGTTCGTGGACCAAATTATTTTTGAACTGATGTTTCGGAAACCTTCCCACTTCCATCGTCAGACTTTAGTGGTAGTTGAGTCTGGTGGTCTTGAGTTAGTCCGCCTTGCCATTTCCCTCAAATTATATCGGTGTTGGACGCGTGAACTTTGACCTGCTTATGCGTTGCCGACTATATTTGGTCTCGTGGAGGTTGGCTGATGGTTGGCTGGTGGTCTTTGGTCAATGGCCATGTGCAACAGCTCAAACACGAATTCGCCTTTGAGAAAGCGAGAGTGATCAGCAGAGCCAATGAGAAAATGGCCAGGATAGTGCTTGAAAGTTGGTACCCAACTGGCACAATCAACAGACCTATCAACCTAAACCTTGCCTACCAAGCGATTCGCACAAGGCTCGGATCAAGTCAGCCAGAGCCAGTAGGGCAAACAAGTACGCGGGACCGAGAGCCAACGGCCACGGAAAATAGGCGTGGAGGTCGGAGGTCACGCGAACAACATCAAACACTGTCTCCACGTCGCAACCGCGAGGCAAAGAACAACCCAAAAGAACAGCAACGAGTGATCAGTCCGCCGGGTGATGTGGGGGAGACCAGCAAGCACACTGACGCGCCTACAACTACGCTGACCGCAGAGGGGGACGAAGGTCACGTCAGCCAACCAGCAGCCGACCTCCACGAGAGCCAAAGAGGTAGGCAACGAACGGGCAGGTCAAAGTTCACGCGTCCAACACCGATATAATTTGAGGCAAACGGCAAGGCGGACTAACTCAAGACCGCCAGATTCAACTTCCACTAAACTCTGACAATGAAAGCGAGGAGGGTTCCAAAAATTCAGTTCAAATATAATTTGGTCCATGAACCCGCCCCCTCTTCTTTTTCCTTACTTTTGGGAGATGATTAACGCGATCACCCATATACATCCAAAACATCACTTTCGACATAAAGTTAAATAAAGCTAATCGCAAATGACCGGTTGACCGCAATTTAAGGAAATATACGTATTTTTGTTAGTGCTGAAAGACTGTTGGAACTGCTGTATGAAAGAAGTAAATTCTGGATGAAAGTTTAACTTAGGGTTCCAAACAGCTGATTTAAATAACAGATGATTTGCGCGCGATAACTAAAATGGCCCAATAGTGCCCATTTGGAGACAATTGTTGACGCTATATCACCTCTATATCAACAAGTATCATCTCTATATAATCTCTAGACCAACTCTATAGCGATTATATAGAGTCGATCATTGCGTCCAATGGGGTGATAGCGTGCCATTTTTATCACTGCGCGCAAATGTTCTGTTATTTAGTTATTTAAACAAATACTCCTATTAGTTTCCACTTTTATATGCTCCGCTTTTAAATTGTGTCTTCTTTCTCCGGATACGCCCCACACATGTAATCCTTAAATGTGTCCCGTAGTACAGAAGGATGGCGTTTTTGCGTGGTGTTTGGGACCCTAAATTGAACTTTTACCGAATTCTGCATATTTCTTTGCTTTTGCTTTGTTAAAATCCGGCGTCGATCGATCAAGTGGGCGTAACAATTTTGGAATAATATATTTTTTACAATATTGTTTAGCATAAGGGCAGGTAACAGAAATGAGCAGAAGATAGCTATTTACCAACGTAAGAGGTTACTCACATTGAGTTGAAAGCTTGTATGTACAGGGCTACATAGCCGCCATTTTATTTTCAGAATACGGAAACGTCTAACTTTCAAGTTCTGACTCATTTAACCGATCCCTGCCATCTTCGACTGTTACGTTCGATTAATGCAATATACACACGTGGATAACAATCTTCATAAATTTCCGAATTGACCAACACCAGACTCAGGAATGGTTGGGTGGCTGTCTTCATTTGAATACTTATTAATCCGTATTTCATCCGCTGAGGCGCGTGCATACTATAGTTGTTCGTCGCAAAAGGACACAGTCGCGGCTTTATTCGTTCACAAAAAGCAGCAGTTGAATAGTGTTGGAATATATGTCGGATCATTGAGCTTTTTCTGTAAAAAGACCATTTTGACTTATGCGAAACTAGTTCATCAGACAATCATACTGTCCTTTAGAGATGAACGTTTACTGTAGGTATTGGACTTTTCAAGAACATCACGCATTAATAGTCCCAACCGTCTGGATCATCCAACGTAAATTTAAAATACCAACGTGTGTCACCGACCCGTCCCGTTGAAGTGATTTTCAGCACAAACTATGCGTTGTTCCATGTGCCACGTTAGCAGTAGCCGCATTCTTCGAAGTTTTCGATAAAAATATAAATGCGAATCCGGTGTGATCCAGTCAACTATAGTTTCTGTGAGTTCCAACGCCAAATCTCGCTTCACAGTACGCATACAGATATCTCACGCAGTAATACTTTTTCCGTGGCGCTATTTATTTCCTTCACCTTCCCCTTCGATTTATTCTGTAATAACTTTTGGAACTATAACGTAATTCTTAATTAGTTGTTGGGTTCTTTGGATTGCAAATAACAACGATGAAAACGAACCTAACCGCACAATCAAAAGACACCGGACTGAAGGCCCCGACGAAATTGTTTCATCAGACCACGGATAATGACCGCCTAGATCGTGTACAAAGACCGATAAACCGGTGAAGTGTGATTAGGAGCGGCGCAATGGCAAAGGCGTTTTCGTCGACATCCAAACATCTGGTGCAACCGGTTTTTAATCCCACAAAATGAGCGGCAATGTGACAGGGATCGAAGCCTTATCTGATAGGGGGAAAAACATCCGCCAGATTACGATATTACTACGGCCTGTGACCTTGTTGAAGGCAAAGCATGTCACGCGAGAGTCCAGTCAGGTCCAAAGGTCTCCAAGCTTCCGGTTAGCGACCGCTTTTACGTCTGACCCAAGCGCTGGCATACATTTTCTGTCCCACTAACTACCACGTGTGGATGTTCCAGGCTGTCTGCAGTTGGGCTGGCTGGTTGGTCTTCTCTTTCCAAGCTTCCTGTCCTTCCACCGAAGGGGTGGGGAAGGGACGAACAGGGCGATACACGAAAAAGGAACAGCGCCTGAAGACGAGGGGTAGCGAGGAATCTTAACCGAACAAAGCCAGCCGTAAGCAAGCGACGGGAAAAAATGAAAGTGGAGTGGCAGGTTAATTACTTGTGAGCAAAATAGTGCAATGGCGTCAGCCCAAAACAATCACACTCCACAGAGGTTGCCTGGGTAACTATCACTGTCATTTATAAGAATTCAAGTAGGCGCCTATGAGGCGCCTATGAGGCGACAATAAGGATCCTATAGGTGAATATGTTTACACCCCCATGCAATCAGCAGACATCTACTCTGCACTGGGCTTGCAAAATCGCATGAGGATGTGACTGGCAAAGCGCTTTTTTGAGACCTTCTCATTGCTCTGTGAGGGAGGATAAGATGTTTCATGGCAAGTTATAATTAGGAAACCCAACTGGCGATTGGAGACTGGGCATAGCAGTCCACCGTTGTTGCGCGTCGTGTACCAATGAAAACACAATCAACTGTACAGTAGATAGCGAAGAGGTCTCACTAGGTACGGTAACACTGAACAAAAGATTGAATAAACTTTGGGCTACTATATGTTCTACTGGGGGGAGGGGGGATAAATTCAGGATATTGTAGCACCGTACAAACAGTTGCTTTAATTTAAAAAAGCAATGACGCGAAAACAAATAAAATTTATTGACGTCTGGAAGATTTCGTGGCCCTCATCACGCGCACGGGATATCAAACCAGACCCGTATATCAGACCAGTTTTATTTACTTATCACATAGATCTTTAGGTAAACAGATAATATAATGACGTTGAAATGACCACATACAGTCGAATAGAACGTCACGAAACTTTATGAGGTCATAAAATTCGGCATGCTTGGTCGCTGCTGCCTCATGAAAATTAATTGCGGGAAAACAGTGCTTGAAGTTAACTGAAGTTAACAAGGTCGACAGTTTCTTCTCAGCCCAACCAGCCTCTAACGCACGAGAGTGAATACTACACGGTGTAGACAAGCTTTTAAGCTGGCGCAATACCCCAGTCGCAAGAGATGAAAGCACATTTGCCGACTGGTTGCAGATACGATTAACAAAGACCTCTTTACCAGCTCTCTCTCACGCTCTCGCTTACAGGCAGAAATAGTGGGGGTAAGGAAGGGAAACAAAAAAGTTGTGGTTTAAGAACAAACCGTGCTCGGGTTGAGGTGGTGCGGGTGAAGAAGCAGGAGGAGGGCTTGCGTTACGAGATTTTGCTGGCTTCTTGGGCGATCCGGAGACACGACCAGCTTCCCCAACACCACCGGATCGATCGGTCTTTCGACGATCGGCCAGAAGGCGACGGATGAAAGCCTTCGCGTTCACACCCTCCGGCAAGCCATGAGTTTCCAGCTGGTGGACGACATAACGCGTGTCAGAGAGGCGAGTCTGCATTTCCGCCAACTGGCGCTTCAGTTCGGAGTTGCGCTTTTTGTACGTCTGTTTGATGGATACTTCCGAAGAGGGGGAGATGGCGGTGGAAGACGGGAGATCCGCGGCTAAAGATCCGGCTGCCATCTGCTCAACAAACCAGTTGTCGAGTTCTGAGTGGAAGAAGAGGGAATCAGCATATCAGGTTCTTGGGATAGGGGAAAGAAAATTGAAAGGTACTGCATTTTGTGAATTTAAAGTCAGTACCAAGAAAGTACGGGACGCCAAGAACGGGAATTTTCACCTTCCACAGAAGGGGTCTTCGGTTAACAAGGCTGCTATCTTGGACTATCAGCCGGCAGCGGTACACAAAATAGTATACTAGCAAACCAAAATTCAGTGAAGCGGACAGATGTCAAAGGTGCTCGAGTCCGAAAACAGTGATAGATCACAGAATCTTTTCGTTCCTGGTTTTCAGCTTCTAATGTTGTCGTAGGGCAAATTATGCAGAGAAACTGATCTGGTTAGGGAGTTCCGTGGCTATTTCGTCATTTTGTGGAATTTTTAGTGACCATCACAGCAGTAGCACCACAAAGATTATCAGACCAAATTTAATGGAAGAAAAGTCCATGCTTTTTCAATGTTCGTTGGTTTGCAAAGCTTAGTTTATTAGTAATCCAAGAAGCATGGTTAACAGAAACGTCATCATGTTGACTGACTTTTCTTGAAACTTGCGTAATTAATTATATAAAACCTGCATAAACACAAGTGGTCGGGGTCGGAGTAATACTTGAGAAAGGGCACAAGAACTGACAGTAAGAGGTCGAAATCATTAATTCGGAGTGGGGTGGGAAAAACTTAGGTAATGCGAGGTTTAAAACTGGGAATCGAAAAAAATCGGGTAAGGACTGATGCGCAGTTGCGTAGTTTGCCATAAAATAGGTGCCTTTATGTAGAGCGACCCATTTATGAGGTCAAGAAAAATTGGGGTACTTTATATTTTAAAAATTCGTAAGGGAAGAGGATAAGTGGATAGGATCTTGTTATATGAAAATGTCAACCAGGCACGGCAATAGGAATCGCCCTGGCTTATT
>JAYGXS010000002.1:28095296-28129370 GCA_036362985.1 Ligula intestinalis | reverse complement strand
GGTTGGGGTTTGAAATAAGGCTTACGATTAGGGGTTGGGTTAGTGGTAGGCTAAGGGCAAGGGAATATTTATCCTTGCTGGAATTTCGCGCAGGACAATCTGTATGAAATCGGAAGCGTTCCTATCGCTGGGGCCTGTTGAAGAGGGGCCGTAGAAACTATTCCGAGAGAGCCGCCTTTGAAGTTATGATTAGGACACGGGAATATTCCCTTTTGTTTCAATGTTGACCAAGGTCACCGTATTATTAGAGTGGGGGGGGGGGGTGGATTTAATTTGCGTTTCTTATCAAAAAGCGAAGAGCGCTAAGATATAAGGACTGCGGGAAGTGTGCAGATCAAATGTTTCAAGGCAATGGTGACAATTAATACAATCGCAAATCGTATAAGCGGCAGAGATTACTCATAAACTAGTCGAAATCAGTAAACATTAGTCGGCACCGGCTGTAAAAACAGGACTCGATACAAATTCTGAGCAGGATCTTCCGAGGCGATTGCCTCTAGTCTTAAAAACATGCTGATCAGCTTTTTTTAAAGATAATAGTAACACAAATAGGTTAAGCACAATAGCAGAAAACAAGATTCATCATGCAACGCAACCTACGTTGCCAAGCAACGAGTCCGGAACAGCATAATACACGATGCCATCAGAAAAACAAGCAAGCAATGGCACAAAGTCTCCTTAAGCCTCCCTCTTATAAAGCAATGGAAAAAAGACATGAGAGCAAACTTTTCCGGTGAATTCACCCAGTGTATGACAAAAAGTCCCAGGTATTTAACAGATCCTGTGGGTACAAACCAATATATTATTTTGCAAATCGGGCTTAAAATAAATCATCAAGTTTCGTCTCAAGCGCTACCCTGTCTAAGAGTACTTTGTGAGAGAATGGGCTATGATGCCACTTAAAGGGCGAGAAATTGGAACAGAGGCAAAATTCAAAAGCACCTTCATTTATTCTTAGACCCAGATTCAACGACCGTTTATTCCCATCGGACCATTGTGAATGTTGGAAGTGTGTGTTGGGCTCTAGATTTGAACAGGAACATCCTGTCTAGTACCAAAGACAAATCAATGAGCATCCTTTGCGTGTTGCACACAAGTTAGAAGTCACACAATTTTACTCCACACTAATTCAACTTCCACTGCGTCCTAGGCATAGAGGTGTTCCCTATCGAAATCACAAGCGCCCTGAGATGACGTTACTGTTTTCGGTCTGATGACACTGCCAAGGAGGCTGGGAAATGTAAGCTGAAAAAATATCTCCGAACCTTCTTTTTGAAGCTTGCCGCTTGCCAGACGGCGAGAGGCAAGCTCTGAAGGGCGGGTAGGGAGTTGACAGCAGTCTGTATGAGAGAGGGGGAAGAGTCGTCACGATTATTCAATACAACAGGAGGAAACAAGCGGGGTTGGGGGGGGGGGGTGGAGAGACGGAAACTGCAGGGCTTCTGATAAAAGAGAACAGAATTTGGGTGGAAAGAGTGTCGAGTGCGGCCGATGACACCAAGGAGAGGTTAAAGTGGCGGAGTTACAAAACAAAGAACGGGAACTGAGGAGGAAAGGCAGTAGTCTTGGCTGTGGGTTTAGCTAGCCCAACTCAAAACTTCATCACACCACTGTCATGAATTAATTCTCAAACTAGACAACAACGGCGCTCCTCTTAGACTGCTGCACTTCTGCAAACACGAAAAGGTGTCGGATGGAACTCGTGGGGCACAGGAATTTCAACGGACTACGCCAGGTAGCTGCAAAAATACCTAAGGTATATGCTATAAAGACTGACCGAGATTTCCAGATGTGATCTTATAAAAATTTCCATTCCCGCGACACTTACATTTGTGGAATCAAGCTAAATCCTCATGCCCTTAGAAAAACGCAGGTTAGGCAATACAACGACGCAAAAATTACATCAAATTCCCGTAAGAAACTGCCCTACGGCAAGGTAACCTATGCTCTGGAGACTATTTAAGCGTAAATTGCAGAAAGGAAAACAGTTTCTGAACGTTTTTGTAACTATGCCGTTTCATTTATTCAGTAATTTGCACATGACATGAGTTCCAATCCCTAACCAACGTAATACTACTGCAAATGTTTATTCGATGTTTTCGTTTTACCTGACGGTCGTTTTTTAATTTTGAGTTGGTAATTATGTGTTTGGAGCGGGTTCGCATTGTTTAGAGACATTACGTTTACTTGCGTCATGCCACTTACTGCGAGTCTATGACAGTGAACAGCACGGTGGCTAACTGGAACTATGTGAAATCGATGTACCTCTCACTAGCGTTATTTTGGAAGATTTTCTAGTTCTTCAGGATCAAACAAAAAAGCAAATGCAAAACTGCCTTGAAGGGTAATTGGAAAGGATCATATTATTAAATTAAAGAAACTATTTTGTCCTCTATTAAAAAAACTTACTAGACAGGGGTCACCCCGTTGATACCAACACATTTCTCCGCGTTCTTGTTCGAGCACGAACAAGCCGGACCTTACGTTACATGGAAGCATCCAACATACGGCGGGAGAAACCCGACCTATGTAAGCAACTAGATCAAGTAGTCAATCTGCAATTGCCCTGGTAAATATATACTACACTTTTATTTTTTTAAATTCTCTTCCCTACTTTTCGTTGGAGGTTTAAAGTTGTGTTTGTTAAAATGTGTTAAATAGAATAAACTCCACAAACACAAACTAGTGTTGCTCAGGCAACTGATGCCTATTGTTGGAAATTCAACTTTACATTGGCGTACTTTAACGAAAAAGGGGAAAGTCCGGTTAGTGAAAATGTAGAAGTGGATTATTGTTATAAGTCTATGGCAAATAGGACCTCTAAAAACAGTCCTATCAAAACAACGAGTCTCGAAATTAGCTTACTCCGGTTGACAGGCGGCTGACACGCTATCACCTTACTTGCTGTCAGTGAGAAAGCAATTTGATTTAGCCTGTCAGATGGCCTGCGATTACGGCGTTGATTTTCACATATCGACCGGTTAATCATCTGTCAGTGGCCGTTGCTTTAACAATTGTAGTGATGCACATCAGGACGAAGGATAGTCAGCATCGGTCACGGTAGGAAAACTATCGGTACCACAGAATCGTGCGTACCATCAATTCCGCTGCCTTCGGCTTAAAGATAGGACGCAAACGTCTGTGTCTTATATCGCGGCAAAGTGGTTTGCAGTTTTGCATATTTTCGCACATCCTAGTGCGTTTGCTGCTTCACCTGACTGACATTTATGCCTTCAAGGGAGAAAGAAGATCACAACTGAAATGCCTCGTCCGTGAGGGGGAGGGGGTGCGGAATTAACAGACTCTACCCAGTCCTAAAATATTCTAACGAATAAACAAATATAGGCAGGTTTGCGTGCACTAGCTCTCTTGAAATAGGGCTCTTGTCCGCACATGACATGATACAGCTGGTCCCAATCCAAAACGGGTGAAGTAGATTTTGCTGGCGTGCAGGAAGCCCACTGGCTACCCTGTTAACAGAAAGGTTGTTTTGCAAGGGCTGCCTGTTGTTTATTGCACACTTTACCGGGGTCTCGTGGGAAAGGCAGGCAAAAGTGGGGTCAAAATGTAATGTCTTCACCAGCAGCTAGACATTTAATACGACTGTCTGTAAATTGGTAACTGTACCCTTCAGTTTACCCTAACAATCGTTCAATATTCTTTTTTTCGTCCACAAAGACTAACTAGCCGAAGAAAACTTCAAATTTTAGAACAGACACCTAATAGACGGTTCTAATGTCGCAAACGATAACGTCAAGTATGCGCTCTGCAGCATGTACCAGTGACCTGTGAATCGTCTACCGTACTCCCTTCTGCGTCGCCAACTAGTCCGAGACTTTCAACTAATCGGTAATACAGTGCACTGACACTGTTGCAAGAAAGCCTCTTTTCAACCGATGCAGAAGGCAAGAATGAGGCTGATACTAAAGGAATCCATCCTTACGGTAGGTCAGCGATTTATCAACTACAATCAAAATGACACGCTAAAATTTTCCCGAGATGGCAGGGGTCACAGCTTGCAGGGATAACTCAGTCCCGCTCAGGACGGTGATTCAGACTGCAATTTCTTCTTTTTTTAATACGGTCTCTACTTTACCCATCGAACGTCCGGTAAACGCTGTAGGAAATCAACAGTGTGCGTGTAGTTTTGGCGACTGCACCAGAACTGACCTTCAGTCTTGCAGACGATCTTGCTAACGGAGGCAAGTGGATAAGAGATGGGTAAGTGGGTGAAGTAGACGCTACGAAAGTCCACTATCATTATAAACCAATTCACGCGCAATTTATGCGTGTTCCGCCCAGGCCGCGGGGTGGGGCTAGACGTAAGAAACTGCCGAACTGTGGTGGTTGTGATACGTATCAGGCGCATAATTTACACCTTGCTTCGATTACCTACGCACACTTATTGACGAAGTAGCAAATGGTATGATTTGTTTAATTGATACAAAGTCATGCAGGCAACTAAGAAAGTTGTCGTGTATTCGGAGTAAAGAAGTAACCAGAGAATTGTGCAGTCGATAAAGGCAACGAATGAAGATGTGGGAATGAAAAAATGGTCAGTATTTGATTACTCCGGTCAAAAATACGAAAATAATCAAATAAGTCTTTAGGACTGAAAGACCGTCAGTCTACTAGCCAAAAAATAATTGGTTTATGAAAATCAAATGAGTGTCGTTGATTACTGCGTATAATCTCGCAAAGAATACGGATGAATGCATCGTTTACTGAGTGCAATTGCCATTGTAATGGAATGCTCGACTAAAAATGCGGAGCGTGAAGCCTAGATTTACTGAGCAGCCTAACACATTTTGGCCTAAAATGGGTCAATGGGCGTCATTTAGACGATTAAGCGCTTGGAGAGTCTAAATATATGAGAACCGCGCCTAAGCACTGCAGCTGTGATTAACAGAAGTTGGTGGATTGTGCCAAAGGGTAGTTAAAGGGGACTTCAAAAAAAAGTACGACTGCAGTGTTATTGTCCAAACAATCAATACAAATGCTAAAGAGTTGAAATGTATGGATACCAGGCGATAAACCTTAACTGAAAAAGGCGAAGATCACAACATTAGCAGAATTTATTAGCGTCATATAATTTCGCGACATGTTATTCAACTCCAAACGGTCATCGCCTATTAAGTAAACCGTCCAATTACGCGTCAACCTAGAAGGTTGAAATTTAATGGGGTAAATTGAGTAGAAGTGGGCGCATGGTGAGGGGGTATAAAAGGGAAGGTAGTCGTCACAGCACGGCAGTTCATGTTCATGAGACATGTTTAAAGGGGAGGGGGAAAGGCAGAGGACGAAGTAGAAGTCGATCCTAGGGGGAACGAGGAGGCGTGAGAGGGAATGAGTTTACCGATCGTTACCACAGCAATGCGAGGTCGATCACATGATCCAGCTAGTTACATAGTTCTGGTTTTCTTCCCCGTATTCCAGCGGCCTCCATAAATCGTAGGAGAAGTCCGATCTTCGTACGAAGTACGGCCTTAAATGCAGGTTTTTGCTTGACCGTATGGCCCAGTGTCCACTAGGAGTTTCGTGATTAAACTTTTACTTTCCGCCCAGGGCAACCGCTTCACCATGTGTTCAGCTGATCGCGTTGCCCACTGCGCTTACGTGCACCCGATATATTTGAATCCGCAACTACATGTAAATGCTTGCAGTTGAATGAGACGTCGCGAAAGTATATGATTTCAATAAATTCTGCTAGTCTCATGATCTGCGCCTTGTTTAAAGTTCTTCGGAGAAAACAATATTTCAAACCTTTACTGGTCCGAAGGTGAAAGTGCTGAGCGTGAAGAGATTTCATTAAATCACGTTAATCTATGGTTTGCATTGCCTATGATCCCTCAAAAGGAATTTTTTTAGGTGACCAAGCCAATGAACAAATAAAAGAAAGTGCAAGTGAAAGTAATCAATGAATAAGGCAGAATGGTTTTCATGGTCGCCGAAGAAGACACTAATTTGGATTTAAATATGGCTAAGGTTGGAGGTGCGGTGACAATCACTCGAAAATGCAATTTCGAGCGACGTATTGGTCAAATAAATACTAAAGCAACTATTATACTGACACCTAGCGGCTTCCGCGACCCTGCCGCAACGCCTGAGAAGAGCAAGTGAGTCCAGGAAAGGCTTGAGAACGTCTACGAAGGGTTGGAACGATTAATTTGCAGCTGCAGAACGGATGTAAAAAAGACTTAGTGGCGCCCAGTAACAAGAGGTCCTATAATTTGGATGATCAATGAAACCCCTCCCCGCAGTCTCTCTCGGTGCAGTCGAAAATGATTTTCAAAATGCCGTAACAAAATAAAGACATAACAGGGAACTATTCGGCCTTTCCCCTATGACGTCTCCGACTATAATTATTTAAACAATCACAGCAAAATGCGTCCACAGAATCAGATAAACTTTCTACCTATGCATAAGCCAAAAAGAAATGACAAAGATTTTTCCTTAAATCAGAAAAGTGAAATTCCCCTTTTTGAAATTTCCGTTTTTGAATAATAATAAAAAAGGTAAATAAGAGACTTGAAAAGACAAAGACGAAAATGTTACGCACCTTTAAGTTGGGACTCAGTTTTCCGAATAGCCTTTTCGAGGGAAGTTATGTCGTGCTTAAGAAGGCCAATCTCTACAGTCCCGCCTTTTGCAGGTGTCGGTGGCTTATCGGAAGCCTGCTGATCGGCTTCATTTAACAAGGGAGGAGGAGGAGGAGGAGGCGGCGGCGGTGCAGGCACCGTGAACTCCGGTTGGGAGGAACTGAGGGGTGTATTGCTGGGAGGGGATGACTGACAGCTTGCAGAGTCCGATCCCTGCAGTAGGAGGGCGAATTTCATCAGATTTGGAGGTTGAACCGTGGACCAACGTTGATATCGCAGCAGGTCATTTTCGGTATCACAATGTTTGACCAAGTGTTTGTTTTTATGAGCAAATACACCGCCAGGCAGAGAGACGGTAGAGACGCGTGATTTGATGGGCGGAAGTTGGGAGTTTTTGCGATGAGCCGGGGGGAAAATGTGGCGGAAGCCGGTTCGTACAAGGGATCCGATGCGGGAGCGGTTTCCATCAGGAGGGCAGGCCAAAGCAGGAAGTAAGAGAGCATCATTAGCGGGTGGTGGAAAACAAAGGTACACAGGATTATGACAGAGGCCTTCAACAAATTTAGGATCGGGCGGAGGGAGGTCCCGAAAAAGGAGTTTCAAGAGTTGCAGAACTATATCCGAATGGCCGTTGGTTGTATTATCTGACTGAAGGCAACTCCTTCCAGACTGTTTCTCCTCTTGTGCCTCGTCGGAATACTCAGAATAATAGGCATTCCCGTCATAAATGTCATCATCATAGTCAGCAATTTGAAACTTAGGCCGTGCTCTCCTCTGGTGTCTACTTTGGTAGTCATTAGTCACATGAAAAGCGACTGGCTCCGTTGTAGAAGGGGGGATTTTAACATTATCAGAGTTATATGCATTCCATCCTGTTGAACAGCTGCGTTGATGCCACTCACGTGGATGCCCTTCGGGCAGATTTGAAATGCTAGAAGACCTCTTGGCGCTGGCAGGAATCATAGTTTGAGGAAGGCGAAATTTCTCGGTGCAAATTCGGTGTCAAATTCGTTTTAAAATGATAATAATAACCGCTTTGGACTGCTGAAGGCCCGTGCGCAGTGGTGAACTGAACTCATGGCATGTGCGCCTAAATGAGTCCACGTCATCACAGGCCTCCAGACAGTGGACCAATTATCTGCCGAGCCAGAAGGGAAGACCTTGTTATTACGTTTAAGCATGCTGATTGGCTAGAACACTGAAGGGTGATTAATGACTGGTTGCATGTGCGAACGCGTGGCGCGACGACGCATCGCGGTGTGTGTGTGAACCGCCATCAAGGCGAGTGACATAATCAATTTGCAGATGAACACCCGCCCGCAAAGTCACCAGTGCGGATTATGTGCATGTCATAAATAGAAGGTTGGTGACGCAGGTACGAAACGGTCGGACGACATTGTATACGTACGGTGCAAAGCCTGCGGCCGAGTGAAATTAATCTGCTGAAAATAGCCACAAAAGCTGATTGTTCCGGGGGTAAAAAAGAGAGGACAACGATGACCAACTTATGAATCATTCCAAGATTCATCTGGATGGTTTGTTGCATTCTAACTGAGCGTAAAACAGACGCGGGTAAGTTAGTGAAAAGAGAGAAGAGAACGAAAAGGAAAAGAACGAGTAGCAGGCCATCAAAGGACAGCGATAGGCAGTAAACTCGTTGATGAACGATCACCAAGCATTAACGCAACTCACGTGTCCCGCTACGCATTTGCTTTGGTCATAATCTCTCGGGCCTTGACAGCAGCTGTAGGAGCTCTAGTAGTATAGGTAAATAGTATTTCCGGCAAAGACTACGGAGACTGTAATGGAAATTTTCGGCTAATGAGCCGTTCTCAGCCATTCATACCCAGACCCAACTGGTGCACCACTCGAGCCTCGAACTAGCGACCTTTTTTATCACAATCTGAAGCCTTCATAATTGAGCCACGAGCTCGTTGTCTTTCCGGTTCAGGCCAGGCGATATTGATACTCGCTCATTGATAGTTGATACTGATACTTGCTTATACTACTACATGCTATAGCTGTTGTCAGCGCCTGAGAAATAATACCAAAGCAGAGCAGGACAAGTAAGCTCCGTTAACGGTCGGTGAACATTCAGCAACGAGTTTAAATATCTAAAACGGCAAGACAACGAGCTCGGTTATTGGAGCGCTAAACTCTGATCAAAAAGGTGGCGAATTCGAGGCTCGAGTGGCGCACCATTTAGCTCTGGGCTGACGACGACTAATGAGCCAAGAATGGCCGTTCTAGTCTTCCTTATCTTCGGCGGCAATGCTGTCTGTCTATATGATCGGTAGTATCTAGACTGAAATACTCAAAAGCTGAAATATGTGGAAAGGAGATAGATACGAAATGTGGGTAAATATTACGATGCCCTAAAGAGTCAGGAGTTCAGACACTACAGTGAAACAACATTTATTAGGGTAATAGCGATAGCCGGGCTTTCATTATTGTCCGAATATGTGACTGGATGTCAATGAGAAAATATTGGAAATGGAATATGAGATAGCAAAGTATTTGAAAATCTAATGCAAAACAATGAAAACAAATGCATACAATGGACAATCTAGAGTTTAAAAAGTGTAGCATAATTTTACATGCAAAGAGGGAAAAGCTACTTGCTATTTGATTTCCAAATGCTGTCAAAAAACTTGATGCACACAGAATTTTCGAAATTTTGCAATGCAGTTCGGTTGTGCTCAGAGGAACTTGGTTTCTTGAGATACACCAAAATGTGAACTCCCATGTACAGACAGCAAGCGTCGATTACGCACGGTATGTAATTTGTAGCATATTGTGTGCTACTTATATGGTTTGAGTAGATGTTAATGTGTAGGTTAACCCTGGTCCTAGGTCTCCGCAAGAGACAAAAGGCGATTTCACGTAACGATCCGTTTAAGTTTGTATTTTTGGCAAAATTATAAATTGCAGTTTTGCAGAACAATCATAAGAGCATGCCGAAACTGACCTGCGAGGTAGGAAAATGAGCACCGGTGCCAATAGGAGAGGAGAATTTACCGTCCCCGACAGAAGACAGGTCATCGGCTTGGAAGCCACCGTTGGTGGACACTGTGTGAAGAGCTGTCAACCTAAGTCCAGGGGGAAAAATAACTATTAAATTTTTTCCAATAGATAGAAGAGTCAAGAGAAGGATCGAATTCGAGGAAAGACAATGACAAAAGAACTGCTTAGCGTGGTTAGGAAAGGGACTTCACATTAAAAGGACAATGAAAAGGAGTGGTACGCAGGTTTAACTTGAATTTAAGATAGACGTAGTGGCACCTGTGACGGGCGCAATCAATTGCTCCAAACCAAGGCATAATTTTGGAAGTAAAGAAAAGTAAAATAACTAAATAGGTAAACGTACGTAAATAAGGGGATCTCATAGGGTTACTGAAAAGATGAGAGCACATGACTTCAACAGTTGTAATAGGTTAATCGGTGTATTTGGATGAAATAAGTAGGGGAAGGGGTTAGCAGACTTGAATAGGGAGTAAATGATAGAAGCCCTTGGAAACTTCCTGTCAACTCCGAAGAAGAAGATGCGATCACTGGAACAAGGACATTATTTATTTCCTGTTAACTGTACGGGTCTGTATGAAAATTAGTTAATTTGCCAAATGTTTACAGGTGGAAAATACAGAAAACTAATATTGAAACATGAATGTTAAAAAAGGTGCAACATAAGGGAAGTAGCAGCGAAGAATATACTTACCCTATCTGTACTACGGAATGATCAGCAGCGTTAAATTTCATGGAAACAAAACACTTTATTGAAATTAAGGTAGTAGTGTGCTTATGGTTATTGCAGTAACTCAGGTTGAGTTTTGAGGGTTTTGCTCAACCTTTAATAATTGATTATTCAAACGCTTTTTTAATAGATTCCGTGCGGGGAATGGACAACAAACATCAGCAAAGAATGACACTGACGAATGACTTTACGCGAGAAAAAAATGAGCGTTGGTTTGTGTTGCATGATTACTTTTTAATTTGGCAACATAGTTATCTGAGATGCGTGTGCAGTGACATTTCAAACAGATTTTCTTAGTGCGTATCCAGATCAAGTCAACTTGGCCCCTGAAACGTTGCTGTAAGGCCACCTCTGTCTTTTCTATGATGAAGGGGATAAATATCCAAGGCGGTATGGCATCTCTCTCAAGTCACATTTTTGAGTTCAGGGACAAGTTTTGTAGTACGTCTTGGTACCCGTTCAAGAATACCTATCTATACGACGCCATGACCACCAAACCTGTACCAGATAGTCCAGGTGCAACCACACAAATGCTCCACATACATTGCCAACAATATCAGCATTCAAGCTAACAAAATTTATTCGCAGTGCGCTCATAGGTGACATTTCTCACACTGCGAATTCGGCACACAGTGTTTTTACGCAGGTTTCATCTGTGTTGTCAGCAGTAATTAACATGTGAAGGACTATTTGCGCATTTACGGTTTACATCAATTGATTTTCTAGGAGATACTGTCGTGAATGTGCATTCCTTCGCTGAACAACATTGACCGCATCCGCTTCTTTTCAACAGGTAAATTATCACAAAATTTTTGGCATTTAATTTCATGCAGCAGCTCTCGCTCTGTGTGTGTCGTTTATTCCACCTCTTGTAATGTCTAGGAGTCTCGTTCATCTTTTATCACCCTTCCCAGTTTATGATCGCCTGTTAAGAGCGCTATGCTTTAGGTTCGCCGTTTTATGAGTTTGAGTTCACAAGAAGCGGGTGGGTCACGGAGAATTCATTTGCATAAATAGTATTGTTGACCAAGTTTTTTTTAAAGTTTTTCTAGGTTTTCCGCTTTTTAAAGATTTTTTTTCTACAGCTTGTGCATTTTTCGAATCTCCTCCGTTAACACTGTTCTCAGCCAATTCCATCTTTTTCCGGTCTAAGGTTTTTTGAGAAGATATTGCCGTTTAAACAAGTGTTTTATACTTAATTCAGATTGCTCAACATTTTTTGACATCGTCTTGTAGCACTTCTGCTAATAGTGTCCAAGCGTCGGTTTTAATGCCTCGAAGTTAGCCCGCCAGACTTTTCCTAATGACTTTTAGCTTCGTTCGAGGGCACCTACAAGGACTGATTCTCACGTCAACGTCATGTGATCAGAAGAATGTGGGCGCGCGCCTACATTTACTTCAACATTTTCCTCGTTCTTGTTAAATATTAGATTAGGCAAATAGATCTTTGACCCTCACGCATTTGATGTTTGGACGGGTTTAAAGAGGAATTAATGGAGTGCTACTTCCAATAGCATTAGGAGGAATCCTTGCATATGACCCTTAACTGTCATAAGATTCCAATTAACAAATGGGGCATTTAACTCTCCGATAATAATAAAGCTTTGTCTCGGACTGTCTTTGTGGAATCGAGAGACCAACACCTTACCTTCGTCCGCCGGTAGATTTGGAGGTCTACGAACAGCCGTCACAGTAGTTTCCAGATTCAGGAACCCGAGGAAGACTATAGCATTTCCATGTCAAAGTCATTTGCGCATTTTTAAAGGGGTTATATTGAAATGGACTACTTATTTACAGGATAACTATACCTCTTCTAATACAATAACATTGTGACGCAGTTCGGTCACAATTAACCAGGAGGATTTGCGTATTTTCTTTGTAGAACAGAACTTTGCGGAGATTTTCCGGTTAAATTAATCGCCTGGCTGTATGACCTTCTTTATTATGACGGACTTATGTCAGAAATCACTCCGTTCGTTATCATCAGTTGTTTCTCTCATCGCTTTTTCATAGTCTTCGGTTACAATTTCAGCGCTCTCCATTTTATTCTCACTTATAATTAGTTGTCTGTTTGAAAAACAAATGCCTCTTTCATCGGGAATTCCCCTTGGCGTTCACTGGAGTATGAGATCTCTCTGAAATTTGCATTATAAATCTTTATATTGCTTCCTTTGAGCGTTACCGTATCTTTACTGCTTAGTGGGATAAAACTCAAAATCTTAGTTGCTTCATTCATTTTCATTATTTTACTCAAACACTCTGGAGTTATCGCTGGTTGGTTCATAAAGTCTATGGACGAATATGCAGTGTGGTCTATGCACAACAGTTTCGCCTAAGGGGGACTGTTAAATAACTTAACTTGTCGGGATTGGGACTTCCCTGATTTCGGCTTCAACTTTGCTGACATGCGGACCTATAATGGCAGGTTCTTTCAATATGGGTCCGTTTTTAAAGGTCATTGCGTAAGTTGACACTCGCACTCACTTGAACTCAGAAAAGACACAGCAGAATCATGTCAGAGATACAAAAGGCATGCGAACTGGCTCTCAAATGACTGTGGGAGAGGATGCAGTCCAGCTTGGACGGCCGCAAACGGTTGCTGTCTCCTATTCCAAACAAGTCAAACTACATCTTGAAACCTCGGCCGAGACAGGAGAACGGCATCCTGTATTACGCGTATCCAAAGATGCCTGAGATTTTTGAATGGTTTCCCGTATACGGTTTTAGCCTCTCCTTAAAAAATAGTGCACCACTTTTTTTCCGAGGACTTACTTCCTCAAGGGACGGAAACTTGACCATAAATCAGGAGAGTAACAGTGACGGTGATTATTAGGAGGTTGCCATATTTGAATAAATTAATTGACTCAATTGTGAAAAATTCAGCGGCCCTCATGGCAACTAGCTAGGGAAGGCTTTAGTGCTCTAGCCAGCTGGACTATCGAGGCGACCGTGATGACGGGCACGAGGACATGTCCTCTTGTTCAGTACTGTAGGGCAAGAAGGACACAACCTCCGGCCTAGCGTACTTTCAAACACTGAGCCAAAACAGGCTGGCTTAGAGACAGCGGGATGGCAGCTAAGGTCATCTAAAGTAATGACAGAACAGACCGATTTAATGCGACTTAGGGACAGTGGAAAGCCAGCTTAGATCAACTGAAGTAAGGAGAGAGTATCACCAAGCCTCAAGTCCGATTTTTGACTGCGGTAAGATTATTGTCCTGGGTAATTACTTAGTTTAGAGGATTTACTGGAGAGGATCTATAGATTGGTTCTACATGAATGGCACCTAAGTTCACTGGAGAGCAGGTCCATCCAAAATGTCAGAGTAGCCAATCGGAGAACAGGCATTTTAAAAGGTGAGAAGCGCAGGTTGCCTGACAGCAAAAGGGAGCAGAAATGGGCAGTCTGGCGTACAAAAGTTAAGTGGAGCAGACAGAGGGCAGTCAACTGATCCAAGAGACTTTTCTCTTAACTCCCACACGTAGGTAGCGCTAAAAGGGCGGCAGATACTGGGAAAGCAGTCAATGCACGCAATACGGATAGTTCCCACATGAACCAATGACTGCACTTCGACAGTTGCTGAGTGCAGTTTACATTTTTTGAAAGGCGTGAAGTCTGTAGATGGCCATAAAGTCTGCAGATGGTATCTGAAAATGCCGCTCGGCCCGCCACGTCGGCCGACATTAACATCAACGGAGTTTGGAAATTAAGGGCGAAATGGTGGAGAAGGGGGGATGAGCTGGTCCCCTATTGGATGAGGGAAAAGGGACTCGTGTGGCCGTGAGCAAACACTTCAACAGCACTGTATACACCTATCTGGGAGAATGCGTAAAGCATATGAAGACGTAATAAGGTTAGAATGTCGACCGGCGGGTCACAGACAGAAGCAAGAAACACCTGGATGGTAATTGGCAGCAGACAGCCTGAAAACCCGTGAATTTTGAATTCTGTCCAGCAAGCTAACTAGCAAGAATTTGAATAGGCAGTCATTTCATACCCTGTTATTATTGAAGGGAAAAACTTCACGCCAAACCGGGATGAAAGCTCACCTATCTGGTTATGAAAACCAACAGGTTAGGTCCGCTTAACCGTGGAGCCAGCGGCCTAGGAGCAAATTAGAATAGGATATCGAAAGAAAGCAAGAGAGGTGGTAAGTACCAACGGGAGTACAGCCCTTTCCCGCAAAATCCAAATTGTTCTGCATACCTGTTATTTTCTTGAATCGAAGGTCGGACAGGTGTTCTGAGTCCAGAAATGGAGCTTGGTTTTAACTGACCATAATAACATACTGCAACGGCCGACGGGAAAAATCACGCCAAAAAGCATGTCAGTTGGAGCTTTCAGTCTGCTAGTGCGGCGGCGGAAGGATGGTGTTACCTTAGGCAACCACGATGTTGGGCAGTCTAATAGCACACACTGTTGCGTACGACCTACAGTTCGGTCGTTAATGCATACGGCCAGCACTAGAGGGACGAGACGGGGGAGGGGGGGTTACGTCACGCACAATATTTTCTACAGTTGGTCAGACCTGGAACTGCCACTTGTACGTGGTGAAAGAGAGGAGGGCAGTTAGCTAGGCAACTGTGAATATGACGTTCAGATTTCTCCCTTTAAATAATTGCCCGCAATTTTAAGCTAAAAAGCGTGGTTTCAAAGGTACCCGACTAAAGGAATAACTAAACCTTCCTAAAGACTTACGGCACACTGTAATGAACTTGTTTCATGTGCGCACTGCTATACTTAGGAGATACGCGATAAAGTGACATTCGGTTTATTTGTCTGTACAATATATTTGTGATCTAATAAAATTTTGACTGGAATTCTAAAATATGTTTTCGTTCTGAAAATATTATCTAAGTAGATACAGCATAATCCTAAGCTAATTCAGTCACGCCTGGAATCCGGCTTTTGAAAAAATTTCTTTTTGACCTCCGGTAAGAATTAAATCTATCTCAAAATTTTCACCCTCATATAAATTCAAATATACTTTTTCCAAAACATACATGATAATATTCGTTCTCGTAAACATTTAATAAAAAATAAAGTGTCCTTCGGTTTAAAAACGATCATCAGAGATTGTCAAAAAAATTTGAACCCAATGTGCCGTTAAAATTTATTTTAGGGTTTCCAAGACTTGCTGCATTGATATCAATAAATCCTGCTGTTGATGAAATATTGGCAATAGATGTGGACCACGTTATAAAACTTACAAGCAGCATTGATAAATGGCCATTGATACAATAAATTACAGATGAATATTCCACAGCCTTATAAAATCGTTAAAATCATACGATACCCTATTTTTCATTGTAGGTGTTGAAGACAGTGTTATTTTCTACCAATGAATATAAGAATTTAAAAAAATGTACATTCGTCTGTAAAATGTATTTAAATTTGTAAGGACACCAAAAATCTACGATAACAATTTATACTGCTCAAGTGGTCATTTTTTACAGAATGTGATTTTTGCAGACGGCCGGCCGGGAAGAAGCTCGTTCAAAAGCCAGCATTCTGATGTGACTAAAATGTCTTGGAATTGGGCTGCCCTACTTAAATAAGTTCTTCAAAACGAATAAAAATTGCAGAATTTCGGTGTATATTTCACGAAGTAGTAAATCAACTGTAGGAGCCGCCACATACATTTAGGTTAGGCAACGTTAATCCCTGTACGCACGCCATTACCAGCCGTCTTGACTTTTCCTTATGCTGATAACTGTCGGTGCAGGAAGGATGATAGGGTATACGCTACTTAATTTGCCCGCGCTGCTTCATTGTTAACTAATCCACGCGCAAATCTCCATTACACTCTCGGGACCGTTGGTAGCACTGTTGTTTGTGACAGATGAATTACCGTCGACGGCACTGGCTGTGGAAAAGCTGGCAAAACCGCCCACAAGCAAAAGTGTAATATTCGGCAGTGAGAGCATCACTTACACAGGCTTTGCTAGTTGAATACTGTCCATAGAAGTGAGCGTGGCAGCTGAGGAGGTGCCGGCAGAGTCCATCTGAGCATCGCTCCTTAGCAGAGGACTTCCGAAGGAGTCGCTGTTGGAGACAGAGATGTCGAGATCATCAACTATTCGGTGACGACGAGGACGGCTATAGGCTGCACCGGGACTGGTGTTGGCACTGCCGGATCCGTCTTCGCCGGACTGCATAGGAGACCGGCCTCGAGCCACGTCGGTCTTGATGAACGGTGGAAGGGAGCGAGCGCTGGTGTTCACGACCGAACGACCGGAACTGGCTCTGTTGAGGGGATGGGAGGAGCGTTTTGTCCCGCCACTAGAACCAGTACCTTTGAAGAGGTCTCGCAAAGCTGTACGCGAAAGGGGAAAGAACAGTTTATCGAGGGAGCTTAAACGCCGCACTCCTCTTGCAGCAGAGACCATGTCACACTTAAAGAAAGGGTTTCTGGAGGTTCCCCCAGAACTCTTATGTTTGCGGTACTACTACCTGATGAGCTGTTTAGCCTATCCGGAAGTATGAAAGTTATTTGACAAAATAGCACTTCTACGAACGAGCGGAAAATTATATGTTTAGAGTTGAGTTTCCTGCATTTTAGCCGGCCGCTAGCCTGTGAGTATCTGATCTTGTGATATATTTTATTTCTGCGGCACTCAAACTCAAGTCAAGTTTATTAACGGAAATATAGGCAAACGCCTTTTAAATCCCTATTGGTATACTGTAGTTAAAAAATGCATCGGCAGAGCCGGACCTTTCAAAAAAGTCGTTTAAATAATTGTAGGCGACTACTCGCTTGTTTCAAGTCAGCTATGTGATTAACGAAGGGCCTGAGTCCCTTGGTACTAATGCAATCGCACATGATGACGACCAAGTTGGTCAGGAACATCGGCAGACAGCAATACTTCCAAAATGGGGCGATCCTCGTCTGGACCAACTTCCTCGTATATTTGTTCCTCAACTGAAAGTCAGGTGGGCCCTCCCTTTAGTGCTATATAGTTCGGATTTCCTATGGGATATTTCCTTTTCGAGAAAGTTTAAATCCTCGCCTGGAAATTATAAAGAAGAGGCCGTCTTCGAAAAAAATAAGTTAACACACAGGCCAGCATTATTTTTCGCACCAACTGCGTCTTCACCATGGTTGGGCGACAAAAAATTCTACTACAGACCTTCCCTGTCAGCCAACCTATTTAACAGTTTTAGTTCTTCGCACGACACCAAACAGTCGAGTAACTGACAGAATTCATACTGCCACCGGAAATTTAACTAAGGGATGACCACTAAGTTGTTTCATAACGTTGCTGCTCATAAGACGTTTTTAGTGCATTCTTTTATCTCCATAGCATTTCAGAACTACAAAATAAGCTAACCTGAAGAGCTAAATTGCGAGTCTGTTTTTTTTCTTTTCTTAAAAGTTTCTAATTCCTAATAATATGTTATACCACTTAATAAACAGTTCCGTGGCTTCCCTTTTTTCTTTCGTTATTTTCCAGTAGTCAAGTTCTGTTCGATAAGTTAGGTCTGAATTTTGAGTTAATTAGGCGTTCCTGTGGATGAAGATAAAACTAGTCCGTTTAGCGCATGCTGCTTACTGCTAAGCTAGTTGAGAAGAAAGGAAAATGTGAAAATTTAGCTTACGACTGGGGAAAGTAAAGAGCAATGTGAGTGTCTGGATGCTGCCTCTAAAGCTGGTATATACTCCAGAAAAGTCGTCTAAGGACGAAAAAATGTCCTCGGAACACCGACAAAAGCGTATTCTTATGTTCATCTGTCATTTGACGTAAAATGAAACAAAGAAACAAGCGAAGGCAGCCGGCAGCAGTAAGCGTTGCGCTTGGAAAGGCAGCCCGGGCCAAACAAAAATAAGTAAGGCGCGAGCGCATGCACCATCGACGGAAAGCTGACCAATTAGCGCGCAGAAAAGGACGAAGGAACGCAAAAAATACCATGAAGTAAATTTCTCCCACAATGAGCTATTCAGTGACAACCGGTTTTTGTTCGCTATACTTAAATGTCTACCCGACAGCAAACGGTGACCTGAACACGAATTATTTTGAGGGGGGTATAAGACTTGAGTATTATATAGCGCACTCTCTCTCCTCTCTCCCACCTGAACCCGGTATCAAGGAGTAATGAGACCGGAAGAAAGATCGGGTGAAATGGCTGGCATGGCTAAACAGTCCGTCTTTGCATACCACACACGCCTGGTCCACTTAGGATGGCGTCAGTTTTCAAAAAAACGAGTGAAGGTAGGGATCCCAACTAATTGGGAGTACCGTAAAGGCCATCTAAGGGACTAACATAGTCTGTGCTCCGAGCACCGTTTTGCTATGGATTCGAAAGTGGCCAGTCAGGCCGATGCGTGGTATGCATGTGTGATGGCAGTATAGGATAGTAGCTTATGTGTTGGTGACGGTGCTGATGTCATTTTTGGTGGCAACACTATTAGAGGCAGCCCAAAGGAACTACAGGCTGCGATTCCAAAAACTGCCCTCCATTGTTGCTTAAAAAATAGGTCGCATAGGGATCGGTGGATAAGTTGCCTCTGTGACGATGGAAAAAGGGAACTTCCTGATCGCATAAATGTGCAATTTTTTCAGGTACTTTGTCTCGTTTCTGTACACAAATATTCTGTAGGAGGGGGGGGGGAGAGAGGGCGCGTTGCTTTTAGTAACCAGTTTCATGAGAAGGTTGTCAAAAGTGGTAGTCACCCCGTACTCTACTATGTGCCAGGTATTTTAGTTGATAAAAACAAATGCATGCCATTATTTCTACAAAGACCGCGCTATATGTACTAAGACCCTTCGGAGAACCTGTACTGCTAAGGAAAGCGTTTAACAACCTTCCTGTAAGTTGTAAAACCGGCTGTCTGAAAGTCCTCAAGTGCCAAAAAAACTATTTGAAAAAGGCCCTCTGTCTGTTTGTCAGTTCACCGGCAGCACTCGACAGATTTTTAACAGTGTGCAATGCCCTTCCTTTTTTCGTCTTAGCCTTCGGTTTTTTGAAACGAAAATGAAACGGTGACGATTGTTGGCGCACTGGCGGATGGGTGTTTTTTTGAAAATAATACACTCTCACGTAAAACGTCAAGACGCAAATCTACGGAAGCTAAAAGCCAATATAACTTGACCAGAAAAATCGGAAGACGCGTCTTATGCAGTTCGCACAACCTAAGTAACTGACGCCTTTGCTATGCAATCAATCTGGTAACTAGCTACGACAAAATCTGTTGATCAGTGCATGTAAAATAGATACTCTTGGCACGCACCAGTACGCTACTACAGTGTGGTCGTTAAGAGATGATAATGTAAAACTCTTGCCAAAGTCAAAACACGGCAATTATAGAAATGCACCATGAAGGCTATTGATCTAGTTACCTTCACAGGGGCCCGTGAAGCAATCATGTCCCACGTGCGCAAACTATTTACTGATGACTCTTCTCCTGACATAAAGTTCTGGCCGGTTGCGTCACATAGTAAGAAGTTATTAATACTGAACGGCAGTTGCGAAAGTTCACCAAGTTGTTGCTGGTATAGTTTAAGGGCAAAATTGTTATATCCAGTAAGGATCTACGATGGGTACTGTTGAGTTTCCCTCCTTAGCAATGCAGTGCAGATTTATTCAGACACTTCGCCATCAGCCATTGGGTATTTGGTTGGATCGGCTCGAATAGGAGGTGAGAGGGCATCGGATCGATCCATCTTGTATCCAGCATATCAATTTTCCCTCTATACGCATCAAGGAAACTTTACAAACCTCAAGACAATCTCAAGTAGTGTAAGGAATGTTACCGATTGACCGGACAAATCGCTGCGCCCCAAAACCTAGTCTGATCGCCCAGTTTTGCGCGAGCCCATAATTCCGCATTGAGGCTTAGGACACACGAAGATAGGGACTATTTTGTCGGACAGGTGGCGAGTGGTTGTTTTGTTTTATCCGTCAGTTTACCTTCACCCCTGCCCCTCGTAACACTGCGGATATAGAAATGGGATAAGGTAGATTGAGCCGACTGGAACACATCTCACCTATGTCAGATCTGAACTCGGTTTCGGAACGCGTTCTACTGCGGCCTTACGTCCAGTCGCATACCCAGTCGGTTTGTTCTGATAGTGAGGGAAGAGAACATGGTGTCGATCCGGCTCGAGTCCGTTACCTAACATCTTTTCTGTAGTCAATTTCCTAACCTGCATTTAATGGAATGTTGTCAGCTGGCGGGATCAGGCTGCCAGTTCTGGTATGCCTTATTTTATGTCTGTCGCATGTGGAGTTGGTAAGTGGGTGATGGTGGGCACGTTTAGATGTGCTGTTTGGCGTTGTTCGTTGTCGTACTCCATTCCCAGTCATATGGAATCCACACTGCTAGCAAATAACGGTGCTTCGAAAGCTTGCTGTACTATAGAAAAATGTATGCGGTATTCGGCACTGTGTCCACTTGATGGGCTACAGTAGACTTCTTTGCTTCCATTGATCGAACTATTGTGCTTAACTTTAGAGAAAGTAAATACCGCCTTTCCTAAACGTATGTAGATACTGGACATTAGGCACAAAATGGATGATTTGTTGTTGAAAAATTGAGTGATTTCGGAATGAACGTTGGCGTGCGAGGCCGTAAGCTGACTTAAACTGAATGCATCACTGAATACGTATGTACACTAAAATGCTGTGCTGAAGTGGTGCATGTCGTAGTGCTGCCCAAGTTAGACGGTCTCGCTGACTGATCAGTTGACGCGATCCGTAACATAAACTTCGGGCGACTGGTTTTTACTGCACGCACTTGAGCACATAAACAGAATCAACAGCATCCACTACAAAATACTTAAGTAGGCTCACAAAAACGGTGGACCTTTTTTCACGCCTATAAACGGCGCAGTTTCATTGGTGTGCGTGCGCACAGTAAGGGAGTGTAATAAAGATCATGCCACCAGATTGAATAGTAAAATCGTGCGCGCACGGGGGCGCGAAGGTGACCACAATTACGTGGCCTACACCATACACCAGTACGCGTAATATATGAGTGGCCTTAAGTGCACTTACAGTATGGACACCGGTTGCACGTGAAGCCAAGGTGTAGGGCTGAACATAAAGGAAACTATGCTTAAGTTCGGTTTAAGATAAAAAGTCCAAAATTGAAGGGGGACATGCAACAGTATACGAATGTGCACTGAGATGGAGCTGAAAAATTGCCTGCCATGGACGTTCCAGATCGATAGGTCGCTATTTAGAAACTGCTGCAGAAGTTGGGAAATCTGGAGATGAAGTCGGTAGTGTGCCGTGGACCACAAATAACAGCCGACTTTTTCAGTTCATTCAGAAGGGCCGGATCTAAGATAAATATGCCTGGCATTTTACGGCAGCACATGGAATGTGCTGGCTCGATAACATCAAACGCCCTATGGCAACTGCATGACATAACAGTGGGCAGGGGTGTAATATCTACAGACTACAGCCTCAACTGCGAGAAAAATTCGGTAAGACTAGCATATTTAAAAGCACCGAAAAGCAGTTTTTGAGAACATAATTCTGCCGAAAAACGAAGCGGAAACGTCAAGGCAGATTTATCGCAGATACCACACATTAATTTGCGTGATTGGCAAATCTGCCTTAGGAACTGTTTCAACTTATTTTCCAATACACCATTTTTCGCCTTCCCGTGGCTTCGTCTTATACCTATAACTATACATGGGAGCATGTTAAAATAAGAGGGCTGAGAATCTTATAAATGCTCCTCCACAAAAGCAAATTTCAGTTTATAAGGCAATAGAGACAGGAAGTATCACTTCAAGTCTAAAATTGCAGTTGTCTGTTAGGCTTATAGAAAAGGTTCTTTTTCAGCATGTGCTAGATTTGCACTCTCGATGCCTGGAGAAGACAGCTTTGAAGAGCCGCTCTTTGTTGGACATGAAAATGCCAACAACATTTACTGCAGAAACTAATCAGGCAAAATCAAGTTCGAAATGACCCTGTTATTAGAGAAGTCGTGTGCTTCGGGACGAGTGCGAGTAATTCAAAATATTTTAGTCAATCAGAGGCGATCTGTGCAAGGTAAATATGTCACATGGCCAACATGCATTGGGTGGAAAATGCTTAACATCTTAAGGCATATAGCTGCGTAGAGCTTTTCAAAAATAAGAAAAACACATGATGATAAGTAGGAAGTTAACGCCTGTGCAAATTAAACCACTGATAGAAATGCGTCGTTTCCTAATAGCTATGTGAGCAGCTTCGGTCAAGCTGGGCCCAACCCCGTAGTAGATACTAATCAGGAAGTTAAGAACCTTCACGTCTTTTTACGTATCTCCCAAATGACTACTTGACAGACAGGATGCGAGAGTAAGGACTCCCAAGCTTCTATTAAAGCCACTCGGTTTGAGGAGGAGGAGGAGGAGAGTTATCTTTGATTGCCAGTGTTACCTGTAATCCTAAAATTAATTTTCTCGAGGCGTCTTCAACTTCTTATTGGACAAGGGCTTCAGATGAACTGATTTTAAGTAAGAGGAATAAAAACGGAATACAAAGAAACGACAGAAAATTATCATCGGTTTATTTGTCAGGAGCAGGGCTTCTAAAGATGATACCAGATGGGAACATGAACAAGATGCCCGCGTAATCAGTAGCAGGAAAATTTGCGGAGACTGACAGCCTAGACACGACGATGACACTCAGTAATCAGGAGTAGCAGCACTGATCTGCACCTGGATCGGATTATGGTGAAGGACACATCTGTATTCTCAAGGCGTTCTCACTTCCTACACCCGTCAGCTATTACAGCAGTAAGACTGGATCAAGACATCTGACGGGGAGGTGACGTGCGACATCTGATCGGATAAGAAGTGTCTCGTCTACACGCACCATGATACGGCCAACCTCCCTTCTATATTCAGACAGACTGCCGACATCAATTTCTCGGCAGCGAACAGATAAGGTGGGTAACCTCATGCGGTTTCTGTGGCCCACCGAAGCAGACACGGGTAAATACAAGCGCATATCTAATTGATTTACCATACTCCTAGAACGAGAACGGCAGGCTTAAAGTTCCAACAAATGTCTTCTCAATGTTTTGTCGCCACACGAGATGGTTACGAGGGATTCGTTTAATCAGGGGGTCACATAGCGTGTCCCATGTGTTTTCTGGCAAAAACGCTCGTTTTAAATTTTGAACTTCTCAATTTGCTCAAAAATTAATTTGGGATCCTGAGATAATTAGTAGGGGAAATAGACGGGGTTCGAACTTACGCCATCTGTGGGAAGGCTTTAGTACAGCCAATGCTCCAGCTAACTGAGCTATGAGGCCTCCACCGGGAGCCGTGAGTTTAGGCTAACTTGTATACTTTCGTCATTTTGCTATTAAGTGACAACCTTAGTGCCAGAGAGGCGTTAAACTTGGCCCTCAATCAGTCTAAAGTTTGCGCTTTAATAAGCGACTGCCTAGAGATTTAAGACATTCGGTCTGTTTATGAGGCTATAGGATAACTCAAACTATCAGAATATTCACCGTGTACGAGTGCAATACAACCGCCACCATCACCACCACCAACACAGAGGATGAAGTCACGTTGCTTAGTCAACGAGAAAACGTTAACGGGAAAACAAGTATGGGGTTTGACGCTGGGGGAAGCTCAGACAGAATTCGATTAAGACTCACAGCGAAACAGTAGGTGTCGCGACCAATAGCGTTATAGGGGGGAGAGTAATTATTTAGAAACTAGCATCTTACTGTCAGCCCTTTTGCGCCAGTCTGCCCACAGTGCCTTTTGGCAGACTGCGTACGCCAAACTCACTTCCCCAGCTCTTAAATTCAGTGGATTTAGTGGCGGAGATCATTTATGCACGGGACTGGGCAGCAACCACATGGTGAGGAGGAAAAAGCCAATGGTAGAGAATTAGCTTTATAGAATTAGATAGACAGAACTCCTTCGACCGACGGCATTCTTATTCAGCCAGTAAGCTGAGTATAGAGACAAAGCTATGTATTTAGAGGACGTCATCGAGCAGGCAAACAGGGCTGATTGAATGAGTTACCTAATCAGCTGCCCGAAAGACGGGTTTACACCGGTAAACGTCATGACTGTCTCACCATGTCTACCTCGACTCATCCTCTTATCAGCATAAGTTAAGTATCCCAGTAGTCTTCCTGAGTGCCCAGAACGCGCTGCGCAGTCAAACGGATGTTTTGGGGGCGTCGGACGGGAAGCCTTATGCCGCATCAGCTGCTGTGTCCAATCTTATTTTCACCAAACTCGCCCATTTTGGTCATGCAGTGCACAGAAGAACAGAAAAAGAGGCCGACCCTGAGATAACTTACTTCAGGCCGATAGTGGTTCGTTTTGTCATTAAAACTGTGCATACTACTAAGACGCGCCAAAATGGCCAAATTGGCTCTTTGCAGGATTGAGTGGAAGGCTATAATGGCGGCTTCTTAAAGAGCCCTTTTTGACAACTTTTCGCAATGATATATGCGATACCCCCTTAGTTGCGACTGGATTCATGTGGCTGTGGGAACTGGAATCTGTAAAAGATACACGGACGCGGAAGTCGCTGGACTAAGCACAGCGCCCTCGTGTACCTACGGTCTTATTTTTCCTGCCTTAACTTTAAAAGACTGCAGGTGTGGGAACAGGAGAAAGTTGACCTTGCGAAACTAAAGTCCACCATACACCACTTAAAATGCAGGTCAAGGTCACTTGGATAGGCGGCTGCATCCTCTTTCACTACGACAGAAGGACTATCACTGGCCATCTGCTGGAAGGCCAGGGACATCAGGTCCCCGATCGCATAGCCGATCCTTCGATTGGCTAATAGAAGCGCACCAGTTACACAAACGCAGGCATTAATTTCGTCTTATGGTCCTCGAATTGCCTCAGTGAAAGAGCGAACTCCGATGGTCAAGTGAAGCAAGCCAGCGGCTTATGCGCCATACAGAGCAAAACGAAAATGTCAATTTAAGTCAACTTTCTGGGGTCAACAACAAAAAAACTTCGTTTAGCCGATTTAAAGTGCGAATAACAACTTCAAAAAGACAGAACTGACGTGAATGGTAAGTTAGATAGCGAAATACACGAAGTCAACCAGACCTGTCCGCAAAAGCCCCTGTTTATCAGGGGCAGGGATAAAATCACGCCTAAAGACATACTGGCCTGTGTTGTGTAAAGTATAGTCTTGGGCTTGTGCAAAATATACCCAATACGATAGTTTGATTATCGTTAGCGGCGATGTTCATCATTGCCCCATGTGAAAGCCGCAGTGATGACTTGCGCCTCCGTATTTCCATACTGAAGAAGACTTTTGATGCACCCATCACACTTAACTTTTCCTACGCCCGCTGTGCTCCGTGGAAAGTGCAAAGTCAAGTTGACTGGAAGAGGAGTACGACAAAGTCAGATTGTACTTCCTAACATGCAACTCACCACCTACGTCTCACATCTAGGTGACTATTAGCGTAGGGATAGGTTAGGTACCTGGTCCGAACCGAGTCGACCCCACTTGCTCTTTTCCCTCCTCTAGGCTAAACTCAATGAAATATGCGACTGGACGTAAAACCACCGTAGAACGCGTTCCGAAGAAGAGCTCGAATCAGAGATGTGTGAGATGTATAGAAGGGTGCTCCAACTACCTCCCTCTCTTACCATACGCTACTAACGTTGACTGCCAAGACCAGACAGCCAGTCTACTGGTGTCACACACACACAGACTGGCGCCTACTTTCCTATATGCCGAACTTCAATGAGGGGTTATGAGATCATACAGAACTGCGACTCAGCATAAAGACTACATCACGGTTGATCCGATGCGGTCGAACTAGGTTTAGATGAGGATCGATCCAACAAGACGCGCATTGGGCGGTGAAAAGAAATGGAAGTAAAATACTGTTAAACTAACACGCAATGACAGTTCGGCTGTGGGTTTCGAGGATAGCTACTGCGTGCTTTAGCAGGCTGAGAACAAGCGTAATGACTTGCGCGTAAGTAAGCTTTAAATGGTAGTGGATTTGTGCTGCATCTTCCGCATTCTCTCTCTCTCTCTCTTCCCTCATCCGCTCGCATGCGATGTCATGACGGAGTCGGTAAGACAGAAGGCGGGGGCGTGCGGCGGTGATGGGCAGGGCAAAATCCACGCCTAAGCGTACAACCACGAACGTTAGTTTACATAAAACACCTGAGCAGGGTTTGAACGCGACAACAAAAGGATGGAAGCGTGACGGCACCGATCAAGACTCACACAGCCTAGACCTCTAAGCCACATACTCTACTATACACCACCTGGTCACAGCCTACATACGGTAATAGTTAAGGACTGATGCAGACTCCGAACAGCCGGGCTTACGTAAGCCATGAATCAGTGTTGCCCTGTTTTGCTATAACACAAGAGCACCTCCGTTCGATAATACAATATCAGAACAGATATTGCCATGTCTGGGCCCTAAAAAATAAAAGTAATCACTTCCCCTCGGACCGATGGTCGCAAGTTCATCTTTGCCGATTACAAGCGCTCCACTCGTGCACATTCAAGTGCATAGGCAGCAAGCCTGGCAGAATAAATGAAAGCGCAAATTCTGCACAAAAAGCGATGATGCAGTGACTAGTCCCTCCGCAAGTCTGCGGCAGGTCTATAGCGGCATTTTGACAAACGACTGGAGTCAAACGGGTACACAAAGAGGCAGAGGAGCTGTGTAGGTTTCGTTGAAAAGCGAACAAAAAAGGCCAGCGAGAAATGCTAGCCAACATGCTTGAAAGGTAAGGGCGGGGCAAAGAAGCGAGGCCCGGTGAGGTTGAGGTGTTGGGAGTTAGGACATAAGCATCTGACTTAATAAGTAATTAACAGAATGGCAGTAAATCGAGGAGATTTTGGTTGTCATATTTTCTTGTGAGACAGCTACTAAGATAGGAAATTAGAATAAGCGCTAAGGGGTATACAGATGACCTGGGTGTAAATATCAAGAAGGATGCTACTAACTAGCGTGAAGGAAAACGTCCACGACTACAGTCGGAAAGATGATAAAGTCTGGGGTGACACGCAGGGCGGGTAAAAATCTGTACACTGTCCGTGTGACCGAACAGTCTCCAATTCAAACATCGAATTTTGAGGTGTGATATGCATGCGGAGGTTCAAAATACAAAAAACCCAACTACTAGAGAATATTAAAATCGCTGGTATTCAGTATTTTTTACGTATCGTGAAACGCAGTGTCAACTATCTCCAGTACCAAAATTGTCATACCAATTAAATCACGTGATGCTTCTTGAAAACCCTGATCGAAGGCGAAGAGGATAAGGGCTTTTCCAGTCAAAAAAGCATAGAGATGCCAAAAAGTAGGTAAAACTCAATGAATCTAGTGGTATGAGCTTTCGGATTTTTCTTTGTGTGAACACGCTACGAGTGTCAATGAAACTGGTGTAGACATGAACGGCATTTTACCGTCTAGTAAGCCGAGAAAACGGGTGGCCGCCCACGTTGAACGGACTAGGTCATTTATTTACTACAGACGGAAAATCAATCAGCGTCATCAGGGAAAAAAGGTTTACACACAGGGCTGAGGCGTCAGTCTAGGCACTAAAGAATCACAGGCGTGCATTTTCGAGGACTATGACGTCATTTCAGTATAAACACCTTGCCTCGTTGGACTGGATTTAATTAGTCAAAAAAATATTCCAATAACGCACATGCAGTCCAGAAAGTTGCGTCTTTAAGGACTTTTTCGGACCTCATGGATCAGTGCGCGACGACGGTTTGAAACTTACATTAGTATGCTGTTTGCGGGCAACTGGAAACAAATATGCCTCAAAACTGGAAATGGCCAACTGCAGATCTGAACACCGTCTGTCAGTAAGCCTCAAAGATTTAGTCTCTTTGGAAGGACATAAAATCTAGTCCATGTGACGAGAAGGATGGGAAAGTAAATGCCATCCTTTACAATCCTAAAATAACGGTTTCTCTTCCTTCCTTCCCTATTTCAGATTTCACTGCAACCATTTGAAGACATCGGGTCGATGACAAACGTGGAAGGCAAACCTGCGGAGGAGTGTTCTGTGAGATTTGGGAATTTGATTCGGTCAGTTTGTAACACTGCAACGACAGAGGCGGCATCGTTGTTGACGTATGCCAGGTCCCTCTGGTTGATTCGCGAAGAAAAAATTATATCCTATGTGTTTGGAACTACGGTACACTGCCAGAAAATTTCGAACAATCCTGAACCCTAGTTGTGACGCCGAAATAACCATGAAACGATTTTCAGCACAAAGATACCGTCAAAGGTCACTTCACGCCTACAGTAGAAATAAGAAATAACTATCCGAAAATCTGGTGGAAAGGTGAATTCCAATCGCGCTTGCGAGGCATTTGACCGAAATATGGGCAGTTTTCAGGAAACATTAAAAGGTAACCTTGGCGGCATGTATTCATGCATCTGATCTACCTGTTGGATACGGGGGTGGTCGCCATATGATAGGTAAGTTGGCGCAGCGACAGACAACAACTGAACTTTGGCAGGCATAATAATAATGTCAGCTGATCGCGTTAACGCCAAAAAAATCGATGTCCAGAAGGACGGGCACCGTAGGTGCAGGGAAAATGAGGCACCTGAACACAGTCTGTGGTATGCAGAGGAAAAAAGAACGTGTACTCGATGCTGAGGTCGCGAGGGCACACGCCGGAAAACAGACTACAAAAAATGTCATATGACACAGGGTCAATATGTAATGTGGACTTTGGAATGAGCCTTTGACAGACATGGACCCACATTGGTAAGCCGAAAATCGAGGTTGATACCTTCGAACGTTGTCTTAAACTGGCATCAAACTTGCAACAACTTGAGCGCGGCGGCATTTTTTAAGCACCATAAAGAATGCAAAGTGAGCGATGGGCTCTGCAACCTGATGCTTTTGAGATGCGGAACACATGCATTAAGCGGAGCGGAATAAATTGGAATGCTCAGGCGCATGCGAGGGTAGTCAACTGTGGGTTAAGCAAAGTACAGTAGTCGACTTACAGAGGTTGATTCTCCACTAGGAACCACCGAACGAGCCTACTCGAAATGCAAATGCTTCATTCAAATGGAAGAAGCGAAGCAAGAGATGGGTGTTGAAAAACTTGGCAGCTGATGTTCATGAAAATGCTCCCTGTGGGTCTATACATCCAAACTCGACAGAGCTAATTTCGGAATAATTCAAAATAGAACTATGATAGGGAAATATAGAGAAGGGGCAGGAGGAAGAGAGGGAGAGGAAGAGAGAATCGGTTGGAAAATCGTTTAATGATAAGAACTACGAAGAAAGAATGAACGTAGCAGTACTACATGCATAAGACAACCAGGTCCGCGATACGGTGTGAGCAAGATCATCGTGAATATCGTGTTGTAGACTGGCTATTTCTCGCAAGTACAGTTATGCGTCAAAAAAATGCCGCATGCACGCACCAAATAATAAATGGTAGTGGGGGTTTCAGACCTTCAACCCGAGAAAGTACCCTTGAGTCACACATCTAACAGGCATCGAATAAGTGTGCCAAGTCACAGACGGGGGTCCACGTAACTTAAGGTACAACGGCTGATGCTACCTCCAGCTATCGCAACCTGGACTTACGGCTAGCACATTATGGAAGAGGAGGACCGGAAGGAACAAAGTCGTGGCTGCGCGACCTTTTCTAGCTGTAATAAATCTTGCAAGCCTTTTAATGAAAAGTTGGCTTTAGATATCGAAGGCGGAAATGTTGCCTGGTGGTCTTAAAACACCCTCCTTTAGACCAATAAGCAAACTGTTATGACTTTTTAATGCAGCCTTACAATAACTGCCAGCGCTCCATGTCTGATTTAGTTGGAGACCGAAACATGTGTAGCACGTACAGAAACGTGGTATCTTGATTCGTCGGTCAGTGCACCTCCTCTGTCTTGAAATCGGGCCTAGGTGAGGGAGTGCAACCGGAAGGAAGGTAAATGCTCGCAAGTCTACTCTCACTATAATCCAGCGCAGGTCACCTTTCCTGCAGCATCCTGCTGCGGAACACACTGTGGACCTCGTCGTAACGGACGGCCGAACTGTTATAGTAAATCCACTGTTGGTATACTCTGCCTCATTATCATCTTAACCACACATAACTGTATACTGCCTCCTCCGTATATGTAGTGGTGGTCTGCGCGTAGCTAAACCGACAAACTAGCGACGCTGATGGTGATGGTGATAAGGATATAAAAGAGGAAAAGAAGAAAAAAAGGTGGGAAGAAATGTTCGTACTGTGAGGTAAACGTGGACGCCGAATTCAGCGACAAGGTATCCAAATATGCTTGAAAATGCCAATCCTGTAGAATGAACGGAATATCACATAGCAGTAACAAGAAGACGCCACTTAATCCAGTTATTTTCTAACTAACGATACTCCACTGAAAATAAGTTGGAATTAGAGCAAGGCCAAAATGCGAATAAACTCTGCTGACGGGTAGATTTCATTTTCTAAGAGATAATACTGCACTCTTTTCAAGAATAAACAACCTACATCCATAGGCAATGTACCATAGCATCAACAGAAGTAAACTTGCAGTCTCCAAATAGGCAAAAACGAAATGAAATCCCAACCTTAAACAAACCAAATTGCGCAACTCTACAGAAATTGGCTTAAAGTAATGCTTATATTTGCGGTAGGGAAGCGGGGAAACAAGAATGAAAACGCGGAAGAGCGAAAGGATCAAACACCTCCGTAAGAAGAGGGATGGCCAAATATATCCAGGCGCTTACCTAAAAGATGTTTTCTTTTTCGCGCAGACCCTTCAGGAGACGATCGTAGAGGGGAGACCGTGGCGGACTCCGAAAAGCTTGGAATTTGGCTATCAGCCAGCTTAAAAGTAATATGGGTAATAAATTATACATACACGAAACCGAAAATTATAAGAAGAAAGAACAGAAGTACTAGTAGAGAATAATTAGGCTGAAGGAACCCTCTTATTTTTTCATTCAGGTCAACAGACTGCTGACGCACAATGAAATTTAAAAATGTGGGAGCGGAGGCCCAAGCAATGATTGACACGAGGCCAACGAGCAAAAACGAGCACCAGAAGCAAATTCAAGCCAGACATCTGCCAGACATCCAAATTATCATCGTCGTGCCTGATAATTTCTAGCTAACCACGAGGATGGTGATGTTAGAACTCGAGTATTCGAACACCTTTTAGTTATTAAGTGGTCCAGTGAGTATCATCGTTCGTAATTCACAGTACATCCGGCTATCTGTGGGTAATATTTCGAGCACCGTCACCACAACCAGCTGAGAAGCTGCAAACCTATTCTGTTAATATTGGCCACGCGTACTTACATCGCGCATCGGCCTTGTCAGACCCTTGTGAATTCATTACACTGAGACTAGAAAACCAAGGCCAGTAACTTCACCATGCACACGATGCACCCACCCATGCAGTTTCCTGACACTCAGTCCCCTCGGTGGCCGATTCGGCTACATGCATCCTCTTGAGGATTCGCAATGAAATAGCGTAGTACAAATCACCCAGTTTTATCTCCTCCTAACTGTCCACACATCCCTAGACACCAGCCGTACCCACCTCACAGCACCCGGCAAAGAGGCGGACAGGTATCTTTTACATGCGTCCGAAGCATGTGCTTTGGCTCAACCTCATCGCATGGGAACCGTTCCAGCCTTTTTAAACATCGAGTCCAATTCCATCACCAAGTGGTCGATCGACCCGGGTTACCAGATCATTTGTGGTACGCGTAAACATGCTGATTAGCTTTGTCAGGCGTTGAACATCAGCCTGCCTTTAGTCGTCCTGATTCTGTTTCATTACAAGGCCTAGGTGGTTAACTGAGGAGAGCACATTTGATGCCGTGAAAATGTGATATTTTTATAGACTAGTGCACGCGCAAGTCACCGTCCTACGTCTAGCACTGTGGGGGCACACGGTAGACATCCTTATTTGCGCCAATGGAACTATTTTGTGTGGGTATGCCACATGCATTGAGGAAATTTGCCAATGTCAGTTAAAGATTCTGTGAAATTTTTTGCTTGATAGCCATTTGTTTTAGGCTTCCTAAAAACGCAGTTCAAAAGATGTAGATGAGGGCCTCAGATACTATAACAATAAGCTTTGATTATCTGTGTGAGCTTCGCTGCTTGTTAAGAACATCTTAAGCTCACACTATCAGCTGGAGATGACTAGTTGTTGTTTTTACTTTTAGAACCGGGATTATATTACATACTAGTAGTGAGTATAAATTTTTAATGACATTCCTTCCAAGGCCTTGCGAAAAGGGTACAAGCAGCTCCTTTCCATTGCTTAAAATCGTACAACCCTGATGGTGCAAAACACGTTGGTAAGTTGGTAGACTGTGTTCAACATCCTAAAAAAACAGCAATATGATCATCCTGTGATAACTTAACCCCAGGTGCTGTTACATCGGCAGTTGTCGCGTACTTTGTTGTTAACTCGGTGAAGGTTACTCCAACATGATGTTGCACGAAAATGCGCTGCAGAATTCCAGCTCACAAAACTACAATAGTGTAAGGAAGACTGACGAATATTTCAAGTCCTATGGGATCCATTTTCACCTTAGAAACGCGCAAAATGTGCAAGACCTTCAAGCATTCGGCCAGGCTTACTCCGCTTTACCTGAAGGCACCGACACTATTTAACACCGTCAATAGTTTGTCAGCTGGAGGTTGACCAACTCTAGAAAATTGCATAGCAATCTGCATAATATTCTAAAAATATAATGCACGAATGAAAATTGGGCCAATTCTGTGGCACGATGCCAATTGTACTGATCACTGAGAGTACAGAAATACCTTAAGGTATTCGTGCGATTGAGCACATCAAATGTCTACGCAAGCCCTCTAAGCTTGGATGTTTTGCGTCGAAATTTACTAAATTTACATCTATAGCTTCTAATGCCGTCTTAAATCACGTTAACTGTTTGATTACAGTCCATAGAGCTTACCTTGACTTGTCGGAACTCACCCGGAACACGACTGGTGATGGCAGACCACCGGATTAGCTTCAACAGCTACTGGCCCTGATATCAAAATCTCAGGCATATGAATGAGAGTAGTATTCATAAAACGTGTGTCGGCAACACGGAGATAAAGTATTAAGTTTTTGGCCTAGTCTCTTCAGCGTGCGTCTCTTAGCACTCTGAGCGCAAAAGAGAACAGAGGCCGAAGAGTAGGTTGGACATGCATGAGTTTACTAACTACAGGAGAAACTTGTACGTGGGCGGCTGTTAGCCGCCCAATTATAATGCCCCCTGTCAAATAACGCTAGATTTGCGCTGCCGATGAGCATAGTGCGCATCGGTTTTCTTATTACCCATGTAGTCCCCACCGACATTTTCAACAAGGTAGCCGAAGGTAAGATGGGGAATGCGATTTCTCCCAATTTTTGTCGCACGGGAACTAATAGTCAGATGGCATGATAGAGGTACGTCAAGTTATTCGTTTGACTAAACATGCAAATAAATTTGCACATGCGCATGTGCAAAATACCGGAAACGTTAAGGTGAATCGAAAAAAAAGCAATATGTGTAGAGTATTCTTCAAATGTTTTATTTTTCAAAGGATGTACTAATTATGAAAATTAAATCATTATTCCTTACCTTGATATTTTAAAACAGCAGTCCGCAAACGCTATGATCTGTGTTCGCAACCTAAAACCAACGGTTGTACAGTCTTAATACTATCCAATGGGGCCGCAGCATAACTACCATTAGCTAAGGCTGATAATTAAATAAGGCAGAAGACTTTTCGAGCACCGGATCAATTTGTTTATTGTCC